>CM051347.1:41134881-42334881 GCA_028015215.1 Gynostemma pentaphyllum
TACACATAGCCTGCGGGAGCTATTATTATTGTCATTCATCACAAATTGTGTTTATTTGAATATGTTAATACTAAGAGAAGTTAGCATAAGTTATCATTCTCGAGTTTTGGAAGTTTTGGTAAGAAAATGTAAACTTTTTATAGCCTGAGTTGCTATAGAGAAAAGAGATGAAACATTATGTGAGACGTACGTTTCTAGAGAGAAAAGAAATGATATTGATGTTTAGCCGAGTGTTATAGGAAAGAGGAATGAAATGGAATTGTATAATGAGAGAGTATAGCCGAGTGCTATAGAAAAGAGGAATGAGATTGAATTGGATAATGAGAGAATACAAGGGTGTATTGAACCTTGTATAATTATTATGATATATGTAAGAGAACTAGATTCTCAATAAATTGGAAGATCTTGTAATTGGAGAGTATGATTTGATGTAATTATGTATAGTATAAGGTATTAAAGAGAACGAGATTCAAATGTTTTATGTGTTATGAAACACATCCTCCTAATGGTTGAAAATAGTTCCTCAATTATTTGAGAGAATTGGTAAGTAAAAGTGAAATACCTGATATAAAACCTTTTTGGTGGTTGAAAGGTAGAGGAATGTAACGTCCCGTTACTTTTGAAGTGAAATTTTTTTTATTCATTTATTATTATTTATTTAATATGTTATTTATTTATTTATTTATTTCAATTAAAGTATTTAGTTTAATTTTATTTTTTGTAATTTAGAATTTAGTAGTTATTTTCGTCCGAAGACCTTTTTAATCGTTTTATTAGCTTAAATTAGTTTTGGTCGTATTAATAATTATTAACGGGCCAATTAATAATTATTAATCACCATTTGGCTAGTTTAAGAACTTCAGGTTTCGATTTATGAGTTAAAATCATTTAAGGGACGTAACCGTCATTTCCGAATTTCTTAAAAATATCTTTTTACTATTCATTCTCTCTTTAAAAGTCAAAAATCACATTTTCCTTCTCATTTTTCTTCCTCCTTGGCCGTAGCTCCCTTCTCCATGGATGAGAAGAAATTTTTCTTGGGCTTTCGTCATTTCTCGACTGTTTTCAATGAGATCAGTTGCGTTGGATTGCTCGGGATGAGGGCTACCTATCCAACCTAGCCTTTTAGCGTTTCTCGTTCCCTAAGGGAAGCCCTAAAAAGTAATTTTTCAAAACTTTTTACATGGTTTTGTTCGTTTTTTATTATAAATGAGTTTTGAAGTTGAAATCATGAATTTCTATCATGGAATTTGACGATTTTGAGCTCGGATTTTCGAAAAATACTATTCACCCGAAAACACTATTCATCCGAAATTACTATTCATTCGAAAATTCAAACTTGTTCTCATCTTAGTTATGAGTTGTAATATGTTGTGCAATTGATGAATTGTAGGTGTGATTGCTCGGTTGTTGGTTCGTGGGAACTCGATTGTCACGGGAGCATTCGAGGTGAGAATAAATAGAATTTAAAGTAGCTTTAGAAACCGAATAAGTTGAACGGTTTATAGAATCGGAGTTGAGATTAAGGTTTAATCGAAAGGATTAAAGTAAGTGAACTAACATGCTTAGGCTTGAGAGTTAGTTCTAGTTGAGTGAGAGAATTCTTAGGTACTTCAAAGGAAACGAGTAACTTTCGGAAGTTCTAAGTTTATACTTACTTCGGAGTTTCCTAATGTTTATCGGAAGTTGAGAGATCCAAAGGTAATAAGGCTTGTGAGTAAGGAACTTCGTATGTTTAATAAACATTGGAACAATGAATTGGAGACTTTTCTGTTAAGTCAAAATCTCGAGTTATTTGAAAGCCGGTTGGCTTGATTTTATTTATTATTTTCTTATTAGAAGATCCTAATTTCTTATTTTATGTATAAGAGTAATTCACGATCCATTTACCGTTATGTCCTTTCGATTACGTTGAATGTTTATATTTATTTACTTGCACTTAAAAGCATATTCATATCATATCATATCATATCATATTGCATAATCGATTATTGGGAGGAATAATGAGACAATGCATAGACTGAGTGAGCTTGCATTGTCTGGTATTATTCGTTTTATATTTACGTATATGTACATGAGGAATGCTAAAGGACTGCGGGACTTTGCAGGATCGGAGGAGATGGATAATGAGATAATGATGGAACTATGCGAGTTCACATTATCTAGTATTATCCATAATTACTATGATACATATACGAGGATACAGGTGTGCATTGAAGCCTGTATTTGGTGGGTAAGATAATGAGGTGAATGAGCTTAGCCTATAAGTGTGCATTGAAGCCTGTATCAGTGTGTATTGAAGCCTGCGTTCATTACCTGTCATTATTCACTAGAGGTGGGAAGATATTATTGAAAGAAATTAGTTTATTTTATATTGGAAAGTGAGTTTAATGAGGTGAATGAGCTTAGCCTACAGGTGTGCATTGAAGCCTGTATCAGGTGTGTATTGAAGCCTGCGTTCATTACCTGTCATTATTCACTAGAGATGGAAAGAAATTATTGAAAGGAATTTGTATATTTTATTTTGGAAAGCGAGATAATGAGGTGAATGCTTAGTCCTACGGGAGCTTTCATTACCTGACATTATTCGCATATGATGGTTATATTAATGTAAAGGTTGTTTGCCCTTTACACTTGTTTAGTGAGTTAATGAGTGTGTAAATATGTTAAGACCGCGTGAGCTTAGCATTATTTATTAAAGAAAAGAAATGAAACATTATGTATATTATACATTTCCATAGAGAAAAAGAATGAAATATGATGATAGCCGAGTGCTATAAGAATGAGGAATGAAATTGAATTGTATATTGAGAGAATACAAGGGTGTATCGAACCTTGTATAATTAGTGTGATATATATATATATATGTAAAAGAACTAGATTCTCAATAAATTGGAAGATATTGAAATTAGAGATTAAGATTTGATGTAAACCTTATGTATAATATAAGGTATTAAAGAGAATGAGATACAAGTGTTATGTGTGTTATGAAACACATCATCCTAAAGGCTTGGAAGATAGTTCCTCAATTATTTGGGAGAATTAGTAAGTAAAAGTGAAATACTTGATATAAAACATTTTTGGTGGTTGAAAGGTAGAGGAATGTGAGTTTTACTTGGACACAAATCCGGATGCGGGTTTGGAGTCTAAGATTACTTTTTATTCTGTTTATTTTCATTGGGCCTGCTTTTAGCTCATGATATTACAAACATTTTCAGGTAAAGCTAGGGGTCGTGGAGAGAGGAGCTGGTGTAGTCTGATCTGGATGATGATGATGCTGAGATGGACTAGGTGTATTTTAAAAGTCCATGGACTTCCTTTTGTTATATTTGGTATCTTTTGAATGGTAAATATGTATATAAGCTCTTAAGAGCTTCTAGTTTTAACTTTATGATTATTAACTCTTTTAAACTCTTGAAAGAGGAATTTGAAATTCCTTGTGTGTAATTTTTCTGATGTGAAAATGTAAACAGGTTTTGGCTAGCCAAGTTTCAAACATAACCACGCCGTTTTTTTTAAATATAAAGACTTCCGCTGTGTTTTAGTTTTTAAATTATTTAAAAGAGTCGGGTCGTCACAACTTGACTTACTTTAAAAGTTTGTTTTTTCATAAGTCAAAGTATAAGGACCTATGATCATGAGCTTAATAATCAGTTAATTAATTGATTAACTCATAACCAGTTAATTACTTATTATCTAACTATGAATGATTCCACTATAGATTCATAACTGAACTCCCCTCACTATAGATGAGTTATGCTCATTTAGTTTATTTGAATAAGTATGTGATATATCCTTCACGTAGAAAACTCATTATTACAGATGGGTTAAATTCACCATTTTACCTTTTACTGTTTTTGTAACGTCCCGTTAATTTTGAAGTGAATTTTTTTTTATTATTTTATTTAATGTTATTTATTTATTTCAATTTAAGTATTTAGTTTAATTATTATTTTTGTAATTTAGAATTTAATAGTTAATTTCGCTCGAAATTCTTTTTAATCATTTTAATACTTTAAATTTCGCTTTGGTGACATTAATAATTATTAATAGGCCAATTAATAATTATTAATCACCTTTAGATTAATTTAAGAACTTCGGGTTTCGATTTATAAGTCAAAAGTCATTAAAGGACGCAACCGTCATTTCCAAATTTCTTAAAAATATCAAAACACTATTCCTTCATCTTTAAAAACACAACATTGACCAAAAGTTGACCAAAATTCATTCTTTCTTCTCTTCAAAACAGTAGCTTCAAGGGTTTGGGGGGGGGGGAATTCGGGTTTCGTTCGTTTCTCGACGGATCGACTCGATTTCAGTTGCATCGGAAAGCCCTCGAGTCTAGGATTCCTTTCCACCTAACAATCGTGCTTTCCACTCGGGTTCTACGGACTTCTTGGTAAGTTAAAGTTCAAACCCTAAGCTCCAAATAGTGTTTTAATGGAGTTTTCATTTTGATTCTTCGATTTCTTGCCGAGGAACTCGATGTTTTTAATTACGGGAGTTTTTTTTAGTGATTTTGGAAACTTTTCCTAAACCCTAAAACCGAGTTTCAATCGAAACCCTTCCCGTTTGAATTTTACATCGTGGGGGTTGTTTTGGGGTTTATTTTTATTGATATATTGTTTATTGTAATTAAATTCGGGAAATCGATTATTGTCCAAAAACCCGAATCATTGTTACCCATTGAAATCAGGAACTTCGAAACAACTTGAAACCAACTCGAAACACCTCTAAAGTGCCTAAAAGCCGGAAAACCGAACCCGAAACCCATTTTCCATAGAGGGGCCGAGTGTACCCTTTGGGTTTTTCTGGGGTTGTTTGTCGTTTTGAGCTTTTAGATGTTAATTGACCAATGTTTTGTTTATTAATGTTTGTTAGATATACTTTTAATTGTAGGTGTTTTGGATCGTTGATTGATCGTGCTTTCGGAGACTTGGAGCGAAACTACTTTGGCTAAGGTGAGAATAAATAGGATTTAAAGTAGTTTTAGAAACCGAATAAGTTGAACGGTTTGTAGGATCGGAAGTTGAGATTAAGATTCGATTCTAAGAGTAAAGGAAAGTGAGCTAGTGACCTTAGGATTAGGAGCTAGTTCTTTGAGTGAAAACTTTGGAGTTTCTCGAGGGAATGTTGAACGTTTGAAAGTTCTAAGTTAGAATCGTTCCGGAGATTAACATGGATCATTGGAAGTTAAAGGATCCAAACTTTTAGATAGAATGGTTAAAGGAACTTAAAAAATAGAACCTTGGATTTTAATTGGGAGTTTAGAATCCTTGAAAGCGAAGATTATTGTTTAAGATAAGAGCTTACTTTTATTAAAGTATCGGAAGTTCGATTTACTTATTGTTCTTTCGAAATTCCTACTTATTTACTTATGCATAAGGACATCTAAGATCCATTTACCTTATGCACTTTACTTTATGTCCTTTACTTTATGCCCTTTCGATTATGTTGAATGTTTATATTTACTTTACTTGCATTCGAAAGCATAAGTCATATCATATCATTTTGCATAATCGATTATTGGGAGGAATAATGAGGCAATGCATAGACTGAGTGTGCTTGCATTGTCTGGTATTATTCGTTTTATGCTTCCGTATATGTACATGAGGAATGCTAAAGGACTGCGGGACTTTGCATGATCGGAGGGGATGGATAATGAGATAATGATGGAACTATGCGAGTTCACATTATCTGATATTATCCATAATTACTATGATACATATACGAGGATACAGGTGTGCATTGAAGCCTGTATTCGGTGGGTGAGATAATGAGGTGAATGAGCTTAGCCTACAGGTGTGCATTGAAGCCTGTATCAGGTGTGTATTGAAGCCTGCGTTCATTACCTGTCATTATTCACTTGAGGTGGGAAGATATTATTGAAAGAAATTCGTTTATTTTATATTGGAAAGCGAGTTTAATGAGGTGAATGAACTTAGCTTACGGGAGCTTCATTACCTGTCATTATTCATTAGAGATGGAAAGATATTATTGAAAGAAATTTGTATATTTATTTTGGAAAGCGAGATAATGAGGTGAATGAACTTAGCCTACGGGAGCTTCATTACCTGATAGTATTCACATGGGATAGTTATATTAATGTAAAGGTTGTGTGCCCTTTGCACTTGTTTAGTGAGTTAATAAACGTTTAAATATGTTAAGACTGAGTGAGCTTAGCATTATTTATTAAAGAAAAGAAATGAAACATTATGTATATTATACATTTCCATAGAGAAAAAGAATGAAATATGATGATAGCCGAGTGCTATAAGAAAGATAAAGGAAATTGAATTGTATAATGAGAGAATACAATGGTATATTTGAACCTTGTATATAGTATAAGGTATATAAAGAAAATGAGATATAAATGTTATATGCATTACGAAACCATACCCATAAATTCTTGGAATGTAGTTCCACAATTATATTGGAGAATTGGCAAGTAAAAGTGGAACACTTGATATAAAACTCTTTGAATGGATTGATAGCAAAGAGTAAGAAAGCTCTTGGACACGAATCCGGATATGGGTTTGGGGTCTAACTTTACTTTTTATTCTCACTGGGCTTAGTTGTTAGCTCATAATATTACAAACTGTAACGTCCCGTTATTTTGTGATAAAAAAAAACTTTTATTTATTTTATTTTAATTTAAGTAATTAAAGTTTATTTATTTATTGTTAAATTAGAATTTAGTAATTTATTTCATTTTAATGGCTTTATTTATTTAAATACGTTTTAATGGTATTAATAATTATTAACGGGCCAATTAATAATTATTAATCACCATTGGGATAGTTTGAGATGTTCGGGAATCGTTTTTAAGCCAAAAGTCGTAAAAGGGCAAAATCGTAATTTCTCAATTTGCAAAATATCTAAAAACACTATTCATTTGTCTTTAAAAACTCACCATTGACTTCAAAATTTGACCAAACTCATCCAAATTTCCTCCTCCTTGTCGTGAGCATCAAAGAAGAAAAGAGAATTTTTGGTTTTTGTTCGTTTCTTGCCGGATCGACTTGATTCACGTTCCATTGGAAAGGTATTGGTCCTACGATCCTTTTCCACCTAGCCTTCGTACTTGCCGCTCGTATTATACGGAGTTCTCGGTAAGTTTTTCTTCAAACCCTAAGCTCCAAATAGTGTTTTAATGAAGTTTTACTTGATTTTCTTCGATTTCGTGTTGTAGAACTCAGTGTTTGTAAACTCGGGAGTAGTTTTACGTGTTTTTGGAAACTATCCCATAACCCTAAAACCGAGTTTCAGTCGAAACCCTTCCCGTTTTAAAATTCCTCTTTGGGGTTTGATTTTGGGTTATAGATTCATGTTTAATTGCTTATTTGAATTCATTTCGGGAAAGGGATTAATGTTCAAAAACCCTAATTATCGATACCCATTGAAATCGGGATTATCGAATTTGCTTAAAACCAACTCAAAACGTATTTAAAATTGCCAAAAAGCCAAAAAACCAAACCCGAGACCCTTTTTATAGGGAGGGCCGAGAGCCTCTTTGATGGGGGTTTGGTGGATTTTCCGTCTTTTTGCTTGTTTCATCGTTGTTTAATCGTTAGTTGGTAATTTATTAATTTTCGGGATATTAATCCTTTTGTAGGTGTTTTTGAACCGTTTGTTTGATCGCTCTTCCGGTGCTTAGGAGCGAAGTCTTCACTTTTAATTAAGGTGAGAATGATTAGAATTTAAAGTAACTATAGAAAGCAAATAAGTACGATGATTTGTATAATCGGAAACTAAGACTAGAAACCGAGTATAAGATTAGAGGCTTGAGAGTTAGTGCCCTTAGGATTAAGAGTTAATCCTTTAAGTGAGAATTTAGGATTTCTCGAGGAAGTATTTGAATCTTAGAAGATTCTAAGTTAGATTCGTTTCTAAGCTTAGGTTGGACCATTGGAGGTTAGAAGACCCAAGCTTATTCTTACAATGGTTAGTAGATTAATCGTTTGATTTACGATTCTACTTTTATTATTGATGTCGGAGTTCGATCGACAAATCGTTCGTCCGAGATTACTATCTATTTTACTTATGTCCTTTACTTTATGTCTTTACTTTTACTCCTTTACTTTATATATGTTTCGGTTGTTTTATCATTTACATTTACTTTATTTACTTTTGCAAGCATATGTAAACATATGCATAACATCTCGCATCATTGAAAAGAAGTTGAATTGTAAGTTGCGAAAGCACATATTACTTCCTTATGTGGAGTTGAATTGTAAGTTGCGGACGTACATATTACTTCTCATGCATAGAAGTTGAATCGTAAGTTGCGAACGCACATATTACTTCCTCATGTGGAGTTGAATTGTAAGTTGCGGACGTACATATTACTTCTCATGCATAGAAGTTGAATCCTAAGTTGCGAACGCACATATTACTTCCTCATGTGGAGTTGAATTGTAAGTTGCGGACGTACATATTACTTCTCATGCATAGAAGTTGAATCGTAAGTTGCGAACGCACATATTACTTCCTCATGTGGAGTTGAATTGTAAGTTGCGGACGTACATATTACTTCTCATGCATAGAAGTTGAATCGTAAGTTGCGAACGCACATATTACTTCCTCATGTGGAGTTGAATTGTAAGTTGCGGACGTACATATTACTTCTTATACATAGGGAGTTGAATCGTAAGTTGCGAACGCACACATTACTTCCTTATGCGGAGTTGAATCGTAAGTTGTGGACGTACATATTACTTCCTCATGCATAAAAGAAATTGTGGAATCCTACGGGATGTCCTTATGCAATCGTGATTATGATTGATGATATAGAGAATCGAGATGTTATATGTTATACAAAGTTTATTCACTTTACTTTCTTTGTCATAACAAGTTAATGGATGAGGATCGACTACAAGTGTAGTAATGTCATACTTGGAAGAATATGGATTTGAATTACCTAGAGTTTGGAGAACTTTAGGAGTAATTGTGTCAGTTAGTTGGACACAAATCGAAATGCGAGTTTGAGGTCTATCTTTACTTTTTATGCTTATTATTCTCACTGGGCTTAAGTTGTTAGCTCATGATATTACAACCAATTTCAGGTAATGCCCTGCCTAGAGGTCGTGGAAGGGGAGATGGTGCTGCGTGATCGAGGGATGCTGACCTCGAGATGGACTAATGGAATTGTAAAGTTTATGTCTTATTTTGATGAACTTTAAGAACTTTAATGAATTGTATTTTGTATTTGGCTTCTAAGAGCCTAATGTTGATGTTTATATGATATACATATTTGAACTCCTGATTTGGACTTAAAGTCCATGTGATTTTATTAGATTTGAAAATTAGGATGTAAACAGGTTTTCGGCATGCCAATTTTCAAACAAAACCACGCCAATTTTTCGTAAATTAAAAGACTTCCGCTGTTTTCTCTGAATTTAATTTATTTAAAAGTGACGGGTCTTCACACAAACATTTCATGTAATGTTTGGGGTCGTGGGAGAGGAGCTGGTGCGCGCTTGATCGAGAGGATGATGACACAGAGATGGACTAGATACTTTTAAAAAGACCATGGTCTCATTTTGTTTATGTTGTGTATTTTGTGATGTACATTTGTATATAGCTCTTAAGAGCTTTTCGTCTTTATTTTTATGATTATAAATCTTTTGAACTCCTGTATAGGAACTTGAAGTTCCTTGTGGTTTTAAATTCTGAATTAAAAATGTAAACAGGTTTTGGCTAGCCAACTTTAAAACATAACCACGCCAAATTTTTATTAAATAATAAGTCTTCCGCTGTCAATCTGATTTTAAATTATTTAAAAAGAGTCGGGTCGTCACAGTTTTATTCTTGTGTTCTAGCCAATTGTCTAATAAACATTATCTGTAGTTAAACTAGAGATAATTACTATTGTGATAAAAAAAAGTCGGACGCCACTTGTTTATGTCTTGAATCAGTACATTAAAGGAGCTTCTTAAAGTTCCTAAAATGATTGTATCGCACTGATACCGTCATTTTTCGGAAAGTTGTGAATTCTATCTTATGTAAATGTGTTCCCACTATCATCTTGTTATGTTCCCAAAACGAGAGTGTATTGAGCGTTTATACAGATCGTAATCATATTTCAATCAAGATTAAGATTTATCACTGTTTGATAAACTTAATTTGTTGGGATTGAGACATCTAAATAGAGATTTGTTCAGTGAAATTTCCAAGAATCTTTCCTCACGGTATAATATGGATCTAAAACTTAAAACATAAAACAACATACTCTTGTAGAGAAGTGTCAGGTTTTCCTCATGGTTACGATCCTGGGACCACCAATAAGAGAGGCAAATGATGAAGGTGGGCGGAGGTGAGGAAGAAGAAGATGGTGAAAGAGGTCGGTGTTGGCTACCAGAAAGAAGAGATGAAAAAGAAGAAAGTGAAGGCAAATTAGGGTTTTAAAGTTATTTATTATAATATTCCATTAAAAATATTTTTTTTATTTGAATAAAAAATCAAAATGAAATCTAAAATAGAGAGAAAAGAAATTATTAAATGAAATATTGATACAGTAGTTGATATACTATATTAGTATCTTGAAATGGCTACAATGAAATTATTAATTGAATGGCTAAATAACAAATAGACTCTTAAAACTGGCTGTTTACTCAATTGCCTCAAAGAAAAACGAAAAGAAGACGGGTAATAAATATGCCATTTAGGGAATATATTAAATTTAGAGCTATTAGAATTAGTAGCTTTAATAAATATGTCATTGGAGGCAATTCTTGAAATATTTACTACTTACTGAAATAATAATAAAATATATGAAAGTGATGGACCCCACAATTTATGAATGATTTTTTTATGAGATATTACATCAAATTGAGGAAGCGAAAAGTCGAAACCTTCGAGTTTATGGTTCATGGGAAGAGAGTAGAGGGCTAACACATTGAGTTATGCGCATATTAACACATTTTATTTCTTGTTAAAAGTAGATACATATGACATATAATTAATACAATATGATTTTTTAGTGTAATGAGAGTGCCCCGTGATATAATTTTTGTAATGGTTATCAAAAACACTTTATTGATTTAAAATATTTTTATACACTTTCAAAAGTTATCCGACATTGGCAGTTTGGCATAGCTTCTCCTAAAAACGTTTTGAGTTAGAGATTTTAAAAAAAATACTAATTAAGTGTTTTATCTAAAAACACTTGAGTATGCTAAAATGTGTTTTTGGAAGAATCACAAATCAAGTATTTTCTCCAAAAACACATTTTAGCATACTCAAGTGTTTTTAGAAGAAACACTTAATCAGTATTTCTTTTAAAATCTTTAACTCCAAATGTTTTTAGGAGAAGCTATGCCAAACTAGTAGTAATATCTTCTCTTTCCAAATACAACCCGGTCTGCGGAAGCGGGCGTTTCGAATGACGTGGTGAAGAATGCACCACCTGATCAGGGTTAGTTATAAGGGATAGCGGGAAGTCACTCAGTATTTGTCAAGGCTGATTTTACAACCTCAAGTACCAAATCTCGAGCAAACAATGGAAATGGTAACAAGCTTCCACACCTCCTCCCCTTCTTCTTCCTTGTTTACTAACCCTAAATTCAAGCTTCAAAGAACCTTTAAACATCCTCTAACTAAACAGCTTTTTGGATTAACTTTGTCTTCAAAAACCTCTACTTCAATCACCAACAAGTTTTCTTCAATCAAATGTTCTCTCGCTCCAGCTACAGAAATTCGTACTGGTATTCGCTTTCTTTTTCCATACAACAGTTATTATATAATCTTAATTTTTATCATTTTCAAATCTTATAAAAATGGTTGATGAGATTAGAAGAAAATCACCGTCCAATTTCAACCTCTGTATTTATTTTTCTATGTAATGAAAACCCATGAATGAAAATTGTGAAAAACTGTTTCTGGATTTTTTTTTTTTTTGGTCATCTTCTTTTGGATGATTGTTATCTCCTGCGTTGTTGTTGAGAAGACTAAGATGCTGAAATCAGGTGCTTTTATCGATCATCGATGAAATTTTATGTACAACTTGTGCCATTTTCTCTGTTTCTTAACGATTTATTTATGGTGTTTTAGTTGAAAAGACAAAAAAGAAGTCGTTGGTTTTTGTTTAACTTTTTGTTCCCCCATAACAATTTACATATTTTCCTGAGTGCCTTTTGATCTCGATCAATCTCAAGTCCACGCTAATATGACTACTAATGGTACATGTTATCAGTTGTTTGCATAAAATTTAAACCCAATACTGGTCTTCAAACCAAACCATAATTTAGTATTAACATTTTCTTTTATACTTTCATTTTTGGTTTGGTGTTTTTTCTCTAGCAAAGAATCAATTGATGAGGAGACAAGATATAAGGAACATAGCAATAGTAGCTCATGTAGACCATGGAAAAACAACTTTGGTTGACGCTATGTTGAAGCAAGCAAAGGTAGTACCCCAATAATCATTTCTGATGTCCGTTATAGGTGCTAGGTTGGCATTATGTAGCGTCCTTAAAGAAGGTTGCTTAACTCTTTAATTTGTGATATGTATTTTGCAGGATTTCTAAAGTACCAAACAGTATTTTATACTATTTTGTAATTACACCCTTTTTTATTATTAACAATTTACCCGCATACTTGTAATTAGGTGGCAGCCGAAGCCTTTTGCTGTTAGTATATGATGGGTTTTATTTTTTGGTTTTGTTGGACTTATTGTTCCTTTTATCTATTTTTTTTTCATTATCTCAATGAAATGGGCTTTTGATCCATCCTTTAAAACAAATAAAAATTGTCTAGTGCAACAGAGTGCAATGATTGTTAACAAGTAGCCAAATTATGTTTCACTGGGTTACGCCCATATATTTATTTAGTCAATGAGACAATGCATAGGAGCTAGAAATGAACACAAATGAGATAAGAAATTGCCTGATCAAGTTTCGAAAACTCTATATTTGTGAATTCTGGTTGTGATTACCTATTTACTTATCTATGGTTGCTTGTAAGAAATCTACTATCAAAGTAAGTAGCCTAAAGGAATGGTCAAATTTTTGGAGAATTATGAAAATGACACTGGTGTGGTGCTTGCCAAGAAAGCTTGGACGATCAAGTTAGTTACTGGAAAAGGAATTCTGATTGAATCTCTTGGAATCTTTGAGGAGGTCGAAAAATGGTCTATTCAAATGCCTTTATGACATAATCCTGGGTTGACATTTTTTTTTGGGATTTGGTAAGATCTAGAAATGACTAGCTTCATGGAAGAATAGTCATTCTCTTTAGGGGTAAGCAGGAAGCTAACTTTGATTGAGTCCGTATTGAGTAGTATCTCTCTATAATATATTTCCTGTTTAAAATGCTAGGAGCTGTTAGAAATAGGATAGAGCGAGTCATGAGGAACTTTCTTTGGAAGAGATTAGATGAAGGGGAGGTTTTTCACTTACGCAATTGAAATTAGTGTCAATTGAAAGAGGCGAGTAGGTTACGCATTGGATATCTAAGGTGCAAGAATTTGGCTCTCCTAATGAAATGGCTGTAGTGTTTTCCCCTCGAACTCTCCTAGAGCTAGTAAATGCAGTCTCCAGTCAAATGGGGGGGGATGCGAATTCTGTTAGGTACAAGTCAATTACAAACCCCTGGAAAATTATTTCTTTGTGTCAATATTTTTTTACTTGTGTCAAATGGTCTGTTGGGGGATGGATATCGTGATTCTGGGAGGACGTTTGGATCTGTAATATTTCCCAATCTTTTCTCTCTATCTAGTGCTCTTGGTTTGATTCTTGGTAGGTAGGAGGCCTCCAAGTGTGTTAATTTCCTTTTTCTTAGAAATCTTTCGTATAGAGCAATTGTGGGCCTCTCTTCCCTTCTTCCCATGCTGGATGGGTTTTCTTCTTTTTTTGCGTTTCAAGATAAGTGAATTTAAACCTTTAAGCCTTAAAGTTTAATTTTAAATCCCTTTTCTACTTTTTTGTGATTTTAAAATTGGGTTTTGTTAGAAAGCGGGAAAACTAGAGATCAGTGTTTTAAAAGGCACAAGGCGCAAAAAAGCGATGAGGTCCCCTGGGGCTTAAGCGCAAGGCGCAAAAAAAAGCGAGGGCTTTTTTTTTTTGAGGCACACTATATAATAATATTAGTTTTTATATATATATATATAAATATATTTATATATATATAAATATATTTAGATATATATAAATATATCTAAGATTCGATTTTTTTTATTGTTATAGAAAATTATATATTAGATAAAATATGGTTGAATAGATAGCTTTTATTATGATATAATACCAAGTTTTTTAATTTTTAATATATATTATATTTATTAAAAAGAATTGTGAAATGATTTTATTTCCCACCATCAGACTTTATTTTTTTTAATTAAATGTTGATTTATTGGAAAGTGTAAAATTTCTCAAACATATTCTAGACTTTCCTATTCTTCACACTCCACTAGGAAATTAATATATCCCACTCTCTCTCCATCATTTTGATATTCCCAAAGAGTTTTCCAGTTTCCCGTCTCATCTATCATGTCTTCACGCATGCTCTTTTCTACACCTACAAACTGGCTTCTCAAAAGAAAACCCTCATCTCCATCTTCATTTGATTTCTCCATTGGATTGAAGCAGATTTTTCAATGGGGTTTTAGCCAGAGACCAACGAAAATATTAGAGAAAAAAGAACAGTAGTGAAAAAAGAAGGGATCGTGAAGTCATGAGGCAGAGGAAGAGAGGTTATATAGAAACAAAAGGAGGTTAGGGTTTTTCTAATATTTTGAATGTGCATATGTCTAGAAAAAAAAAGAAAAAAAAAGCCATCGCTTTTGTCGCCTAACGCCTGAAGTAAAACCCTAAAAAGCGCCGCTATTTTGCCTCGCTTCATTTGAAGTGAGGTGCTATGGTAGAGCCTCTCGCCTAGGCGCGCCTAGCCGAGGGCTTTATTCGCTTTTTAAAACACTGCCAGAGATAACTTGCTTATATGGAATGGTAGATACCCCAAGAAGATTAAGGTTTTCCTTTGGCTAGCTATCAACAATGGTATTAATTCTAATAAAAAAATCCAGTCTATGAAGCCTTGGATTGCGCTCCAACCTAATTGGTGTGTGTTATGTAAGAAGAGTGGGGAAACCACATGGCATATTCTCTTTGACTGCAGCTTTATTACCTCTCTCTGGCGTAAGCTTTTTGATACTTTTGGTATGAGTTGGGTCATTTATAAAGATCCTAGAGTTAACTTGCTTTTTTGGGAGGATCCAATCTCTATGGCCAAAGGAGAACTTTGTGGGATAATGCGGCGAGATCCAACGCTTGGAATATTTGGATCGAATGTAATAGAAGAATTTTCACGGAGAAATCAAAATCTTGGGAGGATATTTAGGAATTTTGTGTTCTTAATGCCTCCAATTAGAGTGCAAATTGTAAATATTTTAGTAATTACGACCTGTCCATGATAGCTTTAAATTGGAGGGCCTTTTTTTAGGCTTTTCATACATCAATGAAATAGCTTTTGATTACTATAATAATAAAATAAACTTAGGGTTTTGTTAAATTGAATAAATCAAAGTAAGCCTACCCCTTTGAAAAACAACCTTTTTCCCGCCATCAAGCCTCAAACTAACCTTATCAATAACTGTTTGCCAAAAAGTAAGAGAGGTAGGATTTCCCCCAAGTGAAAAACCTAAGTACTTGGTAGGCCAATTTTCTTGAATACAACGTATAGAACTAACTAGAGAAGTAACTCTAGACTCAACTACATTACTACCAGTAGGGAGCTTTTAGAAAGATTTTTTTTTTGATAATAAACACTGCTTTTCATTGATGTATGAAAAAGCCAAAAAGAGGCCTAAAAGAGGTTACACAAAAGCCTTCCATTTTGAGGCAATAATAGAAGGACTATAATGACAAAAAGAATTACAATTGGCGCTCCAAATGGAGGCATTAAGAATACTAAACTCCCAAACCTCTTCCCAAAACTCTTCCTTGTCTTTGAAGATTCTTCTATTTCTTTTGAGCCAAATATTCCAAGCTATTGATCTCACCCCATTCTCCCATAAAATCTTTTGTTTATCGAAGAACATGGAACCACCTAGCAGAGCAAAGATATTCTCCTTTGGATTTGAGTGAAACACCCAACTCATTTGAAAAGTCTTCAACATCTTTTCCAAATCTTTTTGGAGAAGCTACACTCAAATATAATATGCTCGGTTGTTTCATTATGTCTTTTGGAAAGACAACACCAATTTGGTTGGAGAGCTGTCCAAGGCCTTTGGTTTTTGAACTAGACATAATACCAAAAAGTTTGACTAAACCCAAAAGAGAGGGTAAAGAAAGACCATCATTGGTAATGAAAAAAATTATATCATAGATTAATTTTTGAACTAGACATGATACCAAAATGTTTGAATAAACCCAAAAGAGAGGGTAAAGAAAGATCATCATTGGTAATGAAAAAAATTATATCATCAACAAACTGGAGTTGTGAAAGAACCAAATTATTTCAACCAATTTGAAAACCATCGATGTGAATAAATGAAATGTTGAACAATGAAGCAATCGAACAACCAACGTCACGGGTAACTTGAAAGAGATGAGGATATGAAAGAAGAAGACCTAAACCAGACATCCTCCCAAAACCTAATTCTGATACCATTCCATTGCCTAAAGAAAATTTAGTAAAAGAATTAAAGACAACCACGTGAGAAACAAATTTCCAAGGAGACGAAAGGAGATATATATAACCTCTTTTGAATCCCAATCAAGTAAAGAAGTACCATATTTACTGCTCACAATAGAAGTGCAAAAAGAAGAAGGTTCGTTAGAAAATCTCCATAGCCATTTGTCTATAAAGGATTTATTTCTTAAATCAAATCACCAATACCCAAACACTTGATAGATTCAGCCTTAGAAACCATTTTCAAATTAACAAGGTGAGAGGCTTTACCTTCCAAAAGGAAATTTTGAATTTTTTTTTTCCATATGAGAAGCAACCTTAATAGGAAGTTTGAAAAGTAAAAGGAAGCCTTTGTAAACTTGATGCAATATGAGTTACTCTCCCCTCTTCTGAAAAACAATGCCTTTCTTAACCATCCAGCCTAAAACGAATCTTATCAACAAATAAAGAGAAAGAATTTGGATTGCACTTAAAGGGAGACCAAGATATTTCATAAGCCAAGCCACAACCGCACAACCTGAAGAGGAAGTCAATCAATACAACCATTATTCTTTTGTTTTTGATCAACAACAATTAGGGGGCCATTATTTGTAAGTTCTCTTTGGTTGTCCTTGTTGGGGTGGCCCGTTTTTCTGTGTTCCTTTTTCCTCTGGTTTCCTTTATATTATTTTATTCTCCTGGATGAAAGTTGTATTTAGGAAAAAAAAAAAAACTATTATCAACATGGTCTATATGAATAGGTTCTATTTAGAAAAAAAAATCCTATTATTATTATTAAAAAAAAGGTCTATATGAATGGATTAGAGTTAGGATGATGAAAGGAAGATAAAAAAAATAAATTGCTGCTCAGGGATGGTGCAAATGCTGTATTTGGAGGGTCTATAACAACCTGCAAATGTACTTAGCAAGAATGGTTTTCTAATAAACTTTTTGTACCTTACATTAATAGATATTCACACCATCAATTGTAGGTATTTCGCGACAATCAAATTGTGAAAGAAAGAATAATGGATTCAAATGACCTGGAACGTGAAAGAGGAATTACAATACTAAGCAAAAATACATCTATTACTTATAAGGATACAAAGATTAATATAATTGATACTCCAGGTCACTCTGATTTTGGTGGTGAAGTGGAACGCATTCTCAATATGGTGGAAGGGATTCTTCTAGTGGTATTCTTCTGCATATCCCATCTATTTTAAGCCTGCTTATGTCTTGAAGTTTATATTTTGGTTATTTTCAAGATTGAGGATCTCTTTTTTTGAATTATTGTAAAATATAGTTGTTACAAGTTCTGTATTTTGTGGGACTTTGTCCTATCTACTTTTTCTGTATCTTCTTTCATTCTACCAATGAAATGGGCTTTTGAGCCGTCTTTTTCAAAGGAGAAAAAAAAATTGTAGGGGAATGGAATGTTTTAATTTAAACTATTTCGCTTGGCCCATTTAGGGTAGTAATATATTTTACTTGAAGAGGAATGTTTGATGGAAATACTTTTTTGCTGTGTTTGTTTCAAGGTTTTTGCTTTTTGTCCGTAGAACGTCTTATTCTTGACCCAGGAGTTTGGAGCAACTTCCATGGATGCATAATGCTCGTTTTTCTAAGTCCTATAACTTGTTAAAAAATTTCATTGAAGCATTAGTCTAATTACTTACTTTTGAACCGTGAAGCATCTTTTTTCACACTGCATTGTTGACATCACGTTTCTAACAATTTATGTGGCTTTTGGTTTGTTTTTGCCATATGTATTGCTTTATTTCTACTTTTTTCTTTCATTACATCAATGAAATGGCCTTTTGAGGTGTTCTTTAAAAAAAAGCACGTTTCTAACAATTCCTGGGAATATTTGTCTATATAAATCCCAAGCCATTAACGACGTTATTATGTTCAGAACAGGTTGTCAACTACAAATAAATTGCTCTTTCTGTTAATGGATAGTGTTCTTAGGCATTGTTTTTCAGAGTAGATCGTGCATAACAAGCTCAACTCTTTATCTGAAAAGACAAATTTGATGTACTGGGTCTAGAACATATTATTATAGTTACATGGCCACTTTGAGATATTCTCATCTACATGCTTAATTTTAAACCTTTCTTTTTTCCATTCATAAGCCTTGCTTATTTAGTATTTTTCATGTTATTAGATAATTTAAAATGTTTCTAATCTGTCATCTCTTCTTTCCATGTATGTTTCTAGGTAGATTCTGTTCAGGGTCCAATGCCGCAAACAAGATTTGTGCTTAAGAAGGCTCTAGAATTTGGGCATGCGGTTATCGTTGTGGTCAACAAGATTGATAGACCTTCTGCTCGTCCAGATTATGTTATCAATTCCACTTTTGAGCTCTTTATCGAGCTGAATGCATCTGATGAGCAGGTACATTTTACAATTCTGTCAAAGGTAGAAGGAAAAAGTGTTTTATTATCCAAGGGGTGGATAGAAATGGCAACCTGTTGCTGAATGATCAAGATGTAGAAAGGGAGTTCATTGGCTTCTTCACCCATTTATTCACTAAGAAGGGTGGCATTCGGTCTCTTTGGGATGTCGATTGGGAGCCTATATCATTGGAGGACAACTTGAGCTTAATCACACCCTTCATTGAGGAGGAAGTTTTCAAAGCCATCTCTAGTCTTGGCATCAACAAGGCTCCCGATCTTGATGGTTTTACTGTGGAGTTCTTTAAAAAAAGATGGAACATTATCAAATCTGATTTAATGATGGTGTTCCATGAGTTTTTTGAGAACGGTATCGTCAACGCTAGTGTGAATGAGACCCTTATTACTCTCATTCCTAAGAAAGTTGATGCCCCGGCCGTGAATGACTATCGTCTCATAAGCCTTACTACTTGCTTGTATAAGATCTTGGCTAAGGTTTTGGTGGATAGATTGAAAAGAGTGCTCCCTTGTACTATTTCTATTTACCAGAACGTGTTCATTGGAGGGAGGCAGATTGTGGACTCCATCCTTGTGGCCAATGAGCTAGTGGAGGCTGCTAGAAGAAATAATGGTCAAGGGGTGGTGATCAAACTTGACTTAGAAAAAGCTTATGATAGTGTGGATTAGAGTTTCTTGCTTCAAATTCTGGAGAAAAAAGGCTTCTCCTCTAAATGGTGCAATTGGATGAAAGGGTGCCTCGTTAATTTCTCTATACTCATTAATGGGAAGGCTAGAGGCAAGTTTAAAGCTTCAAGGGGGATTAGGCAAGGAGACCCCCTATCCCCTTCCCTTTTTCTCCTTGTGGCTGATAGTTTCAGACAGGCTCCTACTTAGCTTACAAGGTCAGAATCAGTTCAAGGGCTTTTTGGCTGGTAATGTTGAAGTCTCCCACTTGCAATTTGCGGACGAGATGCTTCTCTTTTCCCATTTCAATATGGTCTAGCTATCCAATCTTGCTGGAGTAGTGAATCAGTTTGAAATTGGCTCAGGGATCCTTGTTAACAAGCTCAAGTCTAGGGTGGTAGGCTTCAATCTTAGTGAAGTTGAGCTCCAGGCCGTGGCTAGGCTGTTTGGGTATGATACTAGCTCCTTCCCTCTTACTTATCTTGGTCTGCGCCTTGGTTGGAATCCTTCTTCTAGTGCCTTTTGGGATCCGGTGATGGACAAGATTGACAAGAGGATTGCTAGATGGAGAAAGCTATATATCTCGAGAAGTGGAAGATTAACCTTGCTCCACTCTGTTTTGAGCAGTCTGCCTACTTATTTTCTTTTCGTTTTTAAAGCCCCTACTCGTGTCTCCAAACGCATTGACAAATTCCTTAGGAATTTTTTCTGGGAAGGGGTCGAAGGCAGTGGAGGAGATCACCTTGTGCAATGAGATAAGATCCCCCCTCCTTTCATTAAAGGGGGGTTGGCTTTTGGTTGTTCAAACAAGAAGAATGAGGCCTTGCTTCTTAAATGGTTGTGGAGGTTCCCCCTCATTTCCTTTGGCATAAAGTTATTGTTGGCATACATGGTAGTGATTTTGGGGGTTGGTGCTCCAAGGTCAATATTAGAAGCATCAATAGAAGCCCATGCAAGACTTTATTCTGGGAGCATGTTTGGTTAGGTGACTTGACTTTAGCCTGTCAATTCCCAACTATTTTTTCTGTAGCTACTTTGAAGTCTCTTTTGGTCACTAGTTTCTGGGTTGGTGAATATAATTCTTGGGTGAATCTGTTGAGAAGGAATTTAAATGATTGGGAGGTCGAGGAGATGCTTTCTTTGCTCGCTCTTTTGGAGCCCTTCAAGCCCTGATCTCGGGAGGATAGTAGAACCTGGACGCCAGATGCTTCTAAAGGTTTTTCGTGTGGCTCAACGCTCAAACTCCTATGGGGATACTTCACGAAGCATTAACGCAAATTTTAATTTTATTTGGGAGGGTAAGTCTCATTTAAAAATCAAGGTCTTCCTTTGGCTTATTATTAACGATGCCTCAATTCTAACCAAAGAATGCAACCTAGAAGGTCCTGGCTCTCCCTCCAGCCCGAGTGGTGCAACCTTTGTAGGAACAACTCCGAATCTACAGGGCATCTCTGATTTGAGTGTAGCTTTTCCCAAAACATTTGGTCACATCTCCTCAACGTGTTTAACATGAAGTGGGTTAGTCATAAGAACCCTAAGACTAATGTGCTTTTTCTTTTGGGAGAATGTTTGGGAGGGGAGTGTTCTTCTTGCCTCCATTTGGAGTCGTAATCGTTTCTTATTTAAAAAAATTAGGCTCCTACTATAGCTTTCAATTGGAAGGCTTTTTTGTAGTTCTTCCCTTGCCTTTTTGGGCTTTTTCATATTATTAATGAAAAACTTTGTTTATTACAAAAAAAAAATTATTTGACAATGAATGATTATGGGCTAAATAATATACTTTTTGAGGAGAAAGAAGAATATACTAATTATGATAGAAGGATATATAAGAGCAAGGGACAATGAGGCAAAAAGAAAATACTACAATTTACAACAAAAGATATCTTGCAGATTGATAATAAAGTTCAGACGACGAGGCTGTAGTGTTGCTAGAAGATGAACTCTTGCAAGGATGAAAATATTGATGTCAGTATGAATGTTGACAAGTCAATTTTACGGAAATGTGGATGTCGACAAAGGAAAAAATTAATAACCAATATAATGTATTTGATTTAAACAAAAATCAAGTAGTCGTTTTTGGGACTATGTTTAGGAGTTGACAAATGTAAATGCATCATTTTGGGTGTCAGCATCCAATTTTTTTTTTGTAATTACCCTTTAGGCTTAATTATAAATAGTTGGTCCACATACTTGTAATTAGGTGGAGGTTCCCTATTGATACTCTTTTGGTTGTTCTGGCGAGTACCACCTGAGAGTTTGATTGCCATGAACGCCCACAATCACTCTATGCTGTAGTGATTGAGTTTTCTATTCCATAGGGAACCTCCAAATCTGATTTTTTAGTACTAATATCTTGAAACCAAGTTCCCCTTTTTCCAGAGGGGGAGAACCCTCTCTCATCTGACTAGGTAAGGAGAATCAACCATTTTCACGCTCCTTCTTAAAAGAAGTCCCTCGTTAATTTATCGATGCCATCCACAGGAGTTTTGAAGATGGAGGGAAGGTGAGTCTCCCTTCTCTAGAAATAAGGATCTTTCTCCGTTATGAATTCCTTTATGGATCTTCTAAGATATTATTGAAATGATTACCACCCAGGGGAAGGCAAGGTAGGTAATGGGCAACCAACTCTTTCCATACACTACTTTAAATTTCACATAATTGAGATAAAGGTGATACATTTAGAAATAGACTTCCACGAGCTTCTACCAACACCCAGAACAACCATTCTTGTATCCTATCTAGTAGGGTGTATACCATGCCTACTTGCAATAATCCGATGTCCTAAACTCTTCAATTCTAGAGGAAAACGCCACAACCATTTAACTAGTAATGCCATATTCTTCTATGGAAAATTATGCCTAGTAGCCAACTTTTGAGTTTTGTTTTCACATATGCCACACTTTCATGTTTATATCAGATTTACCCATTTTTATATATTCTATTAATTTAATGATATATCATTGATGTAATTTTACAACAATAATTTATCAGTAATGTAAATTATAGTATTAAATTTATATCAATAATATAAATTTACAAAAATAATATATCAATTATAATCAAATTTTCATAAAAAAATTATGGGTTAATTATGTGTTGGGTAATTTTGATATTTTTCAATGTTTGTGGTTTTTTTGAAAACTGAGACTCGATATTGGGTATATGTGATAATAGCCCTTCTTCTATTCCAAATTTCAAATTCCTAGCCTCCTTCCTCTTTTAACTTTGATACAAATTTTTAATTGGGCTATTATCACATATAGCCAATATTAAGACCCAGTTTTCAAAAAAACCACAAAGATTGAAAAATATCAAAATTACCCAACACATGAGGATGTGCACATATGGAGATATGAGTTATTACCATAATATCTTTCTTTCATAATTAATCCACAATTTTTTTATGAAAATTTGATTATAAATTTACATTAGTGATATAAATTTAATAATAGAATTTACACATTATTGATGTAAATTTAATATTATTGTTGTAAATTTACATTACTGATAAATTATTGTTGTAAATTTACATTACTGATATATTATTGTTGTAAATGTTAATTTATAGAATATCTAAAAATGGGTTAATCTGATATAAACATAAAAATGTGGCATATATGAAAATAAGACTCAAAAGTTGGCTATCATGCATAATTTTTCTTTTTAATGTAAGTGGTTTGAACCTCCCTATCATCGGCACATTCTACTCATAACCTTCTCCATCCAGTCTCTAATCCCCACTGTCAATCTGGAAATAAGAGAAAACATAATGGACTAGTGGGCAGCATTGATTCGATCAATGTCATAGAAGTGTTAGCAATGTTCACCAAAATTTAACCTAGCATATAGGCAAGGATAAAAATGTTGATGTCGACAAGTCAATTTTACGGAAATGTCGATGCCGACAGATATTCCGGGAAGTGTCGATTTTGATGTCGATAAATAATTTTTTTAATAATAAAATTCACAAACAACCTTATAATATCGCTTAAACAAATAAAAAATATCACTTAATACATATATATAAACATCAATATTTTTAGATAGTTGTTTAAAATTTTATATCAATTTTATTAAATATTATAAAACACCCACCTACTTATATATATATTGCAAGTATTTTTTCTCTACATTGTATTGTATTTTTTCCCTTGATCAATGAAAGTTTATCTTTCTTTAAAAAAAAAAAAAACCCACTTAATTATATATTATAATTTCAAATTTTATTTAAAAAACCTTTTGTATTAAAAGTTAAACCCTAAAACTATCATTACATAATACTCAGGCCCAACCCCTCTCTCCCCTCACCTTCTTCTCTTTTAAGTTTCAAAGAAAAACAGCTGCAATTTCCAACGAGACCTGAACGAGGACAAATCGATGACTTCCGGAACATTGGTTTTTCCGCGGAGACATTTTCGACCTTGCATATAGGATACTTGATGTTTAGTAAAGTCTATCAATATAGTTTTGTGTACAACCGAGGTTATTCAAAATTATCAATGAAAGTCATTCTAGCTAATTCACTTGATGATGAAAATTGCAAAAAATATGATAAATATATGAAGCTTTCTTGAATGTTTGATTTCATTATTTTTTGAATTGTAAGCAACATCTATACCACTCCATTTTTCTCTTGGTTCAGTGTGATTTCCAAGCAATTTATGCCAGTGGCATTCAAGGTAAGGCTGGGTTGTCCCCTGAAAATCTGGCTGAAGATCTTGGACCACTCTTTGAGTCTATAATTAGATGCATCCCTGGACCACGTATTGACAAAGATGGTGCAATGCAAATGCTTGTAGGTGATCTTTTATTTGTATTGCTTTTGTAGATCTTCAATGATATAATTTATTTTAACTGTTGATGAACCATGATAATTTTATCACATGGCTGATCTCTTTCTTATGGACAAGAAAAAATTAATGACAGTTTGTTTGTTAGCGTTTCTCAAGCAAAAAAAACATATCATTTCTAATTTCTGATTCATCTTTTTTTTTTAATAAATAATTCTAGTTTACTTTCGTTAATGAATTTTTCATACTTATCATAAAAAAAGCTTATTTAAATCTCCAATATTATATGTAATATATATATGTATATATATATTTACTTATAGTTTGATGTTGTACTCATCTGTCATGCTTAAAGGTGCAAAAATAGATTACTACAATAGGATTTTCAGTTCTCCAACTTTGATAAAACTTTGTTGTTTGGAACTGTTTTAAAAAGTACTTTTTTTCCTTTTTTGAAATTCATTTTTAAGAACAGCTTTCAGAACTTGTAAGTTAAAATTATTGTACACTTGAAGTCGCTATTCACAAGCTTATGGCTTATAATTTTGAAGGAATAATAACAATTCTTCTTTAAAAAAATAAGCCATTGATGAGAAGAAACTAAAATTTACCAAACACGTTTTCTATGAATTTTTATTTTGAAAAGGAAAAAAGTCGCTTTCTAGAACATTCCCAAACATCCCCTTTAACTGTTTTGACTTGCTCTGTTTTATTTTGTAAAAATATTTGTTTCAATTCCAATGTGAATTTTTTATCCAAGGTTACAAATATTGAATATGATGAGCACAAAGGAAGAATAGCTATTGGTCGTCTTCATGCTGGAGTACTGCAAAAAGGAATGGATGTGAAGGTTAGTTTAATTTTCTCGTCGAACTAGGCTTACTAGCATTCTTCATTTTTCTACGGTTTCATTTCTAACTATTTAATTTGCTTGAATGCTATATAGTTTGAGAACCCCTTTTTTTTTAATAGAAAGTTAAGGCTTTCATTAATCAAAGATAAAAATGGATAAATACAGGAGAGGATAAGATACCTCAATGAAACAAAAGAAATCATGAATATGTTAACCATTTTTTTTTTTGATTTCTATTCAAAGATTTGGAGAAAGATTTTGTTTCACTTCGGCTTTGTTTGGGTTCTTCCAAAGGGTATATTTTCCCTGTTATCCTTAGATTCTTTTGGCAAAGGAGGGAAGAAAAATTGAAGTTTTGGTATTGTGTAGTTGCCGCAACTTTGTGGGTTTTTTGGTTAAAAGGAAATCAACTTCTTTTTAATGATAAAGACCGTGAGATACACAAGATTTGGGGCAAACGCCTTTGTTTAAACAAAAAAAAACTTTTTAGAGAGAGAAGCTCTCTCCTCTCTCTAAAATAATGCACGAAAAACCCTAAAAAAGGAAAAAAGAATGCGATCGTCTCCATCCTTCCCTCCATCCTCTACGATGACTTAGGGTTTCCTGATCTCTCTCCCTCCTTCCCTCTCCGGTGTAGAAGGGAGATCCTCTCCGCCGGCATCTTCACCGGAGAGATGGCCTAAGCGCTGGTTCCGTTTTTTTTCGACGGAGTTTTTTTCCAATCTTTTTTTTTCTTTTTAGATCCAGAAAGCTCCGACTTGGTGTTTTTGCTCTGTCTTTGGTGGGTTTTGTTCTTTCTCTGATCTTGAGCTTCGGTTTGGGGTCTTCTCCCTTTTCTGTAGCTTGAGGGTTCTGACTATGGCACGAAAAAGTCACAAAAGAAAGAATTTTTTTAAACGTTTTTTTTTTTTTTTGGATAAGAGACATTTCATTGATAAATGAAAAAGAGGAGAGAATACAAAAGAGCACCCCACGGATTACAAAAATCTCCTCCAATTGGGGGCTATAAGAGACGAAGAATAGTTACAAAAGGCTTTAGAGTTAGCCGACCACAAAAAGCTAAATCTAACAACCAACTACCAAATGAACTGGTGCTCAGACAACTCATCATTGAAAACCCTTTTATTCCTCTCCCACCAGGTAAGCCAAACAAGGGCACGAATAGCATTACGCCGGAGGACAAGGGCTTTCTCCTTAAAGTGAACACCACAAAGCAAGCCATGCAACAGGGGCTGGAGCTTCAAGGGTTTGGGACCTTGATAATTGAAAATACTGAACAAATTGTCCCAAAGCTTCGAAGTGAAAGGGCAACTCCAAAACAAGTGACTCGGGTCCTCAGCATTGGCGCAGCAAAGAGCACAACGGTTGGGGTTCAGGGCCATAGAGGGAAACCTTCTCTGAAGCTTGTCACAAGTGTTGAGCTCGCAGTGGAAGACCGTCCAAAGAAAAACTTTGACTTTTTTTGGATAGCAATCTTCCCAAATAACCTTCACAATATCAGTGGAGAGAGGGGAGATTCCTGTAAAAAGAGAATTAAAAACATTCTTACAAGAGAAGTTGACACCTCCACCTCCATTCCAGATTCTAATATCCTGTGAAATCCCCGGTTTAAAGTCATTAACAGAGTTTAGGAGGGAAACATACTCCTCTATCTCCTCATCCTTAAGGTTCCTTCTAAAGGTAACATTCCAAGAGGAGAAAATATTATCCCAACACGCCGAGACAGAGGCATAAGGGTCTGTAGAAATTCTGAAAATACCAGGGAAAACATCAGTGAAAGGTTTGTCCAGCGAGGTCCAAGCATCAACCAAAATCTGATATTCAAACCATTGCCCAACTTAAACTTAGAATTGGAAGCCAGAATATTGCCAAGCTTCGCAATTGCCTTCCATGGACCGTGATACGTGAAGGAGGGATTAGAAGTTGAAGTCCATCCCGAATAAGAGACGGAGTGAAGCACTTTAATGGTGACAGCCCACAGGGACTCCCCTTCATCAACAAGTCTCCACAGCCATTTAACAAGGAGAGATTTGTTCTTTTTGATTATATTACCAAAAGCCAAGCCTCCCAGCTTCAACGGGTTGGAAACAGCAGCCCACTTAACAAGATTAGTGCCCCCGTCATTGTTAGCCCCTTTCCAGAAAAAGTCTCGAATCATCCTCTCTAGAATGTTGGCAACAGACGAAGGAACAGCGAACACTGAGAGGTAGTAGATAGGAAGGTTATTGAGGATTGATTGGGCTAAAGTAAGTCTGCCCCCTTTCGAAAGCATCACGTTCTTCCACCTAGCAATGCGCCTTGAAACTCTTTCCACAACCGGATCCCAAAACGATTTAGCCCTGGGGTTACCTCCTAACGGAAGGCCAAGGTAAACAAGAGGCAGATTGGAGGCCTTGCACTTGAACGAATCAGCAACCTCTTTGACCACCGCATCCTCCACATTGATACCAACCACCACTGATTTCTCGAGGTTAAATTTGAGGCTAGACATCCGCTCAAAAACCAGCAAAACAGAGAGCAAATTGGCAATATTGACCCTATCAAAGGTGGAGAAAACGAGGGTATCGTCAGCAAATTGCAGGTGAGATATGGTGTCCCCGCTTCTGCCGATAGGGAACCCATTAAACAGCCCGAAAGATTCAGCATTACTAAGAAGTCTACTAAGGGAGTCAGCAATCAAAGTGACAAGAAAGGGGGAAAGAGGATCCCCTTGCCTTAGACCCCTTGTAGCTTTGATCTTACCTCTAGGCTTCCCATTAATAATGATCGAGTAGTTGACTGAAGAGAGGCAACCCGTAATCCACTTCCTCCATCTCTCCCCAAACTTTTTCGCTTTTAAAACCGCATCTAAGAAGTCCCAATCCACCTTGTCGTACGCTTTCTCCAAGTCAAGCTTGATCACAAGACCCTTTCTATTAGAACGCCTACAATCCTCCACAATCTCGTTGGCTGTCAAAATAGAATCAACAATTTGTCTCCCACCAATGAATGCATTCTGAAACTTATAAATGGTTTTAGGGAGCACCACCTTGATCCTATCAGCAAGGACCTTGGCCAGAACTTTATACGGGCCCGTAGTGAGACTGATGGGTCTAAAGTCCTTCACCTCTTTCGCATCGACTTTTTTAGGGATCAAAGAGATGAAGGTTTCGTTAGTAATGTTGTTGACCACACCGTTTTGAAAAAATTTCTAGAACAAACTCATAAAATCAGGCTTGAGAATGTTCCAAGTATTTTTAAAACATTCGTTGGTAAAATCATCGGGTCCCGGGGCTTTTGAGCAACCAAGGCTAGAAATAGCATCAAACACTTCCTTCTCAGTGAACGGTTGCTCCAAAAACAGATTGTCTCTATCCTCAACCGGAGACCAATCCATCGAACTAGGCAAAGATCTATTCCCTGGATCCTTGGAGTAAAGGCTACTAAAAAACGAGCAAATCTCAGATTCAATATCACGATCATTAATCAAACTAACACCTTGAGAAGATAGGATTTCAGAAATAAGAGCCTTTTTCCTTTTCCCGTTCAAAATTCTGTGGCCAGTATTATCGTCCCCCTCATTAAGCCATTGTTGTTTTAGCTTTTGACCCCAATAAATATTTTCTTTCAAAGTGATATCAAGAAGATTCAACCAAGCAGTAGATCTCTCATTGCACTGCTGGAGAGAGAGGCCAGAAGACTCATCCAAACTGTCAAGCGCTTGAATTTGCGAAAGAAGAGCCTGCTTTTGTGTCAAAATATTGCCAAACACTTCTGCATTCCAAGCACGTAGCTTAGTTTTAAGAAGCTTTAATCTGGATAGAAAAGAGAAACCAGGCCACCTCTGAATAGTGAAGGACTGCCACCACGAAGAGACTGAAGCTATAAAATCAGGGTGGGACAACCACATATTCTAAAACCTGAACGGGGAGGGGCCCCAATTAAAGCCACCAGACTTCAAGAGGATAGGAAAATGGTATGAAACTACCCTCTCCAATCTCACTATACGAGCTTCAGAAAACATATCCAACCAGGTTGAATTCATATAGAAATCTGTCGATAAGAGAGTGAACTCCAGAATCATTTATCCAGAACCACGTAAACAGACCATTGGTCAGAGGAAGGTCAGAGGAAGGTCAGTGAGATAAAACTGGTCAATGAAAAGGTTGAAGTTCCTCATACTCTTCGTGAGGCCGGTACCGGAGGAAGACTCCAAAGCCCACCTACACACGTTAAAATCACTACCCAACAACCAACGACCATCGCAGACGCCACCCAAAGCATAAAGCTCATCCCAAAATTGTCTTCTTTCTCTATACTTCGACGAGCCATAAATGCCACTCAGCCAGAATTGAGAAGAATCAGAGATGGAAAGAAGCAAGGTCAGAGAAAAGGCACAGAGAACACTTCAAGCACCTTAAAAGCAGGATCTGACCACATAATAAGAATGCCACCCGAACTCCCTAACGCGTCAAGAGAGCACCAAGCAAGATCTTTGGAACTCCAAAGAGATTTAACCAACTTCCTATCAACAAGATGCAGCTTAGTTTCCTGAAGGATAATATCAGGGTTATATTTACGGATAAGGTCTTTAATCACGCTCTTCTTGGCTGAAGCGCCCAACCCACGCACATTCCAGCTAACAACTAACATCTACGAGATTGCTCGTTTCCTTTCTGCTCAAGCCCCTATCCTAGTTTATAGAAGAGTGGAGGTTTTTAACGTCCCTTTTGCTCGCCGTTTTCCTTTTAGGCTCCCCCGTTGTCCTTGGTTTTCTTCCAGTCTTCGATAAAATTTTCATGCAAGTGGAATTCAACCATTCTCCAAGCTTCATTTTATTTTCCACTTTACTGTTGCAAACTTCTCCCAAGTAGGTGATAAATAACTCTTCTTCCTCACAAAAATCCCCGCAAAGAGCGTTCTCAGAAACTCCTAAAAAACCTTCATCCGCGATGGCTATAGGATTAGCAGAGACACACTCACTCAAAAGCGTTGATTAACAAATCTTCGTCGCCTCTGTTCGAGACGAGTCCCACCGGTAACGAATCAGCCACAACCTCATCCTGAGAATCAAGGATCGCATCACTTGGAATACTAGAGGAGATCTTCAGACTCAAGGACGCCTCTATCGGGACACCTTTAAGAGAAGAAAACGCTTCGCGTCGAGAAAATATCCGGACGGACATAACCTTGAGACTACTTCTTTCTAATATTAAGATTAGGGCTTTCTATTTCGAACTGAGAGTGATAAGGCTCACAATCTAAAGTAGGCTGCTTCTTAAGGGAGTCCTGAGGCCTTAAGTTAAGTGGTCCAATAGGAGACTTATTCAAAACCTTAAAGCGGTTTGGCCCAGGCCCAAAGTTAGAAGTGCCTGGATCAGAACAAGACCCATCTTTACTGGGGCCCTTTCCCCCGTGTCTAGGAAGCTTCCCAACAGTAGCATCAGCAGATTTGGGGAAAACCAAAAGATCTTCTCTGACCTCTTGTGCCAAAGCCCCGACAGGTAGCCCATTCACTACTTCAGAATAATCCTTGGGAAGGATGTCATTGGGTGTTGGGCTGTCACATCTATCACCTACCGCCTCCTTCGTACTCTTGCTGATATTGCGTAGGGGAAATCTTTGGGCTTCTCGCTTTTCTTACCGTGAACAGTAGCATCCACCACCGGGGAATCAGCCGATATCTCAGCCGGAGACTTTCTAGGAGAAGCTTTTCGTTTAACCTGGATCCATCCTTTTTCTTCAATAGTTTCACTGAGAAGATTCAGAGTGATGGCTTCCACCGCTTCTTTTGGCACACTTCCATGGATTTTATCTACATTTTTCAGGAGAAGATTGACAGAAAAATGCGTGACAACTTGAGCCTTAAATCTAACACCTGCATCGTCAACCACCTCCACTTCAGCTGGAACAAAACCAGTTAAGTTGCTTTGGACTTTAATAAGAGCTTCCATGGTTTCCCTGAACATGGAAGACTTCGGAGAAGCTTCGATAAAACCACCGCAGGCGTCACCAATGAGCTTGAAAGTATCCAAGTTCTAGAGGTGAAGGGGAAGATTTCCAGCCGCCAAAAGATGGAATCAAATCCAAACACGCATGAAGAGAAGGATTCCAAAGGTCAAACCGGAGTTGAAAGTCTTGAAAAGATTGCCAGCCATTAAAAGAGCAGAGGTGAAAAGCTAAGTCTTTGCTGGGGCAGTAAACAAGTGCTCTGTTGGGTTGAAAGGGGCTAATAGAGCAGTAAGGGCTAAACATCTCTTGAAGAACAGCTAAAATATCAACCCAGTTCTGGTGAAAGAATCGTCTAGTAACCACGATCGTTTTATCCCACTCAACCTTCTCATAGGGACTAGCGCATAGGCAGCATTAACTAATTTCTTGGGTAAAACCTCGAGCGTATTAATAAGATTGTTGGTTGGTTTTCTCTTCCCAACTTTAGACCCATTAAACTCACCAACCTTAGGATCTTCCTTTTAAAAGCTTTCCCAGAATCCCTGACAACATCAACGAAAGAAATATCCGGGTCCACTCCCTTGGAAACTGTATTAGCAAGAGGTTGCGCACGTCTACCAGGGTAATCTTCAATTAGATTCTTAAAATGAATCCAGCCCTCTCTTCTAGCTCCTTAAGGAATCATAATACTGCATTTATGGCTGTTATTATCAAGCTTAAAGACCTCTGCACGTTACCTCTTCTATTGGACGTTTTTTCAACCCACAACGAGTAGTCATCACTCCTTGTTTGTTTGAAAAATTTCATGCTACCTTTACTATCCACCAACTCCTGAAAGCACTCCCATAACCAGTTTAAGGAAACAAATTGAATAGAGAACGAGAAAACTCCTCTGCTACTTGACTCCTTAAGTCTAACTCCTGATCCTCTGAAAGCTTTATCAAATTCTAGATGGTAGACCTTACTCTCAATGTGGATCGATCTTCTTGTATAATCCCACCCCATTCTACAAGGGCTAACGCTGAGAACAAAGAAACAAAGATGGCTTGGGCTAGAAGGAAGGGATCTAATGTAAGTTTACGACAGTTTGATATTGTAGAAAGGTTATAAGCTTCCCCGTGAAAGATGGAGAAGTGATCGGAGGGCGATCTTCTCCGATGTAGAAGACATCGAAGAAGTGGGAGGTGTAGTTAAGAGGGTGTCTTGGGTTTCGTGTCTGGGAGCATTTTTAAGTAATGTTAGATGGGAGAATTTTTTAAAACGTTTTGCTGCTCAAAAGCTAGAAGAGGAAAGATGGAAGACTCATCCCCAAAATTTACAAAGAAATTTCTTGGAGACCGCAAGATTATCAATTGAAAGGAAGACTTTCCACTTCAACAAGCTGAGAGATGGTAAAACATTTAGGATTTCTGAAGAAGGAAAGGTATATGCTGAGATTAATCTTGAAAAAGGAGTCTTGAGATGGTGTATCGATGCTTTCAATGCCGTTTTGCTTTCTGTGGGCAGAGGCTTGTTTTTTAGAAAATGTAGAAGTAATGACGCGGTGTTCTTACTTCAGTCCCTAGCTAATGCGAGAGTAAAATTTTGCATCTTATCGAAGGAGCCTTTTAGAGGAAGAAGATCTTCCTTATTTATTCCTTTAGGTGCTAATGGTAATGGCTGGAAAGATTTTTCTCTGATGATTCAGTCTCTTATTCCAGAATGTTATCAACCTACTCAAGTGCCATTGAAGCAAACAAGATTGGAAGTAAGTAATACAAGAAGGGTTGTTGAGAATACTATGAACGAAGGGAAAGTTAAGATTGTGTGTGAGAAGCATGAAAACAATGAAGAGGCGAGTGGTTCGCTTGAAAATATGGCTTTCAATGTCAAACTAGTAATTATTATCAAAAGATCTAAGATTGTGGATGGTTGGGCAGATATTAGGAAATTGTTGGAGAATAAATTTAAGTTGACAATCCCTCTTACCCCTTGCTGCGATAACCTGGCTGTTGGTTTTTGTGCTACTGTTCAGGATGTTTTCTTTGTTAGTAAAGAGCCTTTTCTGAAGATTGGAAGCTTGGAAATAGAGGTCCAACGGTGGGACTCTAGTTTTTTCATGGAGAAACAAATGATGACTATTAAGGGAGGGTGGATTGAGTTACAAGACCGCATTTCAGATTTGCTAAAATTATAAAAAGTCTTGCTGATATGTGTGGGGGGCTAGTGAATGAAGATGACATTCGTGGAGAGTGAAGCTGGAAAGATAACGTTTGTGTTCGTGTTAAAGGCTTGGGGGGCGATTTTATTCCGATGGGAAACATTGTTGAAGCCGATGGTATTATATTTCCTATTAGATTTTTAAAATGCAGTGAGGAGATAAAGGAAGACTCTGAGGCAGATGAGGAGTCAGATTCTGTGATGAATGATGAGGTAGTGCAAAGTGCAGGGTTAGTTACTGATTTGGTAAAATTACTTGAGAAAGATAAGGAGAAAACTCAGATGGGAACTCAAGTAGATGAGGTTGCTGCTCTAAGTACCCCACAGGATAAAGTGTACCTTGTTCGAAGTATGGAAACAAGTGAAGATTCAGTGGGGACCTTGAAAGTAGGAAGGTGTGAAGCTGATTTCTCTCTCGTAAACGATTCTTGTGATAAGAGGGAGGAAAGAAAATCTGAACAGATTTTGGAAGAAGATTTTTGTGAAGAAATTTTTTGCACAGAGATTGGGTTTGAACAAAAGGAGTCTGAGGGAAATGATCTTTATGTGGGGACTGATATTTACTCAACGTCAAGTGATACTGCTTATGATTCTTTTGTGTCTTCTCCGGAGATCAATTGTGATCCTTATGATAATCTGCAACTTATTTTCGAGTCTCCCTCGGATTTTGCTTGTTCGAGGGGAGATCCTCTTGTTTCTCCATCCAAAGAGAATAATTTGAGCTTTGGTTTGAACTCTTTGGAGAATATTGAAGATAGGATTTTAACAGGAAGCGCTCCCTCCTTTGGGATTGGGTTTAAAGTTCAGACTTTGATTTCTGATTACTTTAAACCTTTTGCTTTGAATTCTATAATTTCAGCCAAGGGTGGAACTGTGATGAAGGCAAAGTTTTTGGGCAGTGACCTTGAGGAGAATACGCTATGTTTAGCAAATGAGCAGAAGGAAGTTTGTGTGGTGGAAGAGAACCTAGTTGATGTGGCTGTGGACTATTTTAATGATAATTATCTTGATTGTCAAATTAACACCATTGGGTCTCGGCTAGGGAAAATGATAGCTGAAGAAGGTTACTCCGGGCAATTATCTGGCCTAAATTCTCATTTTCAAGGATCAATGCCTACCGATTTCAATACTTCTTTTGAGGCTAATTTATCCCCGGTGTCTTCTATCCCTACTTCTTTTCATGTTTCAACTCACCCTTGTTGTTTTGCTAATGATTTGCAGGGCTCCAATCAAGTGGACAACAGGGATGTTTTTTGCAATCGATCCCCTGCTTACCTTTGGCACACAGCTAGACCGAGTGTTGACCTGGGTGGGGTAGTACTTTCTAGGGACAATAGGATTTCTGAACAATCAACAAGGATCGATGCAATTGGTCTTAATACCATACCGTGTAACAATCCTTATGTCACAAACTTTGAGTTTCATGAAAACAGCCCCTTAAACGCACCTTTGTTGCCGAGTGGTAAAAGATTGATGAGTAAGTTTAACGAAAATTGGGATAGATCTTTGGCTTTGGCAAATGAGATGGATATCCAAGTTCTTCCGTTAGACTTTCCTCCTTTGATGAATGACAAGGTGGATGGTAGCAATAGAGGCTCGAATCCTAAAGGATGGAGAGAGCTAAAAGGTCTAATCTTGATTGGGAATTATGATAGAAGGGGGACTCATTTGGAGTCATAGGGGTCCAAAGGTTTTAAATGAAGATTTTATCTTGGAATGTGAGGGGTATGGGGGGGTTAGGACAAGAGAAGGTTGATTAAAGAGACCATTGTGAGAGAACCCTTTTTGGTGTGTTTGCAAGAAATAAACCGTGGGGATTGTCCAAAAGTCCTTATTAATAGTATTTGGAAAAGTAGATTCATTGATTGGGCTGTCCTTGAAGCTGTGGGATCCGCGGGAGGGATTCTCATAATGTGGGATGTGAGAACTCTAACTGCTATTGAGAAAGTAAGAAGTGTCTTTTCATTGACAATCAAGTTTAAATCTTTGGATGGAAGATCGATGTGGTTTTCAGGGGTGTCTGGACCATCATCCTCTTCGAGTAAGGATGATTTTTGGGATGAGTTGGGAGATTTATATGCCTTGTGTGGGTCATCTTGGTGTGTAACAGGTGATTTCAATGTGACAAGATTTGTATCGGAGAAATCGAATGGGGTAGGTTCACCCGATCGATGAGATGCTTTAACAAGTTAATTGAGGATTGCAGCCTTATCGACCCGACGCTTGTAAATGGAAAATTCACTTGGTCTGATGGTAGAGAGGGAGTCATCCTTAGAAGACTTGATCGATTCCTATTTTCTGAACGTGGAATGATTTGTGGAAAGGAAATAAACAAGAGATTTGTCCAAGACTAACCTCTGATTGTTGGCCTTTGTTGTTAAGTTTGGGTAACTTAAAGTGGGGACCCCCACCTTTTTGATTTGAAAATATGTGGCTAAGCCACCCTACTTTCAAATATGTATTAGGAAATTGGTGGCGGTTGGAACCGAATAGGAGATGGGAAGGAATTAGATTCATGGACAAACTCAGAAAGTTGAAACCAAAAATCAAAGAGTGGAGTACGGAGATCTTTGGGGATGTGAAAATCCAGAAGCATGAAATCATTCGGAAATTAGAACAATTAGACAAATTGGAGGAGACTGACTGTCTACATGAAGACGGGAGAATGGAAAGAATGAGACTACGGGGGGCTTTGAATGAGAGCCTAAGGAAAGAAGACATTTCATGGAGACAAAAGTCTAAAGTCAAATGGGTCAAGGAGGGCGATTGCAATACAAGCTTCTTTCATAAATAAAATGGCATCGTTTAAGAAAGGGAAGAATTTCATTTCTTTTCTTACCAAAGAGGATGGAAACATAGTGAGTGAGGATAAGGATATTGTGGAGGAAGTTGTTTCCTTTTTCTCCTCCCTGTATGCCCCTCGCATGAATGCAATTGCTACTGTTGATGGCATAGATTGGCATCCGATCTCTCAAATTGAAAGAGAATTTCTTGAAAGGCCTTTCCAAATGGATGAGGTTCGGAGGGCGGTTTTCGATTGCGAAGGGAACAAAGCGCCTGGTCCTGATGGTTTTTCGATGGCATTTTTTCAGGAAAATTGGGATCTAATTAAAAGGTGATTTGATGAGATGCTTTCTTGAATTCTTTGAGAGGGGAATTATTGATGCAGGAATGAACGAGACTTTTATTTGCTTGATCCCAAAGAAAGATAATGTTGAGAGGATCGGTGATTTTAGACCAATTAGCCTTGTATCCAGTCTCTATATAATCTTCGTGAAAGTCCTAGCAGGCAGAATTAGAATAGTCCTTTCCTCTATTATTTCTCTAAATCAAGGAGCTTTCGTGGAAGGGAGGCAAATTTTGAATGAGGTGCTAATTGCCAACGAGGCCATCGAGAACTATAAATGTAGAAAAAGGGAGGGAGTACTTTTTAAACTTGATTTCGAGAAGGCTTACGACCACGTCGACTGGAATTTCCTTGATAAAGTTCTCGTGAAGAAAGGGTTTGGGTTTAAATGGAGAGTGTGGATTTGGAACTGCTTGAGAACAGTAAACTTCTCCTTCCTTATTAATGGGAAACCGAGGGGGAAGGTTCGAGCCACTAAGACAGGGGGATCCCCTCTCCCCTTTCTTTTCACCCTAGTTGTGGACGTTCTAAGTAGGTTGTTAGATCGAGGAGTGGATAGAGGAGTCATTGAAGGCTTTGAAGTTGGGAAAAATAAGGTTTCACTATCACACCTACAGCTTGCGGATGACACGTTATTTTGCTCTGGCAATGAGGCATCTTTCCAAAATTTCTTGGATATAATACAAATTTTTGAATGGTCCTCGGGATTGAAGATTAATAGATCTAAATGCTCCATTACAGATATCAATGTGGAAGGGGAGACCCCTCTTCCACTCAATTATCTTGGGTTGCCCCTTGGTGTAATTCGAGACGAAAAGATTTTTGGGAACCCGTGGTAGAGAAATTTCAAAAAAGATTGGCGTCTTGGAAGAGAGGTTTCTTTTCCAAAAGGGGGAGACTCACTCTCATTCAGGCTGTACTGAGTGGCATTCCGACTTATTACATGTCCATCTTTCGGATGCCCTTAAATGTCAAGGATAGGCTGGAATTTTCTATGGGAAGGCTCAGATGAGGGAGGGTGGTGGTTCACACCTGGTTAGATGGCACTTGGTATTGAAACCGGTTGGGGAAGGTGGTCTAGGTATCGGAAACCTAGAGAAAAAGAACGCAGCATTGTTAGTTAAGTGGCTTTGGCGATTTTCGTTGGAACATCAAAGTTTGTGGCACCGGATTGTTGCAAGTAGGCATGGTATGCACCCAAATGAATGGGATACAAGTTAGTTGTTCGGGGTAGTGGTAGAAGTCCCTGGAAAGAAATCTCTAAAGGTTATCCCTCGTTTTTTAGTTGTGTGAAATGGTGGGTGGGGGACGAAAACAAAATACGTTTCTGGAGGACATTTGGATTGGGGACTTGGCTTTCATAGACTTATTCCCATCTCTGTACTCCCTGACATTGGCTAAAAATAAGCCCATCTCTACTTTTGTGGTTAATGGGATGCCTGGGTTGGGTCTCGGGGCCCAGTTTGATTTCAAGTTTTGTAGATTAATTAGTGATAGGGAATTACCTGAACTTTCCTCTTTACTCCACATGTTGGAGAACTTTGCCTTAAGGGTGGGTTCTCAAGATAAAAGGGTATGGACTTTGAGCACGTCTTTCTCTTGTAAATCTTTCCTTGAGACATTAACTCTTCTGGTCCAAATGTTTTGTTCTTTTCCAGACTTTGGCAGGCAAAGATTCCGAAGAAAGTGAGATTTTTTGTTTGGACGGTTGCCTTGGGTAAGATTAATACAATTGACTTTAAATCCCAATTGGTGTTGTGATTCGGAAGATCTAAATCACCTCATGTGGAAGTGTAAGTTTTCGAGGCTCATTTGGCAATGATTTTTCCAATTGTTTGGAATATCGTGGGTGAATAATGTGACTATTCGCTTAACCCTAGAAGAAATGATTGTATCCCCCCCTTTTAATGATAAAGGGAATAGCTTATGGAGGGCGGGTTGTAGTGCAATTGTATGGGGTATTTGGTTAGAAAGAAATAGAAGAATCTTTAGGGATGAGAGGAGGTCTTGGGATTATGTGTGGGAGCTGGCAATGGTAAATGCCTCCTTTTGGGTGTCAACTTCCAAAGAATTTTGTAATTACTCGATAGGACAAATTATTAATAGATGGCCCGCATACTTGTAATTAGGTGGCGGGTGCGGGAGGTGGGTTGGGTATACGGTATACCTTAGTTTGTGGCTTTTTGGATAGTCCTTGCCACTTTTTTGTTGTTTTTATCTTTGTATTTATGTTTTTCTTTCATTTTTTCAATGAAATGGCTTTTTGAGGTGTTATCTTTAAAAAAAAATTTAATACAATTGACTTTATTTAGATTTCCTCTTCTTTCGCTCTTAGGTCTCAATGGTGTTATTTGTGCAGGGCAATCATGACTTGGAAGACCACAACCACATTATGTGGGGGTGCAAGTTCTCTAAGGGTATTTGGGATCATTTTTTTAATACTTTTGGGATATGTTGGGTCCTTTCACGCTTGTTTCGTCATTCATTAGAAGAAATGCTATTGAACCCTCCCTTCAAAGGAAGAGGCGGTGAATTATGGAGAGCTAGTATATTTGCGATTACTTGGGGAATTTGGCTTGAACGAAATAGGAGGATCTTATTTTGCAAAAAAAAAAAAAACAGGAGGATCTTTAATGAAGTGAGATGGCCCATGTAAAGGCATCCTTTTGGCTGTCATCTACCAAACTTTTTTGTAATTACCCTCTTTTTTTGATTACTAACAATTGGGCCGCATACTTGTAATTAGGTGGCGGCCGGGGCTTGTGGTGGGGTATACGGTTAACTTACTAGTCTACATTATGTCTACTTATGTATTTTTCTCTTTTTTTTGTCTTCTTTCATTATATCAATGAAATGGGTTTATGAGCCGTACTTTTCAAAAAAAAAAAAAAAAATTTGGGGCGGAGTTTCCCAGAAGGCTTTGGCAAGAAAAAGGAGTGGGTTCCTTTATGATCTTTGCAAAGGAACCCACTCCTTTTTCTCAGTTTTAAAATCAGGCGAGGTTTCCATCAGGCTTCGGCAAGAAGAGTTCCAATCTATTGATTAAATTCTTCCAGTCCTCTCCATTAAACCCCTCAGGGATAAAAATTGAAGACTTCCTGCCCCTAAAAGGTTCTTTAGAGAGAATCCCAAATCTTCCTCTAGAGTGTGAGAAAACTTGAAGTAACAAGATAGCGTTTGATCCCCTCCACTTACGAAATAAAAGGGATCTACCAGCGAACTTTGAAGTTGCTAACAAAGCATCAAAACTCCATCGCACACTTCCCAAATCCAGAATAATTTCTGAGTAGAGCATCCCTTCTTCTGAAATTTTGAAGCTACTGCCATCATCCAATTTCTTGAAATAAAAAGTGTTTCTTTCAATATTCGGAAGGCTGAGGAGAACGACGATCCTTAAATGGGATGGTAGTCTGTTTTTTCCCATCCAAATAGAGTCGAAGGATCGGTTTGCAATCGAAAAGCTCTTCCATTTCTCTTCTTTCTACCCATCGACTTTCTACCCATCGAAGCCAGACTCCACCACGACACAAACCTCATCAACACCTCAGACAAGAACGAAAAGACACAACCCAGCCACGAGCCACACCACGAGCAACAGAACCCACCACACGGACAAAACTCGAGACTCTCCACCAGCTACTCACAACGACAGTAGAACCGAGAACCACCGAAAAAGGATAGAGCACTAATCAAACCCAGCGAGCAAAGACCTCTGGAGAAAAAACAAAAGAAAGCAGGGGGGAGGAAAACTCTAAAAGAAACAGAGAAAACAAATTAGGTTATCTCTCCACCGAAGAATCCGGTGAAGAGGATCGCCCCTCCTGGTGTGAAAGACACCTAAGGGAGAGAGAACTAAACGACCCAAAGCCCTAGCTCATCGAAGAGACGATCTCGAAGGAGACGGAGAAGACGAGTACCGCGTTCTAGGGCTATTGGGGTCTTTTCTTTTTCTTTTCCTATTTTGTAATTATTTGTAACCTTGAAGACTCCTCATCCTCTTTTTATTTTTTCCTTTATCAATGAATGTTCATCTTTCTATATATATTTTTTAAAATAACTTAAAACATTTTTGGCATACTTGCCTCAATTGATGATAAATAAGGAAGCACCACTTGAATTCTAAAAGTTATGAAAAGTTGCCACCAAAGTTGTGTGGAAGGAATGTTTTTGTACTTTATTCTTATTATGATTATATTTACCTTTACCCATTAGCTTTAAGTTTTTCGGTCAATTGGTGATTTAACATATCTAATATGGTATCAGAGCATGAGGTTCTGAGTTCAAACATCCATTGTGTTATTTGCTCTAATTTCCTCCCCATTTAAAATTCCACATGTTTGGATCCTGTGCAAATGTCCAAGCCCACATGTGAGGGGGAGTGTTGAGATATATATGATTAAATTTGCCTTTACCCATTAGCTTAAGCTTTTGGGTATAGTGGGTAATTTAACATATTCAATATGGTATCAGAGGAGGAAGTCATGAGATCAAACCTCAATTGTGTCATTTGCTCTTATTTCCTCTCCATTTATTTTAAATATTCCACATGTTTGGGTCTTGTGCAAATATCCAAAACCCATATGTGAGGGGGAGTGTTATGATTAAATTTACCTTTACCCATTAGCTTAAGCTTTTGGGTCAATTGCTGATTTAACATATTTAATAATTCTCTTTAATGAAAGTTTGTTAGTTATGAAAAGTTGCCACTAAAGCTGGGTGGAAGGAATGTTTTTGTACTTTATTCTCTTTAATGAAAGTTTATTTCTTATAAATAAAATTTAGGTATGCACATCGGAAGATTCTTGTAGATATGCTAGAATTAGCGAGCTTTTTGTATATGAGAAATTCTTTAGGGTTTCCGTGGAGAGGGTGGAAGCTGGTGATATATGTGCAGTTTGTGGAGCCAATGATATTCAGGTAATGGTAACTTCAGTTTTCGTGCAGCTAATATTCTTGTAGTGATATTATACTCAAAGAAATTTGTTTTGTTTGTTTTCAAAATCTTTATCCTGGATTATCATGTCTTCAGATTGGTGAGACTCTTGCTGACAAACAATATGGAAAACCATTACCTGCTATTAAAGTGGAAGAACCTACAGTCAAGATGGCTTTCTCGATTAACACGTCTCCATTTGTTGGTCGTGAGGTATGTCGCTATGAAATCATTCAAATTTGTTGCATTGCATTTACTTATAGAAAATATTTTGTGGAACATCAAAAATCATTTTTCTTATAATTTTTTTGATCATATTTTGATGTGTATAAATCTTATTGGAAAAAGCTGGGTACTTTTCCTCAATATAGAAAGAACAATATCATTTTTTCGCTCAAAAGTTATTCAACAGCGATTGGCATAATTTTCTCCAATCAATTTTGTTTTAACTTTTACTATAGTAATCAACAACAGTATCATGTACCACAACTACATGGAGAGTTCTTTTGCTCATATGGGATCCTGGTTGTCTGGAAGTTCAGATTTATGGATGCACCTTGAGCTTTGAAAATATATTTTTTTAATGTCAGTTTCCGAGCTAGCTTGCGTGCACCTTGACTAATCTCATGGGACAACCACATTACAACACTTGGTGTTGGGAAACTCGTAGGATAATATCCTAGATGGGTGGCCACACATGGATTTGTAACCTAAAGGTTTAAAGAAAGTTTTTTGACCACTAGGTTGCCATGGTTGGCTGAAAACACTCCTTATTAGAAAGTAATAGTTTTTTTTTTTGTAAAGACCCGATCCTAAGTTATAGTCTTAAGTCGCAAGTGCTCTCAGCCGAAGCGTAAACATTCAAAACTCCATACGTTGTTTTGTCTTTTTGAAAGATGCAATGCATACTTGAGCATACAAATCACAGCAAAACTATACATTAATGTAACACATGATAGACAGATCTGGTCTAAGCCAGAACTTCGCTGCCTGGGGTGCGCATTCCATAACACACCCTAAATAAAGTGAACGCAATCATTGGACACGTCACCCCATTTTCGAAAACTAACAGAAACTTTGAACAAAATGTTTCGATTAATAAAGGAATCATCCAGTAAGCTCAGGAAGGAATTATTCCCTCACCATTAAGGTCTCTCTCCAAGATAACATTACGTTTTTACTAACTCGGATTTATGGCCCTAATCACAAGAGAGATAGAGAGGTTTTTTGGTTGGAGTTGGCAGCTCTTGGATGCCTCTATTTAGAGGTGTTAGAATATATATTTATGTTATTCCTTATTTAGAATATGGATATTTTCCTTATCTTTTAGTTTACTTGTTGAAGTTGGTTTCCTAGTTTAGCTAGGTTTGCTTTTCTATATAAGTCAATGTAACCTCCATACAATTTAACCTAATTCAATATATCATTAGTCTTTTCGTTTACATGGTATCAAAGCCTCGGTTTTAAATTTTCTTGCCGTCTCTATTTCGATCCCGTTTTGTTCCCTCGCCGGGGTAAGCTTTTCCGGCGAGGGAGCACCTTCACTTGACCTTCTAAGAGCAGTGTTTTAAAAGGCGCAAGGCGCACAAAAGCGATGAGGTCTCCCGGGGGCTTAAGCGCGATGCGCAAAAAAAGCGAGGGCTTTTTTTTTAAGGCGCACTATATAATAATATTAGTTTATATGTATTTAGAAGAACAAAAGTTACCTTCATTTCACCAAAAATAAAAAATAACATTGTTTAAAGTTAATTAATGTTATTTTAATTAACTTTAAACAATAAGTTATTCTATAACATTAATGAAAAGAAAAAAAATAAAAAGAAAAAATGACTGAAAAGACATAGAGTACTGAGAAAAAGGATTGAAAAGACATAAGAGGACTGAGAAGTCAAGAAAATGTCATAAAAATCTGGAAAATGACTGAAAAGTAGAGTACATGACTGAAAAGTTTAATTTTTTTGACTGAAAAGTCTGAAAACTGATTGAAAAGTAGAGTACATGACTGAAAAGTTTAATTTTTTTGACTTAAACGTCCTGAAAACCGACTGAAAAGTAGAGTACATGACTGAAAAGTTTAATTTTTTTGATCAAACGTTTGAAAACTGATGAAAAGTAGAGTACATGATGTAAGTTTAATTTTTTTTGACTGAAAAGTCCGAAACCGATCAAAAGTCAAGAAACACAAAAAACGAGATAGGCGCGCGCCTCGAGGCGCAGGAAAAGTGTGCGCCTCAGTCCGGAGGCGCGCGCTTTTCAATAACGCCTCGCCTCACTCGAGGCGAGGCGCAATCATAGAGCCTAGGCGAGGGCTTTTTTCGCTTTTTAAAACACTGTCTAAGAGATCTTCTAAATTTTCGGAATCTTGACGCTCATCACATCAAACGCCCAAATTCAGCCTTCTCCTCTGATCATTCTATTGCAATTAGGGTTTGTTTTGATCATTATACCTAGGTAAATCTAGGGTTTGGATCTTGGAATACAACCTTTTAGTGGTTGTTTGTTGTCACCACCCCGTACACTGCCCACCGGAGTCCGCCACTACCACTGCCACTTCCTCATCGGAACCTCGCCGGAATCCCGATTTTTACCGGAAATTAATTTTCGTCGAAATCAGGTTTTGTGTTCGCTTTTCTCATCCGTTTGCTAATTTAGGGCTCTTTGTTAGTTGTTTGTTGCATTTTGATGGCTCCAATCGGATATCAGTCTTTGGTGGTGGAACATTGGTATGAAATATGAGTTTGAGGGCTATTAGGAATTTTCAGCCGCGTTTGGATTTTGTGGACCTTGGTGTGCCGTTAGGGTTTCTTTGTTATACCTAGATAATTCTAGGGTTTGGTTTTGGGTTAACAATATGTTGTGGTTATTTGTTGACTCTTCTTCACATAGGAGGGAAGAGAAACCGCCGGTGATATCGTTTGTCCAAAAAGCCGATCAACAGAAGTTGGTTTTGCTATGCTTTCGATGTCGGTTCTGCCGGACATCTTTGTTCGATGTCAGTTTTGTCTGATTGTTCGTTGCTTTCGATGTCGGTTCTGCCAGACATCTTTGTTCGACATCAGTTTTGTTTGCTTTCACTCCGTATTCGATGACGCTTTCTCCGGGCATCACTCATAGCTTCTGCTCAACGAAGACATTGATTCACAAAGTCATATTTGGGTCAAGTGTTTAGCAAACTCAAGTTGGTCTATGTTATACCATCTTGAGTTTGAGGGGGGATGTTAGAATATATATTTATGTTATTCCTTATTTAGAATAGGGATATTTTCCTTATCTTTTAGTTTACTTGTTGAAGTTGGTTTCCTAGTTTAGCTAGGTTTGCTTTTCTATATAAGTCAATATAACCTCCATACAATTTAACCTAATTCAATATATCATTAGTCTTTCCGTTTACAAGAGGAATGGCTGTTAGTTGGTGAATTCAATGGCTGTTTTTTGAAAACTGGGTGGGTTAACCACATATTTTCAAATATGAAAGGTGGAAAACCCCAACTCATCTCCCCAATAGATAAAATGAGGGGCCAATGATCCGAGGTCGTTTTAGGACTCAATAATTTTTTTATGTTTACTCCTTCCTCGAACCAATCCTAGGTGATGAGAAATCTATCTGACCTTCTCAAAATAACCCCTTTCCCTTAGATTAGACTAAGTGAATTTTCCATTTGCTAGCGGCAGATCCCGAAGTCCACAATTATTAATCACATTTTCAAAAGTTTTCATTGAGGATGTGAGACGACCTCCATTTGACTTTTCTGAAACATATCTCGTTACATTAAAATCTCCAGCCAAGGAGCATTTTCCGTTACAGGCTCCATAAAGATCACCTAACTCATCTCAAAAATCCTATCTTCCTCTTGTCGAGGCGGCCATAGACTCCCTAAAGCCACCATTTGCTTCCATCCAACTCCTTAAAATTGATTGAAGTTGAGAAATTCAATTTGATTATTTCTTTCGATGAGAGTATCCTAGAGTTCCACATGACTAGGATACCTTCCGATGACCCTTTCGCCTCCAACACCACCCATTCTAAAAATCTTCCTCTCCATAAACTTACAATAAGTTCTCTAGGGAAGGTAGAATGTTTCGTCTCTTGAAGTACCACCACCTTTGGGTCTACTTTGAAAATTGTTTCCTTAACTAACCTCTTTTCTTTTCCCCCAATCCTCTCACATTCCAAGAGAGAACTAACATCTAAAACAGTTAAGGCCCTCACCCTTACCACGGGTCCACATTCACATTGGAGAATAAACCTTTGAGCTCCCTCATTTCCTTAACATTAGACCCTTTCGGTGTCTTTGTAATATTGAAGTCAGAGACTTTACTTGAACTTGCAAAGTCAAGAGGAACGTGTTCAGCTAGTTTAACGTCTACATCCATTACCACGGCTAGACTAGCAACTCTAGGTCCATCATTTTCCATGGACTCTTTTTCCAAAAGAGTAGTGACAACTTGGTTCACTTGGCTCATTTGAATAAGGCTCCGTTTGGTATAGCTTCCTTTAAAAGTGTTTTGAGTTAAAGATTTTAAAAGAAATACTAATTGAGAATTTCATCTAAAAAAAACTTGAGCGAAGTATTTTAAGTGAAATACTTGTTTATAAACTTTTTTAGAAGAATCACAAATAAAGTATTTTCTCCAAAACACCTTTTAGTATACTCATGCGTTTTTAGATGAAACACTTAATTAATATTTATTCTAAAAATAAAATGTATCACTTAAAACACTTTTAGGAGAAGTTGTCCCAAACAGACCCTAAGTGTCTCAGGGTTCTTCACTAAGGAATCCTTGTCTGTGACATCGGGCAACAAACCAAAAACATGGGATCGTCCAACCTGATGGATAAAAGCGCTTTGATCATGGTCACAGTGATCCAATACTACACCCTCCCCTATTTGAATATCTAAGGAAGGACAGTGACATGGTTAACTTCCTTTGCTTGCTTAATTAACTCTAATTTTCTTACTAACCATAGTTAACTAACTCCTATAAAAAAATAGTTAACTAACCAAACCTTTGTTAACTAACTTGAAACAATTTAAATATAAAGCTAAACCAACCATAAATATTTAATCACACAAATATTTAAACTCAAAGCAAATTTAAAAAAAACACAATTGCTATTTCCAAACCAAAAACCCAGGGCCTTAAATTTTTGGGGTAATTATTGAAATGACATATTTTGCATACTAATTACTCAAATACCATAATTATAGTTCAATAATTTGTTGAACTAAAAAAATATAAAAAATTAGCAAATTCATTGAAAATAATAATAAAAAATGATCAAATAGTTTGATAAATTATTGAACTTGAACTTAAAAAAGAAAAAAAATAAACAAATTCATTAAAAATACCCATGAAAAATAGTTCAATAATTTATTGAACTATAGTTATGCTATTTAAGTAATTTTTAAAAAGTTGAGACATTTTAGTAATTAGTATGCAAATTTATGCTATTTGTTGAGACAAATTCTATAAAAAAGCCTTTGCGGGGGGAAGTCAAATTTTTGGGAGGTTTCTGTTTGTATCGCTTCTTCTTGGTGTTCATTGATATATATATATATATATATATTTTTTTTTTTTTCCATCTTATGCTCACCCCCACCAAAAAACCAACCACTTGGAAATTTTTTTTTCTAACCATATTACTTGGATGGATGTCTTAGATACTGTTTTTACAGTTCTTTTGGTATTGAATGAGATGCTCGTTTCTTACCACGCCCACCTCCTGAAAGAAATATATGTTCTTTTTACAGTACATGTGCTGCATGTTGATTTTCGATGAAAAGAGAAGTCAAAACTGCTAGTAGTTTAAAACTTTCAGGTCTTAATTTTTTAAGTTGAAATTATAAATTCTAATAAATAAGAATTGAGCCTTTTCTTTTGTCCATTTCCGACATTTTTACCTCATTTTGGTGTTGATTTTCACTTTGATGTCTTATATTCTGTGGTTATTGAATGAAAATAAGTTTTCATCTATGTTGCAAAACTTGCAGGGAAAGTATGTTACTAGTAGAAACTTAAGGGATCGGCTCTATCGTGAGATAGAGCGTAATTTAGCAATGAAAGTTGAAGATGGTGAAACAGCAGATACGTTCATTGTTAGTGGACGGGGTACTTTGCATATCACCATACTTATAGAGAACATGTAAGAATTTGACATTCATGATGCTCTTCCACCTTTTTAATGCATAGATCCTCTAATAAGTTCTTTCTTTTCAGGCGGAGGGAAGGATATGAATTTATGGTGGGACCTCCCAAGGTTATTACCAAAAAGGTGGATGACAAATTAATGGAACCATATGAGGTCAGTTTCCTTCCTACTTGAAATACGAAGCAGAACTGTGTCAGAAACTTTAATTGGTTCTTATTAAAAAAAAATCTATCAAAAAAGAAACTTTAATTGGGATCAATTTGAAGTAAACTTTTTTTAGTTTTTACTTAGTTTCAGAACTATAATTGTTGGAATCTGAAATCAGATAATACGTCTCATCGACACAAAAATAAATGCATAAAAATTAAATAAAAAATAAACCACAATAGAAGGAAAAAATTGTTGAATCCACTACAACACCTAGGAATCAACCTAGGATTTTAGACTTGAATCCACAAGTCTTGATGTAATACAAATCTGACCTAAAACAGATTTACAAGAAAAGTAACTATTACACAATATAGTTCCTAAAATAATCCATACAAAAAAAGGAAAGCAATATCTCCATAGCAGTGATTTAAAAAGCGAAAAAAGCCCTCGCCTAGGCGAGAGGCTCTATGCTTGCACCTCGCCTCGAGTGAGGCAAGGCGTTCTTGAAAGGCGCGCGCCTCAGGACTGAGGCGCACGCTTTTCCTGCGCCTCAAAGCGCGCGCCTATCTCGTTTTTTGTGTTTTCAGACTTTTCGGTCAGTTTTCAGACTTTTCTGTCAACAAAATTAAGCTTTTCAGTCATGTACTCTGCTTTTCAGTCATTTTCCAGATTTTTATGATATTTGCTTGACTTCTCAGTCCTCTTATGTCTTTTCAATCCTTTTTCTCAGTCCTCTTTATGTCTTTTCAATCATTTTTTCTTTTTCTTTTTTTTTCTTTTCATTAATGTTGTAGGGTTTTTTAAAGGAGGACATATATAAAATATCTAAACTATGACTTTATTTTTAAACAATATCTAAGAAAAGATCCTCAATTCCACAATTTTTTATTATGTTACTCTTAATTATACTATAATTTTCATACATAAAATATTTATTTTTAATTTATACATTATGTGCCTTGAAAAAAAAACCCTCGCTTTTTTGCGCCTTGCGCCTTTTAAAACACTGCTCCATAGTAATTAAATAAAGACACAGACGAAATATATAAAATGCAGTAAAACTGGCCCGTACACTCTAGATATAAAAAAATAAAGTATAAAATTGACTCCTAACTGTAATCGTGCATTGATCACGTATGATTTGGAACAAGAAAAGTTTTCATTTTGGAGTTAGTTAAGAATAAAGCTAAAAATTAGAATGCACAAGCCTTTACTTTTAATTTTACATAAATGGTCTCAAATAGCATGTTTATGCATACTAATTATTGAAATGTCATAACTTTTTAAAAATTACCCGAATAACAGTCCAATAACTTATTGAATTATTGAAGTATTTTTTTTTTTATTTTTCATTGTTATTTTTAATGATTTTTTAGGTTTTTGATCATTCTTAGTTCAATAATTTATTGAATTTTTTTGTTCTTTTTCAATGAGTTTATTCGTTCTTTTTCTTTTTTTAGTTCAATGCTATTTTGGTAATTTTTAAAAAGTTTTGATAGTATGCAAAAATATGTTATTTAAGTAATTGCTCATTTAATTTATTTAAACTAAAAAGTTGAAGAGAATACTATTCACTTGTCACATACACGTATATATATTCACATTAGAGTCTAACCTAACGAGCTCATAGTAATGAGCCTCTAACAATATAATTATATATTATAATAAGCCCTAATTATATCTCTAACACTCCCCCTCAAACTTGAGCATATATGCTAATCATGCCCAGTTTGTTGCAAAGGTAGTCAATCCGTGGTCTATTCAAAGCTTTTGTAAAGATATCGCTTAATTGTTCTCCGGTCTTCACATATCTAGTTGTATTCTCACAAACAAATTGACAATCAACCTCAATGTGTTTAGTATGCTCATGAAAAACAAGGTTTGAAGTAATATGGAGGGCAGTTTGGTTGTCACACCAAAGTTTTGTTTGACACAAGATTGAAAAGCCCAACTCAATAAGAAGTTGACGAATCCACATCACTTCATAAGCTGAGTCATAGCTCTATATTCTGATTTAACACTAGATTGTGATACAACATGTTGCTTCTTACTCTTCCATGAGACTAAATTACCTCCAACAAAGACACAATAACCAGTAGTAGATCTTTGATCTTCCTTAGATCCAGTCCAATCAGCATCCGAGAAGCATTCAATCTCACTATGTCCATGATTGTCATATAGAATTCCTCGTTCAGAGGCTCTTTTAAATAACACAAAATCTGCTCAACAGCCTTCCAATGTTCAATAGTAGGTGAAAATAAATATTGACTCACTATGCTAAATGAGTATGTAATGTCGGACAAGTTACACTAAGATAATTGAGTTTTCCAACCAACCTTTGGTATCTTTCAGGTTCTTCAAATAATTCACCAGCTGCAAATTAGGATTCATCGGGATGCTACATGGTTTAGCCCCTAATTTACCATGTTCCGACAATAAGTCCAGCACATCCCTTTACTACTTCTCGTCACTTCCATATCCAAAAAATATTTTAACGCCCCTAAGTCTTTTGTATGGAATTGACTATGAAGGAAAGCTTTGAGGGATAAAATACCTACACCATCACTTCCTATGTTGACAATGTCATCTACATACACAACCAACAAAATGATCCTAGTCGCAGACTCTCGATGAAAAACAGAATGATCTCCGACTTACTTTTCCTCGTGCCAAATTGTTCAACTGCCAAGCTAAATTTTATAAACCAAGCCTGAGGGCTCTGTTTCAAGCCATACAACGATTTTCTCAGATAACAAACTTTCCCATTCTCCCCCTGAGCAACAAAACTAGGTGGTTGCTCCATATAGATATACACCTCTTCCTGAAGATTCCCATGAAGAAAAGCGTTCTTGATATCTAACTACCAGAAAAATAAACAATCTCACTGACGTGAGTTTGGAAACATGAGAAAATGTGTCAGAATAATCAATCTCATAGACTTGAGCATACCCTTTGGCCACAAGGCGAGCTTTCAAACGAGCAATAGATCCATCAGGGTTAATCTTGATAGCAAAGACCCACTTACAACCAATAGCTTGCTTATTAGTGGGTAAATCGACCAAAGACCATATTTCATTTTCCTCCAAGGCCCCATTTCCTCTATCATGGCATTACGCCACCCAGAATGAGAGAGCATCATGAACAGCCTTAGGTAAAGACACCGAATCAAGAGATGCAATAAAAGAACACAAGGAAGGAGACAAATTGTTGTAAGATACAAAAGAAGCAACGTGATACGTACATGTTCGTTTTCCCTTGCAGAGGGCATAGGGAGATCAACTTCTGTGACTGGATCTGACGATGAAGCTTCCGTAGTGGTGGACATTAATCTGATACAGTAAGTGGACGACGAGTAAACACTTATGGAGAGGGAGGCATGGGCAGGGAGGTTGGTATAGGAGGAGAAGCAGAAGTGTACTACAGATTCAGGTGGAACAACAGTCGTAGTGGTGTAAATTAACAAATTATCATTCTCCTCTGGACAAATGTATGGGATGAAAGGAGAGAACGGTGTATTTTTCAAAAAAGTAACTTTCGAAGGAACCAAATATCTTTTAAGAATTGTAGAGAAACATCTCGAGAATAGCCAAGGAAAATATATTTTAAAGCCTTAGGATCAAAAGTTTCGAAAGTTGGGGGCGAACATCCCGAACAAAACATGTGCAAGCAAATATCCTTAGGCTCTATAGGAAAAGAGGTTTATTGGGGAACAAAGGGTGATAAGGAATTCGACCATTAAGAACCGAAGAAGTCATGCGATTAATGAGAAAGCAAGCACTAGAAACATCTGCCCAAAAATGTTTAGGAGCCTGTATTTGAAAAAGTAAAGCTCGTGCACTTTCCAAATGTCTATTTTTATGTTCAACAACCCCGTTTTGAGACGGAACATCGATACAAGATGTTTGATGGAGAATGTCTTGTGTGATCATAAAATTTTGAAAAGTGGATGACATATATTCTTTGCATTATCACTTCGAAGAGTTTTTATTGAAATATTAAATTGGGTTCGAATTTCAAAACAAAAGGCAGAAAAATGAGAAAATAACCCGGAACGATTTTTCATTAAATATAGCCATGTCATTCGAGAATAATCATAAAAAAATAACAAAAGACCAAAATCCGGTTATAGACACAACATGACCGGGACCCCAAACATCTAATGAACTAACTCAAAGGGAGCACTTGATCGTTTATTGACTCTAGGACCATGAATGGTGTTTAGCAAACTGACACGACTCACAATATAAAGAGGACAAACAATTTCTTAAAAACAGAAAGAGAAGGATGACCGAATTGACAATGAGTATCGAAAGGAGACGATACTCCAGGACATGCAATGGAAAACTGAGGGTCAAGAACGTAAAGGCCGCCAGACTCATGTCCTTTATCAATAATCTGCTTCGTCGTAAGATCCTGGAACAAACAATAAGTGGGAAAGAATGAGACATAACAATTTAAAGAGTGAGTAACTTGACTGATAAATATCAAATTAAAAGATAAATCAGAGAGGCTAAGAATAGAAGACAAAGGTAATGAAGGAATAGGTTTAGAAGTGTGACTGACAAGAGCACTCAGAGGCACCAACGTGGTATTTTCGGTACGAAGAACACTATTAAAGGCCTCCTCAAAGGGAATCTTTGAACTAGACAAGATTTGAGATTTTGCAGCTTCAATTCAGATGGAAGACCCGCTAGAAAACACTTGACTGTCAACTTTTCTCATTGCCTTTGTTGGACCGTTACATCATATTAAATAGAAGTAACAAATTCAGTTTTTTATGAGTTTTTTAATATCCATGTAACGATGTTTATCCCTTCTCTGCACAATAAAACGATTGGGAAGTTTCATAGATACGCTTAATATTTCCTTTTCCAGAATACACAAACTCCAAATAGTTCATTATGGACTTCACATAATCACAATGACTGATCATACCAATCATACTACTATCAATTGAATTACGGATCTGCAAAAACAAACGAACATCTTCTCTAACCCATTTGACTCGAGTAGCATTAGTCAGTGGCGCATCAGTCAAATGATCCTCTTGACCAATACTCAAAAGATATAATCGAATGATCTTAGACCAATCCAAATAGTTGCTCCGATCCAACTTATAGTCTGTGATTCTAGACATTGAGTGAATCACATCAGTCATAACACTAAACTTCATCTCCACAAGATCGAGTTTTTCATCCATCAATTCAACCAACAACCAAAAAGAACAAATGGAAGAGAGAGGTCACAAAGCCAAAGCCGGACAACAAGCAAACAACTTAGAAAAAACAGATATGAACCAAAATAGGGTCAATAACAAATCTGGACAGCACACAAAACCTAGGAAGCATACATACGGCAAAATGGTTGAAGTATCCGTATTAAATACGTATCCAATACGGATACGTCTGGAATACGTATTAAAAACGTCAAAACTCAGTTTACATGATATAGTGGAACAACGGACTCCTTTTTGGCGGCGATTTTTTTGGGAGAGAGTGGAACAGCAGCGTTGTGAGGCGATTTTTCTCTAACTTCAGTTTTATCTCTAACCTAAAAGTAAAGTGCCTCCTTTAATTCTTTTTTTTTTTTTAATTTAAATGATAAAGCTTCACAGCACATGATGCACAACTTCCCATATAATTTTGAGTTTTTTAATAAAAAGAAACCATTAACACCGAACTGTATTGTTTTATTTTTTGTTTTTTTTTAATTTACATGATAAAGTTGCAGAGCACATGCACAACATCCAATATAATTTTGAGTTTTTTAACAAAAAGAAATATTTTATTTTTTACACACATATATATAAATAGGAAAAATATATATGCTAAACGTATCTGTATCCTAATTTTTGAAAAATTGACATATCCCCATATTCTTATCCGTATCCCGTATCCATTTCATGCTTCTTAGCACAAAAAACCCGACTTTTTCACGATGACGATTTGCACCCAAAAACACCGACAGACCTGAAATATGATTTCGAACAAAACCCAACGAACGACGGCAAGATACAGCGGCTCACACGTCGGCGTGTGAAAAAGGAGCGGACTGGAGAGGCGGCGCGTGGGCTCCACGTGTGGGCTTTTCCAGGGGAAAGCGGTTGCGACCCGACTCTCCTGCGGGCGGCACTTCTTTCTATGGGGTTGGTGTCGACAAATGGTCACTTTTGATTGAGACCTAAAGCTAGGAAGCACAGACACCTCTATTTTCATGAGGAATTCGTATCGGACATGTGTCCAACATTAATTTGTCCGGACACGCCTTGGACACGTGTCCGATACTTCAAAATAAGTGTGCCCTCTTTTTTTCAAATCTAACTTTTGGACACAGTTGGGATACGGCTTGGACAAGGTTGGGACACGCCTTATTGTTTAAAATGATCAAATAATTAGTTTTTTTTTTGTTTTAAATAAGCTCAGCCCTAAAACGAAGTCAGATTGAACGAAAGGAAAAAATGAAAAACTTTTTTTGTTCCTTGACGTATCTGTATCCTACTTTTTTAAAAAATAGCGTATCGTCGTGTTCGTATCTGTGTCCATGCTTCCTAGACCCGAACTCTAACCCTAACCCTAACCCCTTGACAAGAATTCACTCTACCAACTCAAACAAATCTCAGAATGTTTAGTAAACTCTAATACCATGTAAACTAAAGAGTTGAAGAGAATTCTATTCACTTATCACATACACATATATAGACATAGATTAGAGTCTAATGTAACGGGCTCATAGTAATGGGCCTCTAACAATATAACTATATATTATAATAAACCCTAATAATATCTCTAACAATTTAATACATTTTCCATTTGAAACCTTCTTTTGCATAGCTTATTATTCGACTCTTGGCTGACTTCTTATGTTAGTGTCATTCCTAACATGTGGAATCTCCGCACAGATTGCCACTGTGGAAGTACCAGAAGAACACATGGGATCTGTGGTTGAACTGTTGGGCAAGAGGCGTGGACAGATGTTTGACATGGAAGGAGTTGGGTTTGTACACCTCTCTTTGCTTCTCAATTCCCACTTATTTAATATGATGAATAAGATGAGATTAAAACTGTCAACAATGAATGCCAGTTTGATGAACATAGAACTATAGGCTTTAACGAATGAAATAATAAAGTTTGAATAATCATGGACAATTAAAGGGAAGGCTAACAATATTTGGTGTAATGCAATCCGTTCTATCTGTTGGCTTGTCTGGTATGCCTCTCTTCTTCTTCTTCTTCTTCTTTCTAATTTGTTGGATAAGGTGGTGTGGTATGCCTCTCTTTGGAGCTCTCTTGTAAAGAATTTTTGTAATTATAGTCCTTCCCAGATCGCCCTTAATTGGTCTAGTTTTTTATAATCTTTTGGGGGCCTTTTTTTTTATACACCATATTTCATATTATCAATGAAATCGTTTCTTATTTAAAAAAAAATAAAAAATAATCATGGACAATTAATCAAACTTGTATGTACTGTCATGATCTTAACTTAATGTTTAAGAATGCGTGAAGCTTTACACCCAGTTACTTACAGGATACAGGATGATGGTCTGTAGTTCTTCCTATCATTAGTCTCTGTTACAATGACTTCATAATCTGTCTATGACTCTATATATGCATCCGGTGTTTTAAAATGCGATACGCGCTCTTAAGCGATAAAGTGCTCGTGGGGCTTAAACGCAGAGCGCAAGAAAAAGAAAGGGTATTTTTTTTTTTTTTTTTTTTTTTTTTTTTTTTGTGAAGCGCATGATATAAAAATAAAAAATAAATATTTTATATATGAAATTTATATTATAATATATAGCAAAACAATAAATAATTAGAGATTTGAAAACTTTTTCTTAGATATTACCTTAAAACAACGGCATATCATGTCATTGCCTCCCTTTAAATGTTAAAAAAAGTCATAATTACAAAAAAAAAAAATCAAAAGAAAAATATCAGAGGAGCACGATTTTCAGTGAGGCACGCGCCTCGAGAAGCGCAAAAAGCTTGCGCCTCGACTGCCGAGCCTCGCTTTACTGAAAAGGAGCTTCGCCTAGGCGCGCTTTTCAAAACAGTGTATGCATGAATTGTATACATTTATATATTATGCTGATTGATATTAACTTTCTCCTCTATTATTTATGATTCAAGTACAAGTTTTTGGTTGCAGTTTTCTCTCTATTATGAGAAATGGTTATAAATGGATTTTATTTTGGTTACACATTTTCTTCTAATTTTAAATATCTATCTCCAGGTCGGAAGGAACAACACTATTGAGATATAAGATTCCAACCCGAGGCCTTCTTGGAGTGAGAAATGCAATTCTAACAGCTTCACGTGGCACAGCAATTCTCAATACAATATTTGATTGCTATGGACCTTGGGCTGGTGATATTCATACTCGCGATCAGGGTTCATTGGTAACTTAAATTTCATTGCTTTTTTTGGAAAATGGTTATGGAGATTTCTTTGTGAACCTTGTGCTTTTTGGTTATCCATCGATCAAAGTAAACTTGGAACTCGTTTGTATGGTTGAGACTCAAAGATAGTTCGATTTAGTTCTTTTCTTTTATATTGGAAATTTATCTCCCATTGTCTTCCTTTTTCTTGCCTCGTATTAAATTTTCTTTTTCAATGGTTTGAACATTCATTTTTTTGGAAGATACTTGATGGGATATTTCTTCAGATGGTTTGAACATTCATTTTTTTTGGAAGATACTTGTTGGGATATTTCTTCATTTTCCTCTTTTTTTCCTCAACTTTACTTGGTTTCTTCTATTTATTATTTATTTTCTTGTAGAAAATTAACTTTCATAAATTAAAGAAAAAATACAAAACAAGGAGGATGGGGAATCCTCCAACAAAGTAAAAATAAATATTTACACAATGGAATTCCAAGTTCATGGAATAAGAAGGAAAACTAAAATCATGTTGCTTTATTTATTTTTATATAAATATGAACTTTCTTTGATAAAAGAAAAAAAAAAACAGAAAACAATATAATTTAAATAAAGGTATTCTATTTGTAGTAGGGGTGAAAGTTAAAACCCCGACCCCGCCAAACCCGCATAATAAACGGGGTTGGGGCGGGGGAATTTTATCAACTTTAATTATTATTTTTTTTTAAATTTAATTCTCTTAGGTTTCTTTTGATATGGATTATGATGTAGAGTTTTATTTGTTTAATTTATGCTCTTTTATGCACTATTATCATTGAAAAATTGAATTTTGAATATAAAAAAATATACGAAATCATGCATTTTTAACAATTTCCCCCACCCCGTTTATACCTCTCTTCCGTTTAATTAATAGGGCAGGGCGGGGTGAGGAAAAAAACCTTAGACGGCGCCCCGCCCCATTGACACCCCTAATTTGTAGTACATGGAATGTTGTGGAAAAGCTAGATCTAATGGGTTTATAGATAACCCCAACAAAAAGTTCTAATAACAAAATTAAATTAAGTTTCAAATATTATCCCAAGTAGCAAATTATTTTCAAAGAGCATAGAGTTACATTCAGTCCAAACAGTCCAAAGAAAAGAGAATCTTTCTTCTCTTAAAATAAGAACGGAAGAGAAGTCCCATCGTAACAGATCCAAAGCCTCCTTTGGAGGCACCCAACTCAAATCAAAATTTCAAAGAAGATGAAACCTAAGCTTTGCCGTAAAATCATAGTGGAGGAAAATATTAGTGGTGGATTCGCAATTCTGATTTAAAAAAAAGGCACGAATAGGCATATGAGTTTGCAAAACACCTCAGAAAAGATCCAAAGGAGGAATTGAATTGAAGGACATTGAACGAAATGAATTTAAAAGGAAAAAAAAAAACAAAAGGGAGGAAAGAATAGATTTACAAGTAGAAGAGTCAATGGGCCATGATATATGATTGGAACAGTTGGAGGGATAAAGAACGATTCAAGGAGGTTAGCAAAATCTGAAATTTCACTATTCTTCAGGTTTCTGAAGAAAAAATATGTATATATATCAAGAATTATGCAAAGGGTTATAAAGAGAACAAATTGGAGAAAATCTATTATTAGAATAAACTTGGTTTCTTCTAATAAGAATGTTTCAATTGCTTCTTTATTCAATTATGTTTCTATTTCTTGGGATCTTTCTTTAATAAGAGTCTTAATGGAGTGGAAATCTTTCAATTTCAAGAACTTTCTTCTATTTTTAGTATCTTTCAAGTGCTTCATTTGACAAAAGCATTTGGCTTGAGGATTTGTCAGTTCCTTTTCTTGTAATTTTTTTTCCATACCCTTTCTTTTGATTCTTCCTCTTCTTTCCTTCAATATTTTTATTTGGTTAAATGGAATCCCAAGGAAATTTCATAATTTCCTTTGAATGGTTGTTCGGGAAAAAATTACTACTTGTGATTGTTTTGTAAAGAAAAAGATCTTAATGTTCCCTTTCTCTATTTTAGCATTTTTATGCAAAAATAATCATGAATCAGTTAATCATTTGTTTCTTTTCTACGATTTCTCCAAAGAATTTGGGTTAAGTTTCTGTTTCATTTTGGAACTATCTTGGCTTTGAAAAAGAATATTTTCTCACTTTTTTCTCTGGACAACTTCCGCAAAGGTCAAAAGAGGAAAATAAAGTTTGGATTTGTGTGGTTTTTACATTATTTTGGGTGTTATGATTGGAAAGAAATAATTGTCTCTTCAATGACAAGGAACTTGAGATGAATGATTTATGGGAGCAACTCATTTTCTTATCTTTTCTTGGGTCAAGATGGTTAAAGACTTAGATTTTGGTTTTCTATTTTTTGCAATTTTGAATAGACCATGTGATTGGTTTTTGTAATTGAGGTCCTTTTTGCAATTTGTACGAACCTTAAGATGCTCTTTTGATAATTTATGGTATTGTTTTACTTTTAGGACCTTTTGTTGGGCTAAATCTATAAAGCCCCTAGACCTTTATTTTCCATCTCATTCCACGTAGTATATAAATAGAATTATTTTGTTTAATTTTTGTCTTATTGTTTTAATTTCTTAAGGATTCCTCATCCTCTTCTTTGTATTACTTCTCTTCTTTGGTTAAATATTAATCTCTTTGTTGAAATTTTATTTCATGTGGCATTCCTTTTTTTAATTACTCACATCAATAAAATTGTTGTGAATTCATCTAACAAAAATGTTTTGATTGGGAATCTTTAATTAGTGCTTCCTATTTGGGGAGTTCTTGTCCTAGCGTTGTTCTCTTCTGTTCTATTCTCTCTCTCTCTCTCTGTTTTTTTTTTTTTCATGTATGATTTGGGTGTCGGGTCTTTCTGAAGGGTTTCTTATTAAAAAAATTGCTCTAAATGTTTGTGTTAAATAATGATGGATTCAAGACCTTATGAACTAGTATATTGTGTATTGTGTCCGTGGTTAAGGCATTGGGAAATTGTATCACTTTTCCCGCTATGTTCTAGATTGGGTCTTATTATATTGAGTTATTACCTGTTATGACACACATTCACGATACGATTAACTTCACCATATATATTTACTTTTGAATTAATTAGATTTTTGTACACATTTCTTATTTTCGTAAAGCACATTGTAATTCTTCTGACTATTTTAAATATTTAGTTTATCTGGATTGATGTATCTGTTTTGACTGATTCTCAGGTTGCTTTCGAGGAAGGTACAACAACTTCTTATGCCCTTTTTAGTTCACAAGAGAGAGGGCAGATGTTTGTTAGTCCTGGCATAGATGTTTATAAACGACAAATAGTTGGAATTCATCAACGACCGGGGGATTTGTCCCTTAATGTGTGCAAGAAAAAAGCTGCGACAAATGTACGTTCTAACAAAGAACAAACAGGTGAGAACTGATTAATCTATATTTCTCCCTTATTTCATCTTGATTGTTTTTTCAGCCTCTAGTTCCATCAAAGTTCTTTTTTCATCTACTTTGATAAAAGCTTGTCAACGTGCCAATATTGCCAATTCCTCTTCTTAGATATGTCTATAGATGAAATTACACTACCAACTTTGCCTGTTGCAGTGGTTCTTGATACCCCGTTGGATTATAGTTTGGACGACTGTATCGAGTACATCCAAGAAGATGAACTAGTAGAAGTCACTCCCTTGAGCATTCGAATGTCCAAAAACCCCAAATTTGATAAGAAAACGAGGTAGACATTTGTCATTGACAACTTCAGGTTGCAAAATTGCTGTTAGGATCATCATTACCAAAGCAGTATCTCTTTGAATTCATACATATTTAATTCCTTGGTTCATCATGATTGTTAAAATTCCATTGTCCCTATATCCTAGTTTAAGCTTTCTCAAAGCTTCTACTCAATTTTAAATTGTTTAAGCATCAGATTTTTGCTACCCTCAACAATAGTTTGTATTTGTATATAAGAGAACGAGACTTTAAGTTGAAAATACTGTGAAAAATTGTGGATGATTATTATATCGGTACAAAATGAAATAGACTCATTTTTCCTTCTATTTGATGTAGTTCTGACCCTCTTGTATCAATTCTCTTTATTACCCTAATAAATTTTAGTTTTGTGTATTCTAACATAATAGTAAAGAGAGTTTGAGAGAAAAGTTAAATTGTATTATTCACATAAATGAGATATATATATACAACTACATGGAGGCCCATAAAGACCTAAGAAAGCCCTAAAGTCATAAGAAATAAAACTACAATAAAAGGCATATTAATTATACTAATAAACTTATTATAACACTCCCCCTCAAGTTGGAGCATATATATATTAAGCATGCCAAGCTTGTTGCAAAGCTAATCAATACGAGCAGCGTTGAGAACCTTCGTAATGATATCTCCCAACTGTTCTCTGGTCTTCACATATCCGGTGAATACTAAACCTTGTTGAATATTTTCTCGAATAAAATGACAATCAACTTCAATATGTTTTGTTCTCTCATGGAATACAGGATTTGATGCAATGTGCATTGCAGCTTGATTGTCACACCATAATTTAGCTGGAACCGTAATGCTAAACCCGAACTCAGTTAACAGCTGATGTATCCACATGACTTCACACAGACTGAGCCATAACTCTATATTCTGATTCAGCACTTGAACGAGAAACTACATTTTACTTTTTACTCTTCCAAGATACCAAATTTCCTCCAACAAACACACAATATCCCGAAGTCGATCGACGATCCTCTTTTGATCATACCCAATCAGCATCAGTAAAGCACTCAACTCTAGTATGACCACGTCCGGGAGAGGATTTTAAATAACACAAAATTTATTCTAGAGCTGCCTAATGATCAACAGTCGTGACTGAATACGCAATATCAGGTCTAGTCACATCAAATAGTTCAATTTACCAACTAATCTCTTGTATCTCTCTGAATTCTTAAGTAACTAACCATCTTTTGTTAGTTGAATATTAGTAATCATTGGAGAGCTACACGGTTTGGCCCCTAATTTTCCCATCTCGGAAAGCAAATCAAGCCCATATTTCCTTTGCAACAACATAATTCCTTTCTTACTTCTAATAACCTCCATGCCTAAGAAGTACTTTAACATCCCTAAATCCTTCGTATGAAACTGACTGTGAAGAAAGGTTTTAAGTGACATGATTCCCGAAACATCACTTCAGTAATAACAATGCCATCTACATAAACAACTAATAAGATGATGCCACTCTCAGATCGTTTGTAGAAGACAGAATGGTTGAAAATGCACTCTTTTTCATTCCAAAGTTTCCCAGAACTTGGCTGAATTTTCCAAACCATGCTCGTGGACTTTTTTTTCAGTCCATATAGTGATTTGTGAAGTCAACAAACCTTGGTATTCTCCCCCTGAGGAACAAACCCTAGTGGTTGCGCCATATAAACTTCTTGAAGATCACCATGAAGAAATGCATTTTCTATGTCAAGTTGATGTAAATGGCAATTATGCGTGGCAGCCAAAGAGATGAACAAACGAACAGATGTTAACTTAGCAATAGGTGAAAAAGTATCAGAATAGTCAACCTTATATGTCTGAGCAAAGCCTTTGGCAACCAAACGTGCTTTTAGTCGTGCAACAGAACCATCAGGATTGACCTTAACTGAATAAACTCAATTACAACCAATTGTTTTCTTACCCGCAGGAAGAGATACTAAATCCCAAGTACCATTATCATGTAAGGCATTCATCTCCTCCACCATTGCAACACGCCAACCAGGATGAGATAAAACAACATGTATTGTTTTAGGAATAGAGATAGAATTAAGAGAAGTGAAAAATGAATGAGTGGGGGCAGATAAATGATCTTAAGAAAAACAAGAGAAAGCAATAGGAAAAGTACATTGACGCGTACCTTTGCGAAGTGCAATAGGGAGATCATCACTTGAAACGGGATCTAATGACGAAGTTGCCTCTGGAACAAGACATATATCTGGAGGCTTTTGTCGGCGAGAGTAAACTTGTGTAATGCGAGGAACAATGGTGTACATAAGCAAATCATTGTCAACCTCACGTGTAGCCGGAGGATGAGGTGATGATGAGAAAGGAAGGTTTTCAACAAAGTTGACATCGGAGGAGACAAGATAGCGATTTAAAGAGAGACAAAAATAACGATAGCCCTTCTGCACCTGCGAATAACCTAGGAAACTGCACTTAGAATATTTGGGATCTAATTTTGTAAGAGTTGGGCGAACAACCCGAACATAACATGTACAACCAAATATTTTTGGCTCGATAGGGAACAATGACTTGTCTGGGAACAAAACCTGATATGGTATTTCTCCATGAAGGACAAAAGAAGGCAAGTGATTGATTAAGAAGCAAGTTGTGTATACATCTGCCGAAAAAGATTTTGATACATGCATTTGGTATAATAAGGCTTGTGCAGTTTCAAGGAGATATCTATTTTTTTTCAGCCACCCCATTTTGGGACGGTGACACAAGAAGATTCATGAATAATGCCATGTTTACCCAAATAAGACTGAAATGCCTCAGAGAAATATTCTTTTGCGTTATCACTTCTTAAAATTTTAAGGGACACATTGAATTGGGTCGTGATTTCAGAATGAAAAGTACACAAATGAGAAAACAATTCAGAACGACTTTTCATTAAATATAACCAGGTTACTCGAGAGTAATCATCAACAAAAGTGACAAAGTACTTAAAACCAGACTTGTACTCAATAGGACAAAGACCCCAAACATCAGAATGAACTAACTAAAAGGGAGCGTTAGCTCTCTTATTGACTCTAGGGCGCAAAGGAAGATGATGTAACTTAGCAAATTGACAAGACTCGCAATGTAAAGACGACAAACTACGAAACTGAGGACAAAGTTTCTTAAAAAAAAAGACAAAGATGGATGACCCAGGCGACAATGCTTATCAAGTGAGGATGTGACTCCAAAACAGGCAACAAGCTGTGGTGATGGACGATAAAAAACGTAAAGACCTTCAGATACACGACCTCTACAAATAGTCTTCTTCGTCATAAGATCCTGAAACAAACAATAATCAGGATAGAATGAGATAAAGCAATTCAGATCTCGAGTAAGTTTGCTTAAAGAGACGAGATTATAAGAGAACTGAGGTAAATTCAAAACAGATTGTAAAGGAAAAGAAGGAGTGAGATTAACTATGCCAGGCGACAATGCTCTGAGCCCCAATTGTTGTTTGCTATGTCATGCTAATGCAGAAGATACCAGGCATTTGTTTTGGACTTGCCCTTTCTCTAACTCTTTATGGGGAAGGTGTTTAATCTGTTCAATCTTCATGGCCCCCCTCCTTTGAGGTTCCTTGATTTCCTTCATGGCTTACTGTGTGGTGTTAATTTTAAGAAGAAAGCCCGTGTCCTTTGGCACAACGCTGTTCGTGCTCTTATTTGGCTGATTTGGTGGGAAAGCGCGCTATTAAAAGCATACGATGACACTTTCGTGACTGTCATCTATGTGAATGTCGTCGTAAGTTACGATGATGGACGTGAATAATGACAGGCCTCGTGCGTCATTGAAGATGATGGCGTGTCTGTCATCGTAAATAAAGCATGACGGGCTACGAGTGTCATCTATATGGGTGTCATTGAAAGTTACGACGGCAGTCGTGTACAATGACTATCTTTGAATGTTATCGAAGCTAGTGTCATTATAAGTTACGATGACGGTCATGTACAATGACAGACATTACTAGTTATGGTAAGACGTGTCTTTTTAGATGACGATTTTAAATAACAGGTTTTGACGGTCATCGTTTGTATTAATATATGCAAAAAAAAAACATTTTTTTTAATTCTCCATAACCTGTAAATTTAATTTCCTGTTACAACATAGCACATAAATACATCATTAAACTTTTCTTATCCACAAACACCAGAAATTTCTCATACGCATTTAGAATCAAATATCTTATTCTTCCATAAAATTAATGTTAATTAAACGATCCAATATCATGATCCAACTAGAAACTAATCTTACATTAAAACACCTAAAACAATAAAATTAATGTTAACTAAACCAAAAAAGAGCGTGCTTGACGTAATCCTAGTTTTTCATTATTCATAAAAGATTAAAAAAAACATACGAAAATATAATAAACCATAAACTAATCCAAATATCTCTTTCAACAAGTTTTCCTTTTGAATAAAACTATCTCTCGCTTTTTGGTCTAATCTTCATCGTCTCGAAATAAGAAGTTTGAAACAAATTCTGCCCATTCAACTTGAACAACATCCAGCTCTTCTTGGGTGTATGTATTACTTGTATTAAACTACACAAAAATATCAATATTAATACAATAAATATTTAGTATACACATGTTAGACAAAATAACATATATCATATACATACTAGGCTTGTAATTGGGGTATTATAGTTGTGCACGATTTCCCTCAAAAATTTCATCACAAAGTATCCACAAACCATGTTTCCTGATTGAATTGGACACTATAAACAAAATACACTCAACACGTTGAAAATATTTATATTTCAAATACAATAAGCCTAAGACCACTTGCCTTTATAGCTTTCCAAGCAGTTTGTTGTCGAGACTGTATTCCCTTTTAAGCTTGATAAACTTTCATGGCCCTATATAATATATAATCTTTTGTGCAAGTTCAACGTAAAATAAATACAACCATATCACAAATTCATAATACTTAACACTTACGCATTTGCTACTTTTTTCATGTCATCATTAATCAATTGTTCTATTGAATCCAATGTGTATACGATATTGTGAGACATATCGATAACATATAACGTCCAATGACCCCTTCAATATTAATTATCACCAAATAATTAAAATATAATAAATGAAATAAATATTTTCAATTGTTTTAAGAAAATTTACTTACCCAGGGTTATAAGGAATGAGCACCAATTGATTTTGTTCAGCTTCACACATTATATTAGCCAAATTCTTTGCTCGACTGTCTAGATCAATGAAAGTTACAGTCTCGGTTGGATCCATCACCTTAAAACGTTGAGTGGCTTCAGTACCATCAAACTTGCTCCATAGATACCTAAAAGTAAATAAACATACAATTAAAAAATATATCTTAGAAAACTAAATTTTACTAATATAAGTACTTTCGCAATATAGGTTGTTATGCATGTAGTCGCATAACAACCTATATTGCGTAAGTACTTATATTAGTAAATACCTTGATTAATATCAAGTCATAAATACCTTGACTAAATTTGAGAGGAATTGAGAAGACACACCAAGTAACTACGACCTTCCCTCTTTGTGAAAAAACCTATCGTAATTAACTTGAGTAACCAAAAAAATAAAAAAATAAATGTGACCTAAAACAAATCTCAAAAGAAAACGAAATTTAAGTTTAGAGCTTGTTTGACTTAAACAAAATTTAAGTCGACATAAGAATAGGGGGTTTCTGGTGAAGTAATGGTCAATTTTTAAAAAATTAGCAAAAAGAAAACACTTTGAAACGTTTAAGTAAAGTAGGGTACTTTCTGACCATTGACTGAAAATGTGAAATGGTGTAACGTTTTTACTTGCCACATCACCTTTGAAAACGTGATATAATATCACGTTTTTAGTCCACATTCAAAATAAGCCTCCCGAGTCAGAGAAATCCGGCGAGGCACACGTTTTTGACAGCAACGGGCTTTCGACGTTGAGGAACGTTTTCAGGTGAGGAAGAAGATTATAAACTGAAAAATCAGGAAGGTAGGTGTGTAGAAATTCTCTCCTATATCATTGCCAAAGTCTAAATCTTAACATGGCTAGAAAATTAGGGATAAAAGTGTAAGAAAATTAAGAACTGAAACTTGGATTGGATTCTGCTGAAATCAAGGAATTTTTCAATGATTGAATATAAGAAAGGGAAAAAACAAAGCTAAATGGGTTTTCAATCGATGAAGATTTTGATAAAGAAGAAAAAGAAACCCTATTAAATAAAAGCTCTTCCCATGGAAGATATTTCATATCTACAATATTGAAGGATAATAAATAAAATCAGAGCCTTGGGTGGTTGGTTTACTTTGCAGCTGAGTAATAATGTTTAGATTATATTGTATGCAAGCAATCACTAACAGTTTTAATGGTGGAATTCCGGCGGGCAAAGAAAATGATTCAGGAACATTGATTTTTCGTATGAGGAAGAAGGGTGAAAAGGAAAAAAGAAGTTTGTACTCTAAGAGAAAACGTTAAATCATTTAACGTTTTCGCTTTTGACCAGTCAACAACCCTGCCACGTCAGCAAACTGCCCTAGTTTGCTTATAATTTTCCAAACTTGTGTATTTTGCTAATTTTTTTAATTTCTTTATTATTTATAAATTTTTTTCCAAAGAATAGATAGTTATGTGTATTGTAAAAATTGTAGTAGCAATAATGACTTGACTATGCAATTATTTCAGCCAAACACATGGGTACTATTTAACCAGAGAGCTTTCACTTACTAATCAGTGAGGTGTTTGCATATTTTTTTCTAACTTTGTACCATTTTGTCTATTGATGATTGGATATAGATATTTTGTTATATATATGATCATTGCATTATTCTCTTTAACCTTTCATTAACAAGTTCAATTTACGTCAACATAGATATTTTAACTGATTAAACATCAATGTTTATTTTCTAAAAGTTTGAGCCTCCCTCCACCAAATTTATGTAGTATCTAAAAAAAACAATGGGCATATTTGTACAATTATTTTAAGTCCCATTGACAAAGTCCGTAAATGAAAGCATAAATCATAAATTTTAATTGATTTAAAATACACGTGTTAGTACGAATATTGTTAATGAATCAGTTGTACACAACTCTAGAATGCACTCTTGATCAATTGAATTCAATCATGAGTTCAGCATCAAAGATATTTTTACACTTCCAAATACCATCAGATTCTAAATAAAAAAACATCTTCAGCATCTTCTGTAATATGATCTTGATAGAGTTCCATTGAAATAAGAGACCAATAATGAAATTTGCAATAATTGCGAAAGTGAAAGTAATCTTTACACGGTATGCCCCACGATGTCTAAACTATAATCACATTTTGAATTCGAATAGCACATAGCATTTACATTACTATTTAAATTTGAAACATAAACCTCTGTAGAAAAGTAGAGAAGCCTTAAAAAACAATGATCAAGGGAATTTCTAGGAAATGCCTTAAAAAACCATTGATTTGTTCACCAAAAAAAAAAACATGAACACATTTTGCAACATCTTAACTTTCTTGTTTAAACTTCAAGCGAATTTCTAAGAAATTTAATTGCTCCACTTTTTCTCCTATTAAATTGTATTAATTCACAAAAAAATTTGTAGAAAAGCAGATGAGAAAAAGCCTTAGCCAATCCATCCTAGGTTGATCAATTTAATAGATAAATAAAAAAGAACAATCCATAAAAAAGAAAAGAGTAAAAGATGAAGAGATAAACATACGATTTTCGAGCTTGTATGAATCGAACGAACGAAGAAAAATTGATGGTGAACAAATCAGACGATTTCACAATGCATCAAATGATGAAACAGTGGAGGCGTTGCTTTCAGACAATTTCACAATGAATGAATCAGATGATTTTATAAAACAAAAGAGTGCAGGTGTTGATTTTCGATTGTGCAAAACGAAAAGTTGGTTGAATGATTCAGACGATTTTCGACTATGTTCATGTGTTTGGGATATTTTGAATTTGATGTGCACAACGTTGCTTTCAGAAAGTAGAGAGGTAGGGTTTTTTTTTTTAAAAAAAAAAATAGCAAACGATAACGGGCTTTATTGATGACGGGCCTCGCTGGTCATTATTAATGAAACAATCTGAATTAAATTAATGATGGGCCTCACCCGTCATTATTTGTATGAAAAAAAATCAAAAATCATGTTCCAATAGAAATTGTACGCACACGTTTTAGCAAATGATGACGGGCCTATTTAATGACGAGCCTTACCTGTCATTAATGAATTTATAAAACGTAAATTCAACGTCTTCATAAGGCACGCTTTTTGTTAACATATAATGACAGCCCATGACTCTCATTATTTCAAAAAATGTAAATGAATTGTGTTTAAGTGTCATTATTTTTTGCAAAAAATATATAAATTGTCATCTTTTCTATGGTCTGTCATCTATTTTAAATGCCCTGTGTCATTATATATCACATTTTTGTAGAAGGAACAATAGAATGTTCAATGGTGTTTTTTTTGGAGGTTCATTTTTTGTGGGATAAGATTATTAGGTTTAGCTCTTTATGGTCTGCTAAGCATAAGGCTTTTTGTAATTACTCGCCTTCGATTATAGCTCCCAACTGGAGGAATTTTTTTGTAATCCTTGGGGTGCCCTTGTTTTTGTTCTTCCTTTTCATTTATCAAGGAAATGTCTCTTATCCAAAAAAAAACTAGGCCAGATCCCACAACAGAGGATGTTGATCCATCTGCTATGGTGACACTGTGGGAAGAAATTGACAAGTCAAGATTAGAGATTAAATTTGGATTTCCTGTCATATGATCGGTCGCACTAGTGTTAATGACCCAATTCGAGAAAAAATAAGTCACATATTTGAATTACTTGACTTAGCAAGGGTTGTACCATGAGAAGAAGAAGCCTTTAATGATTCCTGGTATTGTTGAAATTTAGCAAACTCATCTACAGAAATCGCAATAGAATTATCGGATGTAGCGGAAGCAACATTACCTGTGGGAGACTTCTGGTTTCTATTTATCAATTTCCAACAATCACATATTAAATGGCCAACCTTTTGACAATAACGACAAACCAAGTCACCCAAGCCTTGCTTTCGAGCACCAAACGATTGTCCTGAATTACCATAAGATTGTTGGCTTGAATTATATGATCTCACTCTCATATCAATAGAATTATCATGACCTTGACTGAGAAGTGCATTATTCAAAGACGGAGGAATGGGTGTCAATTGTGAGGTTTCAGTATGAAGTACTCTAATGAATGTTTCCTGTAATGTGGCGATCTCAGTACTAGAAAGGATATAAGATTTAGCCATCTCAAACTTCGGTAAAATACCTGACAGAAAACACATGATATCTATCTGCTCACGTTGAGTTTGTTGAACACGTATGTCTGTAGTGAAAGGCAACAATGTGTTCAACGCAGAATAGATTTTCTTAAATTCCAAAAAAAAGGTTGTTAGAGGCTGGTCTTCCTCCAGTACTGAACGATAAAACCTTTTGCAAACCTCATACATTCTGTTTATTTACCCTTTTTCAGAATATAAAAAATCCAAATATTCAACTAATTCCTTCACATAATCACTAAATCAACGACCTCATGTTCTATTGAATTCTTAATTTGCAAAATTAAATGAGCATCATCTCGCAGGCAACTCTTCTCTAATTCTCCTGTAGGTGGATTATCAGTCATATGATTATCCATCTCAACGCTCCATAGATATTGGAGTATAGTCTTATGCCAATTGTGGTAATTTGACCCGTTTAACTTCCGATCTGTGATTTTTGACATCATGGGAATCACATCGGACACCACTACAGGTTTTTTCTCAACCTTATCAGCCATATATCCCAAAAGAATGTCGAAACCACAAAATTAAATAAAAAAACACAAAGAAAATATATCTGGACAGTGGGAAAAATATGGACAGCAACAAACAACAGTTTTTTCTTCACACCCGAGCATTATTCAAGCCCCAAAGTACCACATAAAGTCCGGAAAACACAAAATGAACAAAACCCAGAAAATCGTACCACAAAAATCTTGCTCACGCGCCCTCACGCATTGGCGCGTGAGAACGGAGGCGGAGAGTCTGGCAACGCGTGAAGCCCATGCTCGGGTGATTTCAATAGTTGGTGACGGCGATGTGAACCAGGCGGCGGCGTTGCTTCGTGTAGGGTTGTGTAGACTAATGGCCACTCAAAAAATGATGACCTAACGTCAAACCCTATCCCTAATTAGAGAAAAAACTTTAAACAGTCCTAACAAACCCTAATGCTCTGATACCATGTAATCTAACATAATAGTGAAGAGAGTTTGAGAGAAAAGTTAAGTTGAATTATTCACATAAATGAGATATATATATATATATATATATACACAATTACATGAAAACCCATAAAATCTTAAGAAAGCCCAAAAGTCATAAGAAATAAAACTACAATAAAAGGCATATTAATTATACTAATAAACATATTATAACAATCTTAAAATTTCTCTATTTCAAACTTAGGGTCCGTTTGAGACGGTTTTTAAAACTGTGTTAAAGTGTTTTTTTAAGGGATATCAAAAACACTTTTTTTTTAAATTTAAAAATGCTTTTTAAACACTTGTAAAAAATAAATGACATGAATCATTTGATGGACGATTTAACATTTATTTTATTGACTAAAATACGGAATCCTAGTTTTTACTAAACCATTCTAGATCAAATTTATTCAATTCTAATTCATGATTTGTTGAAAGGTTTTTGTAAAGACCCGAATTTTAAAAAATACTTGAATCAAAAGTAAACAGCGGAAGACTTGATTTTACGAAAATTCGGCATGGTGCCATTTGTATTTTGAACGTGCCAAAATCAAAATACACTGTTCATAATTCAGGAAAAACGATAAAACAAAGAAATCATGGAATTGCGCAATTCCAAAGTAGTTCTAAATCAACACAGAAAAATCTCAAAATACCAAAATGCTCTTCGAGCCCAAATAACACAGTTAATTCAGAAAGATAGTGAAATAAAGCAAAAGTCGTCTAAAATGTCATGCATTCCTAGAATGCTCATAAACATCCGGTCCAAATCCAAACAATCATCCCGCGATCACGCGGCACCACCACGGCCTCTATCTCGAGGCGTACCTGAAAAGATTGAAGTGTAGCAACATTAGCATAAAAATACTAGTGAGAGTAAAATGGAGGCATTTAATCATATGGACGAATTCCACATCAGAAATTGTGTCCAAAGTCTTAGCATGCTCTTTACTACCCATTCTTTACTTCCAAACAACATACATCCCAAATCAATCCATTTCCCAATTACATACCACACAAATACCGGAAAGTAAATTCCAAAATTTGACAATCAAGTTAGGCCCACAATTCGTACCCAATAACATTAGAGAAAAATACACTCATCGATGAAATTCATAAAGTAACAACCCATTGTCAAAGGTAATAATCCTTACTTTTAACATTCATGCACTCCATCTAAAGAATCCGAGTACGTTATAATTCCAATTCAATTTATACATATACCCCATCTAAAGAATCCGAGTATCAAATTGTAACGTCCCGTTATTTTGAAGTGAATTTTTATTTATTTATTTATTTAATGTTATTTATTTATTTATTTATTTCAATTTAAGTATTTAGTTTAATTATTATTTTGTAATTTCGATTTTAGTAGTTAATTTCGACCGAAATTCGTTTTTAATTGTTTTAATGCTCTAAATTCGTTTCGATGACATTAATAATTATTAATAGGCCAATTAATAATTATTAATCACCTTTAGATTTATTTAAGAGCATCGGGTTTTGATTTAGAAGTCAAAAGTCATAAAAGGACGCAACCGTCATTTCCAATTTCTTAAAAATATCTAAATACTATTCACTTCCTCTTTAAAAATGCATTTTGACCAAAAGTTGACTTCACCTCTCATTTTTTTTCTCTTCATTGCCGTGGATGCTCTCCTCCTCCATGGATGAGGAGAATTTTGCTTGGCCTTTCTTCATTTCTCGACCGTTTTCGATGAGGTCGGTTGCGTTGGATTGGTAGGGACGAGGGCTACCTATCCAACCTACCTTTTCGAAGTTTCCCGTTCCCTAAGGGAAGTCCCAAAAAGTAAGTTTTCAAAACTTTTTAGGTGGTTTTGTTCGTTTTTGATTGTAAATGAGATTTGAAGTTGAAATCATGAATTTCTATCATGAAAAATGATGATTTTGAGCCCGGATTTTCGAAAAACACTATTCACCCGAAAACACTATTAATCCGAAATCACTATTCACCCGAAATTGCACATTTGTTCGCATATTAGTTATGAATTGTAATATGTTGTACAATCGGTGAATTGTAGGTGCAATTGCTCGGTGGTTGTTTAGTGGAAATTGGAGATTTGGAATTATTTGGCAAAGGTGAGAATGATTAGAATTTAAAGTAACTATAGAAAGCAAATAAGTACGTTGATTTGTAGAATCGGAAACTAAGATTAGAATCCAATCTAAGGTTAGAAGATGTGAGATAGTGCCTTAGGATTTGAAATTAATCCTTTAAGAGAGAAACTTAGGATTTCTCGATGAAAACCTCGAATCTTAGAAGATTCTAGGTTAGATTAGTTTCGAGTTTAGAACTTTGGATCTTTTGGAAGTTTAGAATCCTTGAAAGTTTAGGTTAATCGTTATGTTTTGACCTTTACTTTTATTATTGTTAGCGAAGTTCGATCGATATATCGTTCATCCGGGATTCTATCTATTTTACTTTATGCTCTTTACTTTATGTTCTTTACTTTATGCCCCTTTACTTTATGCTTGTTTCGGTTGCTTTATCATTTACATTTACTTTATTTACTTTTGCAAGCATATGCATAACATCTCGCATTATTGAAAAGAAAAGAAAGTGAGAAAGAAAAACGAAAGGTTAATGGTGGAATAGGAGAAAGTCCACACTACTTTCATGCATAAGTACTGGTGGGACATGATAATTGCCCACACTACTTTCATGCATAAGTACTGGTGGGACATGATAATTGCCCACACTACTTTCATGCATAAGTACTGGTGGGACATGATAATTGCCCACACTACTTTCATACATAAGTACTGGTGGAATACGATAATTGTCCACACTACTTCATATATAAGGATAATGGTGGATAGTATGTAAAAATCCACATTACCTCCATTTCATGCATAAATGGTGAATGCGTATCCTACGGGAAGTACTCATTACTTTTATGCATTTGATAGACGAGAAAGAGAATCGAGATGTTATATCATGCAAAGTTTATTTATTTACTTTTCTTTTTCATGTTATGATAAGTTATTGGATGAACAATTAGACTAAGTGTGCTAATTGTATCATCTTTTGGAACTTATGGAATAGAATTACCTAGAGTTTGGAGAACTTTAGGAGTGTTTTGTGTCAGTTTATTTGGACACAAATCGAAATGCGAGTTTGAGGTCTATTCTTACTTTTTATTCTTATTATTCTCACTGGGCTTAGTTTGTTAGCTCATGATATTACAAACATTTCAGGTAATGTTTGGGATCGTGGAAGAGGAGCTGTGCGCGCTTGATCGAGAGGATGACGACTTTGAGATGGACTATGTGTTATGTAAAATCCATGTACATGGTCTTGTGAAATTTATATCAGTTTGATGATTTGTACTTTGTAATTAGCTCATAAGAGCTTATTGTCGTTGACTTATGATTATAATCATATTGAACTCCTGGATAGGAACTTAATGTTCCTTGTGTATTTTAGATTTTGAAATTAAGATGTAAACAGGTTTTGGCCAGCAAATTTGCAAACATAATCACGCCAATTTTTCTTAAAATAAAAGACTTCCGCTGTGTATTCTAATTTAAATTATTTAAAATTGTCGGGTCGTCACACAAATTAATATTTCACTTTTATATATGTAACGTCCCGTTATTTTGTGATAAAAAAAAATTATTTATTTTATTTTAATTTAAGTAATTAAAGTTCATTTATTTATCAGTAAATTAGAATTTAATAGTTTATTTCATTTTAAGTCATTTTAATGGCTTATTTATTTAAATACGTTTTAATGGTATTAATAATTATTAACGGGCCAATTAATAATTATTAATCACCATTGGGATAGTTTGAGATGTTCGGGCTTCGTTTTTAGCCAAAAGTCATAAAAGGGCAAAATCGTAATTTTCCAATTACCTAAATATCTAGATATTTACTTCATCTTCTTTAACTATCACCTTTAACTTTAAAAATTGACCAAAAGCTTCATCCTTTCTTCCTCCAAGCCGTGAGCATCAAGAGCAAAAGAGAGATTTTTCGGTTTTTGCTCGTTTCTTGCCGGATCGATTCGATTCTCGTTCCATTGGAAAGGTATCGATCCTACGATCTTTTTCCACCTAAACTTCGTACTTGCCGCTCGTTTTACACGGAGTTCTTGGTAAGTAAAGTTTCAAACCCTAAGCTCCAAATAGTGTTTTAATGGAGTTTTCTTTGATTTCTTTCGATTTCGTGTTGTAGAACTCGGTGTTTGTAAATACGGGAGTTGTTTTAAGTGTTTTTGGAAACAATCCCTTAACCCTAAAACCGAGTTTCAGTCGAAACCCTTCCCGTTTTGAAATTTACCCTTTTGGGTTTGATTTTGGTTTAGAATTTAATGAAATAATGTTTATTTAAATTCAATTCGGGAAAGAGCTTATTGTTCAAAAACCCTAATTATCGATACCCATTAAAATCGGGATTATCGAATTTGCTTAAAACCAACACAAAACGTATTTAAATTGCCAAAAAGCCGAAAAACCAAACCCGAACCCCTTTTATTAGGGAGGGCCGAGAGCCTCCAAGGGGTGGTTTGGTGGATTTTTTTGTCTTTTTGCTTGTTTAGTCGTTGTTTAATCGTTATTTGGTAATTTATTAATTTTCGTGATATTAATCTGTAACGTCCCGTTACTTTTAAAGGTAATTTTTTTTTTTATTTATTAAAGCTTTTAAAGTTTAGTTTTAATTCAGTAACTTCGATTTTAGTAGCTATTTTTCGTCCGAATTTGTTTTTAATTGTTTTAATACTTTAAATATGTTTCGGTGACATTAATAATTATTAACTGGCCAATTAATAATTATTAATCACCTTTAGATTTATTTACGAGCTTTGGGTTTCGTTTTTAAAGTAAAAGTAAAAGAGAGACGTAGGCGTCATTTCCCAAATTGTTAAATATCTAAACACTATTCCTCCTTCTCTTTAAATAAGCCAAAATTAGAAAAAAAATGAAATTTTCTTCTCATTTTTCATCCCAAACCCGTAGCTTAGAGAAAAAAAGAGGAGAGAAAGAAATCGTCGCCCCGGCTTCGTTTCTCATCCGTTTTACGTGATTTCGGATGCGTTGGAAAGCTCTCGCCGAGACCTTTCTACCCATCTTAACAATCGAGGTTTTCGCTCGTTTTCTCGAGGCTTAAAGGTATGTTAAAGTTTCTTAATTTTGATGTGAATAGTGTTTTAATAGTGGATTTAAGTTGTAATCTTCGAATTCGTTCACCGAAGCTTGAGGGTTTCATTCAGGGAAGTCTTTATAGTCAATTTTAGAAACTTTCCCTAAACCCTAAAACCGAGTTTGAGCCGGAAACCTGTTCCTTGTGGTTTTCCTTCTTTTGGCTTGATTTAGGATGTTTAGTTTATTATGTTTTTGCTATTTTCTAATTGTTTCGGAAATGGTTTAATGCTCAAAACTCTAATTTGTGAATACCCATTGAGGTTACCAATCTCCAATGTACCAAAACCAAACCAAAATGTCTTTAAAGTGCTTAAAATCCGGAAAACAAATTCCTTTTCTACCTTTCCCTTGGGCCGTGGGCCTCTTGGCTTAAGTTCCGGGTTGTTTTGTCTTTTATTTTAGTATCGTGATGATCGTTCTTCGATTCGGTTAATTAATATACTTTAGGTGTATTTAATTATAGGTTTCGTGCATCGATCGTGATTTTTGGTCAACCGGTGTTTCGGAGTTGACTTCGTTTACAAGGTGAGTTTAAAATGAAAGTTAGTTGTTTTATGAATTAAGTTTCGTTATGTTATTGTTTATCGAAGTTAAGCGGGATTTAGCTTCTTAGAATTTAAGTTTGGTTAGAAACTTTAATTCGGAAGTTAGTGGAGGAAATTTGGAACTATAATTAGTTCGATGAAAAGGAAACATCGGAGTGGTTTGAAAGTGTTACAAAGTGAATTGGAGATGATAGAGGAAAATGGAATGAGAGTTACTTGAGTGGTTGAAACTTAAAGTAGCTCAAGAGATACACTTGAGTGTTAACTCGTGTAATCTAGATAGTTAGGTTTCGTAATAGCTTAGTAAGATTCTTTGAGATTAACTAACTTTTAGGAAGCTTAACAGTTTGTGATATGGTAATACCGTACGGGCTTAGTATGCGATATTTATCCATATGGTATACCCGGTACGATGGTTGTGATATGGTAATACCGTACGGGCTTAGTATGCGATATTTATCCATATGGTATACCCGATGCGATGGTTGTGATATGGTAATACCGCACGGGCTTAGTATGCGATATTTATCCATATGGTATACCCGGTACGATGGTTGTGATATGGTAATACCGTACGGGCTTAGTATGCGATATTTATCCATATGGTATACCCGGTACGATGGTTGTGATATGGTAATACCGTACGGGCTTAGTATGCGATATTTATCCATATGGTATACCCGGTACGATGGTTGTGATATGGTAATACCGCACGGGCTTAGTATGCGATATTTATCCATATGGTATACCCGATGCGATGGTTGTGATATGGTAATACCGCACGGGCTTAGTATGCGATATTTATCCATATGGTATACCCGATGCGATGGTTGTGATATGGTAATACCGCACGGGCTTAGTATGCGATATTTATCCATATGGTATACCCGCGATGATGGTTGTGATATGGTAATACCGTACGGGCTTAGTATGCGATATTTATCCATATGGTATACCCAGTACGATGGTTGTGATATGGTAGTACCATACGGGCTTAGTATGTGATATTTATCCATATGGTATACCCAATACGATGAAACTGGTTTGGTAATAATGAATGCTAATGTTACAATTACATATACTCCTAGGATTTTTACTTTAAGTCTTTATTTCTATCTCTTGGTTTTGAATGACGTGTACGGGTGGTATTCTACTATCGATTGATTGTATGGAAATTAGAAGTGTGGATGTGGGTAGTACTGAGCATTATAGGCCTTTGGACACGATTTCGGTTATGAGATATGGTTCATAGGATTACTTGCTTTCGTTTTACTCTCACTAGCATGTTATGCTAATGGTGCTACACTTACAATTTTCAGGTAAACCTCGAGCTAAGAAGCGTGGTAGAGGAGGTGGAGCCGCGTGGTCGATCGAGATGGTGTATGGACAATACTAAGAACTCATTTTGTTTAGCATTCATTGAAATGCTTGTAAATTATTCCATCTTTACATACTAGTGTCTTTTTGAACCCGAAAGGGTATTTGTGTAAAATATGTCTATGTTTTATGGTCTAAATGTGTTTTGGAATGCGAAATTCCCGAGTTATCGCTTTTTCTGAAAATTTGGGTTGTAAACAGGTTTTGGTTATTCAATTTTTAAACGAACCCATGCCGTTTTTCTTTAAAAATTGAGTCTTCCGCTGTGCATTTGATTTTAAAGAATTTAACGGAAAGCGGGTCGTTACAGTTGGTATCAGAGCCTCTTTGGTTCTGAAGACCACATGCATCGCATGTTTTTCATATTTTAATATTGTCCAAACATCTCTCGAAGTCACCGGCGCCAGGTATCCTTTGAACGCTCTCTTTTGATTAGTTTGTGTATACTTTTGCTTTTACTTTCCTGGTAACTCATGTGAGGCTTTTCTGATTGTGTTTACAAGTATGCCTCCGAGGACAGTTGCACCGAGGAGAGGTAGGAGTAGAGTACCGACTGCAGTACGAGGCAAGGGCCGTACTAGAGCAGTTACACCACCACCTGAGTATTGGGAGGATGAGCCTCCAGTAGATCAGCCACCTAGTCATGGTCGCAGTGTTACCATTTCTGAGGAGTATTTTAGAGATCTATTACGAGGTGGTGGGGGGCATGTTGATCAGGTTATACCACCTGTTAGAGCACCTGCTCCAGTGGTAGATCAGTCTGGTGTTACTGATGCTGCGAAAACTCTGAAGGAGTATGTCAGGTATAACACTCCTGAGTTTGATGGTACATCCACTGATCCGACTGATGCGGAGAGATGGATTACCAGGATTGAAAGGGTACTTGGGTTTATTAAGTGCCCAGATCAGCTGAAGGTTCATTGTGGGACCTATTCATTGGTTGATGATGCACTTTATTGGTGGAATGGTATATCTCATATTCTCAGTCCTGATTTACCGGTTAGTTGGGAGATGTTCAGGGAGAAGTTTTTTGAGAAATATTATCCCGAGGATACACGTGACCAGTTAGAGATTCAGTTTCTTACCCTTAGACAGGGTGATATGTCTGTGTTGGAGTATGAGAGAGAGTTTGACAGGTTGTCAAAGTTTGCCACCAGACATGTTATCGATCTTGAGAGTAAGAGGAGACGGTTTATAGTAGGTTTGAGGGCTGAGTTACGAGGCCAGGTATGAGCCTTGCAACCTGCTACCTTCGCTGATGCTTTGAATGCCGCTTTGGCATTAGATATTGGGGATGCTGAGAAGAAGGCTTTTGAGATTGCTACACAGGCTTCTTCTCAGAAGAGGAAGGCTGGGGATGACCTCTCTGGTCGAGGGACACAGCCATCGAGACAGGCTCCCGGTAAGGGCAGAGGACAGACGGGACCTCAGTTTCACACAGGTCAGTCTAGTGCTCTTGCTCCTCCCTTACCCTACTGTCCTTTTTGCACCGAGTACCACCTGGGTCCGTGTAAGGTGGTGAGATGCTTTCAGTGTGGACAGATTGGACATGTGAAACATTTCTGCCCTAGTTTGCATACAGTACGGTATAGTGGAGGTCATGGTTAGAGTTCAGGCCAGGGCCAGAGTTCAGGTCAGGGTCAGGGCCGAGGACAGGCTCAGGGGCGAGGTCAGACTGTTGGTAGGGGCTAGGTTAGGCCTATTCAGCAGCAGAGAGCACCACCGGCAATTCAGGCACAGCCTCAGACACGACAGCAGGCCCGTGTCTTTGCCACCACTCGAGAGGATGCCGAGGCATCTGGTACAGTTGTGACAGGTACTTTGTCCGTTTTAGGGCACTCTACCTTTGCACTATTCGATTCTGGGGCTAGTCACTCATTTATTTCTGCTGAGTTTGTCGAGTCTGCTGCCTTACAGTCTGAGCCATTAGGGCATGAGTTGCATGTCACTACTCCGCTCGGGAAATCTGTTGTTGTGGATAGAGTCATTTATACTGATGATTTATGTATTATGGGTTGCTTCCTGCATGCTATGTTGATTGTGATGCCAATGACTGACTTTGATATTATTTTGGGTATGGATTGGCTATCAGCCAACCACGCCATTATCGGTTGTAGTGAGAAAGTGGTAGACTTTATTGGTCCATGTGGGACTAGTTTACGGTTTTATGGGATCCGAGGTAGGGTGACACCTATGGTTATCTCGGTGATCCAGGCTAGAGCACTTTTGCTTGATGGTGCTTGGGGTTATTTAGCTAGTGTAGTCGACACATCTGTTAGTGTGACCACCCTAGTTTCTGTACCCGTTGTTAGGGATTTCATTGATGTCTTCCTTGATGAGTTACCTGGTTTGCCACCAGTGAGGGAGTTAGACTTCCAGATAGAGGTGATACCTGGGACTGCTCCATTGTCCAAAGCATCTTATCGTATGGCACCAGTTGAACTCGAGAGTTAAAAGTCGATTCCCGGGAACTTTTAGATTTGGGGTTTATACGCCCAAGTGTGTCACCGTGGGGAGCTCCGGTATTATTTGTAAGGAAGAAAGATGGCTCTATGAGATTATGCATTGACTATAGAGAGTTGAACCGGGTCACAGTGAAGAACAAGTATCCTTTGCCCAGAATAGATGACTTGTTTGATCAGCTGAAAGGGGCCACTGTCTTTTCGAAGATAGATCTTCGATCAGGGTATCATCAGTTGAGGATTAGGGATGCTGATATTCCTAAGACTGCGTTTAGGACACGATATGGTCATTATGAGCCTGTTACTTTGGATGCTAGTCTATCCTATGAAGAGGTACCAGTTGAGATCCTAGCCAGAGAACAGAAGGTGCTAAGGAACAAAACGATAGACTTGGTTAAAGTTCTGTGGAAGAACCAAGTATCATCAGAGGCTACGTGGGAACGTGAGGATGAGATGCGAGTGAAGCATCCTCATCTTTTCACTTAAGGGCCTACTTTTCGGGGACGAAAAGCTCTTTTAGGAGGGTAGTCTGTAACGTCCCGTTACTTTTAGAGGTAAATTATTTATTTATTTATTTATTAAAGCTTTTAAAGTTTAGTTTTAATTCAGTAACTTCGATTTTAGTAGCTATTTTTCGTCCGAATTTGTTTTTAATCGTTTTAATACTTTAAATATGTTTCGGTGACATTAATAATTATTAACGGGCCAATTAATAATTATTAATCACCTTTAGATTTATTTACGAGCTTTGGGTTTCGTTTTTAAAGTAAAAGTAAAAGAGGGACGTAGGCGTCATTTCCCAAATTGTTAAATATCTAAACACTATTCCTCCTTCTCTTTAAATAAGCCAAAATTAGACAAAATATGAAATTTTCTTCTCATTTTTCATCCCAAACCCGTAGCTTAGAGAGAAAAGAAGAGGAGAGAAAGAAATCGTCGCCCCGGCTTCGTTTCTCTTCCGTTTTACGTGATTTCGGATGCGTTGGAAAGCTCTCGCCGAGACCTTTCTACCCATCCTAACAATCGAGATTTTCGCTCGTTTTCTCGAGGCTTAAAGGTATGTTAAAGTTTCTTAATTTTGATGTGAATAGTGTTTTAATGGTGGATTTGAGTTGTAATCTTCGAATTCGTTCACCGAAGCTTGAGGGTTTCATTCGGGGAAGTCTTTATAGTCAATTTTAGAAACTTTCCCTAAACCCTAAAACCGAGTTTGAGCAGGAAACCTGTTCCTTGTGGTTTTCCTTCTTTTGGCTTGATTTAGGATGTTTAGTTTATTATGTTTTTGCTATTTTCTAATTGTTTCGGAAATGGTTTAATGCTCAAAACTCTAATTTGTGAATACCCATTGGGGTTACCAATCTCTAAAGTACCCGAAACCAAACCAAAATGTCTTTAAAGTGCTTAAAATCCGGAAAACAAATTCCTTTTCTACCTTTCCCTTGGGCCGTGGGCCTCTTGGCTTAAGTTCCGGGTTGTTTTGTCTTTTATTTTAGTATCGTGATGATCGTTCTTCGATTCGGTTAATTAATATACTTTAGGTGTATTTAATTATAGGTTTCGTGCATCGATCGTGATTTTTGGTCAACCGGTGTTTCGGAGTTGACTTCGTTTACAAGGTAAGTTTAAAATGAAAGTTAGTTGTTTTATGAATTAAGTTTCGTTATGTTATTGTTTATCGAAGTTAAGCGGGATTTAGCTTCTTAGAATTTAAGTTTGGTTAGAAACTTTAATTCGGAAGTTAGTGGAGGAATTTTGGAACTATAATTAGGTCGATGAAAAGGAAACATCGGAGTGGTTTGAAAGTGTTACAAAGTGAATTGGAGATGATAGAGGAAAGTGGAATGAGAGTTACTTGAGTGGTTGAAACTTAAAGTAGCTCAAGAGATATACTTGAGTGTTAACTCGTGTAATCTAGATAGTTAGGCTTCGTAATAGCTTAGTATGATTCTTTGAGATTAACTAACTTTTAGGAAGCTTAACAGTTTGTGATATGGTAATACCGTACGGGCTTAGTATGCGATATTTATCCATATGGTATACCCGGTACGATGGTTGTGATATGGTAATACCGTACGGGCTTAGTATGCGATATTTATCCATATGGTATACCCGTGCGATGGTTGTGATATGTTAATACCGCACGGGCTTAGTATGCGATATTTATCCATATGGTATACCCGGTACGATGGTTGTGATATGGTAATACCGTACGGGCTTAGTATGCGATATTTATCCATATGGTATACCCGGTACGATGGTTGTGATATGGTAATACTGTAACGTCCCGTTATTTTGTGATAAAAAAAAAACTTTTATTTATTTTATTTTAATTTGAGTAATTAAAATTCATTTATTTATTATTAAATTAGAATATAGTAATTTATTTCATTTTAATTCATTTTAATGGCTTTATTTATTTAAATACGTTTTAATGGTATTAATAATTACTAACAGGCCAATTAATAATTATTAATCACCATTGGGATAGTTTGAGATGTTCGGGATTCGTTTTTAAGCCAAAAGTCATAAAAGGGCAAAGTTGTAATTACCCAATTTACAAAATATCTAAATTACTATTTGACTATCTTCTTTAAATGAGATCATTGACCACATTTGACTTCACAAATCTTCATTTTTCCTCCCCTCCAAGCCGTGAGCTTCAAAGGCCAAAGAAAGAATTTTTGATTTCGTTCGTTTCTTGCCCGATCGACGTGATTCCGGGTCCATTGGAAAGGTATCGATCCTACGATCCTTTTCCACCTAGCCTTCGTCCGTTTCTCTCGAGATCCGAGGAGTTCTCGGTAAGAATCTCTTGAAACCCTAAGCTCCAAATAGTGTTTTAATGGAGTTTTACTTGTTTTCTTTCGATTTCTTGCCGTGAAACTCGGTGTTTGTCAATTCGGGAGTAGTTTTACGTGTTTTTGGAAACTATTTCATAACCCTAAAACCGAGTTTCAATTTGAAACCCTTTCCGTTCGAAATTTACCCTTTTGGGTTTGATTTTGGGTTAGAAATTAATGAATGAATGTTTATTTAAATTCAATTCGGGAAAGGGATTAATGTTCAAAAACACTATTCATCGATACCCATTGAAATCGGGATTATCGAATTTGATTAAAACCAACTCAAAACGTATTTTGAATTGCCAAAAAGCCGAAAAACCAAACCCGAGACTCGTTTTTGATGATAGGGCCGTGGGCCTCTTTGTGGGTTTTATTGGGTTTTCGTTGCTTTGTATGTTTAGTAGTTGTTTGAATGATAGTCGGTTTCGTTATTGATTGTTACGATATAATTCGTTTGTAGGTGTTTTTGAACCGCGTGGTTGATTGCTCTTTCGGTGTTTAGGAGCAAAGTCTTCACTTTTATTAAGGTGAGAATAGTTAGTATTTAAAGTAATTATAGAAATCGGACAAGTATGATGGTTTGAAGAGTTTGGAACTAAGATTAGAATCCGAATCTAAGATTAGAAGGATGTGAGTTAGTGCCCTTAGGATTAAGAGTTAATCCTTTAAGTGAGAACTTAGAAGTTCTCGATAGAGACTTTGAATCTTAGAAGATTCTAAGTTAGATTCGATTCGAACTAAGATTGGATCATTAGAAGTCAAAAGATCAAAGTTTGTTTTAGAACGGTTAATAAAACCTCGGATTACTGGAAGTTTAGAATCCTTGGAGGTTTAGGTTAATCGTTATGTTATGTTCTTACTTTTATTATTATTGATACCAGGAGTTCGATTTATAAATCGTTCGTTCGAGAATTCTTATCCTGTCCTTTACTTTATGTCTTTACTTTACTCATTTACTTTATGCATATTTCAGTTTGTTTCATCATTTACGTTTACTTTATCTACTTTTGCAAGCATATGCAAGCATATGCATAACATCTCGCATTATCGAAAAGAAAAGAAAGTGAGAAAGAAAAACGAAAGGTTAATGGTGGAATATGAGAAAGTCAACACGACTTTCATGCATAAGTACTTGGTGGGACATGATAATTGCCCACACTACTTTCATGCATAAGTCCCTGGTGGGACATGATAATTGCCCACACTACTTTCATGCATAAGTCCTGGTGGGACATGATAATTGCCCACACTACTTTCATACATAAGTACCTGGTGGGACATGATAATTGCCCACACTACTTTTATACATAAGTCCCTGGTGGAATACGATAATTGTCCACACTACTTCATACATAAGGATAAGGGTGGATAGTATGTAAAAATCCACATTATCTTCATTCCATGCATAAATGGCGAATGTGTATCCTACGGGATGTACTCATTACTTTTATGCATATGATAGACGAGAAAGAGAATCGAGATGTTATAATTATACAAAGTTTATTGATTTACTTTTCTTACTCATGTTATGACAAGTTATTGGATGAACAAACAGACCAAGTGTGCTAGTTAGTATCATCAATTAGAAAATATGAAATAAAATGACCTAGACTTTGGATTTCATGGAATAGAATTACCTAGAGTTTGAAGAACTTTAGGAGTAAAACGTGTTAGTTTATTTGGACACAAATCGAAATGCGAGTTTGAGGTCTATCTTTACTTTTCATGCTTATTATTCTCACTGGGCTTAGTTTGTTAGCTCATGATATTACAACCAATTTCAGGTAATGCCTTGGCTAGAATTCGAGGAAGAGGAGGTGGTGCTGCGTGATCGAGGGATGCTGACCTCGAGATAGACTAGTGGATTGTAAAGTTTATGTCTTATTTTGATGAATTTTAAGGAATTGTACTTTGTATTTGGCTCCTAAGAGCCTAATGTTGATGTTTTATGATATTATATATTTGAACTCCTGATTTGGACTTAAAGTCCATGAGATTTTGTTAGATTTGAAAATTAGGATGTAAACAGGTTTTCGGCATGCCAATTTCCAAACAAAACCACGCCAATTTTTCGTAAATTAAAAGACTTCCGCTGTTTTCTCTGAATTTAAATTATTTAAAAATGACGGGTCGTCACAAATACCGTACGGGCTTAGTATGTGATATTTATCCATATGGTATACCCAATACGATGAAACTGGTTTGGTAATAATGAATGCTAATGTTACAATTACATATACTCCGGTACTTTTACTTTAAGTCTTTATTTCTATCTCTTGGTTTTGAATGACGTGTACGGGTGGTATTCTATCGATTGATTGTATGGAAATTACAAGTGTGGATGTGGGTAGTACTGAGCATTATAGGCCTTTGGACACGATTTCGGTTATGAGATATGGTTCATAGGATTACTTGCTTTCGTTTTACTCTCACTAGCATGTTATGCTAATGGTGCTACACTTATAATTTTCAGGTAAACCTCGAGCTAAGAAGCGTGGTAGAGGAGGTGGAGCCGCGTGACTGATCGAGATGGTGTATGGACAATACTAAGAACTCATTTTGTTTAGCATTCATTGAAATGCTTGTAAATTATTCCATCTTTACATACTAGTGTCTTTTTGAGCCCGAAAGGGTATTTGTGTAAAATATGTCTATATTTTATGGTCTAAATGTCTTTTGGAATGCGAAATTCCCGAGTTATCGCTTTTTCTGAAAATTTGGGTTGTAAACAGGTTTTGGTTATTCAATTTTTAAACGAACCCATGCCGTTTTTCTTTAAAAATTGAGTCTTCCGCTGTGCATTTGATTTTAAAGAATTTAATGGAAAGTGGGTCGTTACATAATCCTTTTGTAGGTGTTTTTGAACCGCTTGTTTGATCGCTCTTCCGGTGCTTAGGAGCGAAGTCTTCACTTTTTCTAAGGTGAGAATAGTTAGAATTTAAAGTAAGTATAGAAAGCAAATAAGTGCGATGATTTGTAGAATCGGAAACTAAGATTAGAATCCAACCTAAGATTAGAGGAAGTGAGATAGTGCCATAGGATTTTAAGTTAATCCTTTAAGTGAGAACTTAGGAGTTCTCAAGGAAAGCCTCGAATCTTAGAAGATTCTAAGTTAGATTAGTTTCGGAGCTTAGAATGAATCATTGGAAGTTAAAGGATCCAAGACTTTGATAAAGAACGGTTGTTAGAACCTCGGATTATTGGAAGTTTAAAATCCTTGAAGGTTTAGGTTAATCGTTATGTTTTGATTCTTTACTTTGTTAGCGGAGTTCGATCGTATATCGTTCGTCCGAGATCTTTGTCAATTTTACTTTATGTTGTTTCGATTACTATAATTCCGCACTTTACTTATTTACTTTTACAAAGATATGCAAGCATATGCATATCACATTGCACCATAGCATTTCGCAACATGCATTGAAAAAGAAAAGAAAGGGAGAATGTTGGAGCCTACGGGTAGTATCCGCATCACCTTCAAAAAAAGAAAAGAAAGAAAAGAAAAGAAAGAAGGAGTTGAATGGTAAGTTGCGGACGTACACGTTGCTTCTCATTTAGGAGGAGTTGAACTATTAGTTACGGACGTACACATTACTTCTCATGCATAGGGAGTTGAATGGTAAGTTACAAGTGGTACACATTGCTTCCTCATGCATAAGGGCAATGCGAAATCCTACTGGATGTCCTCATACATTCATACTTATGATTGATGTATTTGAGAGTCGAAATGTTATAATTATGCAAAGCTTATTTATTTTTCTCATTTTGTTATAACAAGTTTATTGATGAACAATTAGACTAAGTGTGCTAAATAGTATCATCAATTGGAAAATATGGAATAGAATTACCTAGAGTTTGGAGGACTTTAGGAGTGAATTGTGTCAGATTAAATGGACACAAATCGAAATGCGAGTTTGAGGTCTATCTTTACTTTTTATGCTTATTATTCTCACTGGGCTTAGTTTGTTAGCTCATGATATTACAACCAATTTCAGGTAATGCCCTGGCTAGAGGCCGTAGAAGGGGAGATGGTACTGCGTGATCGAGGGATGCTGACCTCGAGATGGACTCGTTTTTGTAAAGTATATATAAATTTTTTTGTGAATTTCAAGACTTTGATGTTGTATTTAGCTCGTAAGAGCTTTTGATGTGGTTTTTATGATATGAAATATTTGAACTCCTGATTTGGGACTTAAAGTCCATGTGAATTTATTAGATTGAAAAATTAGGATGTAAACAGGTTTTCGGCATGCCAACTTTCAAACAAAACCACGTAAAATTTTCTTAAAATAAAAGACTTACGCTGTTTTCTCTGATCTTAATTTATTTAAAAGTGACGGGTCGTCACAATATAACACACATACTCCATCTAAAGAATCCGAGCATGTTTATAATTTCACATTCAACCGATACATATACTCCATCTAAAGAATCTGAGTATATATCAATATTTCACTTTTATATAACAGACATACTCCATGTAAAGAATCCGAGCATGTTTATAATTTCACATTCAACCGATACATATACTCCATCTAAAGAATCTGAGCATATATCAATATTTCACTTTTATATAACACACATACTCCATCTAAAGAATCCGAGCATGTTTATAATTTCACATTCAACCGATACATATACTCCATCTAAAGATTCCGAGTATATATCAATATTCCACATTCACACAATACACATACTCCATCTAAAGAATCTGAGCATGTTTACAATTTCACATTCAATCAATCAATACATATACTCCATCTAAAAAATCCGAGTATATATCAATATTTCACATTCACATATCACGCATACTCCATCTAAAGAATCCGAGTATGGCTTATAATTCCACAATTTCAATCGATTCTACTAAAGTTTCTCAATCATGAACATTACGAAAAGTAAAGTGCGCACAAAAATAATAATTCACTATTATTAGCGATTCCGCAAAAATAAGAGGAATTTCCATGTAGCAATGAAGTAAATACATAAGTCAGAACTACTTTAGCTACCAACAACAAGGCCAATCTCTTAATTCACCATAACCAGAATTCAATTCCCCAAAATTACACCTTACTTTCCTCAACTTTCCCTTTGGAACCCTTAACTCCTAAGAACCAAACCGGAAACTTCCAATTCTCTATAATAAACACCAATTACAATCAACTTAGATAATTGTGACGACCCATATTTTTTAAATAATTTAAATTAGAATACACAGCGGAAGTCTTTTATTTTAAGAAAATTTGGCGTGGTTATGTTTGAAAATTTGCTTTTATTATTGATACCGGAGTTCGATTTATATATTGTTCGTCCGGGATTCTTATCCATTTTACTTATGTCTTTACTTTATGTTTGTTCCGGTTACTTTAATATTCATACTTTACTTTTATTTACTTTTACAAGCATGTGCAAACATAACCATAACATATTGCACTATAACATCTTGCATCATAGAAGGTAAGAATGTTTGGACCCTTCGGGGATTGTCCGCATCGCCTTCAGAGAGAAAAAGAAAGGAAGATAAGAATGTTTGGACCCTTCGGAGATTGTCCGCATCGCCTTCAGAGAAAAAGGAAATAAAGAGAGAAAAGAAAAGAAGGAAAGAATGTTTGGACCCTTCGGGGGTTGTCCGCATCCTCTTCTTCATGCATATCATGCATAAAGGGTGAATGTGTATCCTACGGGATGTTCTTGTTATCTTAATGCATATGATCGATGAAAATATATATATATCCTGGATAGAGGATTGAGATGTTTTATTTTATACAAAGTTTATTTATTTTTCTTATTTATGTCGTAATAAGTTAATGGATGAGTATTGACTATGATTCTTAGTAATATCATCCTTTGGGAGAATAAGAATTTAAAGTAAACCTTGTATATAGTATAAGGTATATATGGAAAATGAGATATAAATGCTATATGCATTTATGAAACCATATCAGAAATATTGGAATGTAGTTCCACAATTATATTGAAGAATTGGTAAGTAAAAGTGGAACACTTCGTTATAAACTCTTTGAATGGATGGATAGCAAAGAGTAACTATGTTCTTGGACACAAATCGAAATGCGAGTTTGAGGTCTATTCTTACTTTTTTTTTCTTATTATTCTCACTGGGCTTAAGTTGTTATCTCATGATATTACAAACATTTCAGGTAATGTTTGGGATCGTGGGAGAGGAGCTGGTGCGCCCTTGATCGAGAGGATGATGATTTCGAGATGGACTAAGTAGTTGTAAAAATCCATGTACATGGTTTTGTGAATTTTATATAATTTTGGAGTTGTATATTTGTAAATGGCTCTTAAGAGCTTTTGTCTTTACTTTTATGTTCATAAATCATTTTGAACTCCTGATAGGAACTTAATGTTCCTTGTGTTTTTAGATATTTGACTTTAAGATGTAAACAGGTTTTGGCTAGCCTATTTTCAAATATAATCACGCCAATTTTCTTCAAATAAAAGACTTCCGCTGTTTTTCTCTGATGTAATTTATTTAAAAGTGACGGGTCGTCACAATAATCAAACCGAAATCCATCTAAACTCCGAAACTATCCTCAAAGTGAACACTCAAACACTCACTTCTGAAACAACTAAAAAACCAAATCCTCAAAGGATCTCAAATCACACATTCCCTCTTAAACTCAATTAACAAAATCATCATGTAAAACATACATAGAACACACACCACCACCTTAAACTCACCTTTGATATAGAAGTCGATCCTTAATGCCGGAGGATCAAAATTGTTCACGGTTATCGGAACCTACAAATTAATTACACCTAAAATACATTAATTTCACAAATCGAACAACTATCGACACGAAAATAAATAAAATGCCAAAACAGCCCGGTAAATGGGGCATTGTAACGTCCCGTTACTTTTGAGGTGATGTTTATTTTATTTTATTTATTTATTTATTACTTTTATTTTTTTTTTGATGTGTGATTATTTAGTTAGTTTAGTAATAGTTGGGTTAGTTCATAGTTAGAAACTTAATTCAACGAGCACTCGGGATGCCTTTCCTTAAGGTTTTACTAAGAGGGGTGGTTAAGTAAATATATATATATAAGCTTTCCTCCATATTGGGACTTAAAAAAAAAGAGAAAAAAAAAAGGGAAACCATCAGCCCCAACCCGCGGCAGCAAGGAGAAGAAAAGGAAGGAGGAAGAAAACTCGGTTCATTGCTGTTTCTCGATCGTTTTCGTTGATTCTTAGTTTGTCGGAAAGATCTCAACGAGTACTTTTGTAAGGGCCCGAGAATTGTTGACGGGTAGTTGGAATTGTTATTATTTGCTTTTATTTTGTTATAGTTGGTAATTAGAAAAAAAAACTTATGCTAACTGTATATTGGTTAATTAACAATTAATCATAGTTAGTTGGTGGGGGTGAGTTAGTAATTAGTTAGAGGTTAGGGGTTAGTTAGTAAAAGAGATTTTGAGGAAGGGTTTGGATTAAAATTAGGAGGTGGAAGGGGCTCCAAGTAAATAGATTTAAGTTGATATTTGGATTTGAAAATTGGAATATATATATATATATATATATAGAAATTAAGAGAAAAATAAAAAAAATAAAAAATAAAACATTTTTCACTCTCCTTCCCCCCCCCCCCCCAAACCCGTAACCCTCTCTCCCTCTCCCTTTCTTGTTTTTTTTCTCTTTCCTTCACTCAATCTTGGAGTTTTTTAGTGTGGATTCAAAGGGGATTTGTTGATTCATGGAGGATTCATCATCCTAGGAAGGATTAAGCAAGCAATTTCAAGTTTCAAGTAAGATTTCGTAAGGGGAATTTCTAGGTTTTTGGTTAAATTGTTGGGTTCTCTTTTGATTGTTTTGAATTTGCTATGGGAGTTGTTTCCTTCACTTTGAAATCTGAAAAATTATAGTCAACCCATGTTTACCAACTCTAGGAGGCATTGTTTTAGTTTCTTTAATAGTTGAAAACCATGGATGTTCTTCAAGCTTTAAGAAAACTCCATTAATGGTGGATTCCAAGCTTTTAGTTTTGACAAAAATTGAGTTTTCTTGACTTTTAATTTGGGGTTTTCAATTCTGGAATTTTGGGTGTTTATGGACATATTTTTACACATGAAAATCATCTTAGGAGGGTAAACTCATGAATTTATGATATTTTTCTCTTTTGGCCAAAACTATACTTTAAATTAGCTAGTTTTGGAACATTTTTCCTCCAACCGGGCTGATTTTCATTTTGTTTCTTAATGGGCTGAGATATCTACTTTATTCTAAGCTTAAACTTGTGTGGAATGGTTTAATGTAGGGGAACGGACAAGCACGAGCACGATTAAAGCATATTTATAAAGGTGAGAACAAAAAGAATAAAAACGGTGACGGTGGAAGGTATGTAATTTGTTAAAAGAATGTGGTGGGATTTATATGCTCATGGCTGATTGGTAGGTGCTTTGGGATGTGTTGTAAAAGAGAAATGGAGTGGTGAAAGTATTAAATAATGAGATCCAAGCTTGGTTCGTTCTTAAGAGCAGAAAAGAGCTAAAATTGTTAAAACCCATTTACCTTTTGATACAATTTGAATTTTTGGGATGTGTTAATTGTTTTCATACATCTAAATTGGAAAAGACATACATGTTATTTAGTCTTCTTTGCCAATTGAGTTAAATATTTGTTCGATAACCACAATCTTAGCTAGTTTACATCACCACTTGAGTACTTGCTTTATTTACATATCATGTGAGTTAATTTATTCCGTATCTTTGTTTCTACTCGTATTTCAAGTGAAGATCGAGTCATATGATGATTTGGGACTTATTATACATATGCTCGATATGTTTTAGATTGTTGTTTGACAAGCACAGTTTGGTGAAACGCTACGGCATCACGTTTGAAGTTGGTGTTTTCTTAGACACTTTGAAAGTGTTGAACGATAGTTTGAAACTGAGTACTACGTTGTTTGGGAACTCTGTTTATTCGCTTTATCGTACTTATATATTAGTTTAAATGTTAATGATAAAGAAAGTATGGTTAGTGCATATCATTCCATTCCACTTCATTCATGCATTCTAAGCATTGTACAATTGGCCATGGGGTTGTAGCCCGTGTAATGGTGAGTGGTTGTTGGACGTTACACGTGGCTACCGTGGCGGAACTGGTGAGCCTCCGAGGCGCTGTGTGGTGGATGGCCCAGAAGCTAGAGTGGCTACAGAGATAGCCTGGAAGTATAATGAAATATGTTCCCTAAGCGGTTGAAGGTCCATTGCGGGACCTATTCATTGGTTGATGACCTAGAGGAACTTTTCCGCTCTTTGAGCCCTACCATTGTGGTCACATGGGAGATGTTTCATGATAAATTCTTTGATAAGTATTACCTGGAGGATACTAAAGATCAGTTGGAGGTGTAGTTTCTGACCCTGAGACAGAGAGATCTCTCTGTGTTCGAGTATGAGACAACGTTCGACCGTTTGTTCAAGTTAGCCACTATGGATATCGCCGATTCTGAGAGAAAGAAGAAGAGATTTGTAGTGGGCTTGAGGTCTGACATTTGAGGACATGTGCGAGCCTTACGCCCTACCACATTTGCTGAAGCTCTTGACTTTTCATTGGCATTAGACATCGTGCCCTCTGAAAAGAAGGTCGGGCTAGAAGTTGCGCAGTCCTCTTCACATAAGAGGAAGGTTGAGGATGACTGTTCATGTCGAGGGACACAGCCACAGAGACATGTTCAGGGTAGAGGTGGGGAACAGAATGGACCCTAGAGCCACACAGGACAGTAGACTGGCCATTCTAGTGCTCAGGCTCCTTCCCCTCCTTATTGTTATTAGTGTTTTGAGTATCATATCGGTGATTGCCAGAGGCAGAAGTGCTACTCATGCGGTCAGCTAGGACATGTTAGATAGTTCTACCCTAGGCTTTAGGCTCCACAGCAACGCGGTGGTCAAGGTCAGTGATAGGGTCAGGGATGAGGTCAGGGATAGGGTCGTGGTCATACAAGAGGTAGAGGCCAGGCTAGGCCTAACCAGCAGCAGAGAGAACCGTCGCCAGTTCATACACATCCTCATCCACCTCAGTAGGCTCGTGTGTTTGCCACTAGAGGATATCGAGGCATCAGGTAAAGTTGTTAAAGGTACTTTGGCCGTCTTGGGGCATTCTGCTTTTGTTTTATTTGATTATGGGGGCGAGTCTGTCACAACCCAAAATTTCCCAAAACATGGAAATCGACTAAATGCAGCCGAAACTTATATTTTACAACATCTCAAAATTCAATACTTATCATTTAGTGTCAAAAACTAAACATACTTTATTTTGTTCACAGAAAATGTCCACAAATCCAAAACCATCAATACAGTTTAATTGAGCTCATTTAAAAACAAAACAATTCAAAACAATTATTCAAAGTTTGAAATAATCTGAACATGAAATCCAACATAACAAATAAAAACATAAACCCAATGATCCATTAACATGAACAAAATAAAATTCGCCGGCTTGTAAATCCAAGCCCAACCAATCACCACCCACGACCCCATCATTTGCCAGATTTCTTCTTTTTATTACCTGAAAAAAAAACATTGTAGCATCATGAGGCTACGCCCAGTGAGAATAAAGTTAAATTAAGAGCAATGCCATGAGAAACTTTCTAAATTCCTTAAGTCCATATTCGACCTCATAACTCCCAATAACTCTCAACTTCCAAGGTACATTCTCAACTCTAGAGAAAATCCCATTCCTTTAAGTTTTATCACCCAATGCCTTAGCTCCACTTTATTCACAATTAAAGTGAGCCGTACACTCAAGGTATTGAACCCGTGTCACCACGATTCGACCTTTGAGTTATTCTTCTTATGAGTTTGCAAGACTCACAAGCGAACCTACAAGTTTATTCTCTCCCATTGATCAAATGGAATGAACCTACCCCGTTAAGTGTAATTAAGTTGTGCACAACTCTAGTTCACCCCTTAACGGTTTATTCTTCATTAAGTATGGCCCTACTTAATGCGAACCTACAACCACATTATCTAAGGCATCGAATAATGTGATTTTAATTAAAGCATCACTACCGGAATGCTTGACAAAGCCTAGGCCCAGTTTCTAGCTTAGAAAACCCGTTTCCTCCTAAAACTGACCTTTAATAGGCTAAATCTCGAAAATTCTAAATTCTGGAAAATTAATGTAATTACAGCATTTAAAGGGTCTAAAAATGCCTAAAATTAGACCTTTAACTCACAAGATGATTCCCCGAAGAAAACCCACCCTAAAAAGCTAAACTAGCTAAACTAGTGCGGTTTTACTTCTTTTTCGGCGACAACCGGTAAGGGAATTTTATAAAAATATCCAGCAGCTTTTTAGGCCACTGATCAGTCCCAAAATCACCTAGACACACTCAAGAATGAACTAAAAATAATTCCCCACCTAAACTCCCAAGAAAAGGCCTTCGACTGAACTAATCCCCACCTAAGGTTTCATTGATCCTATTACATCAAGTCAAATTCCAGCAGCTTTTTCTAGTCTTTAAACTCTCAAAAAGTGACTAGAAATCATATACTTATCTCCTTAAAATCATCCAACTAGAAAATACAAATGTGTCAACAAGTAATATCATCCAAAAAAAACATGCATGCCATTTAATTATTAGCTTCCTTAACTCCAATTTAAAGACTCTTACAATCATTTAAATCATGCTTAGATCATCACATCAAATAGTTACTCCAATCACACAACCCAGAATCAGTCACACTTATAAAGAAACAGAAAATTAAACATGCCAGTGATCAAAGTTTAACTAAATTCTCACCTTAAACTCCAAATTGAAACACAAGTAATCTTCCTCTCCAATGGTTTTCAAGACCCTGAAAAACCATCCAAACAATTTAAGACCTATTCTAAAATTTTACCCAAAAGTAAAATTTAACAATTCACGAAAAGCGACGCCGGAAACGACCCAACAAGCAAGAGCAGCCCCAATAAGGGGCTGCCCTTGCCGTCGGCCAGCAGCAGCCCTTATGGGCTGCTGCGGCGGCTGCGGCGGTCCCTTTTTGTTCGGTATTGGTCGATTAATGACAAATTGTAAGATAGGGTTTCTAGGGTTTGATTCAAATTAAATCAACAAAGGGTTTGAGAAATCGGTTTCAAGAAAACTCTAATTCAAAATCAAATTCTTCAAATTAAGAGGAATTGTTGAAAGAAAATCCAATTTACCTTTCTTGAATTTCCTAGGACACCAATGAATCTCAACTTTGAACCCTTGAATCGAACAACCTCCACAATCCACACCTAGATCAAAGAGAGACGGAAAGAATTGATCAAATTCCGGCCTATTCCCATATAAGGGGCGACAACAATGGAAGAAGAAGAAGAAGAAAAGAATGAACCCTACCTTTTTCCTTTTCTCTGCACGTTCTGTTCTCTGTACGTTCAAAGCCCCTTTTTTTTTCTTTCCTTCCTTTCCTTCCTCTTCCACGCCACTTCACCATCCTTTTCCTTTTTTTTTTTTTAAAACCAAAAGATTAGATATTAATTAATTTATCTTTAAAAGAAAAATCATTAAATATCTAATTACTTAAAAGAAATCCTAATAATTATTAAAATAAATTTAATAATTATTAAAATTAACAACTTACCGGGAACGGGTCGTCACAGAGTCATTCCTTTATTTTTGCTGATTTTGATGAGTCTGGTGCATTTGAGACATCACCGTTAGGGCATGAGTTGCATGTTACTACCCTACTTGGGAAGTCTATTATTGTGGATAGAGTTATTCGTACTGTGACTTGTGCATTTTGGGTTGTTATTTGCATGCTGCTTTGATTGTTATGCCGATGTGTGATTTTGATAATATCTTGGGTATGGATTGGCTGTTAGCCAACCACGCCAACATTGGTTGTAGTGACAAAGTGGTAGACTTTGTCGTCCATGTGGGACTAGATATCGTTTTCGTGGCACTCAAGGTAGGGTGATGCCTACAGTTATTTCTGCGTTACGGGATAGAGCACTTTTGAGCGATAGTGCATGGAGTTATTTGGCTAGTGTAGTAGACACTTTGGTTAGTGAGACTACTCTTGCTTCTGTACCTATTGTGAGGGATTTACTTATGTGTTCCCTGATAAGTTACCTGGTTTACCGCCAAAGAGAGAGTTAGATTTCCAGATAGAGGTGATACCTGGGACCGCTCCATTGTCCAAGGCACCTTATCGTATGGCATAGGCTGAGTTGAAATAGCTCAAAAGTTAGTTGCATGAGCTCTTAGACTTAAGGTTTATTAGCCTTATTGTGTCCCTGTGGGGAGCACCTGTGTTGTTTGTGAAGAAGAAGGATGGTTCAATGAGATTGCATTGACTACCGAGAGTTGAACCGACTGTGTAAAAACTAATATCCTTTGCCTTGATCGAGGTACTTTTTGATCATTTGAAGGGAGCTACTGTGTTTTCAAAGATATATTTGAGATCTGGTTACCATCAGTTGAGGATTCAGGAGGATGATATTCCCAAGACTGCTTTCCAAACGCGTTATGTACACTATGAGTTCGTGCTTATATCTTTCGGTTTGACTAACACGCTGGCGGCTTTTATGGATCTCATGCATATCGTGTTTAGGAGGTTCATTGACTCCTTCATTATCATGTTTATTGATGATATTTTGATTTATTATGAGACCGAGGAGTTGCATGCTATGCAATTAGAGAAGGTTTTGACATAGTTGCAGGAACAAAAGTTGTTTACAAAGTTCTGTAAGTGCGAATTTTGGCTAAAGGAAGTGGGGAACTTAGGCCATGTGGTTTCTAGTAGAGGTGTTGTGTGGGGTATTTCTCGTTGGAGTCTTCTTCCACACAGTTGAGCACGTCGCGTCACGTGTTGTTCCTTAGCGGCGGAGCTACTTGAAACACTACAACAGATGATGGTCAGAAGGGCACCGGTGTGGTACCGGCCGACGACCCTCCGACGATCAAGTTAGGTGGTGGTAGGTGAGATTTTGCCTTGCGCCGCAAGGATTAGGTTAGGCAATATGATTGTCTTTTTTTTTAGGTTAGAGTCTCATACCTGATCTGATAGGTCAGGTGCCTTATATCGTTCCTTGATCGTGGGCTCATCGACTGGGCTAGCGTGAGGCTAGGCTTAATGGACTTTCCACTCGGCCCATGAAAGACGAATCCTTTATGGTATTGGCTCGGATGGGCCTGTCCCCATGTGGGTCGGCTTGCAGTGGACGTGGCTCATAGGAGGGCTATTTTTGCCCTCTACAGTTTTCCCCTATTTCCTGGGTCGGAAAGTCCGGGGCAGGGAATAGTAAGTATTCGAATTGGAGGCGTGATGCTCATCTCGATTCTTGGATCGTCCTATAATACCGAGGGTCACGACTCCTCGAAAAATAGATCGCCTCGGCCTTGTCATGCTCGGATTCTGTTGACCGTCTTTCAGGAGTCACACGTTCTCTTGTGGATGTGTCCGTTCAAAGAGACATAGCTCCTTGTGAAATTGACCAGTTGGATCTTCGAATGGGCGCAAATTCCAACTAGTTTTGGGTGATACGGATCGTTGTGACCCTCCCCACGTGTCGCGATGGTTGGACACGTGTTCCCTTATTAAAATAGGGTTTTTCCCTAGACTTTGAGGCTCGTTTGCCTTTCAAATTCTCGAAATCGTCTATAAACTGTCCGCTTCGAAAGATTCTTCGCCGTCGTCACTTTGTTCCCTCGAGTCTTTCCCTATTCTTCTCCGAAGGTTAGTCTTCTCCTTTCTGTCTTTTGTTTCCATTCTTTCTGTAATGGATAATTTTGAGGCAAACTCTGTGGTTAGAAGTCTTAGGACCCCTAGGTTTGCTGTAGGGCATGACGACTATGATGGTTTGGTTTTCTAGAGGATTGAGTCTGGGGCTTCCCCTTCCTCTATTAGTGCCGGAGGGGTTAACACTGTTCCCTCATCTCGGGGTGAGCCTAGGGGGAATGAGCCTGCGATTGATCCCTGTTTGTCGATTGGTGAGGATTCCCTCCCTTCTATGAGTGAGCTTGGGTCCGTTTCTAAGATTCATGCAGGTTTAGATGTAGATCCTGTTCCTTCTCCCACATCTCACCCTTCAAGGGGAGTGGATTCTGTTTCGATGGGCCCAACTGCTGCTCTCGATCCTTCCCATCCTCTTCTTTCTATTCCTGCCACGGAGGCGACCCAAAAGAAAAAGAGGAAAAGGAAAAGTCGCTCTAAGGGCAGTAAGGCCGCATCTCAGGTCACTCCATCTGTCCCTACGCCGTTGGGGGAAGAGGGTTCCTCCTTGGCTAATGAGGCTGTTGGCTCTAGCCCTCAAGGATCTCCTTCTATTGTTGATTTTGCCAGGGCAGGGACAGTGAGCACGAAGAGGAAAGAGTCTCTGCCGAAGGGCATCAAGGAGGGTAGGGGTCCCCATCATTTCTTTTCAAAAATGACGCAGGCCAAACTTGATAGGTTGAGGGCCGAGTATGGGATCTCTTCAGATTTTGAAATGAGGCTCCCAGAGGAGTCAGAGAGAGTTTATCTTTCCCCGCAGGAAGGTTGGACTGCTCCTTATCCACGGTTTTTTCAATGGGGGATTCGGCTTCCCCTTCCTCCCTTCATGGCCGAGTTGCTTCAGAGTGCCGGCCTTGCGTTGGGTCAACTGATGTCGAAAGCCCTGAGATCTTTGATCACCTTTTCAATAGTATGTTACGGGTTGGGCTTTCGGCCTACCCTGGGCATGGTTTCCCATTTTTGGTCCCTTCACTTGAATGTCCAAGACCAGATGCATTTCATCCTTCAGACCCATAAAAAATCGGCTCTGGTAGATGAGACCTCCTATGACAAGCGTTGGAAAGAGGAGTGGTTTTTCATCCGTGGCCCCTTTCTTTCTGGGGACGGGTCCATTCCTGCCTCGTGGGAGGACGAGGGTGAGAATGAGTTTTGTATTACTTTGTGTCTTGTTTATCCGCAGCCATGCTGACCATTTTTAGTTTTGCGTTTCAGTGAAGAATCCACTTCCGAAGGGTGCCTCTCGGAAAGCTTTTGGTCATTGCACGATTCTCGGCCAGCGAGGCCCTTTCAACTGGGAGGAGTTTAACCAGCATTCTTGGCTAGTCTTTGCCAAACTTTGGACTCCACCTCCAGGTTTCGTGCCCGTTGCCCCCCGTAAGTGCTTTGTTTTGCTCTTCTGTCTTTTTCACACGTTTGTGCGCTTATCTTGGCGTGCGGCTAATTTGGGTTGGTTGTGATGCAGGTCTCAGCGGAAGAATGTCTGATGTCACGCTCACTCCTGTTCCGACTCCAATGACCCCGACGCTTTCTTTGCCCTTCTTCAGGACATGGGAAGAAAAAGATCTGAGGCGGCATCTTCATCCGATCCAAAAGGAAAAAAGGTGGCCGCTTCTAAGCGTTCCCGTCCCTTCGGAAGTGGGAAATCCGTGAAGATCGGCAGCACGGAACCCTCTACAAGGGGTGCATTGGTTCTTCCCCTAGATCCTCCTACGGACCCACCCTTGGGCTCCCCTACGGATCCCTCTACGGATTCTCCGGCTCTAAAATGAAGGAGGTGCTGAATCATCGGGGCACTCGACCATGCGGTAAGGGCTGTTGATGCATATATTTTGAAGCATCCTGAGATGTCTTATCGATCATTTCCTTCCGAGACGGATTCTCCCTCTCCTTCTGATCATGCCCATATTTTGTCTTCTGATACGGACTTTGAACAGGAGGATGACCAGATGACCGGGGGGTTCCTCGATGGCGAAACCTCGTTCCTTCCCTATCAGACTGCTGCAGTTAACGTCACTCCAACGGATACGGGTCCATCGATGGCAAGTGGATCGGGCGTTGTGGGCGGTGGATCTTCCTTGCTTCGCTTGTTCGTTCCCCTGGATGCACATTTATACAAGGGGTCCCTCTCCAACTCTTATTACCTCCGACAAGCTATGAATTCGGTCGGATTCTCTCATGGCTTGGGGGATGTTTAGTTGAAGCCTCTCATCGATTACGACAGTGAAGATGAGACTTTCAGCCGCCACCGTAGTTGGCTGGTTAGTCGTTTACTCTTCTGTTTAATTTTTCTTGTTGTTTTCAGTCGATTTCTCACGTCTTTAAATGTATCCACTCTTCTAAGGGACCCAGGCATCTACCCAGATAGCCCTCAATTTAGAGCGTCTGCTTATCAAGCATCGGGAGCTCAAACAGGAGTTGGCGAAGGTGAAGGCTAGTGGTCAACAGTCTCACATCCTTGATACGGCACTGACCGAGGGTCTCCAATTGAAATCTGACCTTGAGAAGGCCGAAAAAAGAATCTCCTCACTGGAAGTAGATGGGCTAGAACGGTCTGCCGAGCTCGAGCGCGTCTGGAAAGAATATGAGGACCTCCGATCTCTCAACGAGGATAATAAGAAACTGCTCGATGAAGCTGTGGTTGCTCGGAATAAAGCGTTGGAGGACCTGGGAGCTGCTCGTGAGGAGGGGTCTAAGGCTGTGGATGTCCTCAACCGGGAAGCCGAGTCCCTCAAGAAAGCCAAGAAGGAATTGGATGTTCTTGTTTTATTTGATTCTGGAGGAAGTTAGCCGTGGCAACTGCAGCGTCGGTGGATTCCATTCTCATCGGACTAGCCGTTGAACGAGATTCGGTCAAGTTGCAGATGGACCAATCCAAGGAAGAAGGTGATCCGATCAGTCCGGTTGGCTACGATGACGCCGTGGACCGCCGAAGGGAGTTATTTGAGCGGGCTATGAATCTGAAGGCTTCCAGAGGTGAGGCTGCCGCAGGGGGCGAGGTTGGCGTCGTTCATCCTGTCGAGGGCGAGGACGCGGTGATCGAGGAGGTTGGTGTTCGTGCTGATGGAGGTGATGGTGCGATTGTTGAAAGCGCCTCTACTGAAGTTCCCCCAACCGAGACTGTTTATGTCTCTGACTGCCTTTTTTCTCTAGGGTAAACTCCGAATTGTGGAGCTCCTATATTATTTGTTGCCTTGAACTTTTTGTCCTTTTTTTTTTATGTTTGAACACACACATTTTTATGAAGACTTAAACATACGCTCCTTCTCTATGTCTGCTTGTTTTGTTTCCTTGCTCGCTTTGCAGGAATGTTTTGACTTGTAAACATTCTTAGAAATGCTTTAGATTAGTCGGACGGACCGAGGTTTTTTTGCTTCCAGATAAGGCTTTCGATTACTCAGACGGGCCGAGGTTTTTTGCTTCTGGAGAAGGCTTTCGATTACTCGGGCGGGCCGAGGTTTTTGCACGTTTTAATACTCCAACGTCTTCTATTCTCATGAATAGGATGCGCTCGGACAGACCGAGGTACTTGCTTCCTGAGAAGGCTTTTAATGCTCTGACGGACCAAGGCTTTTGCTTCCGGAGAAGGCTTTTGATGCTCGGATGGACAGAGGCTTTTGCTCCCAGAGAAGGCTTTTGATGCTCGGACGGACCGAGGCTTTGAAGTCACGCTGTCTTAATTTCTTTTCGAAGTACTTGGCCAAATTTTGCTGATATCCTGCAAGACGGATTAGCGCTTGCTCCCTTTTTTCTTCGGCCAAATCTAGTGCTTCTGCCATCATGGTGTCGTTTTCTGCTTCTGGAATCGAGCTCCGGGTTGTGGGGATGATCATTTCCATGGTTATTACGGCCTCAGCCCCGAAAGCCATGGCAAATGGGGTTTCGCCTGTTGGGATTCTAGGGGTGGTCCGATATCCCCAAAGGACTCATGGCAGCTCATCTACCCATCTTCCCTTCGTTCGTTCCAATCTCTTTTTTAGAGAATCCATGATAGTTTTATTCGACGCTTCTGCTTGTCCGTTAGCCTGAGGGCGCGTCACGTACTGGCATAGTTTTTTAGATCCCATCTACTTCCCTCCACTTGTCTTAGTCGGCATTGATGTTGGGCTCAGGCATGTACTTGACTGGGATCATTCTCTTGTGACACATGACCCTAGATTAGCCAAAACATCTGTGTGGCTTTTTTCCACTCGGGGGATTGCTCTATATTGAATTCCTCAAGATCCTCAAATACGGGCAGGAACGTTTGAACCTTTGTAGGTACCTCATAATTTAAGGATCTTTAGCCTCAAAGTTTCTCTTGATTTGGTTCGAGTCACTTCTTATCCTTAGTCGTCTTACCCCTAGTTCTTTCGCTATATGTAGACCAGTTATCAACGCTTATTATTCGGCTTCGTTGTTTGAAGCGACAAACCCAAAGCGGGTTGACTATTCAATTAAATAGCCTTCTGGGGTAGACAAGACGAGTCCGACAGCTGATCCTTTAGAGTTTGACGATCCATCTACGTACAAAGTTCAGGCCATGTCCTCTGACTTTGCTCTCGATTGTTCTCCTTTTTCTGGGTGGATTCTGTTTTTCGGACTGATGCGAGATGTCCTCCCCTTGTCGTCAAACCGTCAACTTGGATCTTAAATCATTCCTGGACAGGGAGACACTTTTCCCTTTCTCGGTGGTGGTGGCCTTCCGGCGCTGTCGCCTGGCGCGTGACCTCTTTGGGGTCTCTCCACCGGCTTTTGGACAAGATGGGCCTCTCTCATCGCCGGTTTGGTCTCGGACCTTTTCTCAACTTATTAGGGATAAATTCATCTTCAGCTCCCAGATTAAATAGGGCTTGGCCTTTTTCACCTCCTTCGGTAGAGTCTTGTTGAGCTCAATCAATTCTTGGTATTTCGGCGTCGAATCGAACTCCTTTAGTCTCATGTTTTGGAAAGCGGACATTGCGTTTCTCAGAGGATGGGCTACATAGCGAGATGTTTCCCCCCTTTCGTCATGCTGTTAGCTTTCAGCGGGACCTTTTTCCCTTTTGTCAGCGATGGTGGCCTTCCGGCGCTGTCGCCTGGCGCGTGACCTCTCTGGGGTCTCTCCATCAGCTTTTGGTCTGGATGGGCCTCCCTCATCGCCGGTTGGGTCTCGGGCCTTTTCCCAATTTTCAGGGAATATTCTGTCTTTAGCTCCACCTCATTTTTGTTTTGGAAGGTTCTGAGAAGCTTCACCTTCTCGAGCTCGCTTGCTCGCTAGTCTAGTGACCTGTAGGCTGGTCATCGGGCTGTGTTTCTCAGAGGATGTGTCACATAGTGAGACGTTTTCCCCCTTCGTCGAGATGTTAGCTTTCAACGGAGCTTTTTACCTTTCTCGGCGGTGGTGGCCTTTCGACCCTGTCGCTTGGGGTGAGACTTTTTTAGTGTCTCTCCACCGGCGTTTAACCTGAATGGGCCTCCCTTGTCACTGGTTGGGTCTCTGGCCTTTTCCCAATTTTTAAGGAGTATTCTGTCTTCAGCTCCACCTCATCTTCGTTTTGAAGGTTCTGAGAAGCTTCACCTTTTCGCTCTCTTGCTCACTAGGCTGCTGACCAGTAGGATGGTCATTGTCTAGATTTATGGGGTTTCCTCCTGGGTATCAAGAGTTGGTAACGCCTTGATGAACTGTCCCATGGTGGGTGCCAAACTGTGTGGGATATTTCTCGCACAGTTAAGCACGTGAGAGCACGTGCTGGATTCCTGTGGCTCCGTTTACCTAAGATAGAAAAAGAACAGTCAAAAGGGGGCCGGTGGTGCCGGCCAAGGACCCTCCGATGATCAAGTTAGTTGTCGATAATGAGCCGCCCAGAATATTTAGGTTCAGATAGTTGTGTAACTCTTTGGTTTTATGGGCTAGCAGGTCTTATATACTCCTTGAGTCGTGGGCTTGTTTGGCCTTGCTAGTTAGAACAAGGCTTTATTGGGCCTCTTTTGGGCCCATTCTCAATTGGCTTATCCTTGTGTGGATACTACCAGGTCTGATCCCTTTCGAATTGATCCCGCTTGTACGACCCATGGGCAGACGATTTTTACCCTTTACAACAACTAAGACAAACGAGAAACTTTATGTCTTTGGTTTACATTTGGCTAGAGAGTGAAACAAGTACTTTGATACAAGCTTTTCATTTACAAACAAGTTTTTGGATTGGTTCCGATCCTCATTCGATATTTTGGTCAAAAGTTAATTCTCAAAGAAAAGGTTCCTCCATTTGAATCTTTAGAATGGACCAAATCACAAGGACAAGTTTGACAAGATTGTTTCCGATAGTTGTTCAATATTTTTGTCAAAAGTGAATTCCAAAAGAAGAGTTTCCTCCATTTGAATCTTTATAGGATGGACCAAATCATGAGGACAATTTTGACAAGCGAGAAACCTTAGGTATATGGTTTCAACTTGGTCTAGTGAGTGAAACAAGTACTTGGAAACAAGCTTTTCAATTACAAACAAGTTTTTAGATTGGTTTCGATCTTCGTTCGACATTTTGGTCCAAAGAGTATTCCTAAATAAGAGGTTCCTCCATTTGGATCTTAAGGATGGACAAAATCATGAGGACAAGAGGTTCCTCCATTTCGATATTTAGGATGGATAAAATCATGAGGACAAGTTTGACAAGATTGGTTCCGATCCTCGTTTGATATTTTGGTCCAAAGAGGATTCTTGGAACCAATCTTGTCAAAGTTTTTCTCATTATTTAGTCCATCCTAAAGATCCAAATAGAGGAAACTCTTCTTTGGGAATCCTCTTTAGACCAAAATGTCGAACGGGGATAGAGCCTATCTTGGCAAAATTGTCCTCATAATTTTGTCCATCCTAGAGATCAAAATGGAGGAACCTCTTCTTTAGGAATTCACTTTGGACTAAAATGTCGAATTGGGTCTTCCACTTGACAAGAATATGTTCCTACATTTGAATCTTAAGGATGGACCGAATCATGAGGAAAACTTTGACAAGATTGTTTTCAATCCTCGTACGATATTTTGGTCCAAAGAGGATTCCCAAAGAAGAGATTCCTCCCTTTGAATCTTGAGGATGGACCAAATCATGAGGACAACTTTGAAAAGATTGTTTCCGATCCTCGTTTGACATTTTGGTCCAAAGAGGATTCCCAAAGATGAGTTTCCTCCATTTGGATCTTTAGGATGGACCAAATCATGAGGTCAAGAGGTTCCTCCATTTGGATCTTTAGGATGGACCAAATAAAGAGGACAAGTTTGACAGGATTGGTTCAAATCCTTGTTTGACATTTTGGTCCAAAGTGAATTTCGAAAGAAGAGTTTCCTTCATTTGAATCTTTAGAAAGCTCCAAATCATGAGCACAAGTTTGACAAGTTGGAAACCTTAGGTCTTTGGTTTCTATTTGGTCTAGAGAGCAAAACTAGTACTTTCATACAAGCTTTTCAATTACAAACAAGTTTTCGGATTAATTCTGATCCTCGTTTGGCATTTTGGTCCAAAGAGGATTCCCAGAAAAACGTTACGTCCCTTTGAATCTTTAGGATGGACTAAATCATGAGGGCAACTTTGACAAGATTGTTTCCAATGCTCGTTTGATATTTTTGTCCTAAAAGGATTCCCAAAGATAGAGATTCCCCCGTTTGGATCTTTAGGATGGAAAAAATCTTGAGGACATGTTTGACAAGATTGGTTTCAATCGTCGTTTGACAATTTGGTAAAAAAAAGAGTTTCCTCCAATTGGATCTTTTGGATGGACGAAATAGAGATGACAACATTGACGTTCGACATTTTGGCCCCAAGAGGATTCCTTAAAGGAGAATTTTCTCCATTTGAATCATTAGGATTGACAAAATCATGAGGAAAATTGGTTCATCCATTTGGATCTTTAGGATGGACCAAATCATGAGGACAAGTTTTACAAGATTTGTTCCGATCCTCGTTTGACATTTTTGCCCATAGAGTATTTCCAAAGAAGAGTTTCCTCCATTTGGATCTTTAGGATGGACCAAATCATGAGGAAACCTTTGACAAGTGAGAAACCTTATGTCTTTGGTTTCATTTTGGTCAAGAGAGAGAAACAAGTACTTTGATACAAGCTTTTTAATTACAAACAAGTTTTTAAATTGGTTCCAATCCTTAATCGACATATTAGTCCAAAGAGGATTCCAAAATAAGAGTTTATACATGGATATTTAGGATGAACCAAATCATGAGGACAACTTTGACAAGTGGGAAACCTTAGGTCTTTGATTTCAATTTGGTCTAAAGAGTGAAACAAGTACTTTGATACAAGCTTTTCAATTACAAACAAGTTTTTGGATTGGTTCCAATCCTTGTTCGACAGTTTGGTCCAAATTGAGTTCTCAAAAAAGAGGTTCCTCCATTTGAATATTTAGGATCGACCAAATAATGAGGACAACTTTGACAAGATTGGTTCCTATCCTTGTTTGACATTTTTGTCAAAAGAGGATTACCAAAGAAGAGTTTCCTCCATTTGGATCTTCAGGATTGACCAAATCAAGAGGACAAGTTTAACGTTCGATATGTTGGTTCGAAGAGGATTCCCAAAAAAGAGTTTCCCCCATTTGGATATTTAGGATGGACGAAATCATGAGGACAATTTTAACAAGTGGCAAACCTAAGGTCTTTTGTTTCACTTTGGTCTAGAGAGTGAAACAAGTACTTTGTTACAAGCTTTTCAATTACAAACAAGGTTTTGGATTGGTTCCAATTGTGGTTTGACATTTTGGTCCAAAAAGGATTCCCAAAGAGAGTTTTCTCCACTTGGATATTTAGAATGGACTAAATCATTAGGACAACTTTGAATAGTGGGAAACCTTAGGTCTATGGTTTCACTTTGGTATAGAAATCTTAAGGATGGACCAAATCATGAGGATCAGTTTGACAAGATTGGTTCCGATCCTCCTTTGACATTTTGGTCCAAAAATGTTTCCGAAAGAAGAGTTTCCTCCATTTGGACTTTTAGGAAAGACCAAATCAAGAGGACAACTTTGAGGTTTGAAATTTTAGTCCAAAAAGGATTCCCAAAGAATAGGTTTCTCCATTTGGATCTTTAGGATAGACCAAATCCTGATGACAAGAGCTTACTCCATTTGGATCTTTAGGATAGACTAAATCACGAGGCCAAGTTTGACAAGATTGGTTTCAATCGTCGTTTAACATTTTGGTCCAAACAGGATTCCCAAAGAACAGTTTCCTCCATTTGAATCTTTAGGACGGACCAAAGCAGTAGGAGAACTTTGACGTTCGACATTTTTCTCCAAAGAGGATTTCCAAAGAAGAGTTTCCTCCATTTTGATCTTTAGGGTGTATCAAATCAAGAGGACAACTTTGACGTTCGACATTTTGGTCTAAAGAGGATTCCCAAAGAAAAGGTTCCTCCATTTAAATCTTTAGGATGGACCAAATCATGGTACAAGAGGTTCCTCTATATAGATCATTACGATGGACCAAATCATGAGGACAAGTTGGAAAAATTTGTTCCGATCATTTGACATTTTGGTCAAAAGAGAATTCCCAAAGAAGAGTTTTCTCCATATGGATATTTAGGATTGACCAAATCATGAGGGCAAGAGGTTCCTTCATTTAGATCGTAAGATGGACCAAATCATGAAGACAAGAGGTTCCTCCATTTGGATCTTTAGGATGGACCAAAATATGAGGACAACTTTGACAAGATTGGTTCTGATCCTCGTTCGATATTTTCGTCCAAAGAGCATTCCCAAAGAAAAAAGTTCCTCCATTTGGATCTTTAGGATTGACCAAATCAAGAGAACAACTTTGACGTTTAACATTTTGGTCCAAAGAGGATTCCCAAAGAATAGGTTCCTCCATTTGGATCCTTAGAATGGACCAAATCATGAGGACAAGAGGTTCCTCCATTTGGGATTGACCAAATCATCAGGACAAGTTTGACAAGATTGGTTTCGACCGTTGTTTGACATTTTGGTCCAAAGAGGTTTCCCAAAGAAGAGTTTCCTCCATTTGGATCTTTAGGATGGATCAAATCAAAGGGACAACTTTGACGTTCGACATTTTTCTCCAAATAGGATTCCTAAAGAATAGTTTAGGCTTCAGGCTCAGGCTCCACCGCAGTATACTGGTCAGGGCCAGGGATGAGGTCAGGGGCATGGTCGTGGTCAGACAGGGGGTAGGAGCCAGGTTAGGCCTACCCAGTATCAGAGAGCACCACCACCTGTTTATGCACCTCCTCAGCCACCTCAGTAGGCTCGTGTATTTGCCACTACTAGAAAGGATGCCGAGGCATCAGGTACTGTTGTTACAGGTACTGTGACAGTCTTGAGACATTCTGCTTTAGCTTTATTTGATTCAGGGGCTAGCCATTCCTTTATTTCTGCTGAGTTTGTAGAGTCCGCTGCATGTTAGTTTGCACCGTTAGGGCATGAGTTGCATGTTTCTACTCCGCTTGGGAAATCTATTGTGGTGGACAGAGTGATATATACCGATGATTTGTGTATTTTGGGTTGTTGTTTGCATGCTATGTTGATAGTGATGCCTATGTGTGACTTTGATATTATATTGGGTATGGATTGGCTGTCAGCCAACCACGCTAATATTGGCTGTAGTGCCAAGATTGTTGATTTTATTGGTCCATATGGGACTAGTTTTCGATTCCGTGGGACTCGAGGTAGAGTGACTCCTGCAATCATTTCTGCGATTCAGGCTAGAGCTCTCTTGTGTGATGGTGCTATGGGTTATTTGGCTAGTGTAGTAGACACGTGCATTAGTGTGACTACACTTGAGCCGGTCACCGATTGTGAGGGATTTCTCCGATGTTTTTCCTGATGAGTTGCCTGGTTTACCACCAGGTGAGAGAGATGGATTTTCGAGATAGAGGTGTTACCTGGGGACGGCTCCATTGTCCAAGGCACCTTATCGTATGGCACCAGGGCCGAGTGAGCTCAAGAGTCGATTACAAGGACTCTTAGATTTGGGGTTTATACGCCCTAGTGTGTCCCCGTGGGGAGCACCGGTGTTGTTTGTGAGAAAGAAAGATGGTTCAATGAGGTTGTGTATCGACTACCGAGAGTTGAACCGAAGTTCTTGTGAAAAATAAATATCCTTTGCCAAGGATTGATGATTTATTTGATCAGTTGAGAGGTGCTACTATCTTTTCGAAGATAGATTTGAGATCCGGTTATCACCAGTTGAGGATCCGAGAGGATGATATTCCCAAAACCGCATTTCGTACATGATATGGGCATTATGAGTTTGTTGTTATGTCATTTGGTTTGACTAATGCGCCGGCAGTTTTTATGGATCTTATGCAAACGGTGTTTAGGAGGTTCATTGACTCCTTTGTTATTGTGTTTATCGATGACATTTTGATTTATTCTGAGACCGAGGAATTGCATGCCATGCACTTAGAGAAAGTTTTGACTATGTTACGGGAACAGAAATTGTATGCAAAGTTCTCTAAGTGTGAGTTTTGGCTAAGAGAAGTGGCATTCTTAGGCCATGTGGTCTCTAGTAAAGGGGTGATGGTGGATCCATCTAAGGTTGAGGCGGTTAGTTGTTGGCCTAGACCAACTAGTGTGACGGAAATTCGTAGTTTTCTTGGACTTGCCAGTTATTATAGACGGTTTGTTCAAGACTTCTCTAAGATAACATCGGCTTTGACACGTTTGACGAAGAAGGGGGTGGACTTTGTATGGTCCGAGGAGTGTGAAAAGGGCTTTGAGGAGCTCAAGGAGAGACTTATAACTGCACCTGTTTTAGTGTCACCCGATAGTAGTGGTGGTTTGACGGTTTATACCTATGCTTCGATGAGAGGTTTGGGTTGCGTTTTGATGCAACATGGGAAAGTCATAGCTTATGCTTCCTGTCAGTTGAAGGAGCATGAGAAAAAGTATCCGACTCACGATATGGAGTTGGCGGCGGTTGTACATGCTTTGAAAATTTGGAGGCATTACTTGTACGGTGAGAAGATCTTGATATTCACTGATCACAAGAGCCTCAAATATTTCTTCACTCAGAAGGAATTGAATATGAGACAACAGAGATGGTTGGAGCTTGTGAAAGATTATGATTGTGATATTCAGTACCATCCCGAGAAAGCCAATGTAATGGCGGATGAACTTAGCAGGAAGTCCTCGCACTTGTCTGCTTTACCGAGGAGATTGAGGTGGGAGTTGGAGCGTGCTGAGATAGCCCTCCTTACTGCCGAGGTTACAGTGAGTTTGGCCAGTTTGACAGTGGGGCCTACTTTGAGACAGAGGATGATTGAGGCTCAGAGGAGCGAGGATCATTTACAGGCCGGTTTTATTGAGGCAGAGTCAGGTGTACCTAGCCACTTCACTTTTTCCTCTGATAGTGCTTTGATGTATCGTCAAAGGCTATGTGTACCTTTGAGTTCGACATTCAGGAGAGAATTGTTGGAGGAGGCTCACAATTCTATCTTTTCTGTTCATCCGGGAAGCACCAAGATGTATAGAGACTTGAGACAACATTATTGGTGGCCCGGGATGAAACTTGAGATTGCGGAGTTTGTAAGTAGATGTTTGACTTGTCAGCAAGTCAAGGCTTTGAGAACGAGACCAGCGGGTTATCTTAATCCTTTAAGTATACCCGAGTGGAAATGGGAAGAGATCTTTATGGATTTTGTTTGTGGGTTTCCTAGAACACCCAAGGGGTATGATACCATTTGGATGATTATGGATCGTTTGACAAAATCTACACACTTTTTACCGGGGAGAATCACTTATCCGGTTGAGACTTGGGCACAGTTATACTTGAGAGAGATTGTTAGACTGTATTGTATGCCTGTGAGGATTGTATCAGACCGGGAAACTAGATTTGTGTCAAAGTTTTGGCAGAGTTTACATTCTGCCATGGGTACCGGTTTGGATTTTAGCACGGCCTTTCATCCTCAGACTGATGGTCAAACAGAGAGAGTTAACCAGATCTTAAAGGATATGTTGAGGGCTTGTGTTCTTGACTTTGGTGGTAGTTGGGACTCGCATTTGTACTTGGTAGAGTTTGCATATAATAATAGTTTCCAGGCTACCATCGAGATGGCACCATTTGAGGTACTTTATGGTAGAAAGTGTCGTTCTCCCGCTCATTGGGATGAGGTTGGGGAGAGGAGACTGTTGGGACCCGAGTTATTACAGAGGACTAGTGAGTTCATTATGTTGATTAGAGAGAGGATGAGGGTTGCCCAAAGTCGACAGAAGAGCTATGCAGATAGGCGACGTAGTCCACTTGAGTTTGCAGTGGGGGACCACGTATTTCTGGATCGGGTTGGGGCGGTGGCTTACCGTTTAGCCTTACCACCATCCTTATCGGCCATTCATAGTGTTTTTCATGTTTCGATGCTTCGAAGATATTTGGCTGACCCTTCACATGTGATAGATCATGAGCCCGTTGTTCTTGACGCTAACATGTCTTATGAGGAGACACCGGTGAAGATTCTAACATCGGAACAGAAAGTATTGAGGAACAGGACTATCGGCTTAGTGAAAGTTTTGTGGAGGAACCAAGTGTCAGAAGAGGCCACTTGGGAACGAGAGGAGGAGATGCGGGATAAATACCCTCATTTGTTTACTTAGAAGCTACTTTTCGGGATGAAAAGTCTTTTAAGGAGGGTGGACTGTAACGTCCCGTTATTTTTTAGGTGAAAATTTTATTTTATTTTATTTTAATTATTTATTTATTTATTTAAAGTGTTAAAGATAATTTTAGAATTTGTTATTTAGAAGTAAATAGTTAATTTTCGTTCGGAAACCTTTTTAACTGTTTAATTAGCTTAAATTAGTTTCGATGGTATTAATAATTATTAATAGGCCAATTAATAATTATTAATCACTATTGGGCTAGTTTAAGTGGTTCGGGTTTAGTTTTAAAAGCTTAAGGCAAGAAAAGTACGTAGGCGTCATTTCCGGAATTCTTAATATCTAAAACACTATTCATTCATCTTTAAATAAAGCAAAATTGACCAAAAGACTTCATCTTTTCTTCCATTTTCTTCCTCAAGGCCGTGGGTCACCATTGGAGATTTCCAATTTTTGGATTTTCTTCGATTCTTGCCGGATCGCTATAATTTCAGTTGCGTTGGATAGCCACGGGCCCGGGTATCATTTCCAACCTAACAATCGAAGTTTCCATCCTCTCTCTCAAGGCTTTAAGGTATGTTTAAGTTCAAAACCTAAAGCTTCAAATAGTGTTTTAGTGGTGATTTTGGTTTCAATCTTCTATTTCTTGCTCGGGAACTCGGAGATTTAAAATCGAGGGAGTTGTTTTATGCTTATTTAGAACTTTCCCTAAACCCTAGAATCGGGTTTGAGCCAAAAGCCATTCATTTTAGTTTTTCTCATGTTTGTTGTTGATGAGGGTTTTGAATTTGATATGTTTTGTGATTTTACTAAATTGTTCGGGATTGAACTTTTGACCTAAACCCTAAATCATGTTTACCCATTGATATTACCAACCCCAAAGTGCCAAAAACCAACCCGAAACCCTTTTAAAGTGCTTAAAAATCCGGAAAACAACCTTCACCTTGAAATCCCTTTGAGCCGTGGGCCTCTTGGGGGCATTTCCAGGTTGTTTTGTCTTTTATTTTAATATCGTGACGATCGTTATTCGATTCGGTTAATTAATTTACTTTAGGTGTATGTTAATTATAGGTTTCGTGCATTGTTCGTTTTTTCGGTCAACCCGTGATTAGGAGTTGACTACTTTTATAAGGTGAGTTTAAAATGATTGTGATTACTTTTATGTTTTCGAATTGCTTGACGTTTATGTTCGATCGAGGTTAAGAGGGTTAATAGACTTTAGAACTTTCCAAGAAAGTATGTTATTTGGGAGTTAAGGAAAATTAGTTAAGATTGGTTGTTGTTTAAAGTAAGATGTTATTGGTGGATTAAGTTATATTCTCGAGGAGATTTAGATTCCAGAATTTGGAGAAGAGTATTAGGTACTCCTTTTATTTTGAGTGGTTGTAGAATAGTTAAAAGAAACTTTGGAGAGATTCTTGTGTAGAATCGAGTTAGTACGATATTATTAGTGATGAGATTCACTATTTGGTGTTACCGAAGGGAGTAGTAAGTATGGCATTATGATATGCGTGATTTATGATTGGTGACTGTGAGTTCACGGTGACAGTGAGGTCACGATATGGTTTGTGATTGGTGACTGTGAGGTCACGGTGACAGTGAGGTCATGGTACAATTTATGATTGGTGACAGTGAGGTCACGGTACGATTTATGATTGGTGACTGTGAGGTCACGGTGACAGTGAGGTCACGGTACGATTTATGATTGGTGACTGTGAGGTCACGGTGACAGTGAGGTCACGGTACGATTTATGTTTGGTGACTGTGAGGTCACGGTGATAGTGAGGTCACGGTATGGTTTGTGATTGGTGACTGTGAGGTCACGGTACGATTTATGTTTGGTGACTGTGAGGTCACGGTATGGTTTGTGATTGGTGACTGTGAGGTCACGGTGACAGTGAGGTCATGGTGACAGTGAGGTCACGGTATGGTTGTGACTGGTGACAGGTGGTCACGGTTGATTTGTGAAATGTCACAATGTGGTCACAATGTGAAATTTACTTTATTATTTACTTTGTTATTTACTTTGCTATTTACTTTGTTATGCTTTAGTACTATTTCGTTGTCTTAGTACTTTAATTACGAGTTTGAATGTTTACTTTTCGAATTTACGATATAGTAGAATGGGATTGATTTTTATGCAAAGTACTTGGGAATATCGAATGGGTAGTTAGAGCACAATAGGATTTTGGACACATTTTCTGATATGGGATTCGGTCCATAGAAGTGCTTTCATCCATCTTATTTTCACTAGCATTTTTATGCTAATGTTGCTACACTTAAACTTTTCAGGTAATACTCGTGCGAGAGAGCGAGGTCGTGGAGGTGGTGCTGCGTGATCGCGAGTGGATGTCTTGGATACTTGGACTAGAATAGACATATTTTGGAGCATTTTAGAAATGCTAAGTATAAACTTGATAGTTATGTCTTAAACTTGTATTTTGTGGCTCATGAGAGCCTAAGATCTGTTGTATATCTTTTCGTGATATTTTCTCTGATTTTGGGTATAAATAGAGTGAAATGTTTGTTGTTTCAAATTCTCTGATTTGAGTCAATGTAAACAGGTTTTGGTAGTCAATATTTTAAACGGATCCACGCCAAATGTTTACAAAAATAAAGTCTTCCGCTGTTTATTCTGATTTAAAGATTTGAGAAAATTCGAGTCTTCACAAATGTTGTCAGGTATGTTGATCTTTAATTGCTTTCATATATATTTTTGAGTATGTGTTTAGTTTTTGTTATTGTTTTGCTTAGTCAGTAGTTAATTGTGTGAACCTCAATCTCCTCCTCTTAAAGGATGGAGTGCGGTAGGGAAATACGCATGTCCACATTGCATGCTAGACACAGATGCATTTTATCTCAGAAATGGTCAGAAAACTTGTTGGTTTGATTGTCACCGTTGATTTTTGCCGTTGAATCATACTTTCCGTTCAAACGGCATTGACTGGAAGAAGGGTCGACGAGTAAGAAAAGAAACCCCCCCGACAATGTATAGTGGAAGGCAGATTCTTCACGGTATGGATGCAGAAGATTACAGTGGACGGTGCAGAGAGTGCAAACAATGCGGCTGGGCAAAACACGGGTTGGAAGAAACAGAGTATTTTTTGGGATCTACCGTATTGGGAAGATCTACTGATTAGACACAATCTGGATGTAATGCATATCGAGAAGAATTTCTTCGACAACATTTTCAATACGATTTTGAACGTTCCGGGAAAAACGAAGGATAATCTGAAGGCACGTTATGATATACGGGAGATATGTCACCGTCCTGAGTTGGAGCCTAACGATAATGATAATTACGCAAAAGTAAAGTACATGTTGACGACGGATGAAAAGAAAACATTATTTGAGTGGATCAAATCCATCAAATTCCCAGACGCATACGTTTAGAGTTTGAGTCGGTGTATAGACAGTAAAAAACATATCATGTTCGGGATGAAAAGCCACGACTGTCATATATTCATGCAACGATTGATGCCAGTCGCGTTCAGACCGTTCCAAGAGGATGGACATTGGGAGCCGCTTGCACAGTTGAGTGTTTTTTTTCAGGGACTTGACATGTACAGAGCTCACTGAAGCTAATGTTGCTTCAATATGTTCAGAGATCGCTGTTATTATTTGTAAGTTGGAGCGAATGTTCCCACCTGGCTTTTTTGACTCCATGGAGCATCTTCCAATGCATCTTCCATACGAGGCATTCTTAAGGGGTCCAGTACATTACCGCTGGATGTACCCATTTGAAGGTAAGCACAGTTAATTTGTAATGTACACGTATAAAGTACAGTGATCGAATGTAATTAAATGTTTTCTACACATTCTACCTACCCACAGGTACTTACGTCAGTTGAAAAAGACGGTCGAAAATAAAGCAAGAGTAGAAGGATCTATCTGTAGTGCGTACCTGACGCAAGAGACTACCACATTTTGTTCATACTACTTTGATCAACACATTGCAGAGCAGTTTCGACCAGCGAAACGAAACATTGTTGAAAATTTACTTGAAGATGTTGACATAAACGACTTGCCGATTTTTACGGAACTTGGCATGACAGTTAGAAGATCAGTGCGTAGGCCGTTGACCGATTCTGAGTATCACGTAATGCAGACATACGTGTTATGCAACTGCGCAGAGATCGAGCCTTACATAGAGTGAGTTAGTAAATTAACATTATTTCATCGCATAAACAACTACAAACTATTTACTAACTATTTTTGTAACGTACAGATTATTTCTAAACTTATACATTCGAATGACACGAGTTGGTCTTACAGCCGCTGAGGAGGGGTCAATAATTGACAAAGAGTTTTGTTCTTGGTTCAGTGCATACGTGAATTATTTTAAATTGTAAAAAAAAACCATGGCATTTTGTTGAAAAAATTACTATCTTCCTAACATTAGTGTATGTGAACAATGATAGGTTGACTCCCCTACATTACCGGTAGATGATCCTCGCATTATTTCTTTGGCAAAAGGACCTGGACGGATTGCAAGGTCGTATGCTGGATATGTCGGTAACGGTTACAGATTTCAAACGAAGGCACATTCAGTTAACAGGGCAACAAACAACAGTGGTGTTTGCATAAAAGGTCATGTGTTCGGCACAAACGAAGACTATTACTTTGGAGTAATCGATGAGATTCTTGAGATTCAATACGCAAGTCTGATGCTAAAATGCATTGTTCTTTTCAACTGCACTTGGCTCGAGACAACCAGACGAGGCGGAGTCCGTAAGATTGATCATTTACAAATTGTTGAGGTAAACAAGTCTAAGCATATGCGCACCGCTGATAGGTTTGTCCTGGCTTCACAGGCGATTCAAGTTTATTACCTGAACTATCCGATTAATAGACGAGATCTGACAGATTGGTTAGTTGTTTGTAAAGTTAAACCACGTCAGGTAGAAGAAAACTTATCCGAGAAAGACGACCATGCAAAGGAAGCTGTTGCTTTTCAAGAAGATGAGATAAGATGCAGTACAATCGACGATGGTCAGAATGCATGTATTATTGTTCATCCTTTGAACGATGGAATGATAACATTGCATGATGATGATACAAATGCTTCCACTTCTCACGCACGTGACATTGATGCTGAATTTATTCGAGAAGATGAATCCGATGAAGAAACAGAAGAAGAAGAAGAAGACTTTATGTGAGGGACTTCTTTGAGACGATGAATCCAATGAAGAAATAGAAGAAGAATAAGCGACGACCTAAGAAACTGAGGATGATGAATGAGACATTTTGTAACTTTATGATTCACTGTGAATAAGACATTTTGGTCGCAAATTCTGATTTAAAACCAGCACCGTTTTCCTTTCTCCCGTTTCCCTCTTTTCTTTCTCTATTTTCTTTCTTTTCTCTCTTTCCCCCGTTCCGTTCCCCGTTATTTTTTCCCCGTTCCCATTCCCCATTCCTACTCTAAACCTAAAAACCCTAAACCTCCAATCCCGGTTTCTATTACGAGGTTATTTTTCATATAGATTTTAAGTTTTAAGTTAGTTTTAGTTTTTAGTGTTTAGTTAGTTTTAGATTAGTTTACTTGGTTTTAGTTTTTAGTTTTAATTAATTAGTTTAGTTTAATTTTGTTAATTTAATTAATTTTAGATAAATGAATCTAATTTAGTGTAATTAATTACTTAGTTTACTTTAGTTAATTCATCTAATTTTAGTTTACTTTAATTAATTAATTAGTTTAGTTTAATTTTGTTAATTTAATACATTTTAGTTTAATTAATGTAATTTAGTTTAATTAAGTACTTAGTTTACTTAAGGTTAATTAATCTAATTTTCGTTTACTTTAATTAATTAATAAATTTTAGTTCAATTAATCTAGTTTTAATTTACTTTAATTTAATTAATTAGTTTAGTTTAGTTTAGTTTAGTTTTAATTAATTAATGTAAGTTAAATTTAATTAATTTTAGTTTAAATTAATGTAATTTAGTTTAATTAAGTACTTAGTTTACTTAATGTTAATTAATCTAATTTTTGTTTACTTTAATTAATTAATAAATTTTAGTTCAATTAATCTAATTTTAATTTACTTTAATTTAATTAATTAGGTTAGTTTAGTTTCGTTTTAATTAATTAATGTTAGTTAAATTTAATTAATTTTAGTTTAAATTAATGTAATAGTTGAAATCTTCATTACTTAGTTTACTTTAATTAATTACTTAGTTTAATTAATCTAATTTTAATTTACTTTAATTTAATTAATTAGTTTAGTTTATTTTAGTTTTAATTAATTAATGTTAGTTTAATTTAATTAATTTTAGTTTAAATTAATCTAATAGTTGAAATCTTCATTACTTAGTTTACTTTAATTAATTACTTAGTTTAATTAATCTAATTTTAATACAATTTAATTTAATTAATAAGTTTAGTTTATTTTAGTTTTAATTAATTAATTTTAGTTTAATTTAATTAATTTTAGTTTAATTAATCTAATTTAGTTTAATTCTTCATTACTTAGTTTACTTTAATTTAATTAATTTTAGTTTAACTAATCTAATAGTTTAATTCTTCAGTACTTAGTTTACTTTAATTAATTCATTTTAGTTCAATTAATCTAATTTTAATTTACTTTAATTTAATATAATTAATTAGTTTAGTTTAAATTAGTTAATTAATTTATGTTAGTTTAATTTACATTATTTAATCAATCTAATTTAGATTATTTCATTAATTAATTTAATTCAGATTATTTTATTAATTAATTAATTTAATTTATTTCATTATTTTAATTACTTAGTATTAAATTAGTTTAGTTTAGTTGTAGGATTATGACGGGCAGACGACGTCCTCCCCAGTCAGACGAGCCTGACGACAAGATTGACGAGGCGACTCCTCAGCCGCCTACTGTCGCTGCCCTTGATGCGGACCTGACTACAGTTGAGTTGGATAGCCTCCTATTCGTTTACTAGTCGAGAGTTGCTGCCACTCTCGATGATGCAGTCCCTGAGTCCCAACCTGTGACACCACGATTGTCGCAGGACTCCCTGGCCACGACTTCCGCGGGAGCATCAGGGTCTGCATCACAGCCCGATCCATCGGGACCATCCATTTCAGGGACGCAGCCTCCTCGAGCCGCAAACCCTACCCTTCGGATTGAAGGGAATATGTAAGTAATTTTGTTTATTGTTTTAATTACTTAATTTTTAAATCTTTAAACATTTTTTAAAGTGTTTTTTTTTTTAACAAGTAGTTTCTAATATCACAATATTTTTATGTTTTTGCAGAGTACAGCTGCATACAACCGTTTCAAAACGGTTTCGCGAGGTCTTCTAGAGCATGCCTCTACCTAGCGAGCTTCGCTGGCAGAAGATTCCGACGACGGAGAAACGTCGGATGTACCACAATTGGAAGGTAAAAAACATCATTTATTTTTATAATTAATTAATTTTGAAATTTTTAAAAATAAATTTATTACTTTATTACTTTAACAATTTTTGTGACGACCCGTCACTTTTAAATAAATTAAATTAGAAAACACAGCGAAAGTCTTTTATTTTAATAAAAATTGGCGTGATTATGTTTGAAAATAGGCTAGCCAAAAACCTGTTTACATCTTAAATTCAAACATCTAAAAACATAAGGAACATTAAGTTCCTATCAGGAGTTCAAAATGATTTATAATCATAAAAGAAAAGACAATAGCTCTTAAGAGCCATTTACAAATATACAACTCCAAAATTATATAAAGTTCACAAAACCATGTACATGGATTTTACATAACACATAGTCCATCTCGATCATCATCATCCTCTCGATCAAGCACGCACCAGCTCCTCTTCCACGATCCCAAACATTACCTGAAATGTTTGTAATATCATGAGCTAACAACTTAAGCCCAGTGAGAATAATAAGCATAAAAAGTAAAGATAGACCTCAAACTTGCATTTCGATTTGAGTCCAAGAACATACTTACTCTTTGCTATCCATCCATTCAAGAGTTTATAACAAAGTGTTCCACTTTCACTTACCAAATCTTCAATATACTTGTGGAACCACATTCCAATTATTTCTAGTATGGTTTCGTAAATGTATATAGCATTTATATCTCATTTTCCATACATACCTTATACTATACATAAGGTTTACTTTAAATTCTTATTCTCCCAAAGGATGATATTACTACACTCGTAGTCAATCTTCATCCAATTACTTGTTATGACATAAATAAGAATAATACATAAAACTTTACTTAAATATAACATCTCGATTCTCTTTCTCATCTATCATATGCATAAAAGTAATGAGTACATCCCGTAGGATACGCATTCGCTATTTATGCATGAAATGAAGGTAATGTGGATTTTTACATACTATCCACCCTTATCCTTATGGATGAAGTAGTGTGGGGGTCTCATGTCATCCACCAAAACTTATGCATGAAGTAGTGTGGGGGTCTCATGTCATCCACCAATACTTATGCATGGAAATAGTGTGGGGGTCTCATGTCATCCACCTTTCTTTCTCATTTTCCTCTTTTCAATAATATGAGATGTTATGCATATGCTTGCAAAAGTAATAAAGTAAATGTAATTGATAAAGCATCCGAATTATGCATAAAGTAAATGAGCAAAAGTAAAGACATAAAGTAAATGACATAGGTAAAATAGATAGGATTCCGGCGAACGATATATCGATCGAACTCCGCTAATAAAGTAAAGAATCAAAACATAACGATTAACCTAAACCTTCAATAATCCGAGGTTCTATCAACCGTTCTTTATCAAAGTCTTGGATCCTTTAACTTCTAATGATCCATTCTATACTCCGAAACTAAATCTAACTTAGAATCTTCTAAGATTCGGGGTTTTCATCGAGCAATCCTAAGTTTCTCGCCTAAAGGATTAACTTCAAATCCTAAGGCACTAACTCACTCCCTCTAATCTTAGATTGGATTATAATCTTAGTTTCCGATTCTACAAATCAACATACTTATTCGTTTTCTATAATTACTTTAAATCCTAACTATTCTCACCTTTGCAAAAGAAGATTTCATTCCAAACCTTCGATAACGCGATCAATGAAAGGTTCAAAAACACCTACAATTAGAATTATATCACACAATCAATGATTTTACCAACTATCGATCAAACATCAATTAAACGTTCAAAATAACGAAAAACTCATCAAACCCCCCATAGAGGCTCTCGGCCCTCTCAAGAAAAATGGGTTTCAGGTTTGGTTTTCCGGCTTTTAGGCAATTTAAAAGTGTTTCGAGTTGGTTTTAAGCAAATTCGATATTCCCGATTTCAATGGGTATCGATAATTAAGGTTTTCGAATATTATGCCCTTTCCCGAATCGAATTTCAATAAACATTATTTCATTAAATTCTAACCCATAATCAAACCCAAAAGGGTAAATTTCCAACAGGAAGGGTTTCGACTGAAACTCGGTTTTAGGGTTATGGGAAAGTTTCCAAAAACTCTTAAAACTACTTCCGTATTTACAAACACCGAGTTTCCCGACAAGAAATCGAAAGAAATCAAAGAAAACTCCATTAAAACACTATTTGGAGCTTAGGGTTTGAAAATGAACTTACCGAGAACTCCGTGGATCTCGAGGGAAAAGCACGATCGATGGGTGGAAAAGAATCCTAGACCCGAGGGCTTTCCGATGCAACCGAAATCGAGTCGATCCGCCGAGAAACGAGCGAAACCCGAAAATTTCCATTTCTCCCTTGGTACTCTCGGTTTTGGGATGAAAAATAAGAGCAAAATGAAGACTTTTTGGTCAATGGAGATTTAAAGAAGAAAGGAGAATAGTGTTTAGATATTTAGGACTTTGGAAATTACGGTTTTGCCCTTTTTATGACTTTTAGCTTAAAAACGAAACCCGATGATCTTAAATAAATCTAAAGGTGATTAATAATTATTAATTGGCCTATTAATAATTATTAAAGTCACCGAAGCGAAACAAATAAACATTAAAACGATAAAAAAAGAATTTCGGGCAAAATTAAGTACTAAAATCGAAATTACAAAATAATAATTAAACTAAATACTTGAGTTGCAATAAATAAATAAATAAACAATATTAAATAAATAAATAATAAATAAAAATAAAATAAAATAAATTTTTTTTTACTCCAAAATAACGGGACGTTACAATTTTTTATTTGAATTTTTTCAGGGCAAGTTTCCTGTTATCGATCCCGATATCACGGATGGTAGATTGTTCCCCCTATGGAACAATCACGTCCAGGATCGATTCAAGGAGGACCCGTGTGGATGAGCAAGGAGGACCACGCGCGGCTGATCGCGAGCTTGAACACTCCCAAGGGCAAGGTAGTGTCAAGGAGGAATAAGGCCAACCGCGAGAAGAATCCCACTAAACACACTGGCGGGGGCCGGACCCACGACGAGCACCATTGTCGATTGGTAAGTTTTTTTTTCTTTTTTACGTACTTTTTTCTTGTTTTCTTTTTTCAATTAGTTATAAATTTATTTTTTCTTCTTCAATCTCTAATATTTTTAGGAAGCGAAGCACGGTCGCCCTGTCCCGCCCAATGAGCTGCACCTCGTTCTTCACACGAAAGCAGGACGGGACGATCGTCGACGGGAAGGCGAAAGAAGTTCAGGTATTTAATAATTTTTGCAATTATTATTTTTTCTTTACAATTTTTTCTAACTTATATATTAACTATTTTATTTTCTGAATTTTAAATGTTTAGGAACGTTTCTAGGAGTCTTTGAGTCAGCGGTTGCCCACACCAGACTCGCAACCAACTCAGGACGACCATAGAGAGGCGTTCTTGGAGGCTGTTGGAGGGGTTCGGCCTGATGGATCAATTTCTGGGCTCGACTCATACGGGAGATGACTATACGCCGACGTGCCTCGGCCTCAGCGCAGCGGAGCAAGCACGAGTTTCGGTCCTTCTCCGACTGAGCAGCAGCTGCACACCGAGTTGGACGATATACGCAGGAACTTCGATGCTCGAGTCGTTGCGATTCAGGCGGATGTTCAGGCCCAGGTCGCAGCTGCATTGGCAGCGTTCTTCTGATCCCGAGATCCCGGTTCATCATCTTCGGCGCCGCCTCCACCACCCCCTGCTCATCCGCAGTAATTTAGATTTCTTTTCTTGTATAGTACATTCTTTTGGAAATTTATTTATATATATTTTTATTTTAATTCCATTTTTTATTATTTAATTTAAATAAATAACTAAATATTCAATTAATTAAATAAAAAAATAATTATTTAATTGAATAATTAGAGTAAATAAATAAAATAAAATAAAAATAATATTTACAAATTAAATAATTTAATTTAAACAATAAAATAAAAATAATAATATTTACAAACTAAATAATTTAATTTAAACAATTAAATTAGAAATTAATTAAATTATTAGTTACATTGGCAACCACCTAGTCGTATTTTTCAAAATATAAAACGACCAGATGGTCGCAATTTATAAAATATAAAACGTCCATCTGGTCGCAATTTATACGACCACATGGTCGCCTTGGGCTGATGCTCAAACTACCAAATGGTCACTTAAGAAGGTGACCATTTGGTCACTAATATAAACAACCATGTGGTCACCTTTTTTATGGACCAACTGGTCACTTGTCTACAACTTAAATTACGACCAGCTGGTCACTATTTTACTCGACTGTCTGGTCGTTTTTTCAAATGTTGACTTTTTTGCGACCAAATAAGTTTGGTCGTATTTTGGTGACCACTTGGACGCACAAATTTCCTGAATGACCAACTTTTTTTTCACGCCAGGTTTGGTCGCATTTACCTTAAAAACGACAGTCTGGTCGTAATTAGATTTTTTTTTTGTAGTGTATTAACATCATGCTATTTGTGATAAAATACATGTAGATTCATGCTATTTTCGAAAATTAAAGGCTTGTTACTTACATTGAGTAAAATATGGAGAATCAGTTGGAGGTTTCTTTACAGCATTAATCCTCATCAACATCGGATCTTCTACGCTATATCTCGATCGATCAAACGAAACCTGATTGTGGGATTGAACTTTAGAAGAAATTAGGAAGAAGAATAAATATTTTTCTTCCTAAAATTATAGCCAAAAATCGGCAATGGCAATAGGAAGAAGAGAAGAGAGAACTTTTAATTTCTAGGGAATTGAATTGTTTGTTTTATGTATGACCCAAGCCTCCTATTTATAGACTAATGGAAAATCTAATCTCATTAAAATATTCCATAGAGATAAATAAGAGGATATTTTCTTTTCTTTTATTTGTTTTATCTCGGGTAAACAAATCTATATAATTATTTTAGGATATAATTCAAATAATTATTTTCCTAATAAATTTATATATGGCAGAAATCCAACCAATAAATAATTAATAAATCAAATTTATTTAAGTAATTATTTTGGGCTAATTTCAACTGGCTTCATTTATCCAATTGGGATTGAAACTCTCTCTTAAATTAATAAGTCCAACTTAATTAATTAATTTATTTATTAATTACCATTTAAATAAAAAATCTTATTTAAACAATTAAAAATATTAATATTTTCTCCTGACTAAATATTATCAAATGATATTTAATTATTAATTTACATTTAAATAATTTTCATTATTTAAACAATTAATAATAAATATTATAATTATTAATTTCCGTTTAATAAATTCATTATTTAATTAATTAATAATTTTAATTGACAATATTATATTATTCATTAATTAATTTTAATTATTAATTTTCATTCAAATAAAATTAAGTATTTAAACAATTAATAATTGTCAATTAATTTCAAATTATTAATTACCATTTAAATATACTCAATATTTAAATAATTAATAATGTCTAATTAATAATATTTCATTATTAATTTTCTGTTCAAATAAACTCATTATTTAAACAATTAATAATGTTTATATTAATTACCATTTAAATATACTCAATATTTAAACAATTAATATTGCCTATTTAAGTAATTCACTTTACTTAAACTTTCCATTTCTTCTACTTGATTTCGCGACTACGATATTTGGGCTAGCATAGGGACCCGATGGACCTATAGATCATGGGCTTAATAATTAGTCAATTAAGTGATTAACTCATAATCAGTTAATTACTTATTATTTAACTATGAATAATTCCACTACAGATTCATAGCTGAACTCCCCTCACTATAGATGAGTTATGTCCATTTAGTTTATCTTTAATTTATATATGTGATATATCCTTCACGTGGAACCCTCATAATTACAGGCGAATAAATTTACCGTTTTGCCCCTGTAATTACCGCTTTATCCTTGTGTTCCCGCTGATTCTCCAATGAACTTTATCTTTAGTCGAACTAGAGATAATATACTTCTGTGATCAATAGAAGTCGTGACGCCACTTGTTCATGTCTCGAATCAGTACATTAAGGGAGTTTCCTAAAGTTCCTAAAATGTTTAGGTATCGCACTGATACCGTTAATTTATAGGAAAGTTATGAATTCCATCTCGTGAAAATGAGTTCCCGCTACTTATCTAGCCATGTTCCCAAAACAGGAGTGTATTAAGCGTTCTTACAGATCGCTCTCAACCATGTGAATCAAAGAACATAACTCCATAAATAGGAGTCCGCATTACACTCAGGATTGAGATCTATCACGGTTGATAAACTTAGTTTGATATTCGATCATTTCTCGTAAATGGTAGCTTTTCCCTAATTGCAGAGTCACTGACCAAGGGCTTGGAATTCATTATCCATGGATCATTCTTCTAAGATTTTAACTGAAGAAGGTCGAAATGGAGTAAGAATGTACACGTGCTCTGGCAGATTAGCCGTTATTACTCATGAATATGACACCGAAAATGATGTTAGGGAATCTTTTCTTGCTGAGGCGATGAAGGAAGAAGAATTTATGATCCCTATTCCAGAAATATCAGAGGAGAATCCAGACGATCTCTATTCGAGTTGTTCATCCTCTACAAGTGAGTTTGTTCAATCTGGTGAAGACTATGAAGAGACTTTGAGTGATGGAGAGGATGTTTGTGATCCTCCTGGTAATCCAGGATGTGAGGTTGCTACAACTTCTAGCTGTAGGACTAGGATTGTAGATCATCCCTCCTTGAATGCATTCATGATAAAAAAAACTGATTTAGATTTCTATCTTCTAGCTTACCGCATCCCCCCCAGATGTGGAAATGAGGGTTCCTAACTCGGAAGAGCGTCATCATAATATTGGTGACAGTTGGACCTCTTTCTATAAAATCTTTTTCGATTATGGAGTTAGGTTCCCAATTTGGATAAGGATGGCTTCTCTTCTGAGAGATTTGGATGTTTCCCTCGGACAAGTGATGCCAAATACATTCAAAGGTTTGGTCACTCTTTTGGCTGTTACTGCTAGAACTGTCATGAATTTAACCTTGGGAATGCTCTCGTACTTCTGGTCTTCCAGGTCTAACCAGCAAGATACTTCCCGCTTTTATTTCCATGGTTCTGTTGGGAGGAAGAGAGTCATTGGTCTTCCTTCTATTGATAAGAGGTGGAAAAATAGGTGGTTCTTCATTACAGGAGTTTGAAAAGAGTCAGGTGAGAACGATTATGTTCCACCTTGTCATTGTTTTTTTGATGTTTTGGTTCTCACTCTATTTCTCCACTATGTAGTACGGATCATGAACAAATCAGACGTCAAGGATTCATACTTTAATGCTTGTGAAGAGTTAGAGGAGATTGGACAATTTGTTTGGGAAGCTTTCATTTGTGAGGAAGAGCTTATCTTGTAGGACTTTGGGTACATTTTTGCTTGGATCCTTTCCTTGGGGTTAAAGGTGCGTAGCTCTTGCCCGAATATATTTTTGTATTTTTCTTTTTTTCCAAACTATTGATCTTCTTTCAACTAAAAGGAGGCGAGGAAGCTTGAAGATTAATTATCCACTACCAAATATGTCTGAGAAGAATAAATTGGCGGGGTTCGCTCTGGCTGTTAGCAAGGAGCCTTATGTTTGCTCTCCGTCGCGTCTGAAGAGGAAGAACGTGGTTGATCACACTCAACCTCATATTCGAGAGAAGAAAAGGGCGTGTAAGGTGAAGAGCCATGGGTCAGTGTATTTTGCTCCATCTTCTTCGTTTGGGACTTCTTCTGCTCACCCTACTACATCTTCGTAAGATCCCTCTTTCTACGAAGGCTTTCCTCCTTTTACTCATTATCCCCGGCCTAAGATTAAGTTTATGAGGGTGGATCCTATATTTCAGTCATCTCATCGCTCTTGCATTGCTTTGGATGATCATTTCATGCAGAAATTCATGGCTTCTGTTTGTTTTGAGACGGATTTCGGTCCCATGTCCCGCCCTTAGTGTTTGGTCTATCTCATCTGGAGGAGTTAGTGGATAATCTGGTTGCGCGGACTATAGTGGTAATGTTTCGCTGACCATACTCGCTTTACAATTCGATTTTGATCTTATTACTATCAATTTTTTTAATCATTTTCTTTTGGTCGTCCCAGGGCTTTCAAGCCTAGACTCAGATGGTTTTTCTAATGAAGCTAGATTTACGCGATGGTGAGGCTGCCAAACGATCATCTAAAGCTTTATCTGAGAAGTTAGAAACTGTGACTGTAGAGATGACTAATGACAGGGTCGTCTTCTAATGACAGGGTCGTGGAGCTTGAACGCTTGTTGAAGGGGTCAAAAGATGAGCTGGGTCGTAAGGATGGAACTATTGCGGGGCTTCGTACTCAGTTGGAACAGTCTCAGAATTCTCTTTTGGACACCAACAAGAGACTTACTCACATGGAGGAGTCTGCCGGTGCTTTCGCGGCGAGGGTTAGTTGTGATGAATTGAAGCTAAAACTTAGTAAAGAAGAGAGATCTCGACTTAGCCATGTTAGGAGAGAAGATGTCATAGAAGTGTTCGAGCCTCTTCGTTTTGTTTTGGACGAGAGAGATATAGTAGTGGAAGATGAGGATACGATTGATCACTCCTTGTACGAGGAGGATGGCGATCTGGCAATCAGATCTCGTTCAACTAAGGACTCTAGAGAGGTTGTCAATCTTTCTTAAGATTTCTTATACCTCCTTCAATCGTTGCCTTCTTTCTGCTTTCAACTAACGGCTTTTAACTGAATTGCTGTTTGGAATACTTTGTATTGTTGAATACTTTTTAAATTGTGTTTGCATGGGCGGCACTTGATGTGTAGTTTCAAACTTTGCCTTTCTTGACTTAGTTCAATCTTACTACGATTTTGTTTAACCATAGCTTGCCCTTCTTTTCTTGTAAAGGTTAGCTGATTATTGAAATTTTACCCAGTCCGTGCTGGGGGGTTTCTTTCCCCATTATATCAAGGTTAAATTATTTTTCAAAGATTTGGCCTAGTCTGAGCTAGGACTTTCTTCTTTATTTTTATAAAAGTTCAATTATTCTTCGAATATTTTGCGTAGTCCGACCTATAACTTTCTTCCTTATTTTTTCATAAGGATTAGTTTATCCTTTAGAACTTTTTTTTGCCTAGTTCGAGCTAAGGTTTTATTCCTTATTTTTTATAAGGGTTAGTTTATTTTTCAAAGATTTGGCCTAGTCCGAACTAGGGCTTTCTTCCTTTTTTATAAGTGTTAAATTGTTCTTCGAATATTTTGCCTTGTCCGAGCTAGGGCTTTCTTCCTTATTTTATAAGAGTTAGTTTATTCTTCCAAATGTTTTTCCTAGTTCGAGCTAGGACTTTCTTCCTTATTTTTATAAGGGTTGGTTTATTTTTCTAAGATTTGGCCCAGTCCAAGCTAGGGCTTTCTTCCTTATTTTATAAGGGTTAAATTGTTCTTCGAATATTTTGCCTAGTCCGAGCTAGGGCTTTCTTCATTATTGATACGAAAACCCTTTCGAAAATGCTTTAAGAACCCTTAAACTTAACTAAGGAACCAAAAAGATCACAACCAAAGAACCCACATATGCCATTTGAAACAACCCCAAGGAAAGGCTAGAAAACAGATTGCCTTGTGTGATCTAAAAATCATGAAATGGACCCAAACAATTACGTTTCATCATCTCATGACTCGAAACACTCCACAAGTTGGTTGATCACTCCCCTCTTGAATGTTTCTAAACATGTAATCTAAAGCAAGATTACAAAGGGTTGAGGCTCAAGGCTCTCCATGTGCATAAAAATGCTACATTTCATTCATCATTCAAATCTTACAAGTCTCTTTACAATGGCTGATAAGTGGCCTATTTATAGGCTTAAAATACAAGGGAAATTTCGTTCATAATGCTCCCATAACAGCCCCATGATGTCCCTAGCTTGTAACCCCCGAAATTAAAGCTAAAAAATGAGTTACAATCTGCTATTATTACTTTGTAACTTACAATGCATCTAAAACAATTGAAACTGATACATGATGCTTAAAGTAGCTTTTAAATGCCATTAATGCTTGTCTTGAAGTGTATTGAAGTTATCTTGAATGAAGCTTTAAGTTGCCTTGAATGAAGCTTGGGTTGTCATAAATGCATCTAGAGTTGTCATCAATGCTACTACACTTCAAGCTTGAGTTGTCATAAATACGTCTTGAGTGCATTTAATGCAACTTGAGTTGTCATCAATGCATGTACTCTTTAAGCTTGAATTCCTTAAATGCATGGCTACATAATTCATATCATTCCCCCATTCTTCAAAATGATTCGTCCTCGAATCAAAAAGTGTGGCTGCAAAAGAAAGTTAGAGAGAAAACACAAAAATTGGACCTTACAAGCACTCCCTCACTTTTTACTGCTCTCTTTGTTCCACTCGTGTTTGCACTCAAATTTCCTTCAAGATTGGCCTTTACTTTTAGAGAAGCAGCCCATATATAGGTTAATATCTCTGTTATGAAGAGCTTAAAATTGGCCACACTCAGAAGTTCAATCACAAATGAAAACACCAATCAACGGAGATAAGGTGTTGCAATTTAAGAGCAATCTGCGCACTGAAATGAATCCCAATATTTGAATATTTTTCGTTACGAATTTGTGACGACCCGACTCATTTTAAAACACTTAACACATTACGCAGCGGAAGACGATAATTTTACAGAAAATTTGCATGGTTTCGTTTATATTTTGAACATACCAAAATCTGTTTACAATATTCACATAAGAGAAAAACGGGAAATGCGCATTTCCTATGTTTAAGAAAACATAAACGACAACATAAAACATTTAAAATAAAAAACAACGCTCTTTCGAGCTCAGGACACCAAATTTACACATTTACACAACCAAAAGACTAGCATTTCACAAATGCCACATTTCCATATCCCAGGCTCATCACACGGTCAGTCAAGCGGCACCACGACCTCTACCCCGACCTCTCCCACTAGATGTACCTATAAAAAATTGTAGTGTAGCACCGTTAGCATATAGCTAGTGAGAGTAAAATGAAATCAAGTGTTTATATGGACCGAAGTCCTTATCAAAAATAGTGTCCAATAACTAAACACCGAGCACATCAACAAATAAGGCTAATTATGCCTTTAGATTCACAATCACATTCACAGGGAAGTAAACATAATTTTTAAAGTCAATTTCAACTACCATAACACATTTCAAACTTCCCTTGTCACCTCGCGTATAACAACGTTATAGTCACCGTAATTATATTTTCACCATTCATACATAGTCACCGTAGTCACCATTGTCACAACGAATATAAGTCACCATAGTCACCACGAATATAAGTCACCATAAGTAACCATAGTCACCACGGATATAAGTCACCATAAGCCTCCCTTTCTATTCTATTTCCTAATTACCTAGGATAATAATTAAGAGAAAACTTAAAGCATGTTAGGACTATTTTTCCCTCCTCGGATGTCCCGAGTCCGAACCGTCACTTTCCTTCTCTACTTTCAAATCTATTACACTCATACCACACTTTAGCCCTCAAGACTTAATACCATTCAATGACGAGAATCTCGTCTTAATGCACTTTCCTTAGCCAAAACATACTCTTCACAATCTTTTCTTTCTAAACATCCACCACCCTTTACCTCGAATCAACTAAATCGTCAATTAATCCGAGCCATTAAAACACTAAAGCTCATTTTAAACTCACCTCGGAAAGTCGTAGGAGAACCACTGCTCGATGGACGTGCGAACAATCGCTCATGGATCAAACCTACAAACAAAGTACATAACTAAACAGATTAAGTTCCAAGCCTCGAAGGATTAACTACGAGCTAGATTAAACGTCTAAATGTTCCCGGAAATCCTATGGAGTTTTGGCTTAGACAAGAAAAAGTCTCGGTTTCCGCTTCCGATCAATAATCACGAAGTAAATTCAAATCAAAACTCAACATACGAAAACCTCAATTTGGAATACCTCGAAGGGCTCGGGTTTTCCATTCGACTCGGGTTTAGGTTCAAGACAAAAACCTCAACCAAAATGATTTTCTCCAACTAGAAATCACCAACGACACCCGAGAAAAACGAATCGAAGCTTAAACGTAAAATCGGGAAAAATGAAACATAAAAACCCATTTCTTATTTACCTCGTATCTCCCGAATCTGGAACGGATCGACTCAATTGATGGCATGAAATGAAAGCTTGCGTCGATATCTTTCTATCGTGACGAGAATCAACGAAATCGGTCGAGAAACGGCGACGGAATCTTAGTTTTCCTATTTTCTCTTTCTCACGGGTGGGGAGGGCCTTTGGATTTCGTTTTTTTCTTTTCTTTTTACTGAATGTCATTGAAAATATATGTTAACTTATATATATAAATATTTCGTAAATTACCATAATGTCCCTCCTTCTATTTTCTTAAGAAAACTTGCTCCGGGTGCTCGTTATTTCACGTTTCCAATTCCAATTAACTTTAACCACTTCTAATCAAACTTAAAGTGATATAACAATTAGTAATTGGCCCTGTATAAATGTTATTACACCCAATTCTATTTAAACGTTCTAACGGAATTTACTTAACGATCGAACTCGAGCAGAAAATTAAAATACTAAATTAAACTTCTAAGTAAAATAAACAATCACCACTCACTATAATTATACTAAGTGAAGCAATAATAATAATAAAAACAAATTTTCACCTCAAAAGTAACGGGACGTTACAGTCTACCCACCTAAAAAGAACTTTTCGTCCCCGAAAAGTGAAGTCCCTAGGTAAAAAGGTGAGGATACTTAGCCCGTATCTCGTCCTCACGTTCCCACATAGCCTCTTCCGACACTTGGTTCTTCCAAAGAACTTTAACCAAGTTTACCGTTTTGTTCCTCAACACTTTTTTCTCAGTAGCTAGAATCTCAACCGGTTCTTCCTCGTAAGATAGGTTAGCATCCAACGATACTGGCTCGTGGTCTATGATGTGTGAAGGATCTCCCACATATTTTCTGAGCATCGATACATGAAATACATTGTGCACAGCCGATAGGGTAGGTGGTAAAGCCAAACAATACGCTACCGAACCAATGCGATCTAGGATCTCAAACGGTCCTATAAATCTAGGGCTCAATTTGCCTTTCTTCCCAAATCGCATTACTCCTTTCATGGGCGCCACTTTCAGAAACATGTGGTCACCTACCTCGAACTCAAGTGCACTTTGCCTCACATCGGCATCACTCTTCTGCCTACTCTGGGCTACCCTCATCCTTTCCCTGATAAGAGTGATCGATTCACTCGTCATTTGTACCAACTCTGGACCCAGAAGTTTCCTTTCACCAACCTCATCCCAATGAGCCGGTGATCTACACTTCCTACCATAGAGCGCCTCGAATGGTGCCATCTCGATGGTAGCTTGGTAGCTATTATTATAAGCAAACTCAATCAAATATAAATGAGAATCCTAACTGCCGCCAAAATCAAGTATACATGCTCTCAACATGTCTTCCAGGGTTTGATTCAACCTCTCTGTTTGCCCATCGGTCTGGGGATGAAAAGCTGTACTAAAGTCGAGGCCTGTACCCATGGTAGAATGCAAACTACGCCAAAACTTCGAAACAAAACGAGTGTCTCGATCCGAAACGATCCTCACAGGTACGCCATGGAGTCTCACAATCTTCCGTAAGTACAACTGTGCCCAAGTCATGACAGGATACGTGATCTTTCCAGGTATAAAATGGGCAGACTTCGTCAAACGGTCTACGATTACCCAAATAGTATCGAACCCCTTCGACGTCCTCGGCAGTCCACTGATGAAATCCATGGAAATTCCCTCCCATTTCCACTCAGGCACGCTCAATGGATTTAGATACCCTGGTGAGCTTTTCCTCAAGGCCTTAACCTGCTGACAAACTAAACACTTGCTCACATATTCTGCAATCTCATGTTTCATTTCGGGCCACCAGTAATGTTGTCGCAAGTCTCTGTACATTTTAGTACTACCTGGATGTACAGAAAAGATAGAACTGTGAGCCTCCTCTAATAATTCCTTCCTGAAGGTCGATCCTAAAGGCACATATAGCCTCCTATGATACATCAAGGCATCATCAGTCGCAAAAGTAAAGTGACTAGGCGTATCGGACTCTGCTTCTCAGAAGCCTGCCTGTAAGTGAGTCTCGCCCCTCTGTGCCTCGATCATCCTCTGTCTCAGAGTAGGCCCCACTGTCAAACTAGCCAAATTCACCATCATCTCAGTCGTAAGAAAAGCTACCTCAGCTCTCTCTAAATCCCACCTCAGTCTCATCGGTAAAGTCGATAAGTGCGATGACTTTCGACTAAGCGCATCCGCCACTACATTGGCCTTACCAGGATGGTACTGAATATTGCAATCATAGTCTTTCACCAGATCTAACCATCGTCGTTGTCTCATATTTAACTCCTTCTGAGTGAAGAAGTACTTGAGACTCTTATGGTCGGTGTATATCAAGATTTTCTCTCCGTATAAATAATGTCCCCACAACTTTAGAGCATGAACCACAGCTGCCAACTCCAAGTCGTGCGCCGGGTAAGCCTTCTCATGTTCTTTCAATTGTCGAGAAGCATAAGCTATAACTTTCCCGTGTTGCATCAACACGCACCCTAATCCCTTCTTCGAAGAATCAGTATATACTTTCAACGCACCAGAATCATTAGGTGACACTAACACTGGTGCCGTCACGAGTCTCCTCTTGAGCTCTTCAAAGCTGTCTTCACACTCCTGAGACCACACAAAATTCACTTCTTTTTTCGTTAGATGAGTTAAAGCCGATGCAATCTTGGAGAAATCTTGAACAAAGCGTCTATAATAGCTCGCAAGTCCAAGGAAACTCCGTATCTCCGCCACACTAGTTGGTCTAGGCCAACTACTGATTGCCTCAATCTTGGAAGGATCAACAGAAATCCCTCTACTCGATACCACATGTCCCAAGAATGCTACTTCCTGCAGCCAGAACTCGCATTTTGAGAACTTTGCATAAAGCTTCTCGGTACGTAACACCGTCAAAACTTTCTCCAGGTGCATAGCATGCAACTCCTCAGTCTCAGAATAAACCAGTATATCATCAATGAACACGATGACAAAGGAGTCGAGGAACCTCCTAAACACCGTATGCATAAGATCCATGAAAGCGGTTGGGGCGTTAGTAAGGCCAAAAGACATAACAACGAACTCATAGTGGCCATATCGTGTCCTGAAAGCCGTTTTCGGAATATCCTCATCTCTGATCCTCAACTGATGATATCCCGATCGAAGATCTATCTTCGAAAAGACAGTGGCTCCCCTCAACTGATCAAATAAATCCTCTATCCTGGGCAATGGATATTTATTCTTCACCGTAACACGATCCAACTCCCGATAGTCAATGCACAACCTCATCGAGCCATCCTTCTTTTTCACAAAAAGATCAGGTGCTCCCCAAGGTGACACACTCGGGCGAATGAATCCTAAGTCTAAGAGCCCTTGTAATTGACTCTTGAGCTCTTTCAACTCAGCCGGTGACATACGATAAGGTGCCTTGGACAAAGGACCCGTCCCAGGTATCACCTCTATCTGGAAATCTAATTCTCTAACTAGTGGTAACCCAGGTGATTCATCAGGAAAAACATCTACAAAGTCTCGTACCACACGTATAGTATCTAGGGTAGGCCCACTAACAGACGTGTCGACTACACTAGCAAGATAACCCCAAGCACCATCACTCAGTAGTGCCCTAGCCTGAAACACCGAGATAACAGCTGGGGTCGCTCTAAATCGAGTTCCACGAAAACGAAGTTTAGTCCCACATGGACTAACAAAATCCACGACTCTCTCGCCACAACCAATACTAGCATGGTTGCGAGACAGCCAATCCATACCCAGAATAATATCAAAATCAGACATGGGCATCATGATCAATGTAGCATGCAAACAAAAACCCAAAATACTCAACTCATCAGAATGAATGACTCTATCCACAACAATGGACTTCCCCAACGGTGTAGTAACACATAACTCATGCCCTAGAGGCTCATACTCAAAAGCAGCTGACTCAACAAACTCGGTAGAAATAAAGGAATGACTAGCTCCAGAATCAAACAATACAAGTGCAGAATGGCCCATAAAAGTCACAGTACCTGTAGCAACGGTGCCTGCAGTCTCAGCATCCTCACGTGTGGTGGCAAATACCCGAGCCTACTGTCGGGTCTGAGGTGGTGGTCTCAGCTGCTGGTTAAACCTAGCCTGACCTCTGCCCTCAAACTGACCTCGTCCCTGTCCTTGTTTCTGACCCTGACCCTGGCCCCTGGATTGTTGTGTGGCCTGAAGTTTCGGGCAATTTCGTCTGACGTGTCCCAATTGGTCACAAAAGAAACATCTCGTTGCCTTGCACCCTCCAAAATGATAACCAGAACAGGCATGATAATAAGGCATAGGAGGAACCTGAGCCCTAGTCTGGCTCGTCTATCCCGAATAAACCTGAGATCCGGTTGATACCCCACTCTTACCCTGGAACTGTCTCTGTGGCTGAGTCCCTCGACCTGACTGGTCGTCTACAGCCTTTCTTTTCTGAGAAGAAGACTGTGCAACTGTCATCTCAACCTTCTTCTCGGAGGGTTCGATATCCAAATCCAAGGCAAGGCTCAACACCTCTGCATAGGTGGTGGGTCGTAAGGCTCGTACTTGTCCCCTAATATCTGCTCACAATCCCACGATGAACCTCTTCTTTTTGTTTTCAAGATTAGCAATGTGACCTGTGGCAAATCTAGATAACCGGTCAAACTCTCTCTCGTACTCCACCACAGATCTGTCTCCCTGTTTCAAGGTAAGAAATTGTACCTCCAACTGATCTCTGATGTCCTCCGGGTAATATTTATCAAAAAAACTTCTCCCTAAACATTTCCCAAGTAACTGTCAATGCCGGATCCAGAGAATGGGATAACCTCTCCCACCAGAACCATGCGTCATCGACCAATGAGTAAACCCCGCAATGGACTTTCAAATGCTCAGGGCATCGAATGAAGTCAAGTGCTCTCTCCACTCTCAAGACCCATCTCTCGGCAAGTGCTGGATCAGTAGAAGTCCCATCAAACCCAAACGATGCATGCCTGCTATAATCTCTCAAAACCTTGGCAACATCATCAACCCTAGGTAAGGCAGCTGCCGAATCAGGCACTCTAATAGGCGGAGGAATAGCGGGACCAGCACAACCTCCTCCACCCCGTAGTAAGTCTAGGTAGTCTTTTTCCGAGATAGTAACATTTCGCCCTTGCCTAGGCGGCAGGTCGACTGGAGGCTCATTCCCTAACTCAACATTTCCTGGAGCCGCACCTCCAACATCAACATGATCCACAGGGGGTGGCGGTGGTGGATTAATGACTCTTGGTCGACCCCGTCCTCGAACTGCAATTGGGGCCGCACCTCTACCTCCTCTAAGTGCTCTCGGAGGCATACTGGAAAACAACAAAATAAATTATGAGATGAATTACTACATACTAAATTAAGAATTCACACTTTTAAACTTAACAATAGCAAGTTCTAAAAGTGTAAAGTCTAAGGTTACTTGGTGCCATTGACCTCAGTCGATGATAGAGACATGGATTATAAAACCAAAACATGAAAACATGCAATGCATGTGGTCTACAGAACCCGTAGGCTCTTATACCAACTGTGACGACCCGACTCATTTTAAAACACTTAACACATTACGCAGCGGAAGACGACAATTTTACAAAAAATTTGCATGGTTTCGTTTATATTTTGAACATACCAAAATCTGTTTACAATATTCACATCAGAGAAAAACGGGAAATGCGCTGTAACGACCCGATTTTTCGTAAAATCCATTAAAACATATGCGCAGCGGAAATCTAGATTTTACAGAAAAACGGCATGGGTCCGTTTAAAATTCGGATAAACCTAAAACCTATTTACAACCAATTTTCCAGAAAAAGCAATAAAACTAGTTTGCACCTTCCATATCATGACGCAAATGCTAAAGGAAGTTTAAAGTACAAAACATAAATATACAAACGCTCCACCGAGCTCAAAATATAACAAAATGAAAGTAATGCAACGTTCATGAGCATTCAAGAATGCTAATCTCAAAATCGATGGCGTTCTGTCCATTCATTATCTCGATCGGTCACGCAGTTGCCACCTCCTCTACCTCGTCCCCTACCACGAGTCTTACCTGAAAAATTGTAATTGTAGCAACATTAGCATAAAAATGCTAGTGAGAGTAAAATGAAAGCAAGTAATCCTATGAACAACATTTCATGTCGGAATCGTGTCCAAGGCCTAGATTTCACTTTTACTACCCATTCCACATTCCTAATTTCATACATAAACAACATACATTATAAACTTTCTTACTTCGTGGCTCAACGAATCTTATGAGTTATGGATTTCCTCGAAAACATTCTATCATCATAAAAGAAATAATCACACCAAGATACAAGTAAAAGAATGTACTACACTAAGTACTAATAATGTCACAACCACACATGCTCAAATCTTCAAATGCCACCCGTATCACCACATGTGTAGTACTATAATAAGGATAACAATAATAACACATCCATACACGCTCAAATCTTCGAATGCCACCCTTACCACAGCGTGTATAATACTATAACAATGATAACAATAATAACACATCCATACACGCTCAAATCTTCGAATGCCACCCTTACCACCGCGTGTATTAAACCGTATGGACCGAAGTCAATATACCGCGTGCCATACCACAAATCATCGCACCATGATACCGTATGGAGCGTATCACATACTACCATGTGCCATATCACATAATCTCGCACCATGATACCGTATGAAGCGTATCACATACTACCATGTGCCATATCACATAATCTCGCACAATGATACCGTATGGAGCGTATCACATACTACCATGTGCCATATCACATAATCTCGCACAATGATACCGTATGGAGCGTATCACATACTACCATGTGCCATTTCACATAATCTCGCACAATGATACCGTATGGAGCGTATCACATACTACCATGTGCCATATCACATAATCTCGCACAATGATACCGTATGGAGCGTATCACATACTACCATGTGCCATTTCACATAATCCCGCACCATGATACCGTATGGAGCGTATCACATACTACCATGTGCCATATCACATAATCCCGCACCATGATACCGTATGGAGCGTATCACATACTACCATGTGCCATATAGAATCCGTCAAGCTCCCTAGTAGGTTAGATAAAGTTCCACTAAACTACTAAGAACATAAACCGCTTGAATTACACGAGTCAACACTCAAGTGTAATTTCTAAGCCACTTTAACTCCCAAATCACTTAAGGTTCCTTAGTCAACCACTTTCATATAAAGTCTCCCAAATTACCTTACAAGACTTCCAAACCACTCATAAATCCTCTTTTACTTCCAAGACCATAAGTACATCAAAAACACTCCACTCACATCCGAGTTAAAGTCTCCAACCAAGTATAACTTCCGGAAATTAGTTCCCCTCTTAACCTCGATAAACAATATCGTAATGAAACATAATTCATAAAATTACTAACTTCCATTTTAAACTCACCTTAGTTGTGAAATCCAAGCTTCCAAAATGCCGGAGTCAAAGTCACGCAAACGATCACCAACCTACAAATCACATACAACTAGCAACCATTAATTATCCGAAAATCGAGCAAACGATATCTAAACACATAAAACGACGAAAACCCCGGATTTAACCCCTAAGGGACCCACGGCCCAACAAGGAAGAGAGGGTTCGGGTTCGGGTTTCCGTCTTTTATGCACTTTTGAGATGATTTGGGTTGATCAAAGACACTTTGAAAGCCGAGATAACAGTGGGTCACGATATTTTAGGGTTTTACATAATAATCGATTTCCGAATAATTAAGTAAAACGTAAAATCATAGCAAACCAAACACCCTAATTCTTAGTCAAGTGAGAGAAATTAACACGGAACGGATTTTCAACTCAAGCTTGATTTTAGGGTTTAGGGAAGTTTCTAAAACTTGCTAAAACGACTTTCTCGATTGAAATCTTCAAGCTTCGGGGTGTGAATTTGAAGATTTCAATCCAAAACCTCCATTAAAACACTATTCATAACAAGTTTTAGAAAGTTTGTCATACCTTAAGGCTTCGAGAAAACGAGCGAAAATCTCGATTACTAGGTTAGAAATGATCCTTGGGATGAGAGCTTTTCAACGGTACCAAAATTACGGCGATCTACCGAGCAAATAAGAAAAGCCAAAAAGAGGGGGGTGGGGAGATGAGGGCTACGGCCCAAAGGGAGGAGAAGAGAAATGGAAAAATGAACATTTTGACCAAGGGTTGACTATTTAATGAAAGTGGAGGTGAATAGTGATTTTTTAAGAAATTGGAAAATGACGTATACGTCCCTTTTAAAAGATTCGTTTAGAAATACGAAACCCGATGGTCTTAAAATAATCTAAAGGTGATTAATAATTATTAATTGGCCCGTTAATAATTATTAATGTCACCGAAACCAATTTAAAGTAGTAAAAGGTTTAAAAAGTTTAAAAAGGTTTTCGAACGAAAATAACTACTAAACTCAAATTAATAAGTTTAAACTAACTAAATACTTTATTTAAAATAAAAAAAAAAATTTACCTCCAAAAGTAACGGGACGTTACATGCGCATTTCCTATGTTTAAGAAAACATAAACGACAACATAAAACGTTTAAAATACAAAACAACACTCTTTCGAGCTCAGGACACCAAATTTACACATTTACACAACCAAAAGACTAGCATTTCACAAATGCCACATTTCCATATCCCAGGCTCATCACACGGTCAGTCAAGCGGCACCACGACCTCTACCCCGACCTCTCCCACGAGATGTACCTATAAAAAATTGTAGTGTAGCACCGTTAGCATATAACTAGTGAGAGTAAAATGAAATCAAGTGTTTATATGGACCGAAGTCCTTATCAAAAATAGTGTCCAATAACTAAACACCGAGCACGCCAACAAATAAGGCTAATTATGCCTTTACATTCAAAATCACATGCACAGGGAAGTAAACATAATTGGCTCGGTTAAAGTCAGTTTCAACTACCATAACACATTTCAAACTTCCCTTGTCACCTCGCGTATAACAACGCTATAGTCACCGTAATTATATTTTCACCATTCATACATAGTCACCGTAGTCACCATTGTCACAACGAATATAAGTCACCATAAGTCACCATAGTCACCACGAATATAAGTCACCATAAGTCACCACGAATATAAGTCACCATAGTCACCACGAATATAAGTCACCATAAGTAACCATAGTCACCACGGATATAACTGAAACTTTGAGGAGGGAGTTGTTGGAAGAGGCACATGGTTCAAAATTCTCTATTCACCCCGGAAGCACCAAAATGTATAGAGATCTAAAAATGCATTATTGGTGGTCAGGGATGAAGAAAGACATAGCTGAGTTTGTAAGCAAGTGCCTAGTTTGTCAACAGGTGAAAGCCTTGAGAAGAAACCCTCATGGATATGTTAAACCATTGAGTGTTCCTGAATGGAAGTGGGAAGAAATTTCTATGGACTTTATTTGTGGATTACCTAGAACTTCTCGAGGAAATTCAGTTATTTGGGTAATTGTGGATAGATTGACAAAGTCGGCGCATTTTCTTCCTGGAAAACCGACTTATCCAGTAGAGACTTGGGCTCAGATGTACTTGAGAGAAATAGTGCGTTTGCATGGGGTGCCGGTTCGTATCGTATCGGATAGGGACACGCGTTTTGTCTCTAAGTTTTGGCAAAGTCTTCAGAAAGCTATGGGTACACGATTGGACTTTAGTACAGCTTTCCACCCTCAAACGGATGGACAAACTGAGCGGGTCAATCAGATTTTGGAGGACATGCTCCGAGCTTGTGCTTTACATTTCAAGGGTAATTGGGATGATCATTTGTACTTGGCGAAGTTTGCATACAATAATAGCTATCAGGCTACTATTGAGATGGCTCCTTTCGAGGCATTGTACGGAAAGAAGTGTCGATCACCAGTTCATTGGGATGAAGTTGGAGAGAGAAGGTTATTGGGACCTGAACTTGTGCAGCTAACGAGTCAAACTGTAAGTGTGGTTAGAGAAAGAATGAAGACTGCCCAGAGTAGGCAGAAAAGTTATGCAGATAAGAGGCACACTGATCTTGAGTTTTCAGTGGGTGACCATGTATTCCTAAAGGTAGCACCTATGAAAGGTGTGATGCGGTTTGGAAAGAAAGGAAAGTTGAGTCCTCGATTTATCGGACCTTTCGAGATTCTTGATAGGAATTGACCGCTTGCTTATAGATTAGCCTTGCCACCCGCTTTATCTGGTGTTCATAATGTGTTTCATGTGTCCATGCTCCGGAAGTATATTGCCGACCCTACGCATGTGATAGATTATGAACCAGTGGAGTTAGAAGCGGATTTGTCTTATGAAGAGAAGCCAGTTGAGATTTTAGCAAGGGAACAGAAGGTGTTGAGGAATAAAACTATTGAGTTGGTTAAAGTTCTTTGGAGGAACCATTCATCAGAGGAAGCCACTTGGGAAAGGGAAGAGGATATGCGAGCTAGCTATCCTCATCTTTTTCTTGAGAGATGAAGCTTTTCGGGGACGAAAAGCCTTGTTAGTTGGGAGGTTCTGTAACGCCCCGTTACAAGGTAAGATTAATTTTGGAATTAAATTAAAATTTATTTAATTTAATTAAAGGGTTTGGATTTTTGATAAATAATCTTTTATTTATTTAGGCTTTTGGGTGACACCTTTGATAAGTGTCACTTTTTGTAAATAATGAGGAGTCTTGGATTAATTAGTGATGACGTGGCGAGTAGAGATGATGTGGCAAGTAGTGATCAAACCCTAATTTGTAACTAAGGAAAAGAAGAAGAACAATTTTTCTCCTCCCTTTCCCACACCTTGCCGCCGCCCCCCATAGTGAAAGAGAAGGAGGAGATTCGTCGTTCGCTCGTTGATTGATCGTTCGTGAATCGGGTTTTTGGATCTAGGCAATTTGGAAGCGATCTTGGTCGAAGGTAACGAAACTTCTCTTTTCTCTATTTCTTCTTGATGCCGTGGGGTTAGGTGTGGCTAATGATAGGATTTTTCATCAATTGTTAATTAGGGGATCGGTGGGAATTGCCCGGAATCGAAGGAGGAAGATCGGGAGCCTTTTTCCTTGAATTTCGTTGAACGGGTAAGCTTTTGGGTTGGATTTAGCAACCTTTTCAATTCTGGATTTTTGTTTTTATATTCACTTTATGAACACCAAGAACCCTAGCCATTGTATTGACCTCCATAATTGCCAATTTCCGAAACCGTGGCCAAATACCTAATCGATCTTGATTACCAACACCTAAACCATCAAGATCGATCACCCCAACTACGAAACCGCGACCGAATCACGTCCTAATGATCATGGCCAGCCGCGGCACCCACACACACCCCACGCCCACACTTAGCCAACTTCCTTCGCCGTTTGATTTCCGTTCCTTGATCCACCGAACCCCAAACCTCTTTGTTTGATTGTAATATATTTTAAATGGTATTTTAAGCTATTTAGGGTCTTCGTTTCAGGTCTGGTTTGTCGAGGGAAGTAGCTTGTTTTTGGATTTAAGCAATTTTCCGAGGTGAGTTAACGGGTTATTCAACGGTAAGGTTTTGGAGAAATCTAAAGCCTTTACCGTAGCTTATTCTTTCACATATAATTAAATATGTAATTCTGGAAATTTAGGAAGAGAAATAACATTGGAAACACCGGAAAACAATTGGGAGAAAATAATGTTTTCGGTTAGAACTTGTGAAGGCCAATTTCGCCAAAAGTGATGTTTTTAGATTCGATTTGCTTCTGGTTGGTAATGAGTATAAATCTGGTATTATTTGATGATTTTTAGTGCCAATAGCCTTAAGTTTTGAATTAGGATTCATTAAGGTTCATATTTTAGTTTTCGGCAATTTTCGCAGCTTTTCTTGTTTTTCGCAGCTTTTGTGAAGTGTATGTAAAACTGAGTGGGCTGCTGTATTTTAATATTATAAACTGATTTTGAATGTTTATTATTATGAGGTTAATGTGGTTGTGATGATGAATTGAGATTGATTAAAATATATTTACTAGTGTTGAGGCTACGAGCTCAACACTTAGTCATTTTAGTTATGGAAAGGTCCATAACCTGGGTACTAATGGTCATTGCTCGCACGAATGATTCATTAGGTGAATAATAGTTATAGTTGAGGCTATAACCAGGTACTAAGAAGTGGTAGTAGTTCCGAGGAACCGCCTTCTTAGTGGAGTTGTGAAAAGAGAATGTTTGTTTAATTAATTATATTTGTAAATCGGTTTGATTGTATTAAGTGTGATGTTGGTGTTGGGACTTGGGTAATATTTGAAAGAGGTGGATTCCATGAAAAGTTAAGTGTTGATAGCGAATGTTTAGTGAATAAATAATGAGTGGAGGATTAAGTGATGGTTGGAGTGTAAGAGTCTTTGGAAGAGTGTTGAGAGCTTGGGACTCGGTTTGGGTTGTTAGAGACTACCTAAGACTTTATCGTTGTTTAATTTGTTTTCTCACTGGCTTTAGCCTCACAGTGCTATCTGTGGTTATTTTTCAGGTAACAATGGACCGAGAGGTGGCGGTTGATGAAGTGGAAGAGATGAGCGTTCATGTCGTGGAGGCGCCTCGAATTTATTCTTCTTTTTGATTGATGAACTAAGTTTATAAACTTCTATTTGAATTATTGAGTCGTTGTGAGTTGTAGTTGATTTTTAGACCCTTTTGTCTTTACTCTTATATTTTGAATGTTGTTGTTTTGGTTTAAAAGTTGAACTCCGGAGATTCTTTTGTTTTAAATTCTCAATGATTATGAAGTTTGTTTTATTTTAAATAAAGGAATTTTATTGAGTCTTCCGCTGTTGAAAATAAGTGTGTTTTTGCTACTCTGAAAAGTCGGGTCTTTACAATTTAAGAGAGAGTTTCAAGCCCAATTGGATTATTGAACCCAATTGGAATTGGCCCGAAATAATTAATTAAATAAATTGTATTTATTTATTATTTTATTATGATAATTTCGGCCATGCCATGTATTTTGAGGAGATAATTGTTTGAATTATATCCTAAAATAATTACATAGATTTATTTACCCAAGATAAATAAAATAAAGAAAATAAAATAATCTCCTATTTATCTATGACATTTTCGAAATTGCAAGAAAAAGGAAAAAGATAATCTTTATTCTTTTTGTATTTATCTCTATAGATTAATCCTAATGTGATTAGGATTCCTATTTTTCTATAAATAGGAGGGTTGGGTCATTCATAAATCACACAATTCAATTCTTTGGAAATTGAAAAATCTCTCTTCCTCTTTTTCTCTCCCTTTGCCGATTTTGCTATTCAAAATTGGGAAGAAAATATTTTTCTTCTTCCCAATTTCTTCTTAAGTTCGATCCCACAATCAGATTTCGTTTGATTGATCGGGATATAGCGTAGAAGATCCGGTGTTGCTAAGGATTTGATGCTGTAAAGAAACCTCCAACCGATTCTCCATATTTTACTCAATGTAAGTAAAGTGTTTTAATTTTCGAAAAAATAAAGCATGAATCTACATGTTTTTCGTGTTTATATCACAATTTGCATGATATTAATAGATCCTAAATTAAGTGTTAATTTGTGTTACTAAATAAATTCCGCTAATTTAGTAAATCATTCATTCAATTGGTATCAGAGCTAATTTTAATTATCATGCTAAATTTGTGATTTTTTGAAACTTTTGGTGGGTTGCTGTAACGTCCCGTTATTTTGTGATAAAAAAAAAAAAACTTTTATTTATTTTATTTTAATTTGAGTAATTAAAATTCATTTATTTATTATTAAATTAGAATTTAGTAATTTATTTCATTTTAATTCCTTTTAATGGTTTTATTTAGTTAAATACGTTTTAATGGTATTAATAATTATTAACGGGCCAATTAATAATTATTAATCACCATTGGGTTAATTTGAGATGTTCGGGAATCGTTTTAAGCCAAAAGTCTTAAAAGGGCAAAGTTGTAATTACCCAATTTTAAAATATCTAAAAATTACTATTTGATCTTCTCTTTAAATGAAACTTTGACCAACCAATTGACCAAAATTTTTGCTCATTCTTCTCCTCCAAGCCGTGGGCTTCAAGAAGCAAAAAAGAGAATTTGGCTTTTGTTCGTTTCTTGCCGGATCGACTCAATCTTGGATATTTTGGAAAGCCCTCGGGTCAAGGATCATTTCCCACCTAGCCTTCGTCCGTTTCTCTCGAGATCCGAGGAGTTCTCGGTAAGAATCTCTTGAAACCCTAAGCTCCAAATAGTGTTTTAATGGAGTTTTGCTTGCTTTCTTTCGATTTCTTGCCGTGAAACTCGGTGTTTGTCAATTCGGGAGTAGTTTTAAGTGTTTTTGGAAACTATTTCATAACCCTAAAACCGAGTTTCAGTCGAAACCCTTTCCGTTTGAAATTTACCCTTTTGGGTTTGATTTTGGGTTAGAATTAAGGAATGAATGTTTATTTAAATTCAATTCGGGAAAGGGACTAATGTTCAAAAACACTATTCATCGATACCCATTGAAATCGGGATTATCGAATTTGATTAAAACCAACTCAAAACGTATTTGAATTGCCAAAAAGCCGAAAAACCAAACCCGAGACTTGTTTTTGATGATAGGGCCGTGGGCCTCTTTGTGGGTTTTATTGGGTTTTCGTTGCTTTGTATGTTTAGTAGTTGTTTGAATGATAGTTGGTTTCGTTATTGATTGTTACGATGTAATTCGTTTGTAGGTGTTTTTGAACTTCGTGGTTGATCGCTCCTTCGGACTTAGGAGCTAAGTCATCTTATTAATAAGGTGAGAATGATTAGTATGTAAAGTAACTATAGAAAGCAAATGAGTGTAATGGTTTGTAGAGTATGGGATTAAGATTAGAATCCGAACCTAAGATTATAGGGTTGTGAGTTAGTGCCCTTAGGATTAAGAGTTAATCCTTTAAGGAGAATTTAGAAGTTCTCGAGAAAGACTTGAATCTTAGAAGATTCTAAGTTAGGTTCGTGTGAACTAAGTTTGGATTATTAGAAGTTAAAGATCCAACTTATAACTAGAACGGTTAATAGAACCTCGGATTATTTGGAAGTTTAGAATCCAGGAGGGTATAGGTTAATCGTTTAAGTTATGTTTCTAATCTTATTATTGATATCGGAGTTCGATCGTCATATCGTTCGTCCGAGATTCTTATCTATATTTATCATTATGTCATTTACTTTATGCTCTTTACTTTATGTTGAATTCGATCTCTTTAATATTCGTACCTTACTTCATTTACTTTTACAAGCATATGCAAGCATATGCATAACATTTTGCACCATTATTTATTGTACCATAACATCTCGCATCAATGAAAAGAGAAAAGAAAAGAATGAAAGGAATGGTGGATGAGTTGAATACCCACGTTACCTTCATGCATAAGGAATGGTGGATGAGTTGAATACCCACGTTACCTTCATACATAAGGAATGGTGGATGAATTGAATACCCACGTTACCTTCATTTCATGCATAAATGGCGAATGCGTATCCTACGGGATGTACTCATTACTTTTATGCATTTGATAGATGAGAAAGAGAATCGAGATGTTATAATTTGCAAAGTTTATTTATATTTCTCATTTATGATATAACGAGTTTATGGATGAACAATAAGACTACGTGTGCTAATTAGTATTATTTGGAGAACTTTAGGATTAGAATGTGTCAGTTTAAGTGGACACAAATCGAAATGCGAGTTTGAGGTCTATCTTTACTTTTTATGCTATTTATTCTCACTGGGCTTAGTTTGTTAGCTCATGATATTACAACCAATTTCAGGTAATGCCTTGGCTAGAGGTCGAGGAGAAGGAGGTGGTGCTGCGTGATCGAGGGATGCTGACCTCGAGATGGACTAAAGGATTGTAAAGTTTATGTCTTATTTTGATGAATTTTAAGGAATTGTATCTTGTATTTGGCTCCTAAGAGCCTAATGTTGATGTTTTATGATATTATGTATTTGAACTCCTGATTTGGACTTAAAGTCCATGAGATTTGATTAGATTTGAAAATTAGGTTGTAAACAGGTTTTCGGCATGCCAATTTTCAAACAAAACCACGCCAATTTTTCGTAAATTAAAAGACTTCCGCTGTTTTCTCTGATTTTAATTATTTAAAAGTGACGGGTCGTCACAGTTGCATAAAAATCGTTTTATGTATGTTTATATAAATTGTGCTATATAAATTGTGGAGGTTTGCTTATTGACTGTTTAGGTATTCTTAAGGCACTTAGGATTTTAAATTTTAGTAGAAAATTTGTAAACCCTAATTTTAGGGTATAGGAAAAAATTTGTAATTTTCCCATACCAAGGAGAGCAAAATCGGCTACACCAAAGGGGAGGAAGAAAAGAAATTTTTTCTCCATCATTCATGATGCCCACGCCCAAGGAGAGAGAAAAGGTAAAGATATGGTAAGATATTTTATCATAATTATCTTGTTATCTCAATTTAAAAATTTAAATATTTAAGATAAGGATAAAATCTTTTTAAGATTATCTCCCTATCTTAAATTATGAATTTAGAAATTGATATAAGATTACATGGAAAATATTTTCTTTATTTTTTCCATTTAATTAAAAGATAATTATTTTAAAACAAGTATTTATTGAAATATTAAGGAGATAATATTTGCTCCATAATTACCCATGCCCACGCCTACACCATGGAGGAAAGAGAAAGTTGAAGCCTCAAGTTCTACAATGGAAGATTTAAATTAAGTTGTAATTTTAATTTTCCGTTTTAGAAATAGTGCCAAGAATATCGGTCAATTTAGCTATTTATTATTTAAATTGTTTATATGTATGATATAATTGTTTTAAATAATGTTCATGCATAAAAGTATATCATGTAGAAAATCCCACCATAGGTTGTATGATTTTAATTAATTATACATACATGCATCATGATATAATATGTGTTATTATATGCTAATGTATGTGAAGCATGCTATAATTTTATTTTATAAATGTTATTATCGAAAATTATATTCTAATTGTTTTAGAATTAAAAGCATGCTTATTTAGTTAAAATACAAAAGTTAAATCTAGTTTAAAAGTTGAATAGAAACTAAATGAATTATTTGTAATATGGAATTATTGTTTAAACAATTGGGCCAAAATCCATATAAGATAAACAAATAGAAACTTTTAATTAAGGGTTAATTAAAAAAATTAATAATTGAGATTAATTAAATTGAACGGATCTCTGGCGAGAAAGCTCTGCCCAAGTGATGAGGTTTCATAAAGTTCCCCTAACACGGAGCGCCTCTAACTGGGAGCGATCTGGGAGAAAAGTTCAAATTAATAAATCAAAACTATTAAGACGGCTCATAATGTGATTAGTTTTAATTAGGAAAACTTGAACAATCACTTTATAAAATTAATCTAACCAATTTAAGAGTTAAAGTTGATTAGGTTAATTAAAACTTGGATTAATGAGTTAGGCTAAATTAGTCTAAGTTATGAAACCCTAACTTAAAATATTAAGTGGGAGAAGGAGACATGTCAATGTATCCTATGGTCTCCACTAATGGGCTCAAACGTGAGATTTATACATGGCCTCTGTAAACACCTATTGCGGTGTTCATTCCCATAGGAAGGTTTATTGTATAAATCAATATCAAGTTGGGTCTCCCGAAAAGGATAAAGAATTTTAAATGAGATTGATTGAAGATGAATCTACACTTCGTAGGCACTCTTCAATTTTATTTAAAAGACTAAATTAGTGGGTCACACTTAAAAGAAATTTGATAAATTTTGTTATCAAAACTCCTGGACCAAATACACGTAAACAATGACATAGGAATATGAGTTATTCTGGAGTTGTCAATTGTTCGAGTGGCATCTCGTTTTAATGATGGTAACTGACCTATCATTCGACGGCACTTCACCGGTATCATTAAAATATCGTGACATAGTAACATGTTTTAGGTCTTTTCTGTTCATTAATATGTTCGCATTCATGCATCATATTTAATTATATGTCAAAACTTTTGAGTATTTGAATGTTGAATGCATGTTAGATTATTAAGATAAAGTTTATTTAAATTTCAGTAATATAGCATCGATCTGTTTTAGTCACTATACTTGGAAAGAACAAACCGAACTATGAGAACTATGTTTCCTAGAAAAGGAAATGAATAATTTAAGTAAAGCAATTTACTTAAATAAACTGACAATATTAATTATTTAAATAATGAGTTTATTTAAATGGAAATTAATATCATTGTTATTAATTATTTAAATAATGTGTTTATTTAAATGGTAATTAATAATAAAATATTATTGATAAATAATTGATTTATTGAAATAAATATCAAGAGTTAATAAATAAGATTTATTAATAAGGAAGAACCTATAATTGAATTAATGAATTCAATGGATTTTGGTTCAAATTATTTGAATTATTAAATACCAAAATCGACTCATATATAATAATTTAGGAAATAATTGTTGAATTATTTTGTCTAAAATAAATATATAAAAGAATGTTCAACCAAAGACAAATTAAACAAAGAAAAATTAGTTTTTCTTATTGATTTTATACACGTAAAATCGGCACGTAAGATAAATAAGGAATAAAATTTGATTTTATTCTTGGCATTTATCTTGTATTTATATTTAATAGTATTTCCTAATTCGATTGGAAAACTATTTTGCGTATAAATACAAACGTCTTGGTTGTTCATTCAAAAGCTTCTAATTTCAATTTTCGAAATTGAAAACTCTTCTTCTTCCTATTCTCCTCGTAACCGATTTTACAATAGTCTAAAAGGGAAGAAAATATTTCTCTTCCCAAACCATAGTTTTCGAGTTTAGTTTAGTTATCAATTTGTTTTTATTTTGAATTATGTAATAACTATTGGTTCTCATTTCGTATGAACCAAGTTAGGGAATATTTTAAATAAGAGTTATTTAGGTAGATATTCCTTTACAATTATATTACAAAGTTCCAAAGTGTGATTGGATGGTTATTCAAAATACTTAGTATAAAACAAATAAATTCCAAATCCAAATTCTAAATTCCGGTATTTCTAAATGAGTTATAAGGTTTAAAAATGTTTAAATACTTAAGTCTAAAATTACTTAAATAAGTTAGAGGGATTAATCTCTTAAAGATGGTTCTCAAGGAGTTTGAGATGATAACCATATTAATCCACGAACTTATGGGATAAGTAAAATCGAACATCTTTGATTTATCAAAGATAATTAGACTTAAAAATCACTAAAGTTAGACATTTAGATGTTAGAGCTTAAGTGATAAACAAACATTAAATCAATTTCTTACATTCCAAATATTTAGTTATTTAAAAGGATGTTTTAAAGGAGTATTAACTGATATGGAATAAACAAAACAGAAATTGAAATACAATAATTAGTGGATAATTGAATTCACAAATTATTAAAGAAAAGCTCAGTAAATCAGTGATACTGAAGGCTTTAAACCTTACTTAAGATATAAAAGAATTACGATGATTTTATTTCACAATAAAACAAGTAGTCATTTAAAAGTTTAAATGGTAAAACTACTTGTAGAACTTTATTTGAGTGGGAGCGTCATAGAACGAACCAAACGGACTTTTAGAAGTCCAAGTGAAACTCATTGACTTCAAAATCAATGAATAAAGTTCAAAATAAGTGAAATAAAACTGACACGAATTTTCAATAGTGGAGTTGAAAAGAGTCACTTATACTTATACATTATTTTTGAAATAATAACAAGTATAGAATTGTAATCATTAAACGAATGAAAGTAATGGAGAATTACTTTGTAGTGGGAGCTTAAGAATTTCGAGAAGCCTAGAATCAATGTGACTAAAATAAAATTTACAAATAGTATGTTAGTGCACATAGATAAAATGAGAGATTTTATGAGTTGCACGGGCTCAAATTCGAACATGAATTTACTTCCATGTAAGAATTCGACAAAAGACCTTTGCGAATTAAACATTAAATGAGTTAAGTAAAAGTAAAAAGAGCTTTTATGTAACAACCCGATACCATAAAATCCTTTAAATTCAAATGCACAGCGGAAGACTTGGTTTTAAAGAAAATCGGCATGGGTTCGTTTAAAACTCGGATAAACCAAAACCTGTTTACAATGACCCAATTCAGAGAAAGCAATAAAATTTGTGGAATGCGCATTCCAGCTTAAAAGTAACTTCGAAAAGAACTTTAAAAACATAAGACATTTACAATTTTAGACAATTTTGTCTACGATTTTGAAAAGTAGAAGGTATAAACAAAGCATTCCAAGAATTCTATTCAAAAGTGTTCCTGTTCTTGTCTTTTCATTGCCTCGAGAAGTCAAACAGCACCACCTCCTCTACCACATCTACTATGTCAAGAAGTACCTTGGAATTGAAACCGAACTTCCAAACTGTCGAGGTCGAAAACCACACGAGATGTCACAATCCTTGTATCTCCTGGATCATTAATGAATTGGCCCGATTGATGGGATGGGTAGAAAGATCGTCTCGAGAGCTTTCCAACGAGCTAAGGTGTAACGTCCCGTTATTTTGTGATAAAAAAAAAACTTTTATTTATTTTATTTTAATTTGAGTAATTAAAATTCATTTATTTATTATTAAATTAGAATTTAGTAATTTATTTCATTTTAAGTCATTTTAATGGCTTTATTTATTTAAATACGTTTTAATGGTATTAATAATTATTAACGGGCCAATTAATAATTATTAATCACCATTGGGATAGTTTGAGATGTTCGGGATTCGTTTTTAAGCCAAAAGTCATAAAAGGGCAAAGTTGTAATTACCCAATTTGCAAAATATCTAAAATCACTATTGGTCATCTTCTTTAAAATCACCATTGACTCAAATTGACCACATATCTCTTCATTTTTCTTGCCTCCAAGCCGTGAGCATCAAGAGACCAAAGGGTATTTTTGGTTTTTGTTCAATTCTTGCCCGATTGACTTGATTCCGGGTCCATCGGAAAGCCCTCGGGTCAAGGATCACTTTCCACCTACCCATCGTCCGTTTCTCTCGAGATCCTAGGAGTTCTCGGTAAGTGAAGTTTCAAACCCTAACTCCAAATAGTGTTTTAATGGAGTTTTACTTGTTTTCTTTCGATTTCTTGCCGTGGAACTCGGTGTTTGTCAATTCGGGAGTAGTTTTACGTGTTTTTGGAAACTATTTCATAACCCTAAAACCGAGTTTCAACTAAACCCTTTCCGTTTGAAATTTACCCTTTTGGGTTTGATTTTGGGTTAAAAATTAATGAATGAATGTTTATTTAAATTCAATTCGGGAAAGGGATTAATGTTCAAAAACCCTATTCATCGATACCCATTGAAATCGGGATTATCGAATTTGCTTAAAACCAACTCAAAATGTATTTAAATTGCCAAAAAGCCGAAAAACCAAACCTGAGACCCTTTTCTAGGGAGGGCCGAGAGCCTCCAAGGGGTAGGTTTGGTGGTTTTTCCCTCTTTTTGCTTGTTTCATCGTTGTTTAATCGTTGGTTGGTATTTTATTAATTTTCGGGATATTAATCCTTTTGTAGGTGTTTTTGAACCGTTTGTTTGATTGCTCTACCGGACTTAGGAGCAAGGTCATCTTTTAATTAAGGTGAGAATGATTAGAATTTAAAGTAACTATAGAAAGCAAATAAGTACGATGATTTGTAGAATCAGAAACTAAGATTAGAATCCAACCTAAGGTTAGAGGATGTGAGATAGTGCCTTAGGATTTGAAGTTAATCCTTTAGGCGAGAAACTTAGGATTTCTCGTTGAAAGCCTCGAATCTTAGAAGATTCTAAGTTAGATTAGTCTTGGAAGTTTAGAATCCTTGAAAGTTTAGGTTAATCATTATATTTTGACCTTTACTTTTATATTGTTAGCAGAGTTCGATCGATATATCGTTCCTCCGGGATTCTATCTATTTTACCTAATGCCCTTTACTTTATGTTCTTTACTTTATGCCCCTTACTTTATGCATATTTCGGTTGCTTTATCATTTACATTTACTTTATTTACTTTTGCAAGCATATGCATAACATCTCGCATTATTGAAAAGAAAAGAAAGTGAGAAAGAAAAACAAAAGGTTAATGGTGGAATACGAGAAAGTCCACACTACTTTCATGCATAAGTACTGGTGGGACATGATAATTGCCCACACTACTTTCATACATAAGTACTGGTGGAATACGATAATTGTCCACACTACTTTATACATAAGGATAAGGGTGGATAGTATGTAAAAATCCACATTACCTTCATTTCATGCATAAATGGCGAATGCGTATCCTACGGGATGTACTCATTACTTTTATGCTTATGATAGATGAGAAAGAGAATCGAGATGTTATATGTTAAACAAAGTTTATTCGCTTTACTTTATTTGTCATAACAAGTTAATGTTTGAGAATTGACTACAAGTGTAGTAATGTCATACTTTGGATTTCATGGAATAGAATTACCTAGAGTTTGGAGAACTTTAGGAGTAGAATGTGTCAGTTTATTGGACACAAATCGAAATGCGAGTTTGAGGTCTATCTTTACTTTTTATGCTATTTATTCTCACTGGGCTTAGTTTGTTAGCTCATGATATTACAACCACTTTGAGGTAATGCCTTGGCTAGAGGTCGAGGAGGAGGAGGTGGTGCTGCGTGATCGAGGGATGCTGACCTCGAGATGGACTATTGGACTTGTCATTGTATAGTTTATGTATCACTTTTATGACTTTCAAAGACTTTAATGTTGTATTTTGGCTCATAAGAGCTTCTGGATGATGTTTTATGATATTATATATTTGAACTCCTGATTTGGACTTAAAGTCCATGTGATTTCATTAGATTTAAAAAATTAGGATGTAAACAGGTTTTCGGCATGCCAATTTTCAAACAAAACCACACCAATTTTTCGTAAATTAAAAGACTTCCGCTGTTTTCTCTGATTTTAATTTATTTAAAAGTGACGGGTCGTCACATAAGGCACGATGAAAACGGTCGAGAAACGAAGCCGGGGCGACAATTTCTTTCTCTTCTCTTTTCCTCCTCTCTAGCTACGGGTTTGGCCTCCTTTTTTCACTTCTCCTTTCTTTTTTTTTATCTTTATCCTTGCAAATTATGTATTAGATATATATAAAGATATTTTTGTAAAAGACCATATTGCCCCTCCTCTTATTTCCTTAAGAAAACTTGTTCCGGGTGCTCGTTGTTTCACGTTTCTAATTCCAATACAACTTCACTACTTCTAATCTATCTTAAAAGTATTTAACAATAAATAATGGGCCCGCTAATAATTTTTTAATATGTCCAAATCTAATTTAAGCTAATAAAACGATTAAAAAGCTTTCGAACGAAATTAACTACTAAATTCTAAATTACTAATTCTAAAATTAAACTAAATACTTTGATTAAAGTAAATGAATAAATAAATTAAATATTAAATAAAAAAAATTTTGGCTCCAAAAAAAAAAAAATAAAAAAATAAAAAAATAACGGGACGTTACAGTCTACCCTCCTTAAAAGACTTTTCGTCCCCGAAAAGTGCGATCACTAAGCGAAAAGCGAGGGTACTTTGACTGCAATTTGTTCTCACGTTTTCACGTAACCTATTTCACTTGGTTCATCCACAACACTTTGTTCATCCACAACACTTTGACCAAGTTGATCATTTTGTTTCTCATCACTTTGGTTCGGATGCTAAGATTACAACCAACGCCTCCTCACAAGACTAGTTAACATCCAAAACCACGGCTCAACTTATACATATTTCCAAATCTCATAACACCACTGATGTATGCCACTTTCAGAAAACACGTGGTCCCCCCACTATAAACTCTAGCGAACCACGCTGCTCAACTTACGCATATCTCTTTATATGCATTCATCATAACTCTTAGGCATAAGCGGTAGTACCTTGCCATGATATCCTCCCCCTACATAAGTCATTTCTCAAAAACATAATCATCCCAATAAGAGCCAAACTCCATAACACCTCTTACCATAATTCAACTTTCACAACTCAACCAAGAACTTGCTAATTGAATTGAATATAGGTTGTTGGACCAGAGCCAGACTAATTACTTATCAACAATTACTCACCTCAAACAGGTGTTTCATCTCTTAAGAGTGGGATCCGAACAATCATGACCCTTTTTTTTTTCACACAAAACATCAACCACACATTCACTAACACCAATACTTAGCAATTGTGTGACAATCAAACTTTAATCAAACATTAAGGATCAAATGATTTATCTCTCGGAGTATCTCGTTTCCTTTACACTCACTTTACGTCAATACGCTTAATGAGGTGTACAACCTCTAAAACTACACGGAGAAATTCACATTCTCAACACCACTATAAAGATCTAAGCTTTGGGTCAAATAAACATCACCACATAATGATTTTACGAGGAGGTGAAGTATCACAATTACAAATATCATTTAACAACCTTTTCATAAACTTTCCCACTACTAAAGAAGATAAAGCTTAAGAACAAAATTTCTAGGCATATATACCTGGCGCTGTTGATCTCGAACGATGATTGGACAAGAACAAAATCAAAACATGAAAAACATGCGATGCATGTGGTCTACAGAACCCTTAGGCTCTGATACCAACTGTAACAACCCGATACCATAAAATCCTTTAAATTCAAATGCACAGCGGAAGACTTGGTTTTAAAGAAAATCGGCATGGGTTTGTTTAAAACTCGGATAAACTAAAACCTGTTTACAATGACCCAATTCAGAGAAAGCAATAAAATTTGTGGAATGCGCATTCCAGCTTAAAAGTAACTTCGAAAAGAACTTTAAAACCATAAGACATTTACAATTTTAGACAATTTCTCTACCGAGCTCAAAATCACAAAATATGAAAAGTAGAAGGTATAAACAAAGCATTCCAAGAATTCTATTCAAAAGTGTTCCTGTTCTTGTCCTTTCATTGCCTCGAGAAGTCAAACAACACCACCTCCTCTACCACATCTACTATGTCAAGAAGTACCTTGGAATTGAAACCGAACTTCCAAACTGTCGAGGTCGAAAACCACACGAGCAGTCACGATCATTGTATCTCCTGGATCTTTAATGGATTGTCCCGATTGATGAGATGGGTAGAAAGATCGTCTCGAGAGCTTTCCAACAAGCTAAGGCACAATGAAAACGGTTGAGAAACGAAGCCGGGGCGACAATTTCTTTCTCTTCTCTTTTCCTCCTCTCTAGCTACGGGTTTGGCCTCCTTTTTTCACTTCTCCTTTCTTTTTTTTTTATCTTTATCCTTGCAAATTATGTATTAGATATATATAAAGATATTTTGGTAAAAGACCATATTGCCCCTCCTCTTATTTCCTTAAGAAAACTTGTTCCGGGTGCTCGTTGTTTCACGTTTCTAATTCCAATACAACTTCACTACTTCTAATCTATCTTAAAAGTATTTAACAATAAATAATGGGCCCGCTAATAATTTTTTAATACGTCCAAATCTAATTTAAGCTAATAAAACGATTAAAAAGCTTTCGAACGAAATTAACTACTAAATTCTAAATTACTAATTCTAAAATTAAACTAAATACTTTGATTAAAGTAAATGAATAAATAAATTAAATATTAAATAAAAAAAAATTTGACTCCAAAAAAAAAAATAAAAATAAAAATAAAAAAATAACGGGACGTTACATTTTACTAACTAAACTCTAAATTCGTGTGATTGCTAAGTCGTTAGTAAATGAAAGGTGTATGAGCATGATGGTTTCAAATCAATAGTTAATAGAGTTTATTTTATGGCGATAAAATATGGAATCTATTACACTTAATCAAACTAACATCAGACAAAAGAAATACATACTAAGCAGATGAAAACGTTACTGATAAAATATTAAAATGACTACCATGGCTAAATAGTTGATAGTCATCCAGTTTGACTGGAATTACAAGTCAAATCTCCAAAGATCTAGGACAAGTGGGAGATTGTTAGGAATGGTGTCCTAGAACTTGTAATTATTTAATAATAATAATTTATTAAGAATAAATTAAATAAATAAACATAAGTTCTTTATATTATCTAGATTGATTCAATTAATGATATTAGGAATATATGGAAATATATAAATATCAAACATTCAAATAGTAAACCCTAAGTTACTCTTATGAAATCACGACTTAGTATGTGAGTCATACAAGAGGATTAAAGTCGAGATGAGTAACTTAAACGTGTCTACGATGAAACGAATAACGTTTGGGAACCTTATCCTGGTAACACCGTTGATAGCTTCGCATTTTGTTTATAGACAAATGATCGAATCCTGATCATTCATGTGGGAGACATGAAATGGAAGTATCATATGCAATGTTGATTGTATAAGACAGGACCACGATGTTCGATCAAATTTCTCCTTAGTACCGTTTACGAGAAATAATCGAATATCAAACTAAGTTTATCAACCGTGATAGATCTCAATCCTGAGTGAAATGCGGACTCCTATTTATGGAGTTATGTTCTTTGATTCACATAGTTGAGAGTGATCTGTAAGAACGCTCAATACACTCCTATTTTGGGAACATGACTAGATAAGTAGCTGGGAACTCATTTTCATGAGATGGAATTCATAATTTTCCTATAAATTAACGGTATCAGTGCGATACCTAAACATTTTAGGAACTTTAGGAAACTCCCTTGATGTACTGATTCGAGACATGAACAAGTGACGTCACGACTTCTATTGATCACAGAAGTATCTTATCTCTAGTTCGACTAAAGATAAAGTTCATTGGAGAATCAGCGGGAACACAAGGATAAAGCGGTAATTACAGGGGCAAAACAGTAAATTTATCCGCCTGTAATTATGAGGGTTCCACGTGAAGGATATATCACAGATATAAATAAAAGATAAACTAAATGGACATAACTCATCTATAGTGAGGGGAGTTCAGCTATGAATCTATAGTGGAATTATTCGTAGTTAGATAATAAGTAATTAACTGATTATGTGTTAATCACTTAATTGACTAATTATTAAGCCCATGATCTATAGGTCCATCGGGTCCCTATGCTAGCCCAAATATCGTAGTCACGAGATCAAGTAGAAGAAATGGAAATTTTAAGTAAAGTGAATTACTTAAAATAGGCAATATTAATTGTTTACATATTGAGTATATTTAAACGGAAATTAATATAAACATTATTAATTGTTTAAATAATGAGTTTATTTAAACATGAAATTAATAATGAAATATTATTAATTATACATTATTAATTATTTAAATATTGAGTATATTTAAATGGTAATTAATAATTTGAAATTAATTAACAATTATTAATTGTTTAAATAATTATATTTAAACGGAAATTAATAATTAAAATTAATTAAATTAATAATAAAATATTGTCAATAAAATTATTAATTAAATAATGAATTTATGGAAATTAATAATAAAAATATTTATTATTAATTATTTAAATAATGAAAATAATGAAAATTATTTAAATGGAAATTAATAATTAAATATAAATTGGATAATATTTAGTCGGGAGAAAATATTAATATTATTAATTGTTTAAATAAAATATTTTATTTAAATGGTAATTAATAAATAAATTAATTAAGTTGGACTTATTAATTTAAGAGAGAGTTTCAAGCTTAAATGGATTATTGAACCCAATTGGAATTGGCCCGAAATAATTAATTAAATAAATTATATTTATTTATTATTTTATGATGATAATTTCGGCCAAGCCATGTATTTTGAGGAGATAATTGTTTGAATTATATCCTAAAATAATTACATAGATTTATTTACCCAAGATAAATAAAATAAAGAAAATAAAATAATCTCCTATTTATCTATGACATTTTCGAAATTGCAAGATAAAGGAAAGAGATAATCTTTATTCTTTTTGTATTTATCTCTATAGATTAATCCTAATGTGATTAGGATTCCTATTTTTCTATAAATAGGAGGGTTGGGTCATTCATAAATCACACAATTCAATTCTTTGGAAATTGAAAAATCTCTCTTCCTCCTTTTCTCTCCCTTTGCCGATTTTGCTATTCAAAATTGGGAAGAAAATATTTTTCTTGTTAAGTTCGATCCCACAATCGGATTTCGTTTGATCGATCGGGATATAGCGTAGAAGATCCGGTGTTGCTGAGGATTTGATGCTGTAAAGAAACCTCCAACCGATTCTCCATATTTTACTCAATGTAAGTAAAGGGTTTTAATTTTCGAAAAAATAAAGCATGAATCTACATGTTTTTCGTGTTTATATCACAATTTGCATGATATTAATAGATCCTAAATTAAGTGTTAATTTGTGTTACTAAATAAATTCCGCTAATTTAGTAAATCATACCTTCACTGGGGCAGGCAAAACGGTGCATTAGGGAGAGAAATGAAACGTGGCTTACTGATGACCACACGCGTCGCCTCGAGTTACTGCACTGTAATTATGTGTCTGCTCGTGAAAAGTCATGACTACCCCTTTGTTTTTCAAAAATTTTACTTTCCCAGTGAAAGAAATCACGTGCAGCGTGCGTGAGAGTAATAATTGAAAACACATTTGAATGGACGAAGCTTTTCTTTGGAAATCCTTTTTGGACCAAAATGTCGAACGAGGATCGGAACCAATCTTTTTAAAGTTTTCTATTTATTTGGACCATCTTAAAGATCCAAATAGAGGAAACTCGGATCAGAACCAATGTTGTCAAAGTTTTCCTCGTGATTTAAACCAACCTAACGATCCAAATGGAGCATTTCTTTGGGAATCCTCTGGTCTCTAGACCAAATCGAAACTACAGATCCAAAATGTTGAACGAGGATCGGAATAAATCTTGTCAAAGCTGTCCAAATGATTTGGTCAATCATAATGATCCAAATGGAGGAACCTCTTCTTTTGGATTCGTCTTTGGACCAAAATGTCGAACGAAGATGGGAACAAATCTTGTCAAAGTTGTCCTCTTGATTTTGACCATCCTAATGATCCAAATGGAGCAACCTCTTCTTTGGGAATGCTCTTTGAACAAAAATATCGAACGAAGATCGGAACCAATTTTGTCAAAGTTGACCTCATGATTTGTGCCACCTATGGAGCAACCACTTCTTTTGGAATCCTCTTTGGATCAAATTGTCGAACGAGGATAAGGACAAATGTGGTCAAAACTGTCCTCATGATTTAGTCCATCCAAAAAACCAATCTTGTCAAAGTTTTCCTCATGATTTGGTCTGTCCTAAAGATCCAAATGGAGGAACCTCTTCTTTGGGAATCTTCTTCGGACCAAAATTTCAAACGAGGATCGAAACCAATCTTGTCAAAGTTGTCCTCATGATTTGGTCCATCCTAAAGATCCAAATGGAGGAAGCCTTTCATTAGGAATCCTCTTTGGACCAAAATGTCGAACGAGGATCAGAACCAATCTTGTCAAAGTTGTCGACATGATTTAGTCCATAAAAAAAATCAATCTTGTCAAAGTTTTCCTCATGATTTGAACTATCCTAAAGATCCAAATCGAGGAACCTCTTCTTTGGGAATCCTCTTTGGACCAAAATATAGAACGAGGCTTAGAGCCACTCTTGTCAAAGTTTTCCTCATGATTTGGTCCATCTTAAAGATCCAAATGGAGGAAGCTTTTCTTTGGGAAACAACTTTGGACCAAAATGTCGAGCGAGGATTGGAACCAATCTGGTCAAAGTTTTCCTGATTATTTGTACCATCATAAAGATCCAAATAGAGGAACCTCAGATAAGAACCAATCTTGTCAATGTTTTCGTGTAATGACCCGAACCCGTTAAATTCTTTAAATTCAAATGCACAGCGGAAGACTCGACTTTTAAAGAAAAACGGCGTGGGTACGTTTAAAAATCGAATAACCAAAACCTGTTTTACAACCCAAATTCCAGAAAAAGCAATAAATCGGAAATGCGCATTCCGAAAGATATTTAAATCATTAGACTTAGACATATTTTGCACAAATACCCTTTCGGGCTCAAAAAGGCATAAGTATGTAAAGATGAAAAATTAACAAGCATTTCTATGAATGCTAAACCAAAAAGAGTTCCTAATATTGTCCATACACCATCTCGAGTGGTCACGCGGCTCTACCTCCTCTACCACGCTTCTTAGCTCGAGGTTTACCTGAAAATATTGTGGTGTAGCACCATTAGCAAACAATGCTAGTGAGAGTAAAATGAAAGCAAGTAATCCTATGAACAAAATCTCATAACCGAAATCGTGTCCAAAGGCCTAAAATGCTCATTACTACCCATATCCACATTTCCAATTTCCATATAAACAAACGATAGTCATATATTACCCATATTCATCATACATTACCAAGAGATAGATATAAGGACTTAAAGTAAAGTAACATTCACTACTAAGTCTTACTACACAATTCTAAAGAATATGTAAAGTAACATTAACTATCTTTTATTACCAAACAAGTTTCATCGTAACGGATTTACCGTATGGATCAACATCAACATACTAGCCCGTACGGTATTACTATATCACCATCATCGTATCGGGTATACCATATGGATCAAAATCACATACTAAGCCCGCACGGTATTACCATATCACAATCATCGTCATCGGGTATACCATATGGATCAAAATCACATACTAAGCCCGATGCGGTATTACTATATCACCATCATCGTATCGGGTATACCATATGGATCAAAATCACACACTAAGCCCGTGCGGTATTACCATATCACAATCATCGTCGCGGGTATACCATATGGATCAAAATCACATACTAAGCCCGTGCGGTATTACCATATCACCATCATCGTATCGGGTATACCATATGGATCAAAATCACATACTAAGCCCGTACGGTATTACCATATCACAATCATCGTATCGGGTATACCATATGGATCAAAATCACATACTAAGCCCGTACGGTATTACCATATCACAATCATCGTATCGGGTATACCATATGGATCAAAATCACATACTAAGCCCGTACGGTCGTACCAACATCACACCATGATTACATATGGATCAAAATCACATACTATCATGTGCTAGTTACAAACCATAGTACCATGATTACATATGGATCAAAATCACATACTACCATGTACTATCCCACTAATCATCTCACCATGATTACATATGGATCAAAATCACATACTATCACGTGCAGAATCAAAGTGCTCAAGGTACCCACCAATCATCACACCATGATACATATGGACCAAAATCAACATATTACCATGTGTAAATCAATGTGCCTAAGGTCACCACAAATCATCTCACCATGATTACATATGGATCAAAATCACATACTATCACGTGCAGAATCAATGTGCCGTAGGTCCCCAAAGGTTAGCTAAACTCCAAAGAATTCTACTAAGTTAATTAGAAACCTAACCAAATAGATTACACGAGTTACTACTCAAGTGCATCTTCTAATTACTTTACTTCCAAATCCATCAAAGTAACTTTCAAATCAATCAAAGTAACTTCCAAAACCATCAAAGTAACTTCCATTCCACTTTCATCTAACATCTCCAAATCACATTACCATACTTCCAAACCTCTCCGATGTTCTCTAATCATCGAACTAACCATAAATCCAAACTTTCCACACACACTTCCGAATCAAAGTCTCCAACCAAAACTTAATCCTAAGAAGTTATCTCCCTCTTAACATCGATAAACAATTACATAATGAAACTAAATTCATAAAACCACTAACTTTCACATTAATTTCACCTTAGCTTGAAGACAAGCTCCGAATAATCTGAGTTTGTAAAATCACGAACAAATCACAATCCTACAAACGAATTAATCCTAAAGAACATTAATTAACCGGAAAACAAACAAACAACATCTAAACACATAAAACCACGAAAATCCCGGATTCTACCCTTATGGAGCTCTCGGCCAAGCTAGGGAAAAAGGGGTTCGGGTTTGATTTTCTGGCTTTTATGCAATTTAGAGGTGTTTTGGGTTGGTTTCGAATACTGTGGAGGTTTGCAAAATCAATGGGTAATCGAAAATTAGGGTTTTGCATATTAATCCATTTTTGAAAAATTAACTAAAAAGCAAAAACACAAAGAACCTAACATCCTAAACATAGCCCAAAGAGGGAAAATCACAAGGGACGGGTTTCCGGCTCAAACTCGGTTTTAGGGTTTAGAGAAAGTTTCTAAAATTGACCATAAAGACTTCCCCGAATGAAACCTTCAAGTTTCGGTGAACGAATTCGAAGATTACAACTCAAAACCTCCATTAAAACACTATTCACATCAAAATTAAGAAACTTTAACATACCTTTAAGCCGCGAGAAAACGAGCGAAAACCTCGATTGTTAGGATGGGTAGAAAGGTCTCTGCGAGAGCTTTCCAACGCATCCGAAATCACGCAAAACGGTCGAGAAACGAAGCCGGGCGACGATTTCTTTCTTTCTCTCCTTTTTTTCTCTCTAAGCTACGGGTTTGGGATGAAAAATGAGAAGAAAATTTCATATTTTGTCTAATTTTGGCTTATTTAAAGAGAAGGAGGAATAGTGTTTAGATATTTAACAATTTGAAAAATGACGCCTACGTCCCTCTTTTACTTTTGCTTTAAAAACGAAACCCGAAGCTCGTAAATAAACCTAAAGGTGATTAATAATTATTAATTGGTCCATTAATAATTATTAATGTCACCAAAACAAATTTTAATTATTAAAACGATTAAAAACAATTTCGGACATAAATAACTATTAAAATTGAAATTTCTAAAAATAAACTAATCTTAAAAGCTTTATTTTTAAAATAAATAAAATAAAGTAAAAATAAATAAAAAAAAAAAAAAATTACCCCTAAAGTCACGGGACGTTACATTTCGTCTTTATTTGGACCATCCTAAAGATCCAAATGGAGGAACCTCTTTTTTGGGAATACTCTTTGGACCAAATTGTTGAACTAGAATCGGAACCAATCTTGTCAAAGTTGTCCTCATGATTTGATCCACTCTAAAGATCCAAATGTATTAAGTTTTTCTTCAGGAATCCTCTTTGGGCCAATATGTTGAACGAGGATCAGAACCAATCTTGTCAATGTATTCCTCATGATTTACTCCATCCAAAAAATCAATCTTGTCAAAGTTTTCTTTATGATTTGGACCATCCAATAGATCCAACCTCTTCTTTGGTACTCCTCTTGGGACCATAATGTCGAACGAAGATCGGAACCAATCTTGTCAAAGTTATCCTCATGATTTGGTCCATCCTAAAGATCCAAATGGAGGAAGCTTTTCTTTGGGAATCGTCTTTAGTCCAAAATGTCGAACGAGGATCGTAACCATTCTTCTCAAAGTTTTCCTCATGATTTGGACCATCCTAAAGATCCAAATTGATAAACATCTTCTATGGTAATCCCTTTTGGACCAAAATGTCGAACGAGGATCGGAACCAATATTGTCAAAATAGTCCTAATGATTTAGTCCATCAAATAAACCAATCTTGTAAAGTTGTCCTAATGATTTGGTTCATCCAAATGGAGGAACCTCTTCTTTGGGAATCCTCTTGGAACCAAAATGTCGAACGAGGATCTAAACCAATCTTGTCAAAATTGTTCTCATGGTTTGGTCCATCCAAAAGATCCAAATGGAGGAAACTTTTCTTTAGGAATCCTCTTTGGACCAAAATACTGAACGAGGATCAGAACCAATCTTTGTAAAGTTGTCGTCATCATTTAGTCCATCCTAAAAACCAATCTTGTCAAAGTTTGCCTCATGATTTGGACTATCCTAATGATCAAATGGAGGAACCTCTTCTTTGTGAATCCACTTTGGACCAAAATATTGAACGATTATCGGAACAAATCTTGTCAAAGTTTTCCTCGTGATTTGGTCCATTTTAAATATTTGAATGGACAAAGATTTTCTTTGGAAATCCTCTTTGGACCAAAATGTCGAACGAGGATCGGAACCACTCTTTTAAAAGTTTTCTGTTTATTTGGACCATCTTAAAGATCCAAATAGAGGAACCTCGGATCGGAACTAATCTTGTCAAAGTTTTCCTTTTGATTTGGACCATCCAAAAGATCTAAATGGAGGTACCTTTTCTTTGGGAATACTCTTTCAACCAAAATGTCGAACGAGGATCGTAACCAATCTTGTCAAAGTTGTCCTCATGATTTGATCCACCTTAAAGATCCAAATGTAGGAAGCTTTTCTTTGTAAATCCTCTTTGGACCAATATGTTGAACGAGGATTGGATCCAATCTCTCCAAAGTTTTGCTCATGATTAAGTCTATCCAAAAAACCAATCTTTTCAAAGTTTTCCTCATGATTTGGACAATCCAATAGATCCAAATGGAGGAACCTCCTCTTTGGTTATCCTCTTCGAACCAAAATGTCGAACAAGAATCGGAACAAATCTTGTCAAAGTTATCCTCATGATTTGGTCCATCCTAAAGTTCCAAAGGGCGAAATCTTTTATTTGAGAATCCTCTTTGGTCAAAAAATTCGAACGAGGATCGTAACCAATCTTGTCAAAGTTTTCCTCATTATTTGGACCATTCAAAAGATCCAAATGGAAGAAGCTCTTCTATGGTAATCCTCTTTGGACCAAAATGTCGAACGAGGATCGAAATCAAACTTTCAAACTGTAACGACCCGATACCGTAAAATCCTTTAAATTCAAATGCACAGCGGAAGACTTGGTTTTAAAGAAAATTGGCATGGGTTCGTTTAAAACTAGGATAAACCAAAACCTGTTTACAATGACCCAATTCAGAGAAAGCAATAAAAATTGTGGAATGCGCATTCCAGCTTAAAAGTAACTTCGAAAAGAACTTTAAAACCATAAGACATTTACAATTTTAGACAATTGCTCTACCGAGCTCAAATCACAAAATATGAAAAGTAGAAAGTATAAACAAAGCATTCCAAGAATTCTATTCAAAAGTGTTCCTGTTCTTGTCGTTTCATCGCCTCGAGAAGTCAAACAGCACCACCTCCTCTACCACATCTACTATGTCAAGAAGTACCTAAAAAAATGTAAAAGTAGCAACATTAGCATAAAAATGCTAGTGAGAGTAAAACAAAAGCAAGTAATCCTATGAACCAAATTTCATACCAGAAATTGTGTCCAAAGGCCTAAATTGCTCTTTACTACCCACATCCACACTTCCAATTTCCATACAATCATACGATAGCCATATATTACCCATAATCATCATTCAATACCATGAGATAGATATAAAGACTTAAAGTAAAGTAACATTCACTATTAAGTCTTACTACACAATTCTAAAGAATATGTAAAGGTAACATTAACTATTTTTATTACCAAACAAGTTTCATCGTATCGTGCTATTGTATGGATCGAAATCAACATACCACATACGGTCGTACCATGTCTCAATCATCGGATATCAGGACTTTCTCCATATCGGATATCAGGAATTTCACCATATCGGATATCGAGAATTTCACCATATCGGATATCGGAATTTCACCATAACGGATATCAGGAATTTCACCATATCGGATATCAGGAATTTCACCATATCGGATATCAGGAATTTCACCATATCGGATATCAGGAATTTCACCATATCGGATATCAGGAATTTCACCATATCGGATATCAGGAATTTCACCATATCGGATATCGGAATTTCACCATAACGGATATCGAATTTCACCATATCGGATATCAGGAATTTCACCATATCGGATATCAGGAATTTCACCATATCGGATATCGGAATTTCACCATATCGGATATCAGGAATTTCACCATATCGGATATCAGGAATTTCACCATAACGGATATCAGGAATTTCACCATATCGGATATCGAATTTCACCATATCGGATATCAGGAATTTCACCATATCGGATATCAGAATTTCACCATATCGGATATCGAATTTCGCCATATCGGATATCAGAATTTCGCTATATCGGATATCGAGAATTTCACCATATCGGATATCAGAATTTCACCATATAACAAATCACCGCACAATGATACGTATGGAGCGTATCACATACTATCATGTCTTGTATCACATAACCTCGCATCATGATACCGTATGGAGCGTATCACATACTATCATGTGCCATATGGAAGTCATCAAGCTCCCTAGTAAGTTAGATAAAGTTACACTAAATTACTAAAGAATATAAACCGCTTGAATTACACGAGTCAATACTCAAGTGTAATTTCTAAGCCACTTTGACTCCCGAATCACTTAAAGTTCCTTAGTCATTCACTTTCATCTAAAGTCTCCAAATCACCTTACAAGACTTCCAAACCACTCATAGTTCCTCTTTTACTTCCAAAACCATAAATACATCAAAATCACTCCACTCACATCCGAGTTAAAGTCTCCAACCAAGTATAACTTTCAGAAGTTAGTTCCCCTCTTAACCTCGATAAACAATATCGTAATGAAACATAATTCATAAAATTACTGACTTCCATTTTAAACTCACCTTAGATTGTGAAGTTCAAGCTCCAAAAGTGCCGAGGTCGAAAACCACACGAGCAATCACAATCCTACAAATCAATTACACCTAACAATCATTAATTATCTGAAAATCAAGAAAACAACATCTAAGTGCATAAAACAACGAAAAACCCGGAATTTCCCCCTATGAGGCTCTCGGCCATACAAGGATAAAAAGGGCATGAGTTCCGTTTTCCGGCTTTTAGGCATTTTAGAGGCGTTTCGGGTTGGTTTCAAACACTTTGTAAGTCGATATATCAATGGGTAACCGTATTTTAGGGTTTTACTCAATAATCGATTTCCGAAAAAAATAAGTAAAATACAAAATCATAGCAAACTAAACACCCTAGCCATGGCCAAGTGAGAGAAAATCATACGGGACGGGTTTTCGATTCGACTCGGGTTTAGGTCCAAGACAACCACCTCATCCAAAGTGATTTTTCCTGACTAGAATTCACAAACAACACCCGGGAAAAACGAATCAAGGCTTACATACAAGATTGGAAATAAAGGAAACACAAAAACCCATTTCTTCCTCACCTTGTATCTCCTGGATCTTTAATGGATTGGCCCGATTGATGGGATGGGTAGAAAGATCGTCTCGAGAGCTTTCCAACGAGCTAAGGCACGATGAAAACGGTCGAAAAACGAAGCCGGGGGGACAATTTCTTTCTCTTCCCTTTTTTTCTCTCAAAGCTACGGGTTTGGGGACTATTTTCCACTTCTCTTTTCTTTTCTTTTTATCATTATCTTTACAAAATATGAACTAGATATATATAAAGAAATTTTGGTAAAAGACGATATTGCCCCTCCTCTTATTTCCTTAAGAAAACTTGTTCCGGGTGCTCGTTATTTCACGTTTCTAAATCCAATACAACTTCACTACTTCTAATCTATCTTAAAAGTATTTAACAAAAAAATAATGGGCCCGCTAATAATTTTTTAATACGTCCAAATCTAATTTAAGCTAATAAAACGATTACAAAGCTTTCGAACGAAATTAACTAATAAATTCTAAATTACTAATTCTAAAATTAAACTAAATACTTTGATTAAAGTAAATGAATAAATAAATAAAATATTAAATAAATAAATAAAAATTTCACTCCAAAAAAATAAAAATAAATAATAATAAATAAATAAAATAACGGGATGTTACACAAAGTTTTCCTCATGATTTGGACCATCCGAAAGATCCAAATGGAGGAACCTCGGATCGGAACCAATCTTGTCAAACTTTTCTTCATGATCTGGACCATCCTAAAGATCAAAATTGAGGAACCTCTTCTTTGGGAATACTCTTTGGACGAAATTGTTGAAATAGAATCGGCACCAATCTTGTCAAAGTTATCCTCATGATTTGATCCACCCTAAATATCCAAATGTAGGATGTTTTTATTTGAGAATCCTCTCTGGACCAATATGTTGAACGATGATTAGAACTAATCTTGTCAAAGTATTCCTCATGATTTAGTCCATCCAAAAAACCAATCTTGTCAAAATTTTCCTTATGATCTGGACCATCAAATAGATCCAAATGGAGGAACCTCTTCTTTGGTACTCCTCTTTGGATGAAAATATCGAACGAGGATCGAAAAGAATTTTGTAAAAGTTATCCTCATGATTTGGTCCATCCTAAAGATCCATATGGAGGAACCTTTTCTTTGGGAATCGTCTTTAGTCCAAACTGTCGAATGTGGATCATAACCATTCTTCTCTAAGTTTTCCTCATGATTTGGACCATCCTCAAGATCCAAATGGAGGAACCTCTTCTATGGTAATCCTCTTTGGACCAAAATATCGAACGAGGATCGAAACCAATCTTGTCAAAGTTTTCCTCATGATTTGGACCATCATAAAGATCCAAATTGATGAACATCTTCTATGGTAATCCTCTTTGGACCAAACTGTCGAATGAGGATCGGAACCAATGTTGTCAAAATTGTCCTCATGATTTCGTCCGTCCAATAAACCAATCTTATCAAAGTTGTCCTAATGATTTGGTCCATCCAAAAGATCCAAATGGAGGAACCTCTTCTTTGGGAATCCTCTTTGAACCAAAATGTCGAACGATGATCGGAATCAATCGTGTCAAATTTTTCCTCATGATTTGGTCCATCCTAAAGATCCAAATAGAGGAAACTTTTCTTTAGGAATCCTCTTTGGACCAAAATGTCGCACGAGGATCGGAACCAATCTTGTCAAAGTTGTCATCATGATTTAGTCCATCCTAAAAACCAATCTTGTCAAAGTTTTCCTCATTATTTGGACTATCCTAATGATCAAAAGGAGGAACCTCTTCTTTAAGAATTCTCTTTGGATCAAAATATTGAACGAGGATGGGAACAAATCTTGTCAAAGTTTTCCACATAATTTAGTCCATCTTATAGATCCGAATGGACGAAGCTTTTATTTGGAAATCCTCTTTGGATAAAAATGTAGAACGAGGATCGGAACCAATCTTGTAAAAGTTTTCCTCTTGATTTTGACTATCCTATAGATCTAAATGGAGGAACCTTTTCTTTGGGAATACTCTTTGGACCAAATTGTCGAACGAGGATCGTAACCAATCTTGTAAAAGTTTTCCTTATGATTTTATCCAGCCTCAAGAAGCAAATGTAGCAAGCTTTTCTTTGTGAATCCTGTTTGGACCAAAATGTTGAACGAGGATTGGAACCAATCTCTTCAAAGTTTTCCTCATGATTTAGTCTATCCAAAATACTAATCTTATCAAAGTTTTCCTCATGATTTGGACCATCCAATAGATCCAAATGGAGGAACCTCTTCTTTGGTAATGCTCTTGGGACCAAAATGTCGAACAAGAATCGGAACAAATATTGTCAAAGTTATCCTCATGATTTGGTCCATCCGAAAGATCCAAATGGAGAAATCTTTTCGTTGTGAATCCTCTTTGGTAAAAAATGTTGAACGAGGATCGTAAACAATCTTGTCAAAGTTTTCCTCATGATTTGGACCATCCTAAAGATTCAAATGGAGGAACCTCTTCTATGGTAATCCTCTTTTGACCAAAATGTCGAACGAGGATCGAAATCAATTTTTCAAAGTTTTCCTCATGATTTGGACCATCCAAAAGATCCAAATGGAGGAACCACGAATCGGAACCAATCTTGTCAAAGTTTTCCTCATGATCTAGAGCATCCTAAAGATCCAAATGGGGAAACAACTACTTTGGAAATCCTCATTGGACGAAAATATCGAACGAGGATCGGAACCAATCTTGTCAACGTTGTCCTAGTCCATCCTAAAGATCCACATGGAGGAACGTTGTGACGACCCGTCACTTTTAAATAAATTAAAATCAGAGAAAACAGCGGAAGTCTTTTAATTTACGAAAAATTGGCGTGGTTTTGTTTGAAAATTGGCATGCCGAAAACCTGTTTACATCCTAATTTTCAAATCTAATAAAATCACATGGACTTTAAGTCCAAGATCAGGAGTTCAAATATGTATATCATATAAACATCAACATTAGGTTCTTAGGAGCCAAATACAAAATACAATTTATGTAACGTCCCGTTATTTTGTGATAAAAAAAAAACTTTTATTTATTTTATTTTAATTTGAGTAATTAAAATTCATTTATTTATTATTAAATTAGAATTTAGTAATTTATTTCATTTTAATTCATTTTAATGGCTTTATTTATTTAATTACGTTTTAATGGTGTTAATAATTATTAACGGGCCAATTAATAATTATTAATCACCATTGGGTTAGTTTGAGATGTTCGGGATTCGTTTTAAGCCAAAAGTCTTAAAAAGGGCAAAATCGTAATTTCCAACTTCCTAAATATCTATTTACTATTTGTCATCTTCTTTAAATGAGTCATTGACTCATTTTTGACCAAAACATCACCATTTTCTTCTCCAAACCCGAGCAACAAAGGGAAGAAAAGAGAAGAGGAAGAAACGGTCGCCCAGGCCGTTTCTTGGCCGTTTTGCGTGATTTCGGATGCGTTGGAAAGCTCTCGCCGAGACCTTTCTACCCATTCCACTCTTGGAACGTTTCCAACTCTCTAAGGTAAGCCCTAGATTTCGAATTCTCATTGAACTTCCATGGAAATTGATTCAAGCTTTTGTGTTCTTTCGATTTCTTGCCGTGAAACTCGGTGTTTGTCAATTCGGGAGTAGTTTTAAATGTTTTTGGAAACTATTCCATAACCCTAAAACCGAGTTTCAGTCGAAACCCTTTCCGTTTGAAATTTACCCTTTTGGGATTGAAAATGGGTTAGAAATTAATGAATGAATGTTTGTTTAAATTCAATTCGGGAAAGGGATTAATGTTCAAAAACACTATTCATCGATACCCATTGAAATCGGGATTATCGAATTTGATTAAAACCAACTCAAAACGTATTTGAATTTCCAAAAAGCCGAAAAACCAAACCCGAGACTTGTTTTTGATGATAAGGCCGTGGGCCTCTTTGTGGGTTTTATTGGGTTTTCGTTGCTTTGTATGTTTAGTAATTGTTTGAATGATAGTTGGTTTCGTTATTGATTGTTACGATGTAATTCGTTTGTAGGTGTTTTTGAACTTCGTGGTTGATCGCTCCTTCGAACTTAGGAGCTAAATCATCTTATTAATAAGGTGAGAATAGTTAGCATTTAAATTAAATATGGAAAGCAAACTAGTGTGATGGTTTGAGAGTTTGAACTAAGATTAGAATCCGAACCTAAGATTAGAGGGTTGTGAGTTAGTGCCCTTAGGATTAAGAGTTAATCCTTTAAGTGAGAACTTAGAAATTTTCGAGAAAGACTTTGAATCTTAGAAGATTCTAACTTAGTTTCGTTATGAAACTAAGGTTGGATTATTTTGAAGTCAAAATGATCCAACTTGTAATTTAAAACGGTTAATAGAACCTCGGGTTATTTGGAAGTATAGAATCCGGAGGACATAGGTTAATCGTTTAAATTATGATTCTAATCTTATTACTAATATCGGAGTTCGATCGTCATATCGTTCATTCGAGTTTCTCAGTTATTTTACTTTTTGTCATTTACTTTATGTCTTTACTTATGCCCATTTACCTTATGTGTATTTTAATTACTTTATCATTTACTTTACTTTATTTAATCGTACAAGCATATGCATAACATTTTGCACCATTATTTATTATACTACAACATCTCGCATCATTGAAAAGAGAAAAAGAAAAGAATGAAAAGAATGAAAGGAACGGTGGATGAGTGGATTCCCACGTTACCTTCATGCATAAGGTGAATGATGGATGAGTGGATTCCCACATTACCTTCATCATGCATAAGGTTGAATGGTGGATGAGTGGATTCCCACATTACCTTCATGCATAAGGATAAGGGTGGATAGTTTGTAAAAATCCACATTACCTTCATTACATGCATAAATGGCAATTGCGTATCCTATGGATGTACTCATTACTTTTATGCATATGATAGATGAGAAAGAGAGTCGAGATGTTATATTTTTTTTTGCAAAGTCATTTACTTTTCTTACTTTATGTTATAACAAGTTAAAGGATGAACAATTAGCCTAAGTGTGCTAATTAGTTTCATCAAATGGAAAATATGACTTAGAATGACCTAGACTTTGGAGAATGCTAGGAAGGATTGTGTCGGTTTATTGGACACAAATCGGAATTCGAGTTTGAGGTCTATATTTACTTTTTATGCTTATTATTCTCACTGGGCTTAGTTTGTTAGCTCATGATATTACAACCAATTTCAGGTAATGCCTTGGCTAGAGGTCGAGGAGGAGGAGGTGGTCTTGCGTGATCGAGGAATGCCTGGCCTCGAGATGGACTTGTCTTTGTAAAGTTTGTGTAACACTTTTATAAATTTTTGAACACTTTGATGTTGTATATAGCTCATAAGAGCTTTTGATGTGATTTTTATGTGATGAAACATTTGAACTCCTGATTTGGACTTAAAGTCCATGAGATTTTGATTAGATTTGAAATTAGGTTGTAAACAGGTTTTTTGGATGCCAATTTTCAAACAAAACCACGCCAATTTTTCGTAAATTAAAAGACTTCCATTGTTTTCTCCGAATTTAATTTATTTAAAAGTGACGGGTCGTCACGATTGGTATCGAGCCGACGGGTTCGAGACTACATGCGATGCATGTTTGTATTTCATGTTTTGTTTTAAGTCCATTCTCGAAAGTCATCATATGAGATCGGCGACACACAGGTATTCCTAGACCTTATCTTTAAACTCGCATTTCATTTCGATTTGGTAAAAGAGTGGTAAATCCTCTTTTACAAGTGACTTATCTTGTTTTATTGACTTTATTTCGTATGCCTCCTAGAAGGGGGCTAGACGAGTTGGAGTGAGAGGTAGAGGTAGAGGCGAGCTCGGAGCCCTACACCTCCACCACCACCTCCACCTGTGATTCCTATAGTACCTCCTCGATGATTCTGTTGTACCGCCACCTGTTCAGGGGCGAGGAGTTTATATTTCGAGGAGGATTATCTCGGGATTGTTGCGAGATGCTTGGTAGACCAGATATTGCCTGTTGTACCACCACCTAGACCAGTGATGTGGCGGTTGATCAGGTTGGATCTACCGAGGCCGCTAGGTTTTTGAGAGAGTATAGTAGACATGCACCTGGTGAGTTTAACGGTAGGTCTTTGGATCCATCTTTTCTTGAGCTCTGGGATTGATAGAGTTGAGAGAGCTTTTGAGTTTATCAGGTGCCCTGACCATCCGAAGGTCCACCGTGGTACGTATTCTTTGGTTGATGATGCTCTATATTGGTGGAGAGGTCTCCATAGGTCACTTTCTTTGACTATGGAGATTACTTGGAAGGTATTTCGTGAGAAATTTTATGAGAAATACTATTCTCACTGATTTGAGAGATAGATTGGAGGTGGAATTTGTGACCCTGAAACAGGGTGATAGCTCAGGTGGTGAGTATGAGAGAGAGTTTGACCGATGTCAGATTTGCTCCTGGGACAAGTTCGCGATCCTGAGAGCAAGATGAGGAGATTTTTGGTAGGGCCGAGAGCCGAGATTAGGGGTTTTTTACGCACCTGCGTCCGACTACCTATGAACAAGGCTTTAGAGTTTGCCCTTTCTTTGGATTTGGCATCCGAAGAAAGGAAGGGCAAACTAGTCGCTCTCGGAGAGACTTCCTCTCATAAGAGGAAGGTGGAGGATGACCGTGCTTGTCGAGTACCACCGCCACAAAGAGACGATGATCGGCAGCAGCAGACTAGGGGTGGGATTCAGTTTGGGCACAAGAGAGCACAGAGGCGAGCTTCCCTACCACTTAGGTGTTTTACTTGTGGTCGGGAGGGTCACCTATCTAGGTCCTGTAGGACTTATCAGGCTCATCCACCACAAGATGGTTACCCAGGTCAGGGTAGCGGCAGAGACCTTATCAGGCACTACCTGCTTTGTATGCTCCTCCAAGCTAGAGGTAGAGGTCATGACCGAGGCGGAGGTCAGACCAGGGCAAGGACGATTTAGAGGTAGAGGTCAGGGTGGTCGAACACGGCCAGCTCAACTTCCACCTGTTGTTTAGCCGCCACGCATTTTACCTCCACCACCACCGAGATTTCCTCCACCGCCACATCGATTCACGCCTCCACCGCTCGATGATCGGGCCGAGTTTATGCTACTAGAGAGGAGGCAGAGGCGCGCAGTACGTAGTTACCGCATTCTGATCGCTTTTAGGCCATTCGGCCTTTGTTTTATTTGATTCTGGAGCTAGCCACTCTTTTATTTCTTCTGCATTTGTTGAGTCGGCTATGCTTGAGTCTCGCACCGTTAGGGTTTGAGATGCGTGTTTCTACCCCAGGGGGAAGTTTATTATTGCCGATAGTATGATTAGCACAGATGATTTGTGCTTTATGGGTTGTTGTTTGCATGCTACTTTGATTATCATGCCTATGTCCGATTTCGATGTGATTTTGGGTATGGATTGGCTATCGCCTAATCGTGCCACTATTGATTGTACAGAGAGAGTGGTTGATTTTATGAGTCCATGTGGGACTAGTGTACGTTTTCGTGGGACTAGTAGTAGATCGGTACCCACTTTGATATCGATGTTAGAAGCTAGTATGCTTCAAGTGATGGAGCCTTGGGTTACATAGCTAGTGTGGTTGACACTTCTATACCAGGAGGCTAGTTTGAGTTCGTGCCGATAGTGAGGGATTTCATTGATGTTTTCCCCGATGAGTTACCCGGTTTGCCACCAGGTGAGACAGCTTTGATTTTCGATTGAGGTTGCTCCTGGGGCAGCTCCCACTGTCCAAAGCACCATATCGTATGGCACCTGCCGAGGTTGAAAGAACTCGAGCCGATTCGAGGACTTTTAGACTTGGGGTTTATACGCCCAAGTGTTTCGCCGTGGGGAGCCCCTGTTGTTTGTGAAGAAGAAAGACGGTTCTATGCGTTTATGCATTGATTACAGAGAGTTGAACCAGGTGTTACGGTGAAGAACAAGTATCCTTTGCCCAGGATAGATGACTTGTTTGATCGGATTGAGGGGAGCCACTATCTTTTCAAGATAGATTTGAGATCCTGGCTATCATCGATTGAGGATTCGGGATGAGGATATTCCCAAGACGGCATTCAGGACGCGTTATGGACATTATGAGTTTGTAGTTATGTCCTTTGGCTTGACTAACGCTCCTGCAGCTTTTATGGACCTTATGCACACGGTGTTTAGGAGGTTCATTGACTCTTTTGTGATTGTTTTTATCGATGATATCTTGGTTTATTCCAAGACAGAGGAGTTGCATGCTATACATCTTCGAGAGGTTTTGACGATACTACGAGATCAGAGATTGTATGCCAAGTTCTCTAAGTGTGAGTTTTGGCTGAGGGAAGTGGCATTTTTAGGCCACGTAGTATCGAGTAGAGGAGTATCTGTTGATCCCTCTAAGATTGAGGCAGTTACTAACTGGCCTAGACCGACGAGTGTGGCTGATATTCGCAGCTTTCTGGGACTTGCAGGCTATTATAGACGGTTTGTGCAAGATTTCTCCAAGATTGCTTCAGCTTTGACACGTTTGACCCGGAAGGGGGTTGATTTTGTATGGTCTGAGGATTGTGAGAGGAGCTTTGAGGAGCTCAAGAGGAGGCTTGTGACAAGACTGTTCTAGTATCGCCTGATAGTCCTGGTGGTTTGACTGTATATCTGATGCTTCCCACAGAGGTCCGGGATGTGTGTTGATGCAGCATGGTAAAGTTATAGCTTATGCTTCTCGTCAGTTGAAGGAGCATGAGAAGAAATATCCGACTCATGATTTAGAGTTGGCAGCCGTTGTTCACGCATTGAAGATATGGAGGCATTATTTGTACGGTGAGAAGATTATGATATTTACTGACCATAAGAGTCTCAAATATTTCTTCACTCAGAAGGAATTGAATATGAGACAGCGGAGATGGTTAGAGCTTGTTAAGGATTATGACTGTGACATTCAGTATCATCCTGGGAGAGCCAATGTAGTGGCTGATGCGCTCGATAGGGAAGTCTTCTCATTCTTGACTTTGTCACCTTACCTTTGAGATTGAGGTGGGATATGGAGCGGCCGAGATAGCATTGCTTACCGCCGAGGTCACCGTGAGTCCGGCTAGTTTGACAGTGGGGCCTACTTTGAGGCGGAGGATGATTGATGCCCAGGAGGGGAGAGGTTCATTTGCGGGCGGTTTTAGAGAGGGCCGAGTCGATGTTCCTAGTCATTTTACCTTCTCTACGACGATGCTCGATGTATCGTAAGAGGCTATGTGTGCCTTTAGGATCGACTTTTAGAAGGGAACTGTTGGAGGAGGCTCACGCTTCTATCTTCTCTATACATCCAAGAGTAGTACGAAGATGTACAGGGGACCTGAGAGAGCATTATTGGTGGCCTGGGATGAAGTTTGAGATAGCGGACTTTGTTAGTAGATGTTTGACTTGTCGACAAGTCAAAGCTTTGAGGAGGAGTCCATCGGGTTTACTTAACCCTCTCGAGTGTGCCAGAATGGAAATGGGAGGAGATTTCCATGGACTTTATCGGTGGTTTGCCGAGGACGCCCAAGGGTTATGATACCATTTGGGTGATTGTAGACCGTTTGACGAAGACCGCGCACTTTATACCGGGAGGATTACCTACCCAGTGGAGACATGGGCACGATTGTATTTACGGGAGATTGTTAGATTACATGGTGTGCCTGTGAGGATAGTATCGGATCGGGACACTCGTTTTGTCTCGAAGTTTTGGCGAGTTTACATTCAGCCATGGGTACAGGCTTGGATTTTAGCACCTTTTCACCCCCAGATGATGGTCGACCAGAGAGTTAACCGGTTCTGGAGGATATGTTGAGGGCTTGTGTTCTTGACTTTGGAGGCGATTGGGATTCTCGGTTGTACTTGGTAGAGTTTGCTTATAATAACGGCTATCAGGCTACTATTGAGATGGCACCATTTGAGGCACTTTATGGTAGAAAGTGTCGATCTCCACTCACCGGGATGAGGTTGGAGAGAGAAGGCTTTTGGGACCCGAGTTGTTACAGTTGACTAGTCAGTCTATTGACTTGATCAGAGAGAGGATGAGGATTGCCCAAAGTCGACAGAAGAGTTATGCAGATAAACGACGTAGTCCACTTGAGTTTTCAGTGGGGGACCACGTGTTTTTGAAGGTAGCACCTATGAAAGGTGTTATGAGATTCGGGAAGAAGGGTAAGCTGAGCCCTAGATTTATTGGCCCATTTGAGATACTCGATCGAGTAGGAGCAGTGGCTTACCGATTGGCTTTACCACCTTCTTTATCGGCAGTTCATAATGTTTTCCATGTATCTATGCTTCGAAAGTACATGGCAGATCCTTCCCACGTGATTGATCACGAGCCGATAGTTTTGGATGCTAGTATGTCTTATGAGGAGACACCAGTTGAGATTTTAGCATTCGAAGCGAAGGTGTTGAGAAACAAAACGATTCGCTTGGTTAAGGTTCTTTGGAGGAACCAAGTGTCCAAAGAAGCTACGTGGGAGCGTGAGGATGATATGCGGGCAAAGTATCCTCGACTTTTCACTTAGTGAGTTTACTTTTCGGGGACGAAAAGCCTTTTTAGGAGGGTTGACTGTAACGTCCCGTTATTTTGTGATAAAAAAAAAACTTTTATTTATTTTATTTTAATTTGAGTAATTAAAATTCATTTATTTATTATTAAATTAGAATTTAGTAATTTATTTCATTTTAATTCATTTTAATGGCTTTATTTATTTAATTACGTTTTAATGGTGTTAATAATTATTAACGGGCCAATTAATAATTATTAATCACCATTGGGTTAGTTTGAGATGTTCGGGATTCGTTTTAAGCCAAAAGTCTTAAAAAGGGCAAAATCGTAATTTCCAACTTCCTAAATATCTATTTACTATTTGTCATCTTCTTTAAATGAGTCATTGACTCATTTTTGACCAAAACATCACCATTTTCTTCTCCAAACCCGAGCAACAAAGGGAAGAAAAGAGAAGAGGAAGAAACGGTCGCCCCGGCTTCGTTTCTTGGCCGTTTTGCGTGATTTCGGATGCGTTGGAAAGCTCTCGCCGAGACCTTTCTACCCATTCCACTCTTGGAACGTTTCCAACTCTCTAAGGTAAGCCCTAGATTTCGAATTCTCATTGAACTTCCATGGAAATTGATTCAAGCTTTTGTGTTCTTTCGATTTCTTGCCGTGAAACTCGGTGTTTGTCAATTCGGGAGTAGTTTTAAATGTTTTTGGAAACTATTCCATAACCCTAAAACCGAGTTTCAATAAACCCTTTCCGTTTGAAATTTACCCTTTTGGGATTGAAAATGGGTTAGAAATTAATGAATGAATGTTTGTTTAAATTCAATTCAGGAAAGGGATTAATGTTCAAAAACACTATTCATCGATACCCATTGAAATCGGGATTATCGAATTTGATTAAAACCAACTCAAAACGTATTTGAATTTCCAAAAAGCCGAAAAACCAAACCCGAGACTTGTTTTTGATGATAAGGCCGTGGGCCTCTTTGTGGGTTTTATTGGGTTTTCGTTGCTTTGTATGTTTAGTAATTGTTTGAATGATAGTTGGTTTCGTTATTGATTGTTACGATGTAATTCGTTTGTAGGTGTTTTTGAACTTCGTGGTTGATCGCTCCTTCGAACTTAGGAGCTAAATCATCTTATTAATAAGGTGAGAATAGTTAGCATTTAAATTAAATATGGAAAGCAAACTAGTGTGATGGTTTGAGAGTTTGAACTAAGATTAGAATCCGAACCTAAGATTAGAGGGTTGTGAGTTAGTGCCCTTAGGATTAAGAGTTAATCCTTTAAGTGAGAACTTAGAAATTTTCGAGAAAGACTTTGAATCTTAGAAGATTCTAACTTAGTTTCGTTATGAAACTAAGGTTGGATTATTTTGAAGTCAAAATGATCCAACTTGTAATTTAAAACGGTTAATAGAACCTCGGGTTATTTGGAAGTATAGAATCCGGAGGACATAGGTTAATCGTTTAAATTATGATTCTAATCTTATTACTAATATCGGAGTTCGATCGTCATATCGTTCATTCGAGTTTCTCAGTTATTTTACTTTTTGTCATTTACTTTATGTCTTTACTTATGCCCATTTACCTTATGTGTATTTTAATTACTTTATCATTTACTTTACTTTATTTAATCGTACAAGCATATGCATAACATTTTGCACCATTATTTATTATACTACAACATCTCGCATCATTGAAAAGAGAAAAAGAAAAGAATGAAAAGAATGAAAGGAACGGTGGATGAGTGGATTCCCACGTTACCTTCATGCATAAGGTGAATGATGGATGAGTGGATTCCCACATTACCTTCATCATGCATAAGGTTGAATGGTGGATGAGTGGATTCCCACATTACCTTCATGCATAAGGATAAGGGTGGATAGTTTGTAAAAATCCACATTACCTTCATTACATGCATAAATGGCAATTGCGTATCCTATGGATGTACTCATTACTTTTATGCATATGATAGATGAGAAAGAGAGTCGAGATGTTATATTTTTTTTTGCAAAGTCATTTACTTTTCTTACTTTATGTTATAACAAGTTAAAGGATGAACAATTAGCCTAAGTGTGCTAATTAGTTTCATCAAATGGAAAATATGACTTAGAATGACCTAGACTTTGGAGAATGCTAGGAAGGATTGTGTCGGTTTATTGGACACAAATCGGAATGCGAGTTTGAGGTCTATATTTACTTTTTATGCTTATTATTCTCACTGGGCTTAGTTTGTTAGCTCATGATATTACAACCAATTTCAGGTAATGCCTTGGCTAGAGGTCGAGGAGGAGGAGGTGGTCTTGCGTGATCGAGGAATGCCTGGCCTCGAGATGGACTTGTCTTTGTAAAGTTTGTGTAACACTTTTATAAATTTTTGAACACTTTGATGTTGTATATAGCTCATAAGAGCTTTTGATGTGATTTTTATGTGATGAAACATTTGAACTCCTGATTTGGACTTAAAGTCCATGAGATTTTGATTAGATTTGAAATTAGGTTGTAAACAAGTTTTCGGCATGCCAATTTTCAAACAAAACCACGCCAATTTTTCGTAAATTAAAAGACTTCCGCTGTTTTCTCTGAATTTAATTTATTTAAAAGTGACGGGTCGTCACAATTTATTAAAGTTCTTAAAGTTCATCCAAAATATGACATAAACTTTACAATTCCATTAGTCCATCTCGAGGTCAGCATCCCTCGATCACGCAGCACCACCTCCTCCTCCTCGACCTCTAGCCAAGGCATTACTTGAAATTGGTTGTAATATCATGAGCTAACGAACTAAGCCCAGTGAGAATAATAAGCATAAAAAGTAAAGATAGACCTCAAACTCGCATTTCGATTTGTGTCCAATTAACTGACACAATACACTCCTAAGTCCTCCAAACTCTAGGTAATTCTATTTCCTTAAATTCCAAAAGATGATACAATTAGCACACTTAGTCTAATTGTTCATCCAATAACTTATCATAACATGAATAAGAAAAGTAAATAAATAAACTTTGCATGATATAACATCTCGATTCTCTTTCTCGTCTATCAAATGCATAAAAGTAATGAGTACTTCCCGTAGGATACGCATTCACCATTTATGCATGAAATGGAGGTAATGTGGATTTTTACATACTATCCACCATTATCCTTATATGTGTAGTAGTGTGGGCAATTATGGCGTCCCACCAATACTTATGTATGAAGTAGTGTGGGCAATTATGGCGTCCCACCAAAACTTATGTATGGAAGTAGTGTGGGCAGTTATAGCGTCCCACCAAAACTTATGCATGGAAGTAGTGTGGGCAATTATAGCGTCCCACCAAAACTTATGCATGGAGGAAATGTGAACTTTCTCGTATTCCACCATTAACCTTTCGTTTTTCTTTCTCACTTTATTTTCTTTTCAATAATGCGAGATGTTATGCATATGGTTGCATATGCTTGCAAAAGTAAATAAAGTAAATGTAAATGATAAAGCAACCGAAACAAGCATAAAGTAAAGGGGCATAAAGTAAAGAACATAAAGTAAAGGGCGTAAAATAAAATAGATAGAATCCCGGATGAACGATGTATCGATCGAACTCCGCTAACAATAATAAAAGTAAAGGTCAAAACATAACGATTAACCTAAACTTTCAAGGATTCTAAACTTCCAAGTGAACCATTCTAAACTCCGAAACTAATCTAACTTAGAATCTTCTAAGATTCGAGGGTTTCAAAGAGAAATCCTAAGTTTCTCGCCTAAAGGATTAACTCAAAATCCTAAGGCACTAACTCACTCCCTCTAATCTTAGGTTGGATTCTAATCTTAGTTCCGATTCTACAAACCATCACACTTTTTCGATTTCTATAATTACTTTAAATTCTAATCATTCTCACCTTAATTAAAAGTGAAGACTTCGCTCCTAAGCACCGGAAGAGCGATCAAACAAACGGTTCAAAAACACCTACAAAAGGATTAATATCCCGAAAATTAATAAATTACCAACTAACGATTAAACAACGATGAAACAAGCAAAAAGACGGAAAATCCACCAAACCCCCATCAAAGAGGCTCTCGGCCCTCCCTAAAAACAAGGGTCTCGGGTTTGGTTTTTCGCTTTTGGGCAATTTAAATACGTTTTGAGTTGGTTTTAAGCAAATTCGAAAATCCCGATTTCAATGGGTATCGATAAATAGGGTTTTTGAACATTAATCCCTTTCCCGAATTGAATTTAAATAAACATTCATTCATTAATTTCTAACCCATTTTCAATCCCAAAAGGGTAAATTTCAAACGGGAAGGGTTTCGACTGAAACTCGGTTTTAGGGTTATGGAATAGTTTCCAAAAACACTTAAAACTACTCCCAAATTGACAAACACCGAGTTCCACGGCAAGAAATCGAAAGAAAACAAGTAAAACTCCATTAAAACACTATTTGGAGCTTAGGGTTTGAAACTTTACTTACCGAGAACTCCGCAAAACACGAGTGGCAAGTACGAAGGCTAGGTGGAAAAGGATCCTAGGACCGATACCTTTCCAATGGAACGAGAATCAAGTCGATCCGGCAAGAAACGAACAAAAACCAAAAATTCTCCCTTTTGCTCTTGATGCTCACGGTTTGGAGGAAGAAAGAATGAGCATTTTGGGTCAAATTTGAGTCAATGGTGAGTTTTTAAAGACAATTGAATAGTGTTTTTAGATATTTTGCAAATTGGGTAATTACAACTTTGCCCTTTTATGACTTTTGGCTTAAAAACGAATCCCGAACATCTCAAACTATCCCAATGGTGATTAATAATTATTAATTGGCCCGTTAATAATTATTAATACCATTAAAACGTATTTAAATAAATAAAGCCATTAAAATGAATTAAAATGAAATAAATTACTAAATTCTAATTTAATAATAAATAAATGAATTTTAATTACTCAAATTAAAATAAAATAAATAAAAGTTTTTTTTTTATCACAAAATAACGGGACGTTACAAACGTCTTCTTTGGGAATCCTCTTTGGACTAAAATGTCGAATGAGGATCGGAACCAATCTTGTCAAAGTTGTCCTCATGAATTTGACAACCCTAAAGATTTAAATGGAGGAACCTCTTTTTGGGAATTCTCTTTTTAGGAATTCTCTTTGGACCAAAATGTCGAACGAGGATCAAAACCAATCTTGTCAAAGTTGTCCTCATGATTTGGTCAACCCAAAAGATCCAAATGGAGGAACCTCTTCTTTGGGATTCCTCTTGGGTCTAAAATTTCGAACGAGGATTGGAACCAATCTTGTCAAAGTTTTCCTCATGATTTGGTCCATCTTAAAGTTCCAAATGGAGGAACCTCGGATGATAACCAATCTTGTAAAAGTTTTTTTCATCATTTTGACCATCCTAAAGATCCAAATGGAGCAACCTTCTCTTTGGGAATCCTCTTTGGACTAAAAGGCCGAACGAGGATCGGAATCAATCTTTTCAAAGTTGTCCTCATGATTAGATCCAACCAAAAGATCCAAATGGAGGAACCTCTTCTTTGGGAATCCCCTTTGGACCAAAGTTTCGAACGAGGATCGGAACCATTCTTGTCAAAGTTTCTTTCATGATTTGGACCATCCTAAAGATCCAAATGGAGGTAGCTTTTCTTTTGGATTCCCTCTTCTTTGGGAATCCCCTTTGGACCAAAATGTCGAACGAGGATCGAAACCAATCTTTTCAATGTTTTCCTCATTATTTGGTGATTCGAAAAACCCTGAAAAGCTCTTAAAACCCTTAAACTTAATTAAGGACCCCAAAAGATCAAGACGAAAGAACCCACATATGCCATTTGACACAACCCAAGGAAAAAGAAAAGTATTGGAATCAATCCACCAAATTAGAATGATCAATCCTAATGGCTTGATTCTACAGCCACCCTAAACACAAGGAATGACAAATTGAAAAGGTAAGCACGACTCACGACAATTCAAAGAAAATGTTATCAATGAGACTTTGTATTTTAACTTCAAAAATTTTGATTTGTTTACAAGCTAGTTCCATTGATTTATAGCCCTCATAATGCATGAAAATAAACAGATTAAATGGATTGAAAAAGGTCAAAAGACACCTGGCCAAAGTAAAGTCCGAAATAATGACAATTAACTAGCCTATTGAATTTAAAGTGTAACTTATATGTTGGGAGTTACAAATCTTATTTGTGTGTCTTTGTAACTGAAACATCTTGATCAAATGTATTGATGGGAGTCTTAAATGAAGCCTTAAGATGTCATGAATAAGTATTGAGTTGCATTGATGTCTTGAGTTGTATTAAATGAGCTTCGGTTGCATTAAATGAACTTTAGTTTGAACTTGACTTGCATTTAATGAACCGGGCTTGAACTTGACATCCATTTATTGATCTAATTTTGAACCTTGATGTTGCATTTATTATAGCTTGAGCTTTTCATGAACTTGGAGAGCAACAAATGCAAGCTTGTAAAAGATCAACATTAAGGCTCCTTTATTCATATCATTCCCTTCTTCTTCAAAAGGATTCATCCTTGAATCCAAATCTTCATCCCCTACAATAAAAGATCTAAAATCATCAACTTTAAAGATATAATTCCAAAAATACTCACCTTTTAACACAGTGGTATCAACTTTTGCATAGATTTTTCCAAGGATTTGATATGGTCCATCACCCTTTGGATGAAACTTTGTCCTTTTTTGTAATATCTTCTTCCGAAAATGCATCCAAATCCATGCTCTTTGACGAAACTTAAGTTTTTTCCTTCTCTTGATAATTTTTAAGGTAGATGTGAAAACTTGCTTTTAAATCTTTTTCTTCAAGTCCACGTGCATTAATTTGTTGAAAACATATTTAAAATTGGCTGAATCTCTCACAAAAACATTAGATCTCAAAGGCAGCAATTCAAAGAGAGTAATAGCATAAAGACCGTAAATATGTTTATTAGAAAACTAAACATTTTTACGATGTACGGCCCTATTACATGTATTCTCCACAAAAGGTAAACAATTTTCCCAAGTTTCCACTTTAGAGTTAGTTTCCCTAAACATTTCTTCTAAGATCACATTTATCACTTATTGAGTTTCTCATTCATGTAAAACAGCTTTGTATACATTGTAACTTCTCAAAGAAAAATTAACAACATAAGAGGAATATGCATTCCTAAATGAGTTCAACTCTTCAACATACTCAAAATTTGTAAGTTCAGGATGCTCATTAACAAGAACTTTCACATGCTCTAAATTAGAAAGTATATTACTTACAACATTCTCTTTATATTCGATATACTTTCTTGATTGGATGTATTGGCCTTCCAAACATATCAAGCTCTTATTTTGCCATAAGTAATGCTTCCAAACCGGAAAAATATATTCAAACACACTAGGCAAATATTTGTTAAGGTTAGTTGCCAAAAAGTCCCCTTTGGACAAAAGAATAAATTTAGGTTTTTTGACTAAGAAAAACGTTCCTCACCTCAGTCAATTTCGGAAGATAGCTCACTAATTTTCCTTTTCTATCTATTTCCTCTAAGTGTTCACACATTTGTTTTTCACTCTTTTCTTTTATCTCATTGTTTTCACTCTTGATTTTTCCACTCAAAGTTTTCTTTTCCCTCTCACTCATTTCTTCACTCAATTCCTTTTCTTTCAACTCCTTTTCTTTTATCTCAAACTCATGCCTCCTTTATTCAAGCTTACATTGATTCAATAAAAACCCCTTTTGAAGACAAAGGTACCAAAGTAGTCTTCCTCCCATCTTTGGTAAAAGTGTACCTATTAAGCTAGCCATCATAGGACACTCTCCTATCATACTGCCTTGGTCTTCCTAAAAGTATATCCCCGACGTGCATTGGCACTACATCACAAACTACCTCATCCTTATGTTAGGAATGGTGTCCTAGAACTTGAAATTATTTAATAATAATAAATTATTAAGAATAAATTAAATAAATAAACATAAGTTCTTTATATTATCTAGATTGATTCAATTATTGATATTAGGAATATATGTAAATATATAAATATCAAACATTCAAATAGTAAACCCTAAGTTACTCTTATGAAATCACGACTTAGTATGTGAGTCATACAAGAGGATTAAAGTCGAGATGAGTAACTTAAACGTGTCTACAGTAAACGGATAATGTTTGGGAACCTTATCCTGGTAACACTGTTGATAGCTTCGCATTTTGTTTATAGACAAATGATCGAATCCTGATCATTCATGTGGGAGACATGAAATGAAAGTATCATATGCAATGTTGATTGTATAAGACACGACCACGATGTTCGATAAAATTTCTCATTAGTACCGTTTACGAGAAATAATCGAATATCAAACTAAGTTTATCAACCGTGATAGATCTCAATCCTGAGTGAAATTCGGACTCCTATTTGTGGAGTTATGTTCTTTGATTCACATAGTTAAGAGCGATCTGTAAGAACGCTCAATACACTCCTATTTTGGGAACATGACTAGATAAGTAGCTGGGAACTCATTTTCACAAGATGGAATTCATAACTTTCCTATAAATGAACGGTATCAGTGCGTACCTAAACATTTTAGGAACTTTAGGAAACTCCCTTGATGTACTGATTCGAGACATGAACAAGTGACGTCACGACTTCTATTGATCACAGAAGTATCTTATCTCTAGTTCGACTAAAGATAAAGTTCATTGGAGAATCAACGGGAACACAAGGATAAAGCGGTAATTACAGGGGCAAAACGGTAAATTTATCTGCCTGTAATTATCAGGGTTCCACGTGAAGGATATATCACAGATATAAATAAAAGATAAACTAAATGGACATAACTCATCTATAGTGAGGGGAGTTCAGCTATGAATCTATAGTGGAATTATTCATAGTTAGATAATAAGTAATTAACTGATTATGTGTTAATAATTAATTGACTAATTATTAAGCCCATGATCTATAGGTTCATCGGGTCCCTATGCTAACCCAAATATCGTAGTCGCGAAATCAAGTAGAAGAAATGGAAATTTGAAGTAAAGTGAATTACTTAAAATAGGCAATATTAATTGTTTAAATATTGAGTATATTTAAACGGTAATTAATATAAACATTATTAATTGTTTAAATAATGAGTTTATTTAAACATGAAATTAATAATGAAATATTATTAATTATACATTATTAATTATTTAAATATTGAGTATATTTAAATGTAATTAATAATTTGAAATTAATTAACAATTATTAATTGTTTAAATAATTATATTTAAACGGAAATTAAAAATTAAAATTAATTAAATTAATAATAAAATATTGATTGGATAATATTTAGTCGGGAGAAAATATTAATATTATTAATTGTTTAAATAAAATATTTTATTTAAATGGTAATTAATAAATTAATTAATTAAGTTGGACTTATTAATTTAAGAGAGAATTTCAAGCCCAATTGGATTAATGAACCCAATTGGAATTGGCCCAAAATAATTAATTAAATAAATTGTATTTATTTATTATTTTATGATGATAATTTTGGCCATGCCTTGTGTTTTGAGGAGATAATTGTTTGAATTATATCCTAAAATAATTACATAGATTTATTTACCCAAGATAAATAAAATAAAGAAAATAAAATAATCTCCTATTTATCTATGGCATTTTCGAAATTGCAAGATAAAGGAAAGAGATAATCTTTATTCTTTTTGTATTTATCTCTATAGATTAATCCTAATGTGATTAGGATTCATATTTTTCTATAAATAGGAGGGTTGGGTCATTCATAAATCACACAATTCAATTCTTTGGAAATTGAAAAATCTCTCTTCCTCCTTTTCTCTCCCTTTGCCGATTTTGCTATTCAAAATTGGGAAGAAAATATTTTTCTTCTTCCCAATTTCTTCTTAAGTTCGATCCCACAATCGGATTTCGTTTGATCGATAGGGATATAGGGTAGAAGATTCGGTGTTGTTGAGGATTTGATGCTGTAAAGAAACCTCCAACCGATTCTCCATTAATCAGTCAATGTAAGTTCCGGTTCTAATTTTCGAAAATAAAGCATGAATCTACATGTTCTTCGTGTTTTTATCACAAATTGCATGATATTAATAGATCCTAAATTAAGTGTTAAGTTGTGTTACTAAATAATTTCCGCTAATTTAGTAAATCATCCCTTCAATTGGTATCAGAGCTAATTTTAATTATCATGCTAAATTTGTGTTTTTTCGAAAATTTTGGTGGGTTGCATAAAAATCGTTTTATGTATGTTTATATAAATTGTGCTATATAAATTGTGGAGGTTTGCTTATTGACTGTTTAGGTATTCTTGAGGCACTTAGGATTTTAAATTTTAGTAGAAAATTTGTAAACCCTAAATTTTAGGGTATAGGAAAAATTTGTAATTTTCCCATACCCAATGATGACAAAATCGGCTACACCAAGGGAGGAAGAGAATAAAATTTTTCTCCACCATTCTAAGAGGTCCACGCCTGTAACGTCCCCTTATTTTGTGATAAATTTTTTATTTATTTTTTTTTTTAATTTAAGTAATTAAAGTTTATTTATTTATCCTTAAATTAAAATTTTGTAGTTTAATTCGGTTTTAATCCTTTAATTGACCTTTTTAGTTTATTTTCATTTTAATGTTATTAATAATTATTAACGGGCCAATTAATAATTATTAATCACCATTGGGATAGTTTGAGATGTTCGGGATTCGTTTTTAAGCTAAAAGTCATAAAAAGGGCAAAACCGTAATTCCCACTTACCTAAATATCTAGATATTTGTTCATCTTCTTAAAATATCTTCTTTGACTTTGGTTGACCAAGAAAACACTTCATCTTTCTCATTTCTCTTACTCAAGGCCGTGGGTCTTCTTCTCTTCTTTCCCAAATTTGTTTTTTATTCGTTTCTTGCCCGATCGACTTGATTCCGGGTCCAGTGGAAAGGTATCGGTCCTACGATCATTTTCCACCTAGCCTTCGTACTTGCCGCTCGTATTATACGGAGTTCTCGGTAAGTTTCTCTTGAAACCCTAAGCTCCAAATAGTGTTTTAATGGAGTTTTCATTGATTTCCTTCGATTTCGTGTTGTAGAACTCGGTGTTTGTAAACTCGGGAGTAGTTTTACGTGTTTTTGGAAACTATCCCATAACCCTAAAACCGAGTTTCAGTAGAAACCCTTCCCATTTGAAATTTACCCTTTTGGGTTTGATTTTGGGTTAGAATTTAATGAAATAATGTTTATTTAAATTCAATTCGGGAAAGGGCTTAATGTTCAAAAACCCTAATTATCGATACCCATTGAAATCAGGATTATCGAATTTGCTTAAAACCAACTCGAAACACTTTTAGATTGCCAAAAAGCCGGAAAACCAAACCCGAGGCCCTTTTTCCTTGTGATGGCCGAGAGCCTCTTGTGGGGTTTTGTTGGGTTTTTCGTCGTTTTGTATGTTTGGTTGTTGTTTGATCGATAGTTGGTAATTTATTGATTGTATGATATAATTCTTTGTAGGTGTTTTTGAACCGCTCACTTTATCGCTCCTTCGAACTTAGGAGCAAAGTCATCTTTAATTAAGGTGAGAATAGTTAGGATTTAAAGTAATTATAGAAATCGAATAAGTGTAATGGTTTGTAGAATCGGAAACTAAGATTAGAATCCAAACTAAGATTAGAGGGAGTGAGTTAGTGCCTTAGGATTTGTAGTTAATCCTTTAAGCGAGAAACCTAGGATTTCTCGATGAAAGCCTTGAATCTTAGAAGATTCTAAGTTAGATTAGTTTCGGGGTTTAAGATGGATCATTGGAAGTTTAAGATCCTTGAAGGTTTAGGTTAATCGTTATGTTTGATCTTTACTTTTATTATTGATACCGGAGTTTGATTTATAAATCGTTCGTCCGAGAATTCTTATCTGTTTCTTTATCTTATGTCATTTACTTATAGCCCCTTTACTTTATGTTGGTTGTGATTTCTTTAATATTCGCACTTTACTTTATTTACTTTTGCAAGCATATGCATAACATTTTGCACCATTATTTATTATACCATAACATCTCGCATCATTGAAAAGAGAAAAAGAAAAGAATGAAAGGAACGGTAGATGAGTTGGATACCCACGTTACCTTCATGCATAAGGAATGGTGGATGAGTTGGATACCCACATTACCTTCATACATAAGGTTGAATGGTGGATGAAATGTGAAAATCCACATTACCTTCATTTCATGTAACGTCCCGTTATTTTGTGATAAATTTTTTTTTTATTTATTTTATTTTAATTTAAGTAATTAAAGTTTATTTATTTATCGATAAATTAGAATTTGTAGTTTATTTCGGTTTTAATCCTTTTAATTGACCTTTTTAGTTTATTTTCGTTTTAATGGTATTAATAATTATTAACGGGCCAATTAATAATTATTAATCACCATTGGGATAGTTTGAGATGTTCGGGATTCGTTTTTAAGACAAAAGTCATAAAAGGACGTAATCGTAATTTCCAAATTTGCAAAAATATCTAAAACACTATTTGCCTTCTTCTTTAAATGAAGCTTTGACTAAAAATTGACCAAAATGCTCATTCATTTCCCTCCCCAAACCGTGAGCATCAAAGAGGAAGGAGAGAAAATTTGATTTTGTTCGTTTCTTGCCCGATTGACTTGATTCCGGTTCCATTGGAAAGGTATCGGTCATACGAATCATTTCCTCTTAGCTATTGTCCATTTCTCTCGAGATCCAAGGAGTTCTCGGTAAGTTTCTCTTGAAACCCTAAGCTCCAAATAGTGTTTTAATGGAGTTTTCTTTGTTTTCTTTCGTTTTTTTTCGTTTTCTTGCCGTGAAACTCGGTGTTTGTCAATACAGGGAGTAGTTTTAAGTGTTTTTGGAAACTATCCCATAACCCTAAAATCGAGTTTCAGTCGAAACCCTTCCCGTTTGAAATTTACCCTTTTGTGATTGGAAATGGGTTAGAAATTAATGAATGAGTGTTTATTTAAATTCAATTCAGGAAAAGGCTTATTGTTCGAAAACCCTAATTATCGATACCCATTGATATCGGGAATATCGAATTTTCTTAAAACCAACTCAAAACACTTTTAGATTGCCAAAAAGCCGAAAAACCAAACCCGAGGCCTATTTTCCTTGTGATGGCCGAGAGCCTCTTGTGGGGTTTTATTGGGTTTTTCGTCGTTTTGTACGTTTGGTTGATGTTTAATCGATAGTTGGTTAATTATTGATTGTATGATATAATTCAATTGTAGGTGTTTTTGAACCGCTCGCTTGATTGCTCCTTTGGACCTAGGAGCAAAGTCATCTTTTAATTAAGGTGAAAATAGTTAGGATTTAAAGTAATTATAGAAATCGAATAAGTGTGAAGGTTTGTAGAGTTAAAACTAAGACTAGAAACTGAGTATAAGATTAGAGGGTTGTGAGTTAGTGCCTTTAGGATTAAGAGTTAATCCTTTAAGCGAGAACTTAGGAGTTCTCAAGGAAAGCCTCGAATCTTAGAAGATTCTAAGTTAGATTCGCTTCTAAGTTTAGGTTGGATCATTGGAGGTTAGAAGATCCAAGCGTGTTCTTAGAATGGTTAATAGATTAATCGATCATGTTATATTTCTACTTTTATTTTAATGCCGGAGTTCGATCGACATATCATTCGTCCGAGATTACTATCTATTTTACTTATGTTCTTTACTTTATGTCTTTACTTTTTCTCCTTTACTTTATGTATGTTTCGGTTGCTTTATCATTTACATTTACTTTATTTACTTTTGCAAGCATATGTAAACATATGCATAACATCTCGCATCATTGAAAAGAAGTTGAATCATAAGTTGCGAACGCACACATTACTTCCTTATGCGGAGTTGAATCGTAAGTTGCGGACGTACACATTACTTCTCATGCATAGAAGTTGAATCGTAAGTTGCGAACGCACACATTACTTCCTTATGTGGAGTTGAATCGTAAGTTGCGGACGTACATATTACTTCTCATACATAGGGAGTTGAATGGTAAGTTACGGACGTACGCATTACTTCCTTACGTGGAGTTGAATGGTAAGTTACGGACGTACACATTACTTCCTCATGCATAAAAGAAATTGTGGAATCCTACGGGATGTCCTCATGAAATCATGATTATGATTGATGATATAGAGAATCGAGATGTTATATTTTATACAAAGTTTATTTACTTTACTTATTCTTTGTCATAACAAGTTAATGGTTGAGAATTGACTACAAGTGTAGTAATGTCATACTTTGGAGAAAATGGATTAGAATGACCTAGACTTTGGAGAATTCTAGGAAATAAAGTGTCAGATTAATTGGACACAAATCGAAATGCGAGTTTGAGGTCTATCTTTACTTTTTATGCTTATTATTCTCACTGGGCTTAGTTTGTTAGCTCATGATATTACACCCAATTTCAGGTAATGCCCTGGCTAGAGGCCGTGGAAGGGGAGATGGTGCAGCGTGATTGAGGGATGCTGACCTCGAGATGGACTTGTTTTTGTAAAGTATATGTAAATATTTTTGTGAATTTCAAGACTTTGATGTTGTATTTAGCTCATAAGAGCTTTTGTTGATGTTTTTATGATATGAAATATTTGAACTCCTGATTTGGGACTTAAAGTCCATGTGAATTTATTAGATTGAAAATTAGGATGTAAACAGGTTTTCGGCATGCCAACTTTCAAACAAAACCACGCAAATTTTTCTTAAAATTAAAGACTTCCGCTGTTTTCTCTGATTTTAATTTATTTAAAAGTGACGGGTCGTCACATTTCATGCATAAATGGCGAATGCGTATCCTATGGGATGTACTCATTACTTTTATGCATATGAAAGATGGAATTGAGAATCGAGATGTTATAATTATACAAGTTTATTTATTTTTCTTATTTATGTCATAACAAGTTAATTGGATGAGGATTGACTACGAGAGTTAGTAATATCATCCTTTGAAAAGTTTAGAATGAATTACCTAGAGTTTGGAGGACTTTAGGAGTAAATTGTGTCAGATTACTTGGACACAAATCGAAATGCGAGTTTGAGGTCTATCTTTACTTTTTATGTTTATTATTCTCACTGGGCTTAGTTTGTTAGCTCATGATATTACAACCAATTTCAGGTAATGCCCTGGCCAGAGGTCGAGGGAGAGGAGGTGGTGCTGCGTGATCGAGGGATGCTGACCTCGAGATGGACACTTTTGTTTGTAAAGTTTATGTCTTTATTTTGATGAACTTTAAGACTTTAATGATATATATGTTGTATTTAGCTCATAAGAGCTTTCGATGTGGTTTTTATGATAAGAAATATTTGAACTCCTGATTTGGACTTAAAGTCCATGTGATTTATTAGATTTGAAAAATTAGGATGTAAACAGGTTTTCGGCATGCAGATTTTCAAACAAAACCACGCAAATTTTTCGTAAATTAAAAGACTTCCGCTGTGTTTTCTAAATTTAATTTATTTAAAAGTGGCGGGTCGTCACAACGCCCAAGGAGAGAGAAAATGAGGAGATAAGTCAAGATAATGGTAAGATATTTTAAGATAATTATCTTGTTATATCAAATTGAAGAAATCAAATATTTAAGATAAGGATAAAATCTTTTTAAGATTATCTCCATATTTTAAATTATGAATTTAGATTTGATATAAGATTATATGGAAATTTTTTTTATTTTTATTTTTCTTTCCATATAATTAAAAGATAATTGTTTTAAAACAAGTAATTATGGAAATATTATGGGAGATAATATTGCCTCCATAATTACCCATGCCCACGCCTACACTATGGAGGAGAGAGAAAGTTGAAGCCTCAAGTTCTACAATGGAAGATTTAAATTAAGTTGTAATTTTAATTTTCCGTTTTAGAAATAGTGCCAAGAATACCGGTCAATTTAGCTATTGATTATTTAAATTGTTTATATGTATGATATAATTGTTTTAAATAATGTTCATGCATAAAAGTATGTCATGTAGAAAATCCCACCATAGGTTGTATGATTTTATTAATTGTACTGTAAGGACTCGAATTTTCTCAAATCTTTAAATCATGAGTAAAACAGCGGAAGACTTATTTTTACAAAAATTTGGCGTGGATCCGTTTAAAATACGAACTCCCTAAACCTGTTTACATGGGCTCAATCCAGAGAATTTAAAACAAACGACATTTCACTCCATTTTATACCCAAAATCAGAGAAAATAATACAAAATAATCTACAACAGTTATTAAATTCTCATGAGCCATAAATACAAGTTTAAAAGTAATGACATATGATTTTTATCAAGCATTCGTAGAATGCTCCCAAAATGTACATATAAAGTCCATGTCCCGAAAGCCATCCACTCGTGATCAAGCAACACCATCTCCTCCACCTCGTACCCTACTAAGAGTAATACCTGAAAAAGTTTAAGTGTAGCAACATTAGCATAAAAATGCTAGTGAAAATAAGATGGATGCAAGCACTTCTATGGACCGAATCCCATATCGGAAAATGTGTCCAAAAATCCTAATGTGCTCTTACTACCCATTCCATATTCCCAAGTACTTTACATACGAAAATCAAACCCATTCAACTATATTGTAATTTCGAAAAGTAAACATTCAAGCTCGTGAAATAAAGTACTATAGCATGACAAAGTAAATAACAAAGTAAATAGCAAAGTAAATAATAAGGTAATTTCATAATTTAATCGTGACCACTTGTCACCATTCATATTCACCTCATGACCACATTGTCACCATTCACAAACCGTACCGTGACCTCACTGTCACCGTGACCTCACAGTCACCAAACACAACGTACCGTGACCTCACTGTCACCAATCACAATCGTACCGTGACCTCACTGTCACCGTGACCTCACAGTCACCAAACACAATCGTACCGTGACCTCACTGTCACCAATCACAATTGTACCGTGACCTCACTGTCACCGTGACCTCACTGTCACCAATCACAATCGTACCGTGACCTCACTGTCACCAAACACAAACCATACCGTGACCTCACAGTCACCAAACACAAACCATACCGTGACCTCACTGTCACCAAACACAAACCATACCGTGACCTCACTGTCACCGTGACCTCACAGTCACCAAACACAAACCATACCGTGACCTCACTGTCACCAAACACAAACCATACCGTGACCTCACTGTCACCAATCACAATCGTACCGTGACCTCACTGTCACCAAACACAAACCATGCGTATCATAACGCCATACGTACTACTCCCTTCAGTAGCTCTAAATAGTGAATCCCATCACTAATAATATCGTACTAACTCGATTCTACAGAAGAATCTCTCCAAAGTTTCTTTTAACTATCTTATAACCACTCAAAATAAACGGAGTATCTAATACTCTTCTCCAATTTCCGGAATCTAATTCTCCTCGAGAATATAACTTAATCCACCAATAACATCTCACTTTGAACAACAACCAAACTTAACTAATTTTCCTTATGCACTTTCCTTAACTCCCAAATAATATACATTCTTAGAAATTTCTAAAATCTATTAACCCTCTTAACCTCGATCGAACATAATCGTCAAGAAATTCGAAAACATAAAAGTAATCGCAACCATTTTAAACTCACCTTATTAAAAGAAGTCAACTCCTAAACGCCGGTTGACCAAAATCACGAACGATGCACAAAACCTATAATTAAAATACACCTAAAGTAAATTAATTAACCGAATTGAACAACGATCATCACGTCGATAAAATAAAGGATAAAACAGCCCGGGAATTCATCCATGAAGCCCACGGCCCAAGGAAAGTAATAGGGGAAGTTGGTTTTCCGGATTTTCAAGCACTTTACAAGCATTTCGGTTTGGCTTCGGGTACTTTGGAGGTTGGTAATATCAATGGGTAAACGTTATTTAGGGTTTAGGTCAAAACTTCAATCCCGAACAGTTATGAAAAACATAAAAACATATCATTTGAATAATCCTAAGTATCAACAAATAAGAGAAAAACTAAAAGAAATGGCTTTTGGCTCAAACCCGATTCTAGGGTTTAGGGAAAGTTGAGAAAAACGGTTCCCAAAGGTTTCCCCACATCAATTAGTAACAAATTTGAGAAGAAAGTGGAGCTTTGTTAAAGAAATCACAAGTTGGCTCAATTTCCATGAAGAAAAGTGTTGAGATTCGAAATCTAGGGCTTACCTTATAGAGGTTTAATCTTCCCAAGAGTGGAATGGGTAGAAAGGTCTCGGCGAGAGCTTTCCAACGCATCCGAAATCGCGTAAAACGGTCGAGAAACGAAGCCGGGGCGACCATTTCTTTCTCTCCTCTTTTTTTCTCTCAAAGCTACGGGTTTGGGAAAGAAAATGAGAAGAAAATATGATTTTTGTCTAAAATTGGCTTAATAAAGAAGATAGTGAATAGTGTTAGGATATTAAGAATTCCGGAAATGACGCCTACGTCCTTTTCTTGCCTTAAGGTTTTAAAACGAAACCCAAACCACTTAAACTAGCCCAAAGCTGATTAATAATTATTAATTGGCCTATTAATAATTATTAATACCATCGAAACTAATTTAAGCTAATTAAACAATTAAAAAGGTTTCCGAACGAAAATTAACTATTTACTTCTAAATAACAAATTCTAAAATTATCTTTAACACTTTAATGCAATAAATAAAATAAAATAAAATAAATTTCACCTCAAAATAACGGGACGTTACATGTACATACATGCATCATGATATAATATGTGTTATTATATGCTAATGTATGTGAAACATGCTATAATTTTATTTTATAAATGTTATTATCGAAAATTATATTCTAATTGTTTTAGAATTAAAAGCATGCTTATTTAGTTAAAATTCAAAAGTTAAATCTAGTTTAAAAGTTGAATAGAAACTAAATGAATTATTTTTAATATGGAATTATTGTTTAAACAATTGGGCCAAAATCCATATAAGATAAACAAATAGAAACTTTTAATTAAGGGTTAATTAAAAATTAATAATTGAAATTAATTAAATTGAACGGATCTCTGGCGAGAAAGCTTTGCCCAAGCGATGAGGTTTCATAAAGTTCCCCTAACACGGAGCGCCTCTAACTGAGAGCGATCTGGGAGAAAAGTTCAAATTAATAAATCAAAATTATTAAGACGGCTCATAATGTGATTAGTTTTAATTAGGAAAACTTGAACAGTCACTTTATAAAATTAATCTAACCAATTTAAGAGTTAAAGTTGATTAGGTTAATTAAAACTTGGATTAATAAATTAGCCTGAATTAGTCTAAGTTATGAAACCCTAACTCAAAATATTAAGTGGGAGAAGGAAACATGTCAATGTATCCTATGGTCTCCACTAATGGGCTCGAAACGTGAGATTTATACATGGCCTCTGTAACACGCTGCGAGTGTTCATTCCCATAGGAAGGTTTATTGTATAAATCAATATCAAGTTGGGTCTCCCGAAAGGGATAAAGAATTTTAAATGAGATTGATTGAAGATCGAATCTACACTTCGTAGACACTCTTCAATTTTATTTAAAAGACTAAATTAGTGGGTCACACTTAAAAGAAATTTGATAAATTTTGTTATCAAAATTCTTGACCAAACACACGATAAACAATGACATAGGAATATGAGTTATTCTGAGTTGTCAATTGTTCGAGTGGCATCTCGCTTTTAATGATGGTAACCGACCTAGCATTCGACAAAGACTTCACCTGGTATCATTAAAATATCGTGACATAGTAACATGTTTTAGGGCTTTTCTGTTCATTAATATGTTCGCATTCATGCATCATATTTAATTATATGTCAAAACTTTGAGTATTTGAATGTTGAATGCATGTTAGATTATTAAGATAATGTTTATTTAAATTTCAATAATATAGCATCTGTTTTAGTCACTACACTTGGAAAGAACAAACTGAACTATGAGAACTGTGTTTCCTAGAAAAGGAAATGAATAATTTAAGTAAAGCAGTTTACTTAAATAAATAGACAATATTAATTATTTAAATGAGTTTATTTAAATGGAAATTAATATCATTGTTATTAATTATTTAAATAATGTGTTTATTTAAATGGTAATTAATAATAAAATATTATTAATAAATAATTATTAATTATTTAGGTAATGTGTTTACCTGAATGGAAATTAATAATTAAACATTTATTATTAATTTTAAATAATAGTGATTATTTAAAAGGATAATAGTAAATAACATATTTATCATTAATTTAAATAATGTCGATTATTTAAATAGAAAATAATAAATATTTATTAATAATATACAAAATCGGAATATGATATTTTATTTAAATAATTGATTTATTGAAATAAATATCAAAAGTTAATAAATAAGATTTATTAATAAGGAAGAACCTATAATTGAATTAATGAATTCAATGGATTTTGGTTCAAATTATTTGAATTATTAAATACCAAAATCGACTCATATATAATATTTTAGGAAATAATTGTTGAATTATTTTGTCTAAAATAAATATATAAAAGAATGTTCAACCAAAGACAAATTAAACAAAGAAAAATTAGTTTTTCTTATTGATTTTATACACATAAAATCGGCACGTAAGATAAATAAGGAATAAAATTTGATTTTATTCTTGTTTATTTTAATAGTATTTCCTAATTCGATTGGAAAACTATTTTACGTATAAATACAAACGTCTTGGTTGTTCATTCAAAAGCTTCTAATTTCAATTTTCGAAATTGAAAACTCTTCTTCTTCCTATTCTCCTCGTAACCGATTTTACAATAGTCTAAAAGGGAAGAAAATATTTCTCTTCCCAAACCATAGTTTTTGAGTTTAGTTTAGTTATCAATTTGTTTTTATTTTGAATTATGTAATAACTATTGGTTCTCATTTCGTATGAACCAAGTTTGGGAATATTTTAAATAAGAGTTATTTAGGTAGATATTCCTTTACAATTATATTACAAAGTTCCAAAGTGTGATTGGATAGTTATTCAAAATACTTAGTATAAAACAAATAAATTCCAAATCCAAATTCTAAACTCCAGAATATCTGAATGAGTTATAAGGTTTAAAAATGTTTAAATACTTAAGTCTAAAATTACTTAAATAAGTTAGAGGGATTAATCTCTTAAAGATGGTTCTCAAGGAATTTGAGATGATAACCATATTAATCCACGAACTTATGGGATAAGTAAAATCGAATATCTTTGATTTATCAAAGATAACTAGACTTAAATATCACTAAAACTTGAACATTCAGATGTTAGAACTTAAGTGATAAGTAAACATTAAATCGATTTCTTATATTCCAAACATTCAGTTATTTTAAAAGGATGTTTTAAAAGGAGTACAAACTGATATGGAATAAACAAAATAGAAATTGAATAGCAATAACTAGTGAATAATTGATTTCACAAATTTATTAAAAAAAAAGTTCAGTAAATCAGTGATACTGAAAAGTTTAAACCATACTCAAGATAGAAAAGAATTACAATGATTTTATTTCACAATAAAACAAGTAGTCATTTAAAAGTTTAAATGGTAAAATTACTTGTAGAACTTTATTTGAGTGGGAGCGTCATAGAACGAACCAAACGGACTTTTAGAAGTCCAAGTGAAACTCATTGACTTCAAAATCAATGAATAAAGTTCAAAATAAGTGAAATAAAAATGACATGAATTTTCAATACTTGAGTTGAAAAAGGTCACTTATACTATACATTATTTTTGAAATAATAACAAGTATAAAATTGTAATCATTAAACAAATGAAAGTAATGGAGAATTACTTTGTAGTGGGAGATTAAGAATTTCGAGAATCCTAGAACCAATGTGACTAAAATAAAATTTACAAATAGTATGTTAGTGCACATAGATAAAATAAGAGATTTTATGAGTTGCACGGGCTCAAATTCGAACATGAATTTAATTTCATGTAAGAATTCGACAAAAGACCTTTGCGAATTAAACATTAAATGAGTTAAGTATAAGTAAAATGAGCTTTTACTAACTAAACTCTAAATTCGATTGATTGCTAAGTCGTTAGTAAATGAAAGGTGTATGAGCATGATGGTTTCAAATCAATAGTTAATAGAGTTTATTTTATGGTGATAAAATATGGAATCTATTAAACTTAATGAAACTAACATTAGACAAAATAAATACATACTAAACAGATGAAAACGTTACTGATAAAGCATTAAAATGACTACCATGGCTAAGTAGTTGATAGTCATCCAGTTTGACTGGAATTACAAGTCAAATTTCCAAAGGTCTAGGACAAGTGGGAGATTGTTAGGAATGGTGTCCTAGAACTTGTAATTATTTAATAATAATAATTTATTAAGAATAAATTAAATAAATAAACATAAGTTCTTTATATTATCTAGATTGATTCAATTATTGAGATTAGGAATTTATGGAAATATATAAATATCAAACATTCAAATAGTAAACCCTAAGTTACTCTTATGAAATCACGACTTAGTATGTGAGTCATAAAAGAGGATTAAAGTCGAGATGAGTAACTTAAACGTGTCTACAGTAAACGGATAACGTTTGGGAACCTTATCCTGGTAACACTGTTGATAGCTTCGCATTTTGTTTATAGACAAATGATCGAATCCTGATCATTCATGTGGGAGACATGAAATGGAAGTATCATATGCAATGTTGATTGTATAAGACAGGACCACGATGTTCGATCAAATTTCTTATTAGTACCAGTTTACAGAAATAATCGAATATCAAACTAAGTTTATCAACCGTGATAGATCTCAATCCTGAGTGAAATGCGGACTCCTATTTGTGGAGTTATGTTCTTTGATTCACATAGTTGAGAGCGATCTGTAAGAACGCTTAATACACTCCTGTTTTGGGAACATGACTAGATAAGTAGCTGGGAACTCATTTTCACGAGATGGAATTCATAACTTTCCTATAAATGAACGATATTAGTGCGATACCTAAACATTTTAGGAACTTTAGGAAACTCCCTTGATGTACTGATTCGAGACATGAAGAAGTGACGTCACGACTTCTATTGATCACAGAAGTATCTTATCTCTAGTTCGACTAAAGATAAAGTTCATTGGAGAATCAGCGGGAACACAAGGATAAAGCGGTAATTACAGGGGCAAAACGGTAAATTTATCCGCCTGTAATTATGAGGGTTCCACGTGAAGGATATATCCACTACAAAAAAACTGCCAAATTGCGACCGGTAAATTGCGACCAAATGGTCGTTTTTAACCTAAAATGCGACCAACAGAGTGGTTGCTAAAAAGCTGGTCGGATTTCAATTGTGCAACTGCATGGTCACAAAAATTCGACCATATGGTCGCAAAATATTTTGGTAGCAAAAAAGTCAAACTTTTGAAAATGCGACCAAATGGTCGCATTAAAAGGGACCATATGGTCGCATTTTATCTTCAATAGAAGTGACCATTTGGTCACATAAAAAGTGACCAAATGGTCGTAATTTTTGTGACCAAATGGTCACTTATTGGCTCAGTTAAAATACGACCAGATGGTCGCCAGTTAAAATACGACCAGATGGTCGCTTAAAAAGCGACCATCTGGTCGTAATTTATGTGAAAGATAAGTGACCAATTGGTCACATAAAAAAGTGACCAAATGGTCGCATTTTATGCGACCAAATGGTCACTTTAGTCTCAGTTAAAATGCGACCAGATGGTCGCTTAAAAAGTGACCATCTGGTCGCAATTAAGAATTTTTTTTTTAAATTTAAATTTCAATAATTAGTTAATTAATTATTAATTAATTATTAATTATTAATTATTTATTTAATTAATATTAAAATTTCATAAAAACAAAAAATTGGAATTCAAATAAAAAATATATATATAAAATATTAAAAAAATGTTTTATACAATCGAAAGAATCCTATAACTATTGCGGAGGGGCGGGGGGGGGAGGAGGCGTCGATGACGAAGGGCCGCCGCCTAGAGATCCAAGTCCGCGGCCAAAGCGGATGCGACCCGGCGTCGACTCGTGCCTGCATGCTGGCCTCAATATCGGCCGACTCGAGTAACGAAGTCCTCACGCATAGCCTCCATGTCCGGCCCTTCTCCGGCGCCAAGGGCGGAGCTAGTGCTCGCTCGCTCCGCCGAGGCCGGGCACATCCGCATAAAGGCGTCGCCCGTCGAGCCGAGCCCAGGGACCGACCCATCAGCCGAACCCCTCCAGGACCTCCAAGAACGCCTCTATACGGTCCTCCTGAGTCGGTTGCGAGTCCAGGTGTGGGCAACCGCTGAGTCAAGGACTCCGTGAAACGTTCCTAAACATTTAAAATTCAGAAAATAAAATGGTTAATATATAATGTGTATGAAAAATTTTAAAGAAAAAATAATAATTGAAAAAAATATTAAATACCTGAACTTCTTTCGCCTTATCGTCGACGAACGTCCCGTCCTTCTTCGTGTGAAGAACTAGGTGCAGCTCATTGGGCGGGACGGGGCGCCCGTGCTTCGCTTCCTAAAAAATCAAAGAGTGAAGAATAAAACATAATAAATTAATAAGTAATTGAAAAAAGAAAACGAGAAAAAAGAAAACGAGGAAAAAAAAACATACCAATCGACGATGGTGCTCGTCGTGGGTCCGCGCCCCCGCTGTGTGTTTTACTGGATTCTTCGCGCGGTTGGCCTTATTCCTGCTTGACACTGCCATGCCCTGAGGAGTGGTCAAGCTCGCGAGAAGCCGCGCGTGGTCCTCCGGGCTCATCCACACGGGGCGGTTTGCTGCTTGCTTTCAGCGCGCCCGGAACATGAGGTCCTTGAATGTGACGACCCGTCACTTTTAAATAATTAAAATCAGAGAAAACAGCGGAAGTCTTTTAATTTACGAAAAATTGGCGTGGTTTTGTTTGAAAATTGGCATGCCGAAAACCTGTTTACAACCTAATTTTCAAATCTAATCAAATCTCATGGACTTTAAGTCCAAATCAGGAGTTCAAATACATAATATCATAAAACATCAACATTAGGCTCTTAGGAGCCAAATACAAGATACAATTCCTTAAAATTCATCAAAATAAGACATAAACTTTACAATCCTTTAGTCCATCTCGAGGTCGCATCCCTCGATCACGCAAAGACCACCTCCTTCTCCTCGACCTCTAGCCAAGGCATTACCTGAAATTGGTTGTAATATCATGAGCTAACAAACTAAGCCCAGTGAGAATAAATAGCATAAAAAGTAAAGATAGACCTCAAACTCGCATTTCGATTTGTGTCCACTTAAACTGACACATTCTAATCCTAAAGTTCTCCAAATGATACTAATTAGCACACTTAGTCTTATTGTTCATCCATAACTCGTTATATCATAAATGAGAAATATAAATAAACTTTACAAATTATAACATCTCGATTCTCTTTCTCATCTATCAAATGCATAAAAGTAATGAGTACATCCCGTAGGATACGCATTCGCCATTTATGCATGAAATGAAGGTAACGTGGGTATTCAATTCATCCACCATTCCTTATGTATGAAGGTAACGTGGGTATTCAACTCATCCACCATTCCTTATGCATGAAGGTAACGTGGGTATTCAACTCATCCACCATTCCTTTCATTCTTTTCTTTTCTCTTTTCATTGATGCGAGATGTTATGGTACAATAAATAATGGTGCAAAATGTTATGCATATGCTTGCATATGCTTGTAAAAGTAAATAAAGTAAGGTACGAATATTAAAGAGATCGAATTCAACATAAAGTAAAGAGCATAAAGTAAATGACATAATGATAAATATAGATAAGAATCTCGGACGAACGATATGACGATCGAACTCCGATATCAATAATAAGATTAGAAACATAACTTAAACGATTAACCTATACCCTCCGGGATTCTAAACTTCCAAATAATCCGAGGTTCTATTAACCGTTCTAGTTATAAGTTGGATCTTTAACTTCTAATAATCCAAACTTAGTTCACACGAACCTAACTTAGAATCTTCTAAGATTCAAGTCTTTCTCGAGAACTTCTAAATTCTCCTTAAAGGATTAACTCTTAATCCTAAGGGCACTAACTCACAACCCTATAATCTTAGGTTCGGATTCTAATCTTAATCCCATACTCTACAAACCATTACACTCATTTGCTTTCTATAGTTACTTTACATACTAATCATTCTCACCTTATTAATAAGATGACTTAGCTCCTAAGTCCGAAGGAGCGATCAACCACGAAGTTCAAAAACACCTACAACGAATTACATCGTAACAATCAATAACGAAACCAACTATCATTCAAACAACTACTAAACATACAAAGCCACGAAAACCCAATAAAACTCACAAAGAGGCCCACGGCCCTATCATCAAAAACAAGTCTCGGGTTTGGTTTTTCGGCTTTTTGGCAATTCAAATACGTTTTGAGTTGGTTTTAATCAAATTCGATAATCCCGATTTCAATGGGTATCGATGAATAGTGTTTTTGAACATTAGTCCCTTTCCCGAATTGAATTTAAATAAACATTCATTCATTAATTTCTAACCCAAAATCAAACCCAAAAGGGTAAATTTCAAACGGAAAGGGTTTCGACTGAAACTCGGTTTTAGGGTTATGAAATAGTTTCCAAAAACACTTAAAACTACTCCCGAATTGACAAACACCGAGTTTCACGGCAAGAAATCGAAAGAAAGCAAGCAAAACTCCATTAAAACACTATTTGGAGCTTAGGGTTTCAAGAGATTCTTACCGAGAACTCCTCGGATCTCGAGAGAAACGGACGAAGGCTAGGTGGGAAATGATCCTTGACCCGAGGGCTTTCCAAAATATCCAAGATTGAGTCGATCCGGCAAGAAACGAAGAAAATCAAATTTTCTCTCTTTGGCCTTTGAAGCTCACGGCTTGGAGGGGAGGAAAAATGAAGATTTGTGAAGTCAAATGTGGTCAATGATCTCATTTAAAGAAGATAGTCAAATAGTAATTTAGATATTTTGTAAATTGGGTAATTACAACTTTGCCTTTTTATGACTTTTGGCTTAAAACGAATCCCGAACATCTCAAACTATCCCAATGGTGATTAATAATTATTAATTGGCCCGTTAATAATTATTAATACCATTTTAACGTATTTAAATAAATAAAGCCATTAAAAGGAATTAAAATGAAATAAATTACTAAATTCTAATTTAATAATAAATAAATGAATTTTAATTACTCAAATAAAAATAAAATAAATAAAAGTTTTTTTTTTTTTTTTTTTTTATCACAAAATAACAGGACGTTACAGTCAACCCTCCTAAAAAGGCTTTTCGTCCCCGAAAAGTAAACTCACTAAGTGAAAAGCTGAGGATACTTTGCTCGCATATCATCCTCACGCTCCCACGTAGCTTCTTCAGACACTTGGTTCTTCCAAAGGACTTTCACCAAGTGTATAGTCTTGTTTCTCAACACCTTTTGCTCGAATGCTAAAATCTCAACTGGTGTCTCCTCATAAGACATACTAGCATCCAAAACTATCGGCTCGTGATCAATCACGTGAGAAGGATCTGCCATGTACTTCCGAAGCATAGATACATGGAAAACATTATGAACTGCCGATAAAGAAGGTGGTAAAGCCAATCTGTAAGCCACTGCTCCTACTCGCTCAAGTACCTCGAAAGGGCCAATGAACCTAGGACTCAGCTTACCTTTCTTTCCAAATCTCATAACACCTTTCATAGGTGCTACCTTCAAAAACACGTGGTCCCCCACTGAAAACTCAAGTGGACTACGTCGTTTATCTGCATAACTCTTCTGTCGACTTTGGGCAATCCTCATCCTCTCTCTGATCAAGTCAATAGACTGACTAGTCAACTGTAACAACTCGGGTCCCAAAAGCCTTCTCTCTCCAACCTCATCCCAGTGAGCTGGAGATCGACACTTTCTACCATAAAGTGCCTCAAAAGGTGCCATCTCAATGGTAGCCTGGTAGCTGTTATTATAAGCAAACTCTACCAAGTACAACTGAGAATCCCAACTGCCCCCAAAATCAAGAACACAAACCCTCAACATATCTTCCAGAATCTGGTTAACTCTCTCGGTCTGACCATCTGTCTGGGGGTGAAAAGCTGTGCTAAAATCCAAGCCTGTACCCATAGCTGAATGCAAGCTCCGCCAAAACTTCGAGACAAAACGAGTGTCCCGATCAGAAACAATCCTCACTGGCACACCATGTAATCTAACGATCTCCCGTAGATACAACTGTGCCTAAGTCTCAACTGGGTAGGTGATCCTCCCAGGTATAAAGTGCGCGGTCTTCGTCAAACGGTCTACAATCACCCAAATTGTATCATAACCCTTGGGCGTCCTCGGCAAACCACTGATAAAGTCCATGGAAATCTCCTCCCATTTCCATTCTGGCACACTCAGAGGGTTAAGCAAACCCGATGGACTCTTCCTCAAAGCCTTGACTTGCTGACAAGTCAAACATCTACTAACGAAGTCCGCTATCTCAAACTTCATTCCCGGCCACCAATAGTGCTCTCTCAGGTCCCTGTACATCTTCGTACTACCTGGATGAATAGAGAAGATAGAACGTGAGCCTCCTCCAACAGCCCTTCTAAAAGTCGATCCTAAAGGCACACATAGCCTCTTACGATACATCGAGCACTATCTCGTAGAGAAGGTAAAATGACTAGGTACATCCGACTCGGCCTCTCTAAAACCTGCCTGCAAGTGAACCTCTCCCCTCTGCGCATCAATCATCCTCTTGCCTCAAAGTAGGCCCCATGTTCAAACTAGCCGGACTCACGGTGACCTCCAGGCGATGCAATGCTATCTCGGCTCGTTCCATATCCCACCTCAATCTCAAAGGTAAGGTGACAAAGTCAAGAATGAGAAGACTTCCTCTTGAGTGCGTCGGCCACTACATTGGCTCTCCCAGGATGATACCTGAATGTCACGGTCATAATCCTTGACAAGCTCTAACCATCTCCGTTGTCTCATATTCAATTCCTTCGAGTGAAGAAATATTTGAGACTCTTATGGTCAATAAATATCATAATCTTCTCACCATACAAATAATGCCTCCATATCTTCAATGCATGCACAACACTGCCAACTCTAAATCATGAGTCGGATATTTCTTCTCATGCTCCTTCAATCGACGAGAAGCATAAGCTATAACTTTACCATGCTTGCATCAACACACATCCCAAACCTCTGTGGGAAGCATCCAGATATACAGATAAACCACCAGGTCCTATCAGGCGACACTAGAACAGTCTTGTCACAAGTCTCCTCTTGAGCTCCTCAAAGCTCCTCTCACAATCCTCGACACCATACAAAATCAACCCCCTTCGGGTCAAACGTGTCAAGGCTAGACAATCTTGGAGAAATCTTGCACAAACCGTCTATAATAGCCTGGCAAGTCCCAAAAATCGCGAATATCGCCCACACTCGTCGGTCTAGGCCGGTTAGTAATCGCCTCAATCTTAGAGGGATCAACAGATACTCCTCTACTCGATACTACGTGGCCTAAAAATGCCACTTCCCTCGGCCAAAACTCACACTTAGAGAACTTGGCATACAATCTCCGATCTCGTAGTACTGTCGGAACCTCTCGAAGGTGCATAGCGTGCAACTCCTCGTCTTGGAATAAACCAAGATATCATCAATAAAAACAATCACAAACGAGTCAATGAACCTCCTAAACACCGTGTGCATAAGGTCCATAAAAGCTGCAGGAGCGTTAGTCAAGCCAAAGGACATAACTACAAACTCATAATGTCCATAACGCGTCCTGAATGCAGTCTTGGGAATATCCTCATCCCAAATCCTCAACTGATGATAGCCAGATCTCAAATCTATCTTCGAAAAGATAGTGGCTCCCCTCAACTGATCAAACAAGTCATCTATCCTGGGCAAAGGATACTTGTTCTTCACCGTAACACGGTTCAACTCTCTGTAATCAATGCATAAACGCATAGAACCGTCTTTCTTCTTCACAAACAACACCGGGGCTCCCCACGGTGAAACACTTGGGCGTATAAACCCCAAGTCTAAAAGTCCCTGTAACTGACTCTGGAGTTCTTTCAACTCAGCCGGTGCCATACGATAGGGTGCTTTGGACAATGGAGTCGTCCCAGGTGCAACCTCAATCGAAAATCAAACTGTCTCACCAGGTGGCAAACCGGCAACTCATCAGGGAAGACATCAATGAAATCCCTCACTACCTGGCACGAACTCAAACTAGCCTCCTGGTATAGAAGTGTCAACCACACTAGCTATATAGCCCAAGGCTCCATCACTCAAGCATACTAGCTTCTAACATCGATATCAAAATGGGTACCGATCTACTACTAGTCCCACGAAAACGTACACTAGTCCCACATGGACTCATAAAATCAACCACTCTCTCTGTACAATCAATAGTGGCACGATTAGGCGATAGCCAATCCATACCCAAAATCACATCGAAATCGGACATAGGCATGATAATCAAAGTAGCATGCAAACAACAACCCATAAAACACAAATCATCGTGCTAATCATACTATCAGCAATAATAAACTTCCCCACTGGGGTCGAAACACGCATCTCAAACCCTAACCAGTGCAGGACTCAAGCATGGCCGACTCAACAAAAGCAGAAGAAATAAAAGAGTGGCTAGCTCCAAAATCAAATAAAACAAAGGCCAATGGCCTAAAACAATCAGTACCGGTAACTACGAGCTGCAGCCTCCGCCTCCTCTCTAGTAGCATAAACTCGGGCCTGATGCGAGCGGTGGAGGCGTGAATCGATGTGGCGGTGGAGGAAATCTCGGTGGTGGTGGAGGTAAAATCAGTGGAGGCCGAACAACGGTGGAAGTCTAAACTGCCGTGCATGGCCACCCCGACCTCTACCTCTAAACCGTCCTCTGCCCTGGTCCTGACCTCCGCTCGGTCATGACCTCTACCTCTAACCGGAGGAGCATACAAAGCGGTGGTGCCTGATAAGGTCTCTGCTGAATACCCTGTCCCGGGTAACCATACTGTGGTGGCTGAGCCTGATAAGCTCTACAGTATCTAGATACATGACCCTCCTGACCACAAGTATGACACCTCTGTGGTAGGGTACATCTCCCAGCGTGACGACTAAAACAGTTCTGACAAAAATGGGGAGTCTGTCCCTGTGTCCTCGGTGGTCTAAACCGAAGTCCACCCTGAGCTTGCTGCTGCTGCTGTCTCTCTTTGTGGCGGTGGTACTCGACTAGCGAGTCGTCCTCTACCTTCCTCTTATGAGAGGAAGTCTCTCCGGTAGCAGCTAGTTTACCCTTCCTTTCTTCAGATGCCAAATCCAAAGAAAGGGCAAACTCTAAAGCCTCCTCATAGGTAGTCGGACGCAGAGTGCGTAAAAGACCCCTAATCTCGGCTCTCAGCCCTACTAAAAATCTCCTCATCTTGCTCTCAGGATCAGCAATCTGTCCAGGAGCAAATCTAGACAGTCGGTCAAACTCTCGCTCATACTCGGCCACCGAGCTATCACCCTGTTTCAGGGTCACAAATTCCACCTCCAATCTATCTCTCAAATCAATAGAATAGTATTTCTCATAAAATTTCTCACGAAATACCTTCCAAGTAACCTCCATAGTCAAAGAAAGTGACCTATGGAGACCTCTCCACCAATATAGAGCATCATCAACCAAAGAATACGTACCACAATGGACCTTCAGATGGTCCGGGCACCTGATAAACTCAAAAGCTCTCTCAACTCTATCAATCCAGAGCTCAGCAAAAGATGGATCCAAAGACCTACCGTTAAACTCACCAGGTGCATGTCTACTATACTCTCTCAAAAACCTAGCAGCCTCGGTAGATCCAACCTGATCAACTGCCACATCACCGGTTGGTCTAGGTGGTGGTACAACAGGAATACGGGTCCGCAAAGATCTCGCAATAATCCTAGATAATCCTCCTCGAAATATAAACTCCTCGCCCCTGAACAGGTGGCGGTACAACAGAATCACCAGGCGAGGTACTATAGGAATCACAGGTGGAGGTGGTGGTGGAGGTGTAGGGCCCCGAGCTCGCCTCTACCTCTACCTCTCACTCCGGCTCGTCTAGCCCCCCTTCTAGGAGGCATACTGAAATAAAGTCAATAAAACAAGATAAGTCACTTGTAAAAGAGGATTTACCACTCTTTTACCAAATCGAAATGAAATGCGAGTTTAAAGATAAGGTCTAGGAATACCTGGTGTCGCGATCTCGGATGATGACTCTCGAGAATGGACTTAAAAACAAAACATGAAATACAAACATGCATCGCATGTAGTCTACAAACCCGTCGGCTCGATACCAATCGTGACGACCCGTCACTTTTAAATAATTAAAATCAGGAGAAAACAAAAGTCTTTTAATTTACGAAAAATTGGCGTGGTTTTGTTTGAAAATTGGCATGCCGAAAACCTGTTTACAACCTAATTTTCAAATCTAATCAAATCTCATGGACTTTAAGTCCAAATCAGGAGTTCAAATACATAATATCATAAAACATCAACATTAGGCTCTTAGGAGCCAAATACAAGATACAATTCCTTAAAATTCATCAAAATAAGACATAAACTTTACAATCCTTTAGTCCATCTCGAGGTCGCATCCCTCGATCACGCAGCACCACCTCCTTCTCCTCGACCTCTAGCCAAGGCATTACCTGAAATTGGTTGTAATATCATGAGCTAACAAACTAAGCCCAGTGAGAATAAATAGCATAAAAAGTAAAGATAGACCTCAAACTCGCATTTCGATTTGTGTCCACTTAAACTGACACATTCTAATCCTAAAGTTCTCCAAATGATACTAATTAGCACACTTAGTCTTATTGTTCATCCATAACTCGTTATATCATAAATGAGAAATATAAATAAACTTTGCAAATTATAACATATCGATTCTCTTTCTCATTTATCAAATGCATAAAAGTAATGAGTACATCCCGTAGGATACGCATTCGCCATTTATGCATGAAATGAAGGTAACGTGGGTATTCAATTCATCCACCATTCCTTATGTATGAAGGTAACGTGGGTATTCAACTCATCCACCATTCCTTATGCATGAAGGTAACGTGGGTATTCAACTCATCCACCATTCCTTTCATTCTTTTCTTTTCTCTTTTCATTGATGCGAGATGTTATGGTACAATAAATAATGGTGCAAAATGTTATGCATATGCTTGCATATGCTTGTAAAAGTAAATAAAGTAAGGTACGAATATTAAAGAGATCGAATTCAACATAAAGTAAAGAGCATAAAGTAAATGACATAATGATAAATATAGATAAGAATCTCGGACGAACGATATGACGATCGAACTCCGATATCAATAATAAGATTAGAAACATAACTTAAACGATTAACCTATACCCTCCTGGATTCTAAACTTCCAAATAATCCGAGGTTCTATTAACCGTTCTAGTTATAAGTTGGATCTTTAACTTCTAATAATCCAAACTTAGTTCACACGAACCTAACTTAGAATCTTCTAAGATTCAAGTCTTTCTCGAGAACTTCTAAATTCTCCTTAAAGGATTAACTCTTAATCCTAAGGGCACTAACTCACAACCCTATAATCTTAGGTTCGGATTCTAATCTTAATCCCATACTCTACAAACCATTACACTCATTTGCTTTCTATAGTTACTTTACATACTAATCATTCTCACCTTATTAATAAGATGACTTAGCTCCTAAGTCCGAAGGAGCGATCAACCACGAAGTTCAAAAACACCTACAACGAATTACATCGTAACAATCAATAACGAAACCAACTATCATTCAAACAACTACTAAACATACAAAGCCACGAAAACCCAATAAAACTCACAAAGAGGCCCACGGCCCTATCATCAAAAACAAGTCTCGGGTTTGGTTTTTCGGCTTTTTGGCAATTCAAATACGTTTTGAGTTGGTTTTAATCAAATTCGATAATCCCGATTTCAATGGGTATCGATGAATAGTGTTTTTGAACATTAGTCCCTTTCCCGAATTGAATTTAAATAAACATTCATTCATTAATTTCTAACCCAAAATCAAACCCAAAAGGGTAAATTTCAAACGGAAAGGGTTTCGATTGAAACTCGGTTTTAGGGTTATGAAATAGTTTCCAAAAACACTTAAAACTACTCCCGAATTGACAAACACCGAGTTTCACGGCAAGAAATCGAAAGAAAGCAAGCAAAACTCCATTAAAACACTATTTGGAGCTTAGGGTTTCAAGAGATTCTTACCGAGAACTCCTCGGATCTCGAGAGAAACGGACGAAGGCTAGGTGGGAAATGATCCTTGACCCGAGGGCTTTCCAAAATATCCAAGATTGAGTCGATCCGGCAAGAAACGAAGAAAATCAAATTTTCTCTCTTTGGCCTTTGAAGCTCACGGCTTGGAGGGGAGGAAAAATGAAGATTTGTGAAGTCAAATGTGGTCAATGATCTCATTTAAAGAAGATAGTCAAATAGTAATTTAGATATTTTGTAAATTGGGTAATTACAACTTTGCCCTTTTATGACTTTTGGCTTAAAACGAATCCCGAACATCTCAAACTATCCCCATGGTGATTAATAATTATTAATTGGCCCGTTAATAATTATTAATACCATTTTAACGTATTTAAATAAATAAAGCCATTAAAAGGAATTAAAATGAAATAAATTACTAAATTCTAATTTAATAATAAATAAATGAATTTTAATTACTCAAATAAAAATAAAATAAATAAAAGTTTTTTTTTTTTTTATCACAAAATAACGGGACGTTACATTGAATCGATCCCGGACGTGACTGTCCCATAGGGGGAACAATCTACCGTCGGTGATATCGGGATCGATAACAGGAAACTTGCCCTGAAAAAATTGAAATAAAAAATTGTTAAAGTAATAAATTTATTTCTATAAATTTCAAAATTAATTAATTATGAAAATAAATTATGTTTTTACCTTCCAACTGTCGTACATCCGACGTTTCTCCGTCGTCGGAATCTTCGTCCAGCGAAGGTCGCTGGGTAGAGGCATGCTCTGGAGGACCTCGCGAAACCGTTTTGAAACGGTCTAGTCTTGTTGTACTTCGCAAAATCACAAAAAATTATTGTGCTATATATTAGAAACTATTAGTTAAAAAGAATAAAAAACTTTTTGAAAAATAGTAAACAAAATTACTTACGTATCCCCTTCAATCCGAAGGGTGGAGTCTGCGCCCGAGACATGCGCGTGCATGAAGTCGAGGGGCCACCTGATCCGACCCGATGCGGCACCGGACGCCGACCCAGGACGCATACCCTGATGCTAAGCCCGGAGGCGTGGCAAGGGAGTCTCCGGCGGCCGTGGTGTCGAAGACTCTGGTCTCAAGGACTCTATCATCGAGCGTGGCGGCAAGTCGCGTGTCGTGAATCGAAGAGGATGTCCAACTCCTCCGTAGTCGTCCGCATCGGGGCAACGCCAGATGGCGTCTGCGGAGACCCCTCGTCACCCGCGTCGTCAGGCTCGCCTCGACCGGGGAGGACGTCGTCGCCTGTCATAATCCTACAACCAAAATAAACTAATTTAATACTAATTACGTAAGTAAAATATTGATTAGTTTATTTAATTAAGTAAATAATTTAAAATAAACTAATCAAATTAATTTGAATAAAAGTAAATTAAAATTAGATTAATTGAACTAAAAGTAATTCAATTAAACTTAAGATTAATTAAGTAAAACTAAAATAAACTAATCATTTAATTTGAAATAAAGTAAAGTAAAGTAAAATTAGATTAATTGAACTAAAATTCAATTAATTTTAGTTTCAATTAATCTAATTTTACTTTACTTTAATTCAAATTAATTGATTAGTTAATTTTAGTTTTAATTAATTAATCTTATGTTTAATTGAATTAATTTTAGTTCAATTAATCTAATTTATATTTACTTTAATTCAAATTAATTGATTAGTTATAACTAATCAATTCAATTGAACTAAAATTAATTCAATTAAACTTAAGATTAATTAATTAAAACTAAAATTAATTAATTTTAGTTTTAATTAATTAATCTTAAGTTTAATTGAATTAATTTTAGTTCAATTAACCTAATTGTACTTTACTTTAATCAAATGTAACTAAAATTAAGTAATTAAACAATTTTTATTTAATAATTAAACTAAAATTAATTAATTAAATTAGTGTAACTCATTAATTTAAACTACTTAAGTATAATTGAAGTTAAACTATTTGAATGAATTACCCTACTTTAAATTAATTGATTTTAGTTTGAAATAAAGTAAAGTAAAATTAGATTAATTGAACTAAAATTAATTGAATTAAACTAAAATTCAATTAATCTTAGTTTCAATTAATCTAATTTTAATTTACTTTAATTCAAAGTAATTGATTAGTTAATTTTTGTTTTAATTAATTAATCTTAAGTTTAATTGAATTAATTTTAGTTCAATTAAGCTAATTTATATTTACTTTAATTCCAAGTAATTGATTAGTTAATTTTAGTTTTAATTAATTAATCTTAAGTTTAATTGAATTAATTTTAGTTCAATTAACCTAATTTTAATTTACTTTAATTCAAATTAATTGATTAGTTCATTTTAGTTTTAATTAATTAATCTTAAGTTTAATTGAATTAATTAATCTTAAGTTTAATTGAATTAATTTTAGTTCAATTAACCTAATTATACTTTACTTTAATCAAATGTAACTAAAATTAAGTAATTAAACAATTTTTATTTAATAATTAAACTAAACTATTTGAATTAATTACCCTACTTTAAATTAATTGATTTAATTAAAGTAATCTAAATTACATTAATTAAACTAAAATTAACTAATCAATTCTAGTGTAATTATAAATTAATTTAGTTTAATTTTATTAAATTAAAGTAAACTATCTTAAATAAACTAAATAAGTAATTAAACTAAATTAGATTAAGTAATTAAATTAATTACTACTTAAATTGAATTAAAGTAAACTAAGTTAGATTAATTAAACCATTAGATTAATTAAACTAAAATTACTTAAAGTAATAAAATTAAAGTAAACTAATTAATTAGTTAATGTAAACTAAACTAATTAAATTAAACTACATAAACTAAAACTCAACTAATTAAAGTAAACTATCTTAAAAACTAAAACTAAGTAAACTCTAAATTCATAAACTAAACTTCAATTTGTTACGAAAACTAACCTCGTGTAATCGAAACCGGGATTGGTGGTTGAGGATTTTCGGTTTAGAGGAAGAATGGGAACGGGAACGGGAAGAAATAACGGGGAACGGATAGGGGAAAGAGAGAAACGAACAAAAAGAGAGGAAGAAAAAGAGAGAGGCATAAGAGGAGAAAAGAAGAAAAGAAGAGAAAGCAAACGGGAAAAGGGAAAAAGAAACGGGGAAAGGAAAGGGAATGAAATTTAAATCATATTTTGCGACCAACTGGTCGCAAATATGTAATTATGACAGGAAATGAACAGACGCGCGTCTTTGGGAAATTGCGACCATATGGTCGCATTTACAAATACAAATGCTACCATTTGGTCGCATTTATAAAAAAGCGACCAAATGGTCGCCAGATTTGCCATTACCAAGACCACTTGTCTTGTCACGCGTCCGTCAACAATTGCGACCATCCTGGTCACAATTATGAGATTCACCGCCAAATATTGCGACCATATGGTCGCATTACTTAAATTCACCGCCATAAATTTCATGAAAATTTAAAGTTACCGCCATAATTGCGACCATATGGTCGCAATTCCAATTGTATTTTTTAAAAAATATTATTATACTTTTGCACAAATGCGACCATTTGGTCGCTTTTCTCCCAAAACCCTAAACCCTAAACAACCCTAAACCCTAAACCCTAAACCCTAAATCCTAAACCCTAAATCCTAAAATGCGACCAAATGGTCGCATTTCTCTTCTAAATTACTACCATGTGGTCACCTTTTTTGTAAAATTGCGACCACCTGGTCGCAAATATTAATATTTATATACTTTTTTTTTATATTGGGTTACTTTCGATATTTACATATGACAGGAACTCTTGTTTCCATGTTGTTATATTCATTGATATGTTTCTTCATGATTTTCGAGATAAATTTTTGTAATTCTTGATTTGGAACTATTTGATTATAATTAAGAGTTTTTTTTAATACGATATAGATAATTTTATTCTTGTTTTTCAAGATAGAAAGTGCTAGAAGGGAACCAAATAGACTATTGAAGATGTACATATTTATATATAATTAATTTGCATCCACATATTCATTGGAAGCAATTCCAACTAGAGATTCGATATAAACATGTCAAAGTTGAAATCAAGAGGAATCTTTCTTATAATAAAAAAAAAAGTTAATTTTATTTTCATCGTATTTCGTCATCTTTTGATTTTAAGTTTGGTCTATTGCTTTATTCATAATTGTAAATGCTTTACTTGAACAAAAAAGAGTCACACGACTATATTCAACTAGAGGTTTAAGGAAAATATAATTATTCTCTGTACAATATTATTGTTCTCTCTTTGTATGGAAATTCGGATATTTTCAAGACGAGGTTAAATATTATTATTTACTCTACACAAATTTTAGAACAATCTAAAGGCGTTTAGATAGCTTATTGATCTTGAAGAGTTTTTATATTAATTGAAAGTGAATAATTTTTATTTAATTGACATTATTATTATTGTTAAGAAATGTAATCAATAAAATTAACCACATCTTGAAATTTTGGAATTATTGGTAATTTTTTTAATCATCTATTCTTATTTTTATTTTTTCTTTTCTAAAAGCTTATAATGTAATTTTATTTTATGAACAAATCAAATAAGACAAAAAATTCCACGTGCATCTCGCACGTGTTAAAAAATAGTTATTTATAAATAATTGGTCATATAAAATCATATAATTTGCGACCATCCGGTCACTTTCTAATGTGACCATATGGTAGCTTAATTCCCAGCAAAATTTAAAGCTACCACTCCCCAAAAAAGGTCACAAAATTGCGACCAGATGGTCACTTTCAATTGTGACCACTTGGTAGCTTTTTTCCCTCCAAAATTACGCGCCATTTTTTGCTACCAAGACATATTTTAGTCACCAAAATTGCGACCAGGTGGTCACTTTTAATTGTGACCACTTGGTAGCTTTTTTCCCTCCAATTTTAAGCTACCACTCCCCAAAAAAGGTCACAAAATTGCGACCAGATGGTCACTTTCAATTGTGACCACTTGGTAGCTTTTTTCCCTCCAAAATTACGCGCCATTTTTTGCTACCAAGACATATTTTAGTCACAAAAATTGCGACCAGGTGGTCACTTTTAATTGTGACCATTTGGTAGCTTTTTTCCCTCCAAAATTACGCGCCATTTTTTGCTACCAAGGCATATTTTAGTCACACAAATGCGACCAAATGGTCGTTTTTATAGGTGACCAAGTGGTCGCTTTTTTTGCCCCATAATTTCGCGCCATTTTTTATGACTACATCTACTTTTGGTCGCAATCTGGTCGCAAAAAAAGTGACCAGATGGTCACTTAAAGTCAACCTTCAAATAAAGTGACCAACTGGTCACTTTAAAGCTACCACTTTTTTTGGTCGCAAATTTTTTGGTCGCATTTTGGCAGTTTTTTTGTAGTGATCACAGATATAAATAAAAGATAAACTAAATGGACATAACTCATTGTGACGACCCGTCATTGTTAAATAAATTAAAATCAGAGAAAACAGCGGAAGTCTTTTAATTTACGAAAAATTGGCGTGGTTTTGTTTGAAAATTGGCATGCCGAAAACCTGTTTACATCCTAATTTTCAAATCTAATAAAATCACATGGACTTTAAGTCCAAATCAGGAGTTCAAATATGTATATCATATAAACATCAACATTAGGCTCTTAGGAGCCAAATACAAAATACAATTCATTAAAGTTCTTAAAGTTCATCAAAATAAGACATAAACTTTACAATTCCATTAGTCCATCTCGAGGTCGCATCCCTCGATCACGCAAGACCATCTCCCCTTCCACGGCCTCTAGCCAGGGCATTACCTGAAATTGGTTGTAATATCATGAGCTAACAACTTAAGCCCAGGTGAGAATAATAAGCATAAAAAGTAAAGATAGACCTCAAACTCGCATTTCGATTTGTGTCCAATTAATCCGACACAAACTTTCCTAGAATTCTCCAAAATCTAGGTCATTCTAAACCGTATTTTTCCAAATAATGATACTAATTAGCACACTTAGTCAAATTGTTCATCCAATGACTTGTTATGACATAAAATAGAAAAATAAATAAACTTTGTATAATTATAACATCTCAATTCTCTTTCTCATCTATCATAAGCATAAAAGTAATGAGTACATCCCGTAGGATACGCATTCGCCATTTATGCATGAAATGAAGGTAATGTGGATTTTTACATACTATCCACCCTTATCCTTATGTATAAAGTAGTGTGGGCAACTTATCATATCCCACCAATACTTATGCATGGAAGTAGTGTGGGCAAATTAACATATCCCACCAATACTTATGCATGGAAGTAGTGTGGGCAAATTAACATATCCCACCAATACTTATGCAAGGAGGAAATGTGGACTTTCTCGTATTCCACCATTATCCTTTCGTTTTTCTTTCTCACTTTCTTTTCTTTTCAATAATGCGAGATGTTATGCATATGGTTGCATATGCTTGCAAAAGTAAATAAGGTAAATGTAAATGATAAAGCAACCGAAATATGCATAAAGTAAATGAGCAAAAGTAAAGACATAAAGTAAAGGACATAAATAAAATAGATAGAATTCCGGACGAACGATATATCGATCGAACGCCGCTAATAAAGTAAAGAATCAAAACATAACGATTAACCTAAATCTTCAAGGATTCTAAACTTCCAATAATCCAAGGTTCTATCAACCGTTCTTATCAAAGTCTTAGATCCTTTAACTTCCAAATGATCCATTCTAAACTCCAAAACTAATCTAACTTAGAATCTTCTAAGATTCGAGGCTTTCCATTGAGAAATCCTAAGTTTCTCGCCTAAAGGATTAACTACAAATCCTAAGGCACTAACTCACTCCCTCTAATCTTAGTTTGGATTCTAATCTTAGTTTCCGATTCTACAAACCATTACACTTATTTGATTTCTATAATTACTTTAAATCCTAACTATTCTCACCTTAATAAAAGTGAAGACTTTGCTTCTAAACACCGGAAGAGAAATCAACCACGCGGTTCGAAAACACCTACAATTAAGTTATATCGCAAAATCAATAACTTTACCAACTATCGATCAAACAACTACTAAACATACAAAGCGACGAAAAACCCAATAATTCCCACAAAGAGGCCCACGGCCTTATCATAAAAATGGGGTCTCGGGTTTGGTTTTCCGGCTTTTTGGCAATTTAAATACGTTTTGAGTTGGTTTTGAGCAAATTCGATAATCCCGATTTCAATGGGTATCGATATTTAGGGTTTTCGAACATTAATCCCTTTCCCGAAATGAATTTAAATAAACATTCATTCATTAATTTCTAACCCATTTTCAATCCCAAAAGGGTAAATTTCAAACGGGAAGGGTTTCGACTGAAACTCGGTTTTAGGGTTATGAGATAGTTTCCAAAAACACTTAAAACTACTCCCGAATTGACAAACACCGAGTTTCACGGCAAGAAATCGAAAGAAAACAATGAAAACTCCATTAAAACACTATTTGGAGCTTAGGGTTTCAAGATAAACTTACCGAGAACTCCGTGGATCTCGAGAGAAACGTGCGATGGGTAGGTGGAAAAGATTCGTATGACCGATACCTTTCCAACGGACCCGGAATCAAGTCGATCGGTTGAGAAATGAGCAAAAACCAAAATTGAAATAAAATGGGAAAATGGGGGGAAGGAGGCTACGGCTTGGAGGAGAAAAAGGAAGAAGAAAATGACATTTTTGCTTGGTCAAATCCAATTTAAAGTGATAAATGAATAGTGATTTGACTTTTTAAGAATTTTGGAAATGACAGATCGTCCTTTTTATGACTTTTGACTTAAAAACGAATCCCGAACATCTCAAACTATCCCAATGGTGATTAATAATTATTAATTGGCCCGTTAATAATTATTAATACCATTTAAACGTATTTAAATAAATAAAGCCATTAAAATGAATTAAAATGAAACAAATTACTAAATTCTAATTTAATAATAAATAAATGAATTCTAATTACTCAATTAAAATAAAATAAATAAAAGTTTTTTTTTATCACAAAATAACGGGACGTTACACTCATCTATAGTGAGGGGAGTTCAGCTATGAATCTATAGTGGAATTATTCATAGTTAGATAATAAGTAATAAACTGATTATGTGTTAATCACTTAATTGACTAATTATTAAGCCCATGATCTATAGGTCCATCGGGTCCCTATGCTAGCCCAAATATCGTAGTCGCGAAATCAAGTAAAAGAAATGGAAATTTTAAGTAAAGTGAATTACTTAAAATAGGCAATATTAATTGTTTAAATATTGAGTATATTTAAATAGTAATTAATATAAACATTATTAATTGTTTAAATAATGAGTTTATTTAAACATGAAATTAAGAATGAAATATTATTAATTATACATTATTAATTATTTAAATATTGAGTATATTTAAATGTAATTAATAATTTGAAATTAATTAACAATTATTAATTGTTTAAATAATTATATTTAAACGGAAATTAAAAATTAAAATTAATTAAATTAATAATAAAATATTGATTGGATAATATTTAGTCGGGAGAAAATATTAATATTATTAATTGTTTAAATAAAATATTTTATTTAAATGGTAATTAATAAATTAATTAATTAAGTTGGACTTATTAATTTAAGAGAGAATTTCAAGCCCAATTGGATTAATGAACCCAATTGGAATTGGCCTAAAATAATTAATTAAATAAATTGTATTTATTTATTATTTTATGATGATAATTTTGGCCATGCCTTGTGTTTTGAGGAGATAATTGTTTGAATTATATCCTAAAATAATTACATAGATTTATTTACCCAAGATAAATAAAATAAAGAAAATAAAATAATCTCCTATTTATCTATGGCATTTTCGAAATTGCAAGATAAAGGAAAGAGATAATCTTTATTCTTTTTGTATTTATCTCTATAGATTAATCCTAATGTGATTAGGATTCCTATTTTTCTATAAATAGGAGGGTTGGGTCATTCATAAATCACACAATTCAATTCTTTGGAAATTGAAAAATCTCTCTTCCTCCTTTTCTCTCCCTTTGCCGATTTTGCTATTCAAAATTGGGAAGAAAATATTTTTCTTCTTCCCAATTTCTTCTTAAGTTCTATCCCACAATCGGATTTCGTTTGATCGATCGGGATATAGCGTAGAAGATCCGGTGTTGCTGAGGATTTGATGCTGTAAAGAAACCTCCAACCGATTCTCCATTAATCAGTCAATGTAAGTTTCGGTTCTAATTTTCGAAAATAAACGATGAATCTACATGTTCTTCGTGTTTTTATCACAAATTGCATGATATTAATAGATCCTAAATTAAGTGTTAATTTGTGTTACTAAATAAATTCCGCTAATTTAGTAAATCATCCCTTCACCTTATACTTCCCAAGGTTAAAAGAAATGATAGCTTGCTTATGCACCTTCACCTCACCACTATTATTTAACCATTGTAACTTGTAAGGCTTGGGATGTGGTTTAGTAGGTGATAACTCTCTTAAAGGGATCTATTTAGCATACTAAAAAGTGGATAAATCCAAGTTAAGCATGAGTAATTTAGCATTAGTAGTCGTCATTTAGCTAAAATTAAGGAAATATCATTTTGGCTCTCTCTTTTTAGTAATTTTGGAAATTTTGTAAATAAGTGCCTGAAAGTAGCTCTTTTCCTTTCATTTAGATGCTGCATAACCTTTTGATTTGAGATGTCTAGGTGCGGTTGCTCGAACTAGCTTTGTTCTCAAGATAACCCAGCCCTAGTGCAAGAAGATTCGATGCTAAGGCATGCGAGTTAGCTAGATGCTAGATATTTTTGTGCAGACAGCTGTATTTGACAAGACTGATGCCCATCGTTGTATGCTACAGTGACGCGTTTGTACAAAAGTAGATTGTCAACTTTGTGTAGCTCTTTGTTTTTTGGTTGGAAAAAGCCTAAAAAGGGAGAGAAGAATATATATATTGATTTGCCAAGGGCGAGAAGAAGAGATGATGATCAGGAGGAGAAGAAAGCACGGAGGCGATTGCGAAGAGGATCCTAGTTTTTGATTTCTTATTAGTTTTACGTTTATTTCATTTTCATTCAAGAAGACATGGAACATTTTATCTTATCTGTTGTTGAACATTTAGCCATGAGGAGCTAAAGTCCCTTGTGATATTGTGCTACAAGGGTAGGGATGGATGAATATAGATGTGTAAATGAGGATTTAATTGCATGATGTTTCATGAAGTTGTCATTCTTAGCTTTATCTTCTATAAAACTACGTGAAAACTTAGTTAGAGGAGTCTAACCTTGTGTTGAGAAATATTAGGGTTAGCATCTTAAAAGAACTTCAACAAGCTTATGAATTCATTTAAAGATAAGGAAATTCATAAGTCAACCAAGTTTCATAATGTGTTAGAGGAAGTAAGAGCATTAATTGAATGGAAGTATTTAGAGATAAAACTCCATTGAAGTCGTGCATTGATAGATATTCGAGAGAATAGTATCACTACTACTTATATTTTGTTGTGAGGATCGCATGAAATTGTTGTGTATTTACATCATCTCAATAGCTTCAAGAGTTAGTATATTCTGTCTCTTCCCCGTTGCACAATATCCATACCCACTCTTGATCTACATTGTGTGATAGATCCCTTAAATTGTTTTCTTAGTATTCTGTTTCTGATTATATTCACTAATCTTTCTTTTCACTACAGAATTGTACCTTGTTACACAACTATCCTTGTGGGACACGACAGTCACTTACCACTTTATTACTTGTTGACCATGTGCACTTGCATGCCATCCACCACACACCACGTAGTTTGACCACTGCTTCATCCAACAAGTTTTTGGCATCATTGCCGGGGATAGTTTTCGTAACTGGTGTATTTTTCAGTTAGTGTATAAATTTGAGTGAAAAGGTGCAATCTTTACTTAGTGTGTTGTTTTATCTAATCATTTTTTATGAGTGTTGAAGGAAGTACATAGTCAGAAGAAGAAGCAGAACGATATCCATACGATCCAGAGATAGAACGGACGTTTCGAAGAATGAGACTAAACAACCAAGCCAGAATCGAAGCAGTCATGGAGGAAAACAACATACCACCACAGTAAAATTTGGGAATGGGAGCACATGAACAGTAGAGAGATAGAGAAGGTTAACAAGCAGTACAGTATGTTGAGGATAGACATCAAGTTATGCGTGATTTCGGTGCTCGCCCCAATTTTGAAGGAATGGGACCTACAATTGCACGACCTAATGTGGATACAGACAAATTCGAGTTTAAACTTGTGATGTTCTCAATGCTCAATTCAATTGGACAATTTGGAATAGGGTCACATGAAGATCCTCACAATCTCATTAGATTGTATTTGCAACTGGGCAACTCATTTAAGATGCCTAGTGTATCACACGAAGCTCTTCGTCTATCTTTTTTCCCATATTCACTCAAGGGAAAAGCCAGTACATGGTTATTGTCAATGGATGCTGACTCAATCCATTGTTTGGCAGATCTAGTTGACAAATTTCTCACCAAATATTTTCCCCCAAGTAAAGCATCTCAAATTCGAATGGACCTGCAAAATTTTGTTCAAAATAGTAATAAAAATCTCGCTGATGCTTGGGAGAGATGGAAGGAAATGATGAGACATTGTCCACAACAAGGAATGCCTGGTTGGCTTTAGATTGGGACCTTCTATAAGGGATTAGATGCCAACAGCAAATTAATCATCGACTCCGCATCAAATGGAACCATAATGTCTAAATCGTACGAGGAAGCTCAGGATATTTTGGAAGGAATAGTTTATAATAGTTACCAATGGCCCAGTGCATCTCTCAGGTCTACAGAAAGAGGTGCAGGTGTGGATCTCAATGCATTAACACAACAAATGGCTAATATGTTCATGAAGAACCTGAATGCATCAATGGTCAGTGCTAGTTCAGTAGCAAATTAATAGACCTCTGTGCAGGGAGTGAACCAAGTGCAGTCAAGCTCATTTTATCATGGTGTCACTTGTTCTGTTTGCCAAGGAGAGCATCCCATGGAATTGTGCCAGCAGAATCCAGAGTCCATAAACTACATCCATTACAACAAGAATTTCAACCCATATTCTGATACATACAATCCTGGTTGGCGACACCATCCAAATTTTTCATGGAATCAAAACAACAGTTCAGGAGCAGGACCTTCTAATGCACCAGCACGATCAATAAATGCAAATGAAGGAGGCCAAAAAACCTATCCACCGAGAGGGATTCCACCCATGCAACCAATGAACCAGCAGAAGCAAGGTGCAGACCAAATGAACTCTCTTGAGCAGTTTATGAAGGAGTATATAACCCGCAACGAAGCATCAATAAGGAATCTGGAGAATCAAGTAGGTCAATTAGCTTCCGCCATAAATTCTCATCCCAGTGGACTCTACCTAGTGACACAGTTAACCCTTGCAATATGAATGCTAAAGGAAAAGGGATTGAACATTGCAATGTAATCATGCTGAAAAATGGAAAGACTCTTTTAGAGGACCAGTCAATCAAGGAGCCTGCAAAAAGAAAAAGAAAACTCCCAGTCATCATAGAGAGAGCAGAGGCAAAATTTGAAAAGGGGGAAAGAGTTGTTCCAAGGCAGCAAGGCAGTGTGATTTTGACACCACCATTTCCTCAAAAATTTGTGAGGAAAGAGCAAGATGCCCAGTTCAAAAAATTCCTTGACGTATTGAGACAATTACATATTAACATTCCTTTGATTGAAGCCCTATAGCAGATGCCGAACTATGTGAAGTTTATGAAAGACATACTCTCAAGGAAGAGGAAGCTAGATGAAGTGGAGACTGTAACTATGACCTCAAAAGTTTGCTCAATTTTTCAACCAACATACCACCCAAGTTACAAGATCCAGGAAGTTTTACTATCCCTTGTTCAATCGGTAACACTTATTGTGGCAGAGCTCTATGCGATTTTGGAGCTAGCATCAACCTGATACCCTTATTGATATTCAAACAATTGGGAGTTGGAAATGTAAGACTCACCAGGGCAACACTCCAATTTGCAGACAAGTCTATAGCTCACCCTCAATGAAAAATAGAAGATGTCCTAGTACAATTGGACAAATTCATCTTCCCAGCAGATTTTATCATCCTAGATTTCGAAGCATATTGTGAAGTTCCAATCTTACTTGGACACCCATTTTTAGCAACAGGAAGGACTTTAGTTGACGTTCAAAAGGGTGAATTGACAATGAGAGTTAATGATCAGGAGGTAACTTTTAATATTTTCAATTGTTTAGAATTTTCTAATCATGTAGAGCATTGTTCTATGATTGATGTTATAGACACAGCTGCCAATAAGCAATGGAGAAGAAACTGTGTAGCAAACAAATGAGTAGACTATTGCTAGACAGAGGATAAAAATTGTGAAGAAAACCCAACACCAACCAGTGCAGAAGAAACACCTCAAATTGAGTCTGTTTACGACATCCGAGTTCAGAGTTCAACAAAGAAAGAGCATTCGGGGATGGAACTCAAGATTTTACAATCTCATCTCAAATATGCATTTCTAGAAGACAACAGTACTTTGCCAGTCATCATAAATTCCAAATTGGCACCAGAGCATGAATCTCAACTCTTGAAGGTCCTACAGAAATTCAAAAATGCTCTTGGATGGACTATTGCAGATATAAAAGGGATTAGTCCAACCATTTGCATACATAAAATCCTTTTGGAAGATGACAGTTTTCACTCTGTAGAACAGCAAAGACAATTAAATCCTGCCATGAAAGAGGTGGTCAAGAAGGAGATAATCAAATGGTTGGACGCAGGGATTATTTACCCAATTTCTAATAGTCATTGGGTCAGCCCAGTGCAATGCGTTCCTAAGAAGGGTAGAATGATGGTGATAGTTAATGCAAACACTGAATCGGTACCAAAGCGCAAAGTCAATGAATGAAGAGTTTGCATGGATTACAGATGATTGAACAAAGCCACTCAGAAAGATCATTTTCCACTTCCTTTCCTAGATCAAATGTTGGATAGATTGACAGGCAAAGAATATTACTGCTTCTTAGACGGATACTCAGGATACAACCAGATTGTCATTGCCCTAGAAGATAAGGAAACGACTACCTTTACTTGTCCTTATGGCACATTCGCTTTTCGTAGCATGCCATTTGGCTTGTGCAATGCTCTCGCTACTTTTCAGCGTTGCATGATGGCCTTATTCAATGACATGGTCAAAGACTCATTGGAATTATTCATGGATGACTTTTCTGTTTACGGAGAAAATTTTGTATTATGCCTAAAGCATCTTGAAGAAGTCTTAGCCAGATGCCAGGAAACTCAACTGGTGCTCAATTGGGAAAAATGTCATTTTATGGTACAAGAAGGAATTGTCTTAGGACATAAAATATCTAAGGTAGGGATAGAAGTTGACCAAGGCCAAAGTAGAAGTGATAGAAGGAATGACCCCACCAACAAGTGTGAAAGGGGTACGAAGCTTTTTAGGGCATGTTGGGTTCTTTAGAAGATTCATCAAGGATTTTTCAAAGATCACAAAACTCTTATGTTCATTGTTAGAGAATAACACACCATTTGTGATGACGAAGGCCTGTATAGCAGTTTTCAACTTCTTAAAAACAGCACTCATCCAAGCACCAATTGTGATCCCACCGGATTGGACAATACCCTTTGAACTCATGTGCGATGGAAGAGATTTTTCCATAGGAGCTGTGCTGGGACAGAAGAAGGGAAGAGTTTTTCACGCTATATATTATGCAAGCCGAACATTAAATAATGCACAACAGAATTACACTACCACATAGAAGGAGTTGCTAGCAATTGTGTTTGCACTGGAGAAATTTCGGTCGTACCTCCTAGGAACAAAGATTCTTGTCCATACTGACCATGCTGCTCTAAAATACTTATTGGCAAAGAAAGACGCAAAACCACGCCTCTTGCGATGGGTTTTGCTACTCCAAGAATTTGACCTGGAAATCAAAGATCGAAAGAGTGTGGAAAATCAGGTAGCGAATCATTTATCTAGACTGGAATTTTCGAAGGAAGGATACACTAGAGTGGAAATATATGATAATTTCCTTGACGAGCTAATACTTGCTGTACAGAATATTCAATGCTTGTGGTATGCAGATTTCGCTAACTTTGTGGTCAGTAAAAAGCATCCATCGTCCATGATAGGACAACAATTGAAGAGATTCTCGCATAAAGCAAAATTTTATATCTGGGATGAACCATTTTTATACAAGCAATGTGCAGATCAAATATTGAGAAGATGTGTGGCTGAAGAAGAAATGCAGTCAATTTTATTCAATTGCCATAGTTCACCATACGGGGGCCATTTCGAGGTGGTTCGAACAACAGCAAAAGTGCTACAAAGTGGGTTGTACTGCCCCACCTTGTTCACAGACGCAAAGATTTTCATTCAGCAATGTGACAACTGTCAAAGAATAGAGAATATCTCCCAAAGGCATGAGATGCCATTGAACAACATGTTAGAAGTTAAACTGTTTGATGTATGGGGAATTGACTTCATGGGACCATTCCCACCTTCATTTGGAAATCTCTACATTTTAGTAGGTGTTGACTACGTATCAAAGTGGGTTGAGGCAATTGCTTTACCCACAAATGATTCCAAAGCAGTAATCAAATTTCTGAAGAAAACATCTTCTCACGTTTTGGAACCCCACGAGCATTAATTAGCGATGAAAGGACACACTTCTGCAACAAATTGTTAGAAGGGGTACTTGCTAAGTACGGAGTTAGGCAAAAATAGCAATAGCTTATCACCCCTAGTGCAATGGTCAAGCTGAAGTGTCCAATCGGAAAATCAAGAGAATATTAGAAAAGGTAGTTCATCCAAGTAGAACGATTTGGGCAGAAAGGCTAGATGATTCTTTGTGGGCCTACAGGACAACCTTTAAAACACCTTTAGGTATGTCCCCTTACCTAGTGGTTTTTGGAAAAGCTTGTCACTTACCTCTGGAATGGAGCATCAAGCTTTCTTGGCTTTAAAAGCTCTAAACCTAGACATGCAAAAAGCTGGAGACAAGCGTTGTTTAGAATTGCTTGAATTAGAAGAGTTCAGAAATCAAGCATATGAAAGCGCAAAAATCTTCAAGGAAAAAACAAATAAGTGACATGACAAAAAAAATTTGCGAAAAGAATTCAAGGAAGGAGACAGAATTTTGCTCTACAACTCTAGACTACGGCTGTTCCCAGGTACATTAAAATCCAAATGGTCTGGACCTTTCACTATTGCTAAGGTTTATCCTTATGGAACTATCGAACTCATTGGTAATGAATCAACAAGAAATTTCAAGGTCAATGCTGAACGAATAAAACTATGTTGGGGACAAGGAGTGGATAGGCAAAAGCTATCCATTCCACTCTCTGACCCATGACCAGTCATTCCCACGCATCAGCAACACGATACTTATCTCTCCATGAACAAATTAATTCCTAGCTTGGTGTGGTACTTTGCATTTGAACTTTTCGAATGCATGATTATTCGTTCTACTATTGTTTTGTTTTTATCTAATTCAATTTGTCGCATCTCATGATTACTTGCACGCACTGTGCACATGACTTGGCATTAAAATTGCTTCATTATTCTCATTTATTTTCTAACCGGCCATTTAAGGGCAAAATAGTCATTTCTTGTGCAGTAAAGGCAGACAGTCGCATCGGGTACGTCATCATCCCACGCGTACAGTTGCACCGCTTCATTTCAGCAGCCACGTTCAAATCGTTTCCCCGTTTCATCTTCATCTATAAATACATCTCTTCCCCTTTTTCACTTTCTACTTTTCCTTTTTTTTACCAAACCCTAACCCTATCATTGCTATCTTTCCAACCACTTATGGTCATGACAAGGAATCAAGTAGATCTCTTTATCCCATGCAAGAGATCTACTCGCATGGCTGAAGCTTCTTCTAGTTGCACTTCAAAAGGGAAGGGCATTGTTTCCAACAACCCTATCCATTTGGACAACACATTCGAAGCCGATGATTCTGACAAAGTGGAAGATAAAGTTCCTGACTTGACACACTGTCTTGAAACTGTACGTTTTTACTCCCCTCAGGTCGATGAAGCATATCATAAGGTTTTCAAATGCTGTGAAATCCTGCATGAACAAGGATTTGAGATGACTAACGGAATCGCATGGGGTTTTCCCAGTTACATCACCGGACTAATTGAAACACTCCATTTGGAGAAGTTCGTAAGGCACCCTGACAAGAACCCAGTTATCACTCTAGCCAGAGAGTTTTATGCAAACTTTAGCGATCACAACAATTACTTGATCAAAGTCCAAGGAACTACCATCGATTTCTCTCCTGAAGCTATTAATTCCTTTTATTTGATTCCAGAAGAAGGTGACTATTTTGCTAATCACGTGGAGATGCTCACACCGGACTTCCTATACATGATTCTCCAGCATTTAGGGTATTCAGGCGCACAATGAACGATTTCTACTCAAGGCATCTACACTGTGAAGCGAGCGCATTTAAAGCCCATGTCTAGAATCTGGTTAATCTACCTCCTCACGAGAGTTATGCCAACATCACACAAAACCACTGTAAGTGTCGAACGCATGCTATTACTTTACTGTGTGATGGCTGGAAAACATGTGAACATTGGCGGATAATTGCGAGAGAGATGGAGAAATGTTCTAAAAATGCTGCTTCTGGAGGATGTTTAGTATTTCCAGGTCTGATTACAAGTCCTTGTGAATATGCGGGTGTAGTTTTTGACAACCGTGATGAGGTGAAAAATCTAAGTGGAATGATTGATCACCAATGCATGGCTCGAGTTTTTAGTCACCCAAACCCTATCCAACCACCAATAAATTTACCTGAACCTGATCAAGCCACTTCCCCCATAATCCCCACTACAATGCTTGAAACAATGCATGTATTGATTTTGAAGATGCAAGCTGACCTGTCTAGTTTTGTCCAAAAGACACAACTAATGTGGACCTATCAGAAGATACACAATAGTGTGTTAGAAGACACCCTCTTAGCTCACAAAATCCGTCCACCTCGCACTTTTCCCAAGTTTCTGACCTCTATCCTAGGGGAGTATGACTTCTTTCCTGAGGATTCTGCTCCATCTGCTGATGCACCACCAGCTGCTCAACATAAATCCATCGTCAAGCTAGAAGAGGTTGTGGAAACTGAAAAAGCCAAACCCATTGTTGAATATGAACCGTGGAGATCACCCAATAAGCGTGTTTTGGAGGAGCTAGGAGTCATCAATGAATGCAACTGGGACAGTGATCATGAGTCTGATGGGGATTACGAGTATGCGAGTTTGGAAGAGGAGCTTGAAAATGCACGAATTGATGACTATGATATGGAAATCTCTGATGAAGAACTAATTTGCAAGTGAATTCACGAAGTGAGACTGTTTATCTTTTCTTAAACTTGCATATGTTCTTGCCATGTTTTAGCTTTGTCTATTTTGTTTTCAAAACTATCTGAGTTGTGAGGGCATAACTGTTCTAAGTTTGGGGGGAGGTTTGATAGTCCCCATATTTTGTTTACGTTTTCTATTGCTCACAGTGTAAAATCCAAATGTTTTAAGTTTTAATAGAGCTTAGTTTATTTCTTTTGATTATAGTTTGTACAGTTTTATTTCTGCTGTTGTCTATTTGTTGTTACTAGGTTGCTTAGAAATTGTTAGATGAGGCAAAAATAGTTTTTGTTGCTTCACACAAAGAGTCAGATCAAAACAAATTGTTTAGGGCTACAAATCTTCAACACAAACCAATGCTCTTGTAGTGTCTCTTAAGCAAACTGACCTAACTAACTAAGAAAGCCCGAGAATACCTTGCCTTAGTTGTAATTTTTATCTCAAGCAAGCACCCTCTTCCCTTGTCTTAGCCAGCTGCATAATCCTTTCTTTAAACCCTTGTATAGAGCAAAGTGATGAAAAGAATAAGTTTGGGGGTGGCATAGCCACTAATTCTTTTTCTAGTCAAATGTTTCAATTCCTTTAAAAAAGCAAAAGCTTGTTCCCAAAGTGCACATAGTGCACTAAATGAAAAAAAAAATCAGAAAATGGGTTGGGAAAATAGTCACTCCTCTTCCATAGGAATGAGTGAGCCCATAGGGCAAGCCTCTAGGTGAAGGTGACTAGGAAGTCACATGATTTAGTTGCTTCTAACCAAAAAAAAAAAAAAGAGAAATGTACCAAAAGCAATAAAGCTCTTAGTATTGCAAGGTAGGAGATAGTCTTTTGCAGTTTGCTAAGAAAGGAATGGAGAAGAAAGCCAAAGAAAAAAAATTAAGCTTAGAAGAGTTCCATGATGGCTATCTTAGTGGGTAGTCAAAGGTTGAAAATAGGTGCAAAGTCATTGGCCACACACTGTCACAATTGAGATTAGGTTGCCCTTTGAAACTGGTGGAAGTCTTGACTCTGTTTGAAGCAATAAAAACTTGTTGATAACAATTCTTTTCCTTAGCTTCTTTAAGAATAGCAATAATTTCATGATGTTTCATGAAGTTGTCGTTCTTATCTTTATCTTCTGTAAAACTACGTGAAAACTTAGTTAGAGGAGTCTAACCTTGGGTTGAGAAATATTAGTGTTAGCATCATAAAAGAACTTCAACAAGCTTATGAATTCATTTAGAGATAAGGCAATTCAAAAGTCAACCAAGTTTCATAATGTCTTAGAGGAAGTAGGAGCATTAATTGAATGGAAGTATTTAGAGATAATACTCCATTGAAGTCGTGCATTGATAGATATTCGAGAGAATAGTATCACTACTACTTATAGCTTGTTGTGAGGATTGCATGAAATTGTTGTGTATTTACATCATCTCAATAGCTTCAAGAATCAGCATATTCCGTCTCTGCCCCATTATACAATATTCATACCCACTCTTGATCTTCATTTTGTGATAGATCCCTTAAATTGTTTTCTTAGTATTCTATTTTTGACTAAACTCACTAATCTTTCTTGTCACTACAAAATTACACCTTGTTACACAACTATCCTCGTGGGACACGACACTCACTTACCACTTTATTACTTGTTGACCACGTGCACTTGCATGCCATCCACCACACACCACTTAGTTTGACCACCGCTTCAACCAACAGTAGGAAAATTGAGTCTCTTGACCAGAATTGAGCTCACAACATTGGTACAACTTCTACCATCAATCAAAACACTACATGGAGTCTCATTCACTAATCACCTTGTATGGAACAAGTTGTGTCTTTGGTCATCTTCAAAATCATCCTTTATTTGAGAATTTACAACTCTCTGACACAAAAGTCCTAGTTTATTTCCTTCCTCCCAACTATCATCACTCGCCTTGGGATCCTCAATATTTTCCTCCATATTATCACCCCCTTCGGCTTCCTGAAGAAATTCTTCGTCCATGTCACTTTCTTCCGAATCAGCGACTACTTCTTCTTCAACATCAAATTCTAATAATATCCCTATTTTGATGATTACTAGCCTACACTAATCACCCATACACTCATTAAGCTCCTTTAAAGCTTGGGTAAGTCTAGCAAAAGCTCCCGTTCGTGCCTCTCTCCACCTAGTTTCACTAATCTCTCCCTGATCATTTTCCCATTGTGACATGTTTTATGGACCTCACAACACTCCCTCACAAAATATCACTCGAGGAAACTCTCGTGTTTAATCACTCAAGGTAGGCCAAAATGTTAATTAGGGCTCTTAGATAAGCTATGGTCAAAAGGAAGCAACTTCTGCTTAAAGTACCAAAAATCTAGCAATCATTATTTAAACAATCTTAAAAAATGTAAAGAAACAAAAAAAAAGCAAAAAAAACAGACTAGAATGGTAAAAAAAGAAATGGAAAGCAAAAACAGAAATGTGAAGCAAAGAAGTCTACAAAAGTGGTAGTTCAAGAATGAATTTTTTGGTGGAAGCCTAAATGTAGCTTATTAAGATGATTATAAAGAGCATACAAAAGGCCAAATTCAAAAATTCGTTCAGAATTGAAAACACGAACTCACTGAATTGAAGTTTCTGAAACATAGGATAAACCTGCGCAAAGAAATAAAATCCCAAATTTGAACCGTTTCCTTTATGATTTTGACAACCTATGCATCTGAACTTAGAAAGATAAAAGTCATAATAAACCTTTCAATTCAGAAAACAAAAGCAAATTCGGAAGTTAGAAAAGAGTTTGAATGGTAAACAAAAGCATTAAATGCGACAGTTACAAAATTGGACAGTTTTGACAATTTTAAACTATAGCTGTTTTTTGATGCTTTAAATACGTGGAAATGAATGTGAAACTGATATATTTGAAATATAACTGATGTATAAACACAATTATACCTGATCAACACGAATTCATGTGGATCAAACTCAGAAATTTCAAGAATTTGCAAGATGAACACAAGATTAACAGATTTTGTGCTCTTGGATACAAATGCACTCGTCTTTCGTTTTTTTTTTATTGATTTTCAAGATCTAAACGTGATATTTAAGATGGAGATGAAATCAGGTGAAAATATGAAGAAAAAATGATGACATGGCAGAGACGAAGAGGATGGACAGAATGTGCATTCATAACAATTGGTCCACCCTAAAGATACAAATGAAGGAACCTCTTCTTTGGAAATCCACTTTGGACTAAAATCTCGAACGAGGATCGAAACCAATCTTGTCAAAGTTATCCTTATGATTTAATCCATCCAAAAAAACAATCTTGTCAAAGTTGTCCTCATGATTTGGTCCATCATAAAGATCCAAATGGAGGAACCTTGGATCAAAACCAATCTTGTAAAACTTTTCTTCATGATTTGGACATTCCTAATATTCCAAATGGAGGAACCTCTTCTTTGGGAATCCTCTTTGGACCAAAATATCGAACGAGGATCAGAACCAATCTTGTCAAAGTTGTCCTTATGATTTGGTCCATCCTAAAGATCAAAATGGAGGAACCCCTTCTTTGGGAATCCTCTTTGGACCAAAATGTGGAAGGAGGATCAGAACCAATCTTGTCAAAGATGTACTCATGAATGTCTTCTTTGGGAATCAACTTTGGACCAAAACGTCAAACGAGGATCGGAACCAATCTTGTCAAAGTTTTTCTCAAGATTTGGTACACAACAAAGATCCAAATGGAGAAACCTCTTCTTTGGAAATCCTCTTTGGACCAAAATGTCGAACGAGGATCGGAACCAATCTTGTCCAAGTTGTCCTCATGATTATTCCATCAAGAAAACCAGTCTTGTCAAAGTTGTCCTCATGATTTGGTCCATAATAAAAATCTAAATGGAGGAACCTCTTCTTTGGAAATCCTATTTGGACCAAAATGTCAAATGAGGATCGGAACCATCTTGTCAAACTTGACCTCGTGATTTGGTCCACCCTAATGATCCAAATAGAGGAACCTCTACTTTGGGAATCCTGTTTGGACCAAAATGTCGAACGAGCATCAGAACCAATCTTATCAAAGTTGTACTCAAGATTTGGTCCATCCTAAAGATCCAAAAGGAGGAACCTTGGATCGTCCGACCAATCTTATCAAAGTTATCCTCATTATTTGGACCATCCTAAAGATCCAGATGGAGGAACCTCGAAACATCCAACCAATCTTTTCAAAGTTGTCCTCATGATTTGGTCCATCCAAAAGATCCAAATGGAGGAACCTCTTCTTTGGGAATCCTATTTTGACCAAAATGTCGCACGAGGATCGGAACCAATCTTGTCAAAGTTTTTCACATTATTTGGTCCATCCTAAAAGCAATCTTGTCAAACTTGTCATCATGATTTTGTCCATCGTAAAGATCCAAATGGAGGAACCACTTCTTCGGGAATTCTCTTTGGACCAAAATGTCGAATGAGGATCAGAACAAATCTTGTCAAGGTTGTCCTTATGATTTGGTCGATCTTAAAGTTCCAAATGGACGAACCTCGGATCGGAACCAATCATGTTAAAGTTGTCCTCATGATTCGGTCCATCCTAAAGATCCAAATGGAGGAAGCGTTTGTTTGGGAATCCTCTTTGAACCAAAATGTCAAACGAGGCTCATAACCAATCTTTTCAATGTTTTCTTCATGATTTTGTCCATCCTAAAGATCCAAATGGAGGAACCACGGATTGGAACCAATCTTGTCAAAGTTGTCCTCGTGATTTGGTCCATCCTAAAGATCCAAATGTAGGAACCTCTTCTATTGCAATCCTCTTTGGACCAAAACGTCGAACGGGATCAGAACCAAGATTGTTGAAGTTGTCCTCATTATTTTTTCAACTATAAAGATCAAAATGGAGGAACCACCTTTTTGGAAATCCCCTTTCGACCAAAATGTCGAACGAGGATTGGAACCAATCTTGTCAAAGTTGCCCTCATGATTTGGTCCACTATAAAGGATCGGAACAAATCTTGTCAAAGTTGTCCTCATGATTTGATCCATCTTAAAGATACACATAGAGGACCCTCAAATAATAACCAATCTAGTCAAAAAATTTCTCATGATTTGGACCATCCTAAAGATCCAAATGGAGGAAGCATTACTTTGGGAATCATCCACTCTCTAAACCAAATAGAAACCACATATCCAAAATGTCGAAAGAGGATCTAAACAAATTTTGTCAAAGTTGTCCTCATGATTTAGTCCATACTAATGATCCAAATGGAGGCATCCCTTCTTTAGTAATCCGCTTTGGACAAAAATGTGGAACGAGGATCGGAACCAATCATTTCAAAGTTTTCTTCAAGATTTGGACCATCCTAAAGATCTAAATGGAGGAACCTCTTCTTTGGGAATCCACTTTGGACCACAATGTCGAAGGAGGATCAGAACCAATCATTTCAAAGTTTTCCTCATAATATGGTTCATTTTAAAGATCCAAATAGAGGAACCTCTTCTTTAAGAATCCTCTTTGGATCAAAATGTCGAATGAGGATCAGAACAAATCTCGTCCAAGTTTTCCTCAAGATTTGGACTATCCTGAAGATCCATATGGATGAACCTCTTCTTTGGGAATCCTCTTTGGACTAAAATGTCGAACGAGGATCGGAAAAAATCTTGTCAAAGTTGTCCTCATGATTTGGCCCATCTTATATGTCCAAATAGAGGAACCTTTTTTTTGGACCAAAATATCGAATGAGGATCGGACCAATCTTGTCAAAGTTGTCCTCATGATTTGGACCATCATAAAGATCTAAATGAAGGAAGTTCTTCCTTGGGAACCTTTTTGGACCAAAATATCGAATGAGGATTGAAACCAATCTTGTCAAAGTTGTCCTCAATATTTGGTCTATCCTGAAGATCCAAATGAAGGAACCTCTTCTTTTGGAATCCTCTTTGGACCAAAAGTTCGAACGAGGATCGGAACCAATCTTATCAAAGTTGTCCTAATTACTTTGTCCCCAAAATATCAAAATGGAGGAACCTCTTCTTTTAAAATCGTCTTTGGACCCAAATGTCGAACTAGGATTGGAACCAGTCTTGTCAAAGTTATCCTTATGATTTGATCCACCCTAAAAATTGAAGTGCAGGAACCTCTTCTTTGGGAATTCTCTTTAGACTACAATGTCGAATGAGGATCGGAACCAATCTTGTCAAATTTGTCCTCATGATTTGACCCATCTTAAAGATTCACATGGGGGACCCTCGGATAAGAACCTCTTTTCAAATTCTTTCTCATGATTAGGACCATCCTAAAGAACCAAATGGAGGATGCGTTACTTTGGAAATCCTCAACTCCCTAGACCAAATAAAAGCAACAGATCTAAAATATCGTACGACGATCATAATTTTTTTTGTCAAAGTTGTCTTCATGATTTGGTCCATATTAATGATCCAAATGGAGGAACCTTATTCTTTGGGAATCTTCTTTCGACAAAAATGTTGAACAAGGATCGGAACTAATCTTAAACAAGTTGTCCTCATGTTTTGGACCATCCTAAAGACCAAAATGGAGGAACCTCTTCTTTGTGAATCTTTTTGGACCAAAATGTCAAACGAGGATCAGAACCAATCTGGTCAAAGTTATCCTCATGATTTGCTCCATCTTAAAGATCCAAATGGAGGAACCCCTTCTTTGCGAATCCTCTTTGGACCAAAATGTTGAATGAGGATCAGAACCAATCTTGTCAAAATTGTCCTCATAATTTGGACCATCCTAAAGATCCAAATGGAGAAACCTCTTATTTGGGAATCCTCTTCGTACCAAAATATCGAACGAGGATCAGAACCAATCTTGTCAAAGTCATCCTCATAATTTGGTTTATCCTAATGATTGAAATGGAGGAATCTCTTCTTTGGAAATCCTGTTTGGATCAAAATATCGAACGAGGATGGAAACCAATCTTGTCAAAGTTTTCCTATTCATTTGGTCCATCCTAAAGATCAAAATGGAGGAACCTCTTCTTTGGGAATCTTCTTTGATCCAAAATGTCGACCGTCCACTTTCCTCCATTTGGATCATTAGAATGGACATAATCATGAGGAAAATATTTGTTCAGATCCTCGTTTGACATTTTGGATCTTTTTTCCGATCATTCTTGTCCAAGTTTTCCTCATGATTTGGTCAATCTTAAAGATCCAAATGGAGGAACCTCGGATCGGAACAAATCTTGTCAAAGTTATCCTCATGATTTGGTCCTTCCTATAGATCCAAATTGAGGAAGCTTTTAATTGTGAATCCTCTTTGGACCATAATATCGAACAAGGATAGGAACCAATCTTGTCAACGTTTTCTTCATGATTTCAACTATCCGAAAGGTCTAAATGGAGAAAAAAGTGGAACGAGGATCGGAACAAATCTTGTCAAAGTTGACCTCTCAATTTAGTCCGTCCTAAAGATCCAAATGGAGGAAACTCTTATTTGGGAATCCTCTTTAGACAAAAATGTCGACCATCCTCTTTCCTCCATTTGGATCTTTAGATTTGACCAAATCATGAGGAAAACATTTGTTTTTATCCTCATTCAACATTTTGGATCTGTTGTTCCGATCATTCTTATCAATGTTTTCCTCAATGTTTGGTCCATCCTAAAGATCCAGACGGAGGAACCTCTTCTTTATGAATCCTCTTGCGACAAAAATTTCAAACCAGGATCAAAACCAATCGTTTCAAAATTTTCCTCATGAGTTGGACCATCCTAAAGATCCGAATGGAGAAACATAACAAATATTGTCTAACTTTTCCTCATGATTTGGCCCATCCTAAAGATCCAAATGGAGGAACCTCTTCTTTGGGAATTATTTTTGGGCAAAACTATTAAACGAGGATCGAAACCAATCGTGTAACGTCCCGTTATTTTGTGATAAAAAAAAAACTTTTATTTATTTTATTTTAATTTGAGTAATTAAAATTCATTTATTTATTATTAAATTAGAATATAGTAATTTATTTCATTTTAATTCATTTTAATGGCTTTATTTATTTAAATACGTTTTAATGGTATTAATAATTATTAACGGGCCAATTAATAATTATTAATCACCATTGGGATAGTTTGAGATGTTCGGGATTCGTTTTTAAGCCAAAAGTCATAAAAGGGCAAAGTTGTAATTACCCAATTTACAAAATATCTAAATTACTATTTGACTATCTTCTTTAAATGAGATCATTGACCACATTTGACTTCACAAATCTTCATTTTTCCTCCCCTCCAAGCCGTGAGCTTCAAAGGCCAAAGAAAGAATTTTTGATTTCGTTCGTTTCTTGCCCGATCGACGTGATTCCGGGTCCATTGGAAAGGTATCGATCCTACGATCCTTTTCCACCTAGCCTTCGTCCGTTTCTCTCGAGATCCGAGGAGTTCTCGGTAAGAATCTCTTGAAACCCTAAGCTCCAAATAGTGTTTTAATGGAGTTTTACTTGTTTTCTTTCGATTTCTTGCCGTGAAACTCGGTGTTTGTCAATTCGGGAGTAGTTTTACGTGTTTTTGGAAACTATTTCATAACACTAAAACCGAGTTTCAGTCGAAACCCTTTCCGTTCGAAATTTACCCTTTTGGGTTTGATTTTGGGTTAGAAATTAATGAATGAATGTTTATTTAAATTCAATTCGGGAAAGGGATTAATGTTCAAAAACACTATTCATCGATACCCATTGAAATCGGGATTATCGAATTTGATTAAAACCAACTCAAAACGTATTTTGAATTGCCAAAAAGCCGAAAAACCAAACCCGAGACTCGTTTTTGATGATAGGGCCGTGGGCCTCTTTGTGGGTTTTATTGGGTTTTCGTTGCTTTGTATGTTTAGTAGTTGTTTGAATGATAGTCGGTTTCGTTATTGATTGTTACGATATAATTCGTTTGTAGGTGTTTTTGAACCGCGTGGTTGATTGCTCTTTCGGTGTTTAGGAGCAAAGTCTTCACTTTTATTAAGGTGAGAATAGTTAGTATTTAAAGTAATTATAGAAATCGGACAAGTATGATGGTTTGAAGAGTTTGGAACTAAGATTAGAATCCGAATCTAAGATTAGAAGGATGTGAGTTAGTGCCCTTAGGATTAACTTAGGATTAAGAGTTAATCCTTTAAGTGAGAACTTAGAAGTTCTCGATAGAGACTTTGAATCTTAGAAGATTCTAAGTTAGATTCGATTCGAACTAAGATTGGATCATTAGAAGTCAAAAGATCAAAGTTTGTTTTAGAACGGTTAATAAAACCTCGGATTACTGGAAGTTTAGAATCCTTGGAGGTTTAGGTTAATCGTTATGTTATGTTCTTACTTTTATTATTATTGATACCGGAGTTCGATTTATAAATCGTTCGTTCGAGAATTCTTATCTGTCCTTTACTTTATGTCTTTACTTTACTCATTTACTTTATGCATATTTCAGTTGTTTCATCATTTACGTTTACTTTATCTACTTTTGCAAGCATATGCATAACATCTCGCATTATCGAAAAGAAAAGAAAGTGAGAAAGAAAAACGAAAGGTTAATGGTGGAATATGAGAAAGTCAACACTACTTTCATGCATAAGTACTGGTGGGACATGATAATTGCCCACACTACTTTCATGCATAAGTACTGGTGGGACATGATAATTGCCCACACTACTTTCATACATAAGTACTGGTGGGACATGATAATTGCCCACACTACTTTTATACATAAGTACTGGTGGAATACGATAATTGTCCACACTACTTCATACATAAGGATAAGGGTGGATAGTATGTAAAAATCCACATTATCTTCATTCCATGCATAAATGGCGAATGTGTATCCTACGGGATGTACTCATTACTTTTATGCATATGATAGACGAGAAAGAGAATCGAGATGTTATAATTATACAAAGTTTATTGATTTACTTTTCTTACTCATGTTATGACAAGTTATTGGATGAACAAACAGACCAAGTGTGCTAGTTAGTATCATCAATTAGAAAATATGAAATAAAATGACCTAGACTTTGGATTTCATGGAATAGAATTACCTAGAGTTTGAAGAACTTTAGGAGTAAAACGTGTCAGTTTATTTGGACACAAATCGAAATGCGAGTTTGAGGTCTATCTTTACTTTTTATGCTTATTATTCTCACTGGGCTTAGTTTGTTAGCTCATGATATTACAACTAATTTCAGGTAATGCCTTGGCTAGAATTCGAGGAAGAGGAGGTGGTGCTGCGTGATCGAGGGATGCTGACCTCGAGATGGACTAGTGGATTGTAAAGTTTATGTCTTATTTTGATGAATTTTAAGGAATTGTACTTTGTATTTGGCTCCTAAGAGCCTAATGTTGATGTTTTATGATATTATATATTTGAACTCCTGATTTGGACTTAAAGTCCATGAGATTTTGTTAGATTTGAAAATTAGGATGTAAACAGGTTTTCGGCATGCCAATTTCCAAACAAAACCACGCCAATTTTTCGTAAATTAAAAGACTTCCGCTGTTTTCTCTGAATTTAAATTATTTAAAAATGACGGGTCGTCACAAATCGTGTCAAAGTTGTCCTCATGGTTTGGACCATCTTAAAGATTCAAATTGAGAAACCTCTTCTTTGGGAATCCTTTTGGACCAAAATGTCGAACAAAGATCGGAACCAATCTTGTCAAAGTTGTCATAATGTTTTGGTCTACCCTAAAGATAGAAATAGAGGAACCTCTTATTTGGAAATCCTTTTTCGACCAAAATATCGAGCGAGGATGGGAACCAATCTTGTCAAAGTTGTCCTCATGATTTGGTGCACCCTAAAGATCCAAATGGAGGAACCTCCTTATTGGGTATCCTCTTTGGACCAAAATGTAGAACGAGGATTGGAACCAATCTTGTCAAAGTTTTCCTTATGATTTGGACCATCCTAAAGATCCAAATGGAGAACCTCTTCTTTGGGAATCCTCTTTGGATCAAAATGTCGAATGAAGAGCGGAACCAATCCTGTCAAAGTTGACCTCATGATCTGGTCCACTCTAAAGAACCAAATGTAGGAACCTCTTCTTTGTGAATCTTCTTTGGACCAAAATGTAAACCATCCTCTTTTCTCTATTTGGAACTTAAGATCCAAATGGAGGAACCTCGGATCGAAAAAAAATCTTGTTAATGTTGTCCTCATGATTTGGTCCATCCAATAGATCCAAATGGAGGAAGCTTTTCATTGGGAATCCCTCTTTGGACAAAAATTTTGAACGAGGATCGGAACCAGTTTTTTCAAAGTTTTCCTCATGATTTCAACCATCCTTAAGGTCCAAATGGAGGAACCTCTTCTTTGGTAATCCTCTATGGACCAAAATGTCGAACGACATCTTTAACCAATCGTGTCAAAGTTGTACTTATGATTTGGTCCATCCAAAAAACCAATCTTCTTTGGGAATCCTCTTTGGACCAAAATGTCGAACGAGGATAGGAACCAATCTTGTCAAAGTTTTCCATATTATTTGGTCCATCCAAAAGATCCAAATGGAGGAACCTCGGATCAGAACCAATCTTCTCAAAGTTTTCCTCATGATTTGGTCCATCCTAAAGATCCAAATGGAGAAAGCTTTTCTTTGGAAATCCTATTTTTCACCAAAATGTCAAACGAGGATTGGAACATATCTTCTCAAAGTTGTCCATATGATTTCGTCCATCCTAAAGATCCAAATGGAGGAACCTCTTGTTTCATATTCCTATTTGGACCTAAATGTCGAACGTGGATCGAAAAAAATCGTGTCAAAGTTGTCCTCATGAAGTGGTCCACCTTAAAGATCCAAATGGAGGAACCTCTTCTTTGAGAATCCTCTTTGGTCCAAAATTTTGAGCAAGGATTAGAACCAATCTTGTCAAAGTTGTCCTCATGATTTGGTCCATCCAAAAAACCAATCTTGTAAAAGTTTTCCTCATGATTAGGACCGTCCTAAAGATCCTAAAGGAGGAACCTCTTCTCATGGAATCCAATTTGGACCAAAATGTTGAACGAGGATCGAAACCAATCTTGTTGAAGTTGTCCTCATTATTTAGTCAACCTAAAAAACCAATCTTGTCAAAGTTGTCCTCATGATTTTGTCCATCCTAAAGATCCAAATGCAGGAACCACTTCTTTGGGAATCCTTTTTGGACGAAAATGTCGATAAAGGATAAGAACCAATCTTGTCGAAGTTGTCCTCTTGATTTGGTCCACCCTAAAGATCCAAATGAAGAAATTTCTTCTTTGCGAATCCTGTTTTGACAAGAATGTCGAACGGGGATCGGAACCAATCTTGTAAAAATTTTCCTCATGATTTGGTCCATCCTAAAGATCCACATGGAGGAAGCTTTTCTTTGGAAATTCTCTTTGGAGAGAAATGTTGAATGAGGATCGGAACCAATCTGGTCAAAGTTGTCCTATTGATTCGGACCATGCTAAAGATCTAAATGGAGGAACCTCTTCTTTGGGAATGCTTTTGAACCAAAATGTAGATCGAGGATCGAAACCAATCTGGTCAAATTTTCCTCATGATTTCAACCATCCAAAAGATCCAAATGGAGGAACCTCTTCCTTGGAAATCCTCTTTGGACCAAAATGTCGAACGAGAAACGAAACCAATCATGTCAAAGTTTTTCTCATAATTTGGTCCATCTTAAAGACTCCAATGGAGGAACCTCGACTTTGGAAATCCTCTTTGGACAAAAATGTCGAACGAGGATCAGAACCAATCTTATCAAAGTTGTCCTTATGATTCTGTCAATCCTAAAGATCCAAATGGAGGAACCTCTTCTTCGGGAATCCTCTTTTTACCAAAATGTCGAACGAGGATGGGAACCAATCTTGTCAAAGTTGTCGTCATGATTTGGACCATCCTAAAAATCCAAATGGAGGAAGCTCTTGTTTGGGAATCCTCTTTGGACCAAAATGTCGAATGAGGATATAAACAAATATTGTTAAAATTGTCCTTATGATTTAGTCCCTCCAAAAAACCAATCTTCTTTGGGAATCCTCTATTGACCAAAATGTCGAACGAGGATAGGAACCAAGCTTGTTATAGTTGTCCTCTTGATTTGGACAATCCTAAAGATCCAAATGGAGGAACCTCTTCTTTGGGAATCCTCTTTGGACAAAAATATCGATTGAGGATCGGAACCAATCTTCTCAAAGTTTTTCACATGATTTTGGCCATCTTAATGATCCAAATGGAGGAACCTCGGATCGAAACCAATCTTGTAGAAGTTGTCCTCATGATTTGGTCCATCCTAAAGATCCAAATGGAGGAAATTTTCCTCTTGATTTTGCCCATCTTACTGATCCAAATGGAGGAACCTCTTCTATGTGAATCCTCTTCTGACTAAAATGTCGAATGAGAATCGGAACCAATCTTGTCAAAGTTGTCTTCATAATTTAGTTCATCTTAAAGATCCAAATGAAGGAACCTCGCTTTTGGGAATTCTCTTTGGACAAAAATGTCAAACGAGGATCAGAACCCATCTTGTCAAAGTTGTCCTCGTGATTTGGTCCATCCTAAATATTCAAATGGAGGAACCTCTTCTTTGGGAATCCTCTTTGGACAAAAATGTGGAACGAGGATCGGAACAAATCTTGTCAAAGATGTCTTCATGATTTGGAACATCCTAAAGATCCTAATGGAGGAATCTCTTCTTTGGGAATCCTCTTTGGATCAAAATGTCGAACGAGGATCAGAACGAATATTGTCAAAGTTGTCCTTATGATTTAGTCCATCCAAAAAACCAATCTTCTTTTGGAGTCCTCTTTGGACAAAAATGTCGAACGGGGATCAGAACCAATCTTGGAAAAGGTGTCCTCATGATTTGATCCATCTTAAAGATCCAAAAGGAGGAACCTCATATCGGAACCAATCTTGTCAAAGTTTTCCACATGATTTGGACAATCCTAAAGATCCAAATGGAGGAACCTCTTCTTTCTGAATCCTCTTTGAACTAAAATGTCGAACGAGGGTCGGAAGCAATCTTGTAAAAGTTGTCCTCATGATTTGGTCAACCCTAAAGATCCAAATTGAGGAACCTCTTCTTTGTGAAACCTCCTTGGACCAAAATATCGAACGAGGATCGGAACCAATCTTTTTAAAGTTGTCCTCATGATTTGGTCTACCCTAAACATCAAAGTTGTCCCCGAGACGGCTGCGTGCATGAAGTCGAGGGGCCACCGATCCGACCCGATGCGGACACTGACGCACCCCGACGCATACCCTGATGCACTCGATGCTAAGCCCAGGAGTCGTGGCCAGGAGTCCTGTGGCAGTCGTGGTGTCGCAGAGTCGGTCTCAGGGACTGCATCATCGAGCGTGGCAGCAAGTCCCGTGTCATAACTAAAGAGGATGTCCAACTCCTCCGTAGTCAGGTCCGCATCGTGGCGCGCGCCCGATGGCGTCTGCGGAGACCCCTCGTCACCCGTCGTCCAGGCTCTGCTCGACCGGGGAGGACGTCGTCGCCCGTCATAATCCTACAACCAAAATAAACTAATTTAATACTAATTACGTAAGTAAAATATTGAAATAAATTTAATTAATTAATTAATGAAATAATGTAAATTAAACTAACATAAATTAAGTAAATAATTTAAAATAAACTAATCAAATTAATTTGAATAAAAGTAAATTAAAATTAGATTAATTGAACTAAATATAATTCAATTAAACTTAAGATTAATTAATTAAAACTAAAATAAACTAATTATTTAATTTGAAATAAAGTAAAGTAAAATTAGATTAATTGAACTAAAATTAATTGAATTAAACTCAAATTAATTTAATTCAATTAATTTTAGTTTCAATTAATCTAATTTTAATTTACTTTAATTCAAATTAATTGATTAGTTTATTTTAGTTTTAATTAATAAATCTTAAGTTTAATTGAATTAATTTTAGTTCAATTAATCTAATTTTAATTTATTTTAATTCAAATTAATTGATTAGTTTATTTTAGTTTTAATTAATTAATCTTAAGTTTAATTGAATTAATTTTAGTTCAATTAATTTAATTTTAATTTACTTTAATTCAAATTAATTGATTAGTTTATTTTAGTTTTAATTAATTAATCTTAAGTTTAATTGAATTAATTTTAGTTCAATTAATCTAATTTTAATTTACTTTAATTCAAATTAATTGATTAGTTTATTTTAGTTTTAATTAATTAATCTTAAGTTTAATTGAATTAATTTTAGTTCAATTAATCTAAATTTAATTTACTTTAATTCAAATTAATTGATTAGTTTATTTTAGTTTTAATTAATTAATCTTAAGTTTAATTGAATTAATTTTAGTTTCAATTAATCTAATTTTAATTTACTTTAATTCAAATTAAATTATTAGTTTATGTTAGTTTTAATTAATCAATCATAAGTTTAATTGAATTAATTTTAGTTTCAATTAATCTAATTTTAATTTACTTTATTTCAAATTAATTGATTAGAATACTTAAACAAAATTATTCTAATTAATTAATCTAATTGTACTTTACTTTAATCAAATTTAACAAAAATTAAGTAATTAAACAATTTTTATTTAATAATTAAACTAAAATTAATTAATTAAATTAGTGTAATTCATTAATTTAAACTACTTAAGTATAATTGAAGTTAAACTATTTGAATTAATTACCCTACTTTAAATTAATTGAATTAATTAAAGTAATCTAAATTACATTAATTAAACTAAAATTAAAAGTTAAACTAGTGTAATTATAAATTAATTTAGTTTAATTTTATTAAATTAAAGTAAACTATCTTAAATAAACTAAATAAGTAATTAAACTAAATTAGATTAAGTAATTAAATTAATTACTACTTAAATTGAATTGAAGTAAACTAAGTTAGATTAATTAAACTATTAGATTAATTAAACTAAAATTACTTAAAGTAACAAAATTAAACCAAACTAATTAATTAGTTCATGTAAACTAAAATGCTATGAATTAAACAAAAGTAAACTAAGTAATTGATTACACAAATTTAGATTCATTAAACTAAAACTAATTAAATTAACAAAACAAAACTAAACTACTTAATTGAAAACTAAAAACTAAAACTAAGTAAACTAAATTCTTAAACTAAACTTGAATTTTATACGAAAACTAATCTCGTAATAGAAACCGGGATTGGGGGTTGAGGGTTTTAGGTTTAGAGTAAGAACGGGAACGGGAAGAAATAACGGGGAACGGGAGAGGGGAAAGAGAGAAAAGAACAAAAAGAGAGGAAGAAAAAGAGAAAGGAAGAAAAGAAGAAACGGGGAAAAAAAGAAGAAACGGGGGAAAGGAAAGTGATGGGAATTTAAATCATAATTTGCGACCAACTGGTCGCAAATATGTAATAATGAACAGAAACGAAAGGTCGCGCGTGCTGGGGAAAATGCGACTACATGGTCGCATTTTCAGAGATATTTGCCACCAAATGGTAGTATTTATTGTAAAAGCGACCATTTGGTCGCCCAGTTACCATTATCAAGAACAGCTGTCATATCACGAGTCCCATCAAAAATTGCGACCATCTGGTCGCAATAATGAAATTCACAGCCAAATATTGCGACCAGATGGTCGTATTGTTTAAATTCACCGCCATAAAATTCATGAAAATTTAAACTTACCGCCCAGATTTGCGACCATATGGTCGCAATTTCACTTATATTTAAAAAAAAAATATAATTATACTTTTCAAAAAATGCGACCATTTGGTCGCCTTTCTCTCCAAAATTACTACCCTAAACCCTAAACCCTAAAATGCGACCATTTGGTCGCCTTTCCCTTCTAAATTACTACCATATGGTCACCTTTTTTGTGAAATTGTGACCACCTGGTCGCAAATATTAATATTTATATACTTTTTTTTTTATATTGGGTTACTTTCTGATATTTACATATGAAGGGAACTCTTGTTTCCATGTTGTTATATTTATTGATATTTTTCTTCATGATTTTCGAGATAAATTTTTGTAATTCTTGATTTGGAACTATTTGATTCTATTTAAGAGTTTTTTTAATAGATATAGATAATTTTATTCTTGTTTTTCAAGATAGAAAGTGCTAGAAGGGAACCAAATAGACTATTGAAGATGTACATATTTATATATAATTTGCATCCACATATTCATTTGAAGCAATTCCACTGCAGAATTCGATATATAAACATGTCAAAGTTGAAATCAAGAGGAATCTTTCTTATAATAAAAAAAAAAAGTTAATTTCATTTTCATCGTATTTCATCATCTTTTGATTTTAAGTTTGGTCTATTGCTTTATTCATAATTGTAAATGCTTTACTTGAACAAAAAAGAGTCAAAAGGACTAGATTCAACTAGAGGTTTAAGGAAAATATAATTCTTCTCTGTACAATATTATTGTTCTCTCTTTGTATGAAATTCAGATATTTCAAGACGAGGTTAAATATTGTTATTTACTCTACACAAATTTTAGAAAAATCTAAAGGCGTTTAGATAGCTTCTTGATTTTGAAGAGTTTTATATTAATTGAAAGTGAATAATTTTTATTTAATTGACATTATTATTATTGTTAAGAAATGTAATCAATAAAATTAACCACATCTTGAAATTTTGGAATTATTGGTAATTTTTTCAATCATCTATTCTTATTTTTATTTTTTCTTTCGTAAGTTTATAATGTAATTTTCCTTTTACTTTATCTATTTTACCCCATAAATACAAGGGGGAAAAAATCAACAATCATTAAAGATTTTATTTGTTCATAAAATAAATATAATTTAAAAATTGATTAACAAACATTTAACTAATACACATAAAACTCTTAAAATATAAAATTGAATTGTAAAATAAGACTAAAAATTCCACGTGCATCGCACGTGTTAAAAAACTAGTTATTTATAAATTATTGGTCATATAAAATCACAGAATTTGCGACCATCCGGTCACTTTCTAATGTGACCATGTGGTAGCTTAATTCCCGCCAAAATTTTAAGCTACCACTGTTCAATAAAGGTCACAAAAATTGCGACCAGGTAGTCACTTTTAATTGTGACCACTTGGTAGCTTTTTTCCTTCCAATTTTAAGCTACCACTGCTCAATAAAGGTCACAAAAATTGCGACCAGGTAGTCACTTTTAATTGTGACCACTTGGTAGCTTTTTTCCCTCCAATTTTAAGCTACCACTGCTCAATAAAGGTCACAAAAATTACGACCAGGTAGTCACTTTTAATTGTGACCACTTGGTAGCTTTTTTCCCTCCAAAATTACGCGCCATTTTTTGCTACCAAGGCATATTTTAGTCACAAAAATGCGACCAGCTGGTCGTTTTGTTAGGTGACCAAGTGGTCGCTTCTTTTGCGCCATAATTTCGCGCCATTTTTTATGACTACTTCTACTTTTGGTCGCAATCTGGTCGCAAAAAAAGTGACCAGATGGTCACTTAGAGTCAACCTTCAAAGAAAGTGACCAGGTGGTCACCAGAAAACTACCACTTTTTTTTTGTCGCAAATTTCTGGTCGCATTTTGATAGTTTTTTTTGTAGTGGTTGTCAAACGATGATCGTAACAAATTTGGTCAAAGTTTTATTCACAATTTGGTCCATCTTAAAGAACCAAATGGAGGAACTTCGTCTTTGAGAATATTCTTTGGATCAGAATGTGAAACGAGGATTGGAACCAATCTTGTCAAAGTTTTCCTCATGATTTGGTCCATCCTGAAGATCCAAATGAAGGAAGGTTTTCTTTGGAAATCCTCTTTGGACCAAAATGTTTAATGAAGATTGGAACCAATCTTGTCAAAGTTGTCCTCATGATTCGAATCATGCTGAAAATACAAATGGAGGAGCATCTTCTTTGGGAATTCTTTTGGACCAAAATGTAGAATGAGGATCGAAACCAATTTGGTCAAAGCTTTCCTCATGATTTTGATGATCCAAAAGACCCAAATGGAGGAACCTCTTCTTTGGGAATCTTCTTTGGACCAAAATATCGAACGAGGATAGGAACCAATCTTATCAAAGTTGTCCACATGATTTGGTCCATCCTAAAGATCTAAATTGAGGAACCTCTTCTTTGTGAATCCTTTTCTAACAAAAATGTCGAACGAGGATTGGAAGAAATCTTGTCAAAGCTGTCCACATAATTTGGTCCATCATAAAGATCCAAATGGAGGAACCCCGTCTTTGGGAATCCTCTTTGGACAAAAATGTCGAACGAGGATCAGAGCAAATCTTGTCAAAGCCGTCCTTATGATTTTGTCCATCCTAAAGATCTAAATGGAGAAACCTGTTCTTTGGGAATCCAGTTTTGACAATAATGTTGAACAAGGATCGAAACTAATCTTTTCAAAGTTGTCCTCATGATTTGGACCATCCTAAAGATCCAAATGGAGGCACCACTTGTTTGAGAATCCTCTTTGGACAAAAAATGTCGAACGAGGATCAGAACCAATCTTTTCAAACCTGTCCTTATGATTTAGTCCGTCCGAAAAACCAATCTTTTTTTAGAATCATCTTTGGACAAAAATGTTGAGCAAGGATCATAACCAATCTTGTCAGAGCTGACCTTATGATTTGGTCCACCTTAAAGATCCAGATGGGGGAACCTCTTCTTTGGGAATCCTCTTTGAACTAAAATATCGATCGAGGATATGAACCAATCTTGTCAAAGTTTTCCACATTATTTGGACTATCTTAAAGATCGAAATGGAGGAATCTCGGATCAGAACCAATCTTGTCAAAGTTTTCCTCATGATTTGGTCCATCCTAGGATCCAAATGGAGGAAGCTTTTCTTTGGGAATCCTTTTATTCACCAAAATGTCTAACGAGGATCGGAACATATCTTGTCAAAGTTGTCCTCATGATTTGGTCAATCCTAAAGATCCAAATGGAGGAATCTCTTCATTGGGAATCCTCTTTGGACCTAAATGTATAACAAGGATCGGAACCAATCTTGTCAAAGTTGTCCTCATGATTTGGTTCACCCTAAAGATACAAATGGAGGAACCTCTGCTTTAGAATCCTCTTTGGACCAAAATGTCGAATGAGGATCAGAACTAATCTTGTCAAAGTTGTCCTAATGATTTGGAAATTCTAAAGATACAAATAGAGGAGAAACTTCTTTGGGAATCTTCTTTGTACCACAATATCGAACGAGGATTGGAACCAATCTTTGTCAAGTGGTTCTCATGATTTAGTCCATCCAAAAAGCAATCTTGTTTGGGAATCCTCTTCGGATCAAAATGTATAAAGAGGATCGGAACAAATCTTATTAATGTTATCCTCCTGATTTGGAGCATCCTAAAGATCCAAATGGAGGAAACTCTTTTTTGGGAATCCTCTTTGGACAAAAATTGTCGAACGAGGATCAGACCCAATGTTGTTAAAGTTTTCCTTATGATTTAGTCCATTAAAAAGACAAATCTTCTTTGGGAATCCTCTTTGGACAAAAATGTCGAACGAGGATAGGAACCAATCTTGTAAAAGTTGTCCCCATAATTTGGACCATCCAAAAGATCCAAATGGAGAAAACTCTTCTTTGGGAATAATCTTTGGACCATAATGTCGAATGAGGATCAAAACCATTCTTGTCAAAGTTTTCTACATGTTTTGGACCATCCTAAAGATACTAATGAAGGAACCTCAGATTGGAACAAATCTTATTAAAGTTTTCCTCATGATTTTGTCCATCTTAAAGATCCAAAAGGAAGAATCTCTTCTTTGGGAATCCTCTTTGAACCAAAATGTTGAACGAGGATCGGAACCAATATTGTCAAATTTGTCCTTATGATTTAGTCCATCCCAAAAAACAATCTTCTTTTGGAGTCCTCTTTGGACAAAAATGTCGAACGGGGATCAGAACCAATCTTGGAAAAGGTGTCCTCATGATTTGGTCCATCTTAAAGATCCAAAAGGAGGAACCTCATATCGTAACCAATCCTGTCAAAGTTTTCAACAAGATTTGGACAATCCTAAAGATTCAAATGGAGGAACCTCTTCTTTCTGAATCCTCTTTGGACTAAAATGTCGAACGAGGGTCGGAACCAATCTTGTAAAAGTTATCCTTATGATTTTTTCAACCCTAAAGATCCAAATTGAGGAACCTCTTCTTTGGGAAACCTCCTTGGACCAAAATGTCGAACGAGGATCGGAACCAATCTTTTTAAAGTTGTCCTCATGATTTGGTCCACCCTAAAGATCCAAATGGAGGAAACTCGTCTATGGGAATTCTCTTTAGATCACATTGTCAAACGACGATCGTAACAAATCTGGTCAAAGTTTTATTCCCGATGTGGTCCATCTTAAAGAACAAAATGGAGGAACCTCATCTTTGAGAATCTTCTTTGGATCAGAATGTCAAACGAGGATTGGAACCAATTTTGTCAAAGTTTTCCTCATGATTTGGTCCATCCTGAAGATCCAAATGAAGGAAGGTTTTCTTTGGAAATCCTCTTTAGACCAAAATGTTGAATGAGGATCAGAACCAATCTTGTCAACGTTGTCCTCATGATTCGGATCATGCTGAAAATTCAAATGGAGGAACATCTTCTTTGGGAATGCTTTTGGACCAAAATGTAGAATGAGGATCGAAACCAATCTGGTCAAAGTTTTCCTCATGATTTTGATGATCCAAAAGACCCAAATGGAGGAACCTCATCTTTGGGAATCTTCTTTGGACCAAAATATCGAACGAGGATCGAAACCAATCTTATCAAAGTTGTCCTCATGATTTGGTCCATCCTAAAGATCTAAATTGAGGAACCTCTTCTTTGTGAATTCTTTTCTGACAAAAATGTCGAACGAGGATCGGAACCAATCTTGTCAAAGCTGTCCTTATAATTTGGTCCATCTTAAAGATCCAAATGGAGGAACCTCGTCTTTGGGAATCCTCTTTGGACAAAAATGTCGAACGAGGATAAGAACATGTAACTTCCCGTTAATTTTGAAGTGAATTTTATTTATTTTATTTTAATTTAAGTATTTAGTTTAATTATTATTTTTGTAATTTAGAATTTAGTAGTTAATTTCGCCCGAAATTCTTTTTAATCGTTTTAATACTTTAATTTCGCTTCGGTGACATTAATAATTATTAACGGGCCAATTAATAATTATTAATCACCTTTAGATTTTTTTAAGAGCTTTGGGTTACGATTTAGAAGTCAAAAGTCATAAAAGGATGCAACCGTCATTTCCAATTTCTTAAAAATATCCAAAACACTATTCATATTCTTCTTTAAATTGCCATTTGACCAAAGTTGACCAAAAACATCTCATTTTTCTTCTCCAAACCGTGGCTTCAAGGGGGGGGGGAAGAGATTTTCGGGTTTCGCTCGTTTCTCGACAGATCGGCTTGATTTCGGTTGCATCGGAAAGGCCTCGAGTCTAGGATTCCTTTCCACCTAACAATCGTGCCTTACACCCGTGATCTACGGACTTCTCGGTAAGTTAAACTTCAAACCCCAAAGTTCCAAATAGTGTTTTAATGGAGTTTTCTCTTTGATTCTTCGATTTCTTGCCGGGGAACTAGATGATTTTAGGTACGGGAGTTGTTTTAAGTGTTTTTGACAACTTTCCCTAAATCCTAAAACCGAGTTTCAGTCGAAGCCCTTCCCGTTTGAATTTTACATTGTGGGGGCTGTTTTGGGGTTTATATTTATTGATATATTGTTTATTGTAATTAAATTTGGGAAATCGATTATCGTCCAAAAAACCGAATCATCGATACCCATTGAAATCAGGAACTTCGAAACTACCTAAAACCAACTAGAAACACCTCTAAAGTACCTAAAAGCCAGAAAACCGAACCTGAAACCCATTTTCTATAGAGGGGCCGAGAGCACCCTTGGGTTTTTCCGGGGTTGTTCGTCGTTTTGAGCTTTTAGATGTTAATTGATCGATGTTTGGTTTATTAATGATCGTTAGATATACTTTAAATTGTAGGTGTTTCGGATCATTGATTGATCATGCTTTCGGAGATTTGGAGCAAAACTATTGGCTAAGGTGAGAATAAATAGGATTTAAAGTAGATTTAGAAACCGAATAAGTTGAACAGTTTGTAGGATCAGAAGTTGAGATTTAGATTCGAATCTAAAAAGAAAAGAAAGTGAGCTAGTGCCCTTAGGATTAGGAGCAGTTCTTTGAGTGAAAACTTTGGAGTTTCTCGAGGGAACGTTGAACTTTTGAAAGTTCTAAGTTAGAATCATTCCGGAGATTAAATAGATCTTTGGGAATTAGAAGATCCATACTTTTAGATAGAATGGTTAAGGAATAATGAATAGAGAACTTTGGATTTTATTTGAAAGTTTAGAATCTTTGGAACTTAAGAACATACTTCTATTAAAGTACCGTTCGATCGGTTTCCTTATTGTTTTTTTTCCGAAGTTCATATTCATTTACTTTATGCCCTTTACTCTATGCTCCATTCATATTTATGTTTATTTACTTTTGCAAGCATACACATAACATCTTGCATCATTGAAATGAAAGAGAAGGAAAGTGAGAAACAAAAAAGGTGAATGTGGATCCGACGTGAGTCCCCATTACCTTCATGCATAAAGGTGAATGTGAATCCTACGGGATGTCTTCATTACCTTCATGCATATTATCAGTGGAATTACATCATAGAGCAAGAATTGTATATTTCATAATGGAAAGCAAGACAATAAGAAGAATTAAGATGTTATGCTCATGCAAAGTTTATTTACTTTTTCTTATATGTGTTTTAACGAGTTAATGGATGAGAATTAGACTACGTGTGCAAGTATTATCATCCTATAGAGATTATGATTATGAAAGTTAGTTTTCTAGAGTTTAGAGAACTATAGAAAAGATTATGTAAAATGTACATTTCTAGAGAGAAAAGAAATGAATTGATGTATAGCCGAGTGCTATATGAAAAAGGAATGAGATTGAATTGGATAATGAGAGAATACAAGGGTGTATTGAACCTTGTATAATTATCATGTGGTAAACATGTAAGAGAACTAGTTTCTCAAAAAATTGGAAGATCTCGTAATTGGAGAATAAGATTTGATGTAAACCTTATGTATAGTATAAGGTATTAAAGAGAACGAGATTCAAATGTTATATATATATATATATGTTATGAAACATATCCCCCTAATGGTTGGAAGATGGTTCCTCAAATATTTGGGAGAATTGAAAAATAAAAGTGAAATATTGATGTAAAACCATTTTGGTGGTTGAAAGGTAAGAGAATGTGAGTTTCACTTGGACACAAACCCGGAAGCGGGTTTGGGGTCTAACTTTACTTTTTATTTTGTTTATTCTCACTGGGCTTAGTTGTTAGCTCATGATATTACAAACATTTTAGGTAATGTTTGGGGTCGTGGGAGAGGAGCTGGTGCACGCTTGATCGAGAGGATGATGACATAAAAATTGACTAGATACTTTCAAAAGACCATGGTCTCATTTTGTTTATGTTGTGTCTTTTGAGATGTAAATTGTATATAGCTCTTAAGAGCTACACGTTTTACTTTTATGATCATTAGACCTTTTGAACTCCTGATTAGGAACTTGAAGTTCCTTGTGTTTTAAATTTATGAATTTAAAATGTAAACAAGTTTTGGCTAGCCAAGTTTCAAACATAACCACGTCATTTTTCTTAAAATATAAAGACTTCTACTGTGTTATATATTTAAATGAATTTAAAGAAGTCGGGTCATCACAGAACAAATCTTGTCAAAGTTGTCCTCATAATTTTTTCCATCCTAAAGATCCAAATGGAGAAACCTGTTCTTTGGGAATCCAGTTTCGACAAAAATGTGGAACGAGGATCGGAACTAGTCTTGTCAAAGTTGTCCTCATGATTTTGACCATCCTAAAGATCCAAATGGAGGCACCACTTCTTTGGGAATCTTCTTTGGACCAAAAATGTCGTACGAGGATCATAACCAATCTTGTCAAACCTGTCCTTATGATTTAGTCCGTCCGAAAAACCAATCTTCTTTGGGAATCATCATTGGACAAAAATGTTGAGCAAGGATCATAACCAATCTTGTCAAAGCTGACCTTATGATTTGGTCCACCTTAAAGATTCAAATGGGGGAACCTCTTCTTTGGGAATCCTCTTTGGACTAAAATATCGATCGAGGATATGAACCAATCTTGTCAAAGTTTTCCACATTATTTGGACAATCTTAAAGATCCAAATGGAGGAACCTCGGATAAGAACCAATCTTGTCAAAGTTTTCCTCATGATTTGGTCCATCCTAAGATCCAAACGGAGGAAGCTTTTCTTTGAAAATCCTTTTTTTCACCAAAATGTCTAACGAGGATAGGAACATATCTTGTCAAAGTTGTCCTCATGATTTGGTCCATCCTAAGGATCCAAATGGATGAACCTCTTCAATGGGAATCCTCTTTGGACCTAAATGTATAACAAGAATCGGAACCAATCTTGTCAAAGTTGTCCTCATGATTTGGTTCACCCTAAAGATACAAATGGAGGAACCTCTGCTTTGGAATCCTCTTTGGACCAAAATGGCGAATGAGGATCAGAACCAATCTTGGTTCCATTTGGATCTTGAGGATGGAAAAAATCATGAGGAAAACTTTGACAAGATTGGTTCCGATCTGAGGTTCCTCCATTTGGGTCTTTAAGATGGACGAAATCATGAGGGAAACTTTGACAAGATTGGTACCTATCCTTGTCCGACATTTTGGTCCATAGAGGATTCTCAAAGGAGAGGTTCCTCCATTTTGATTTTTAGGATGGTCCAAATCATGACAACAACTTTGTTCTGATCCTCGTTCGACAGTTTAGTCCAAAGATTATTTCCAAAGAAGAGGTTCCTCCATTTGCATCTTCATTATGGAAAAAATCAAAAGGACAACTTTGACAAGATTGGTTCTGATCCTCGTTCGATATTTTGGTCAGAAAAAGGATAAGATTTTTTTTTATCCTTGTTGAACATTTTTTTCCAAAGAGGATTAGCAAAATAGAAGTTCCTCCATTTGGATCTTTAGGATGGTTCAAATTATGAGGAAAACTCTGACATGATTTGTTCTGATCTAAGGTTCCTCCATTTGGATCTTTAGGATGGACCAAATCATGAGGACAACTTTGAAAAGATTGGTTCCTATACTCGTTCGACATTTTGGTCCAAAGAGGATTCTAAAAGAAGAGCTTCCTTCATTTTGATCATCAGGTTGGACCAAATTATGAGGAAAACTTTGACAAGATTTGTTCCGATCCTTAATCGACATTATGGTCAAAAGAGGATTCCCAAAGAAGAGGTTCATCCATTTGTATATCTAGGATGGTTCAAATCATTAGGAAAAGTTGGACAAGATTGGTTCTGATCCTCTTTCAAAATTTTTGTACAAAGAGGATTCCTAAAGAAGAGGTTCCTCCATTTGGATCCTTAGGATGGTCCAAATCATGAGGAAAACTTTAACAAGATTGGTTCCGATCCTTATTTGATATTTTGTTCCAAAGAGGATTCCCAAACAAGAGTTTTCTCCATTTGGATCTTTAGGATGGACCAAATCATGAGGACAACTTTGAGAAGATTGGTTCTGATCTGAGGTTCCTCAATTTGGATCTTTATGATGAACCACATCATGAGAAAAACTTTGACAAGAATGGTTCCGATCCTCATTCAACATTTTGGTCCAAAGAGGATTGCCAAGCAAAAGCTTACTCCCACTACAACAAAAAGGCCTATGATAGGTTCCAAAAACTGCTATCGTTGACTTTTCATAGCGTTTGTATAAACGCTGTGGTTGCCCACATAATTAAAAGTCTTAGACTTTTAATAGCGTTTTTTAAAAGCTATTATGAAAGCTATAAAAAAGTGTACGAAATAGAATAATTGCAATGCTACAAAACATATCATAACGTTTTTAAAAAGCTATGGATTACTTTTTATATCTTTAGAAAAATACTATAGAATACTTTTCACATCATCATATTTAATTGATTTAACTATAATTAAAAAATCACCTTGTATGATATTAATCAATAATAAATCATCACACTGAATAAATAATAATTTTATATTATATTAAAAAAGAAAATGATATATTATTGCTCGTTACAAAATTTATATATTTACAAGCCTTGGAGAATTTTGGAAGCTATGCTAATAATAATTGTTCATAATATATTGCCATATCTACTACATGGATAGAAAAGAAATTCTCTCATTTTTTGTTGATCTATCTTTACGTGATTCTTTTTCTTCAATACCATAACATCAGCCTTCTAGTCTTGTAATAAAAAAATATTAATAATACATAACATGTTAATAATCAATGAAATTTCAAAAATCCATAAAATGAAAAAATGTTGCATACAGGCAATTATTAAATTAAAGGAGATTAGTAACGATGCCTGAGTTAGACTACAAACCACTCTTGAAACTTAGTTCAATTTGTTTCGCATTTACTTACTTCCCCTTGAGGTCAAAGGTTAGAGTTTTCTCTCTCCCAATTTGATGTAATATCTCCACACACAAAAGTTCCAAAAAGACTCAAGTAGATTCAAGACAAACATCTCTTCAACATATCAAAAATCATAAACTTAGAGGAACTATTTTACCTTATTAATGTAAATTTTCTTCTACTCAAGGTGGTCCGGATTCCTAATCAGAACGGATGGTCTTGTGTTGAAATTCAAGTCTATCGCTAATTAAGCACAATTGAAAAGTATCTGAAAAACATGAACACGTAAGAATTACACATTAAGTCATACATTAAGTCTTGTAAAGAAAAAGAAGCATAAGTAAAATTGGCATATTCATGTTCTTTCAGTTGAAGTAAAAATGAAAACACCAACATCATAGATAGCTTCTTTGATGTGAAATCCTAAAGTACTCTTGTACCTAATCCTGAGAAATGAAAATTATAGTTATATTAACATCATAATTGTTATTTTTTCTAGAATGAAACTATGTAAATTAAACTTTGAACAACAAATTTTTTATAAATAACAAAGTCTAGACTTTGGAAAAGTTCAATTAGAACTTAACGAATTTGGGCTTTCGATTTGAAAAAGTTTTTTTCAGTGACAATTTTGAAAAAGACTTCTTTAAAAAATCTACATAACTTCAGTAACTAATTCAAAAATCTTAAAGACTTATTACTTTAATGTGCTACTATAAAAAATGTTCTTGCAAAACACTAACCAACTGCAATAGATAGCTCAAACATTGGCATCAACAATATAAAAAAAAATTCACTAGAAAGTACCAAACAAAACATTAGAATTAAAATCTATGATGGAGAGAGAAGAAGAATATTGAAATAATAAAAAGGAAGCCTTTGGCATGAAAACTAAATGTACTCATTTCTTCTTGGCTGCATTTGTTGCCTTAATCTATAAAAAAAGAGAGAATTCAAGTGATGTGTGGATATGATTTATTAAGAGTTAGGAATTTCAAGAAGAAATAAAATGATTAACTTACTTTCTTAACCCTATGAATCTTCTTGGAAATGTTCTTTCTCTCTTTCATTTGCTTCTTTGATTTTTCATTTTCAACTTTAGCATCGAGTCCATTCTGTAATAAAATAAAACTTGCATTCAACAAAATACTGAATTGTTTCCTTGAAAACATTAAGTACATAAAAATGTAAAATAAAACAAGCGATTGAAACTCAGGAAAGGCGAACAGATTATGAACAGATTCTACCAAATATGATGGCTTAGACAAAGCCCACTTGCAAGATCTATGCCTAGGGAGTTTGTAAAAAATCAACATAAACAAGAATGATATATACTGATAGAGAAAATCTAGAACAACAAAATAAGAAATATTAGGATGACTTTGATTCAGAGACAAGTATTGATTGCATCAACTTGACTAAAAAAAGAAATGTAAGATATATCTAGCTTATGTTCTTGTTCCTTCAAGATTAAAAATGATCTTCCGAACTCAATGAAAACATGAACCATTTTTTGCTTCATACTGATCAAATGAAAAAGTTTGTGCAATGAAGGTTTTTGACTATGTAAGAAGAAATTGACACTCTCAATAATTGAACTATGAAACAGTTATGAGATTTCCTCATTCTGAAATTTCTTTTTAAATAAACCACCATCTTTTGAAGTAGCATAAATTTGTAGAATCTTAGACATTTGAATATTTTACATTTTGGTAAACAAAGAACAATCACCAATTGGACGTCCTCCAGTCACTTATTTCTACCAAATTTAGAAATTCATAATTTCTAAAAATGAAGTTCTAAAACTATAGCACAAAGATATGTCAATATGTAGTAAACCACCAAGAGCTAATCGAGCTTGGGTATATATCACATATGACTGTAAAGACAAATTTTTACATAAGCAAATATAAAATGAACCAAATATTTATCAAATGACAAAAGGCCATGTATTTTCCTCCCAATAATATAACAATTAAAAAAAATCTCTTTTCAAATCTTTCATTGAAGTAGCAGCACCACTTTTTTCATTTCCCTTGCTCAAAGTGATTATTACGACCAAGAACACATGACAAATCCCAATACTCACCATATCGTGCAATGGCAATCCTTTCAAATATTGATCCTTCTGGCATTTCAAACATTAGAACCTAAGAATGTGAATATATTCAACCAAATCACATGAAATATATCGAGCATATAAAAACATTCATGCAAAAATTCTACCTTCCCAATCGGATTCAACTCAAGAAACCTTATTTGACACACTCATCTCAAAATTTGTGACTAGTTCAATTTGAAAACCACTGTGTTCCGAAATCAATAAGTGCTTTGAAAGCATTCTTGTTGGTGCTCTGCACGTGCAAACCTTAAAGTACTGGATCAAAGTAAACATCATACTGAATAGTCATATCTCAATATAAAGTAACTCAACGATAGTAGTAAACATCTTACTAAAGAATTATATCTCAATATAAATAATCTATTAACATGTGTTTAAACATTAAACACACTAAAATTTCAGTAAAGTAAGCAATAGCAGAGTTTAAAAAAATCCCAAGAATTATATTATCATAGAGATAATTGCAAATCACAACCCTATGATTTGCCTCCCTATGTCTTGAAACGACTATAAAAATTCTTGTGGTTTTCAAAACCTATAAATCATACCCTATTGTTAATGAAATTTGTACGTGTGGCTTATTATACGTAGATCATTTGTACTAATTTTTATAGCTAACTAATGGAAGGGTATGATTTGCAAATTCATGAACTACATGATGCTTAAAACTATTGTTAAAACACAAGGTGTGAATTCCAAAATAGAAAATGAATTGATTTGCAATTTTATCTTAATGAAAACATGGGAAGAAAATTGGAATATATCTCTCACTAGTTAATAACATAAAAACCCAAAGTTTATTGCAGTACAATTTAATACAAAAGAAAGAAAAAAAAAAAAAGATTGCGGCATCAACCTTTTCATTTGCAGAATCCAAACTGAAAATCAAAGCATACGCTTTTCCCATAGTTTTCTCTTCAACATAAATCAAAGTATATAAAATAAAAAAATTAAATATGCAATTCCATTCCCATTTTATTGAAAAGCAGCCCAAAATTTGATCCAATAAACGTGATCATTTTTTTCTCTTGAACATAAATCAAAGCATAATAAAATTCAATTCAATTTCCATTTTATTGTGGTTGTCCAAGATAATAGATCTTTTTAGAATAAGGCTGAAGATCATATTCGTGTATATCAAAGAATTCATTCTTTAATTATATGAGGTAAATAAATAAACACGAGTCTTCCCTTATAAAAATTGAGCTTTGACAAATATGTTCTCAAATACTTAAAGAAAGTCCATAAAGTACTAATGATTTTAACTAATCATCAACACATGAATAAAATGTAACTTCTGTTTTTAAATTTTTAATAAGAATATAAGAAAATACGACATAAAACTGATTGTGAAGTACCCTGATGAAATAAATATCTTAAATTCTTATAGTATGATTAAATAAAAACTTGAAGATTATAATCAACTAGACTAGCTATATAAATTGCAACAAGAGGAAAAAAAATGCTCATACCATATCTTCTCTTGAGATACAAACTAACTGATGAGTAGTATGCAATGACAAAAGATTTTTCATGAAAGATAATAAAAGAATGTCTGCAGAACAATATAAAGGAAAAATGAGGCTGCTACCTTAAAAATACCTCCCCACCAAAACCTAATTTTTTTATTTTGGAGAAAAAAAATAAAATGAGATAAAAAAATGAGAATATGATAAAAATCTTGTTAACCACTGAAGAAATTGGGAACGATCTTTTCATTTCCTAAAACCCCAAGCTAAAATACAAGCTAAGAATACAAGTATAAACCATATACAAGTAACAACATTCTTTAAACACAAAAATCAATCTTTTCGTTTCTTTTTTCATCTCAAGCTAGTAAAGTACCTGTGGACTTGTCAATGACTAAGAAATAATCGCTTGGAAGGGCGGAGAGTGAGCCATCATAGAGCTTTATAAAAGTCACGAAGAAATCCTAAATCCCTTTTGCTTCATGATAGAGAAATTGAGATGAAATTCGTGAGAGAGAATTCGAGATGAATGAAGTGCCGCTTTGTTAGAGAGGAATCGAGATGAGAAAAATAAAAAGTAAGGAAAAGAAAAATCAAGATGAAAAGGGCCTTTTCATTGCCTATGATTGAGAAAATCTCAATTAAGGGTTTTTTAGCGCTTCCTTTTGTAATCCCTCTAGTTCCTTTTCATTGCCATCAATTAAGCGAGGAGTAGACAAGAAAACACATTTTGTCTCAAACTTTGTCTCTGATTTTTCTCCTGTCTTCGAGTGAGAATGAGAGTCTGCGTGATTTTCTATTTTTGGAGAAGTAAAATCGACAACTACGACAAACATTGAGACTCAGAGAAGAAATCATCTTTTGATTAAGGAAGGAGAGAGAAAGGAATGGACGACGAGAAAATTTTATGATTTGATTTAGGAACGAGGAAGAGAAAAAGGGGAAAGAAGAAATTTACCTTTTTTCCCCTTTTTTGACTTCTTAAAATTAGAAAGGGTCAAGCATATGAAGGAGACTAGAGTTAAGCGCTTTTTTTTTCAATTCATAATAACAGCGTTTTGTAATTACACTATAAATTAACGCTATTATATCCCTTATTTGTTGTAGTGTCCACTTGGATCTTTAAGAAGGAAAAAATCATGAGGAAAACGTTTACAAGGTTGGTTCCGATCCGAGGTTCCTCCATTTGGATCTTTAAGATGGACAAAATAATGAGGAAAACTTTGACAAGATTGGTTCTGATCCTCGTTCGAGATTTTGGTCAGGTTCCTCCATTTGGATCTTTACGATGGTCCAAATCATGAAGAAAACTTTGACAACATTGATTCTAATCCGAGGGTCCTCAATTTGTATCATTAGGATGGACCAAATCATGAGGACAACTTTGACAAGATTGGTTTTTTGTATAGACTAAATCATGAGGACAACTTTGACAAGCGGGAAACCATAGTTCTTTAGTTTTAGTTTAATCCAGATAGTGGAGGATTCCAAAAGAAATGCTTTTTCCATTTGGATTTTTAGGATGGTCCAAATCAAGAGGAAAACTTTGACAAGATTGGTTCTGATCCATGTTCGACATTTTGATCTTTAGGATGGTCCAAATCATGAGGAAAACTTTGACGAGATTGGTTCCGATACAAGGTTCCTCCATTTGAATCTTTAGGATGGTCCAAATCATTAGGACAACTTGGACAAATTGGTTCCGATCCTCGTTCGACATTTTGGTCCAAAAAGGATTCCCAAAGAAGAGGTTCCTCCATTTGGATCTTTAGGATGGACCAAATCATGAGGACAACTTTGACGAGATTGGTTTTTTGGATGAACTAAATAATGAGGACAATTTTGACAAGATTGGTTCCGATCCTCGTTCAACATTTTTGTCCAAAAAGGATTCCTAAAGAATAGGTTTCTCCATTTGGATCTTTAAGATGGATCAAATTATGAGGACAACTTGGACAAGATTGGTTCTTATCCTCGTTTGATATTTTGGTCCAAAGAGGATTGCAAAAGAAGAGGTTCCTCCATTTTGATCTTTAGGATGGACCAAATCATTAGGACAACTTTGACAATATTGGTTCTGATCCTCGTTCATAATTTTGGTCCAAAAGAGGAGAAGATTGTGTAATGTCCCGTTACTTTTGAAGTGATTTATTTATTTATTTATTATTACTTTACTTAGTATAATCATAATGAAATTTGATTATTTGTTTAATTTAGTATTTAAAGTTTTGGCTCTAGTTCGATCGTTAAGTAATTTCCGTTGAAACGTGTAAATAGAATCTAGTGTATTAGCGATTATTAACGGGCCAATTAATAATCGTTAAATCACTTTTTCTAGTTTAGAAGTAGTTAAGTAAAATTATAATTAGAAACGTGAAATAACGAGCACTCGGGATGACTTTCTTAAGGAAATAGGAAGGAGGGGCACTTTAGTCTTTTACTGAAAATGTATATATATATCTATATATATATATAATGTCTTGCAAAGGAAAAATAAAAATGGGTTTTTAAGTTTTCATTTTCCTGATCTTGGATGCAAGCTTCGATTCTTCTTTACCGTGTGCTGATAGTGAATTATAGTTAGGGAAAATCACTTTGGATGGGGTTGTTGTCTTGGATCTAAACCCGAGTCGAACGAAAAACAAGAGCCCTTTGAAATATTCCAAATCGAGGTTTTCGTATGTTGAGTTTTTGTTTTGAAAGTTGTTTTCTTTGAATGTTAATTGGAAACTGGAAACCGAGACTTTTTCCCTTGCCTTGGCCGAGAACTCGATAGTGTTTCTGGGGGCTTTTTTGATGTTTTATTCCTTATTAGTTATTCGTTCATTGTTTGGAAATTAATACATTTAGTTATGAACCTTACTTGTAGGTTTGATCCTCGAGCAAGCGTTCACACATCCGACGTGCGGTGGTTTTCCTACACATTCTTGAGGTGAGTTTAAAATGTGCTTAAGTGTTTTCATGGTTCGGATTACTTGATTATTTAGTTGGTTTGAGGTTAAGGGTCGTGGTTGTTAGAAGGAAAATAATGTTGGAAGTGTATTTGGCTAAGGAAAGTGCATTTAGACGAGGCTCTCGTCATTGGTTGGAATCAAGTTTTGGGGGAGTGTTATGTGAACTTTGAAGTTTAATAGGCTTGGTAATTGAGACAGTAAGTGACGATTCAGAATTGAGACATCCGAGGAAGAAAAGGAAGGGGATAGTCCTAGTAATAGTTAGGCTTTCTCCTAATTAATGTTTTACTTACTTTAGGAGACTTGATAGAATAAAAATCGAGGTGACTATGGTGACTAATGGTGACAATGTATAAATGGTGACAATGAAAAATGATGACAATGTACAAATGGTGACAATGGTGACAATATATAAATGGTGACAATGATGACTATGGTGACAATATATGAATGGGACAATATAGTTATGGTGACTAAAGCGTTGTTATGCGCTAGGTGACAATGGGTGTTTGTGAATGTGATATGGTAGTTAAGACTGACTCTAACCGTGCCTATCATATTTACTTACTTGTATATTTAGTTCCAAATTGTGAATGGATGTGTAGCCTCATTGTAAATGTGCTCGGTTTTGTGGTTGAATGCTTGATTGGAAGTAGTTGCACATTAGAATTGCTGGACACTATTTCCATTAAGAACTTCGGTCCATAGATACACTTGACTTAATTTTGTTCTCACTAGCTTTATGCTAATGTTGCTATGCAACACATTTTTCTACAGGTACTCCTCGTGGTAGAGGTCGGGGTATAGGTCATGGTGCTACATGACTAATCGTACGATGAGCCTGGGATATGGGTTTGTAGCATCATGGAATGCTAGTCTTTTGGTTGTTTTGTAAACTCGTATAGGTCGTGTCTTGAGCTCGAGAGAGCGTTGTTTTGGGTTTTAAACTTAATATGTAGTAGTTTATATTTTCTTAAACTTAGGAAATGTGCATTTCCCGCTTTTCTCTTATGTGAACAATGTAAACAGGTTTTGGCTTGTTCAAAATACAAATGGAACCACGTAACTTTTCTGAAAAATTGTTGTCTTCCGCTGCGTAGTAATTTATATATTTTAAAAGGAGTCGGGTCATCACAGATTGGTTCCGATCCTTGTTCGACATTTAGGAATCTCTTCTTTAGGAATCCTTTTGGACCAAAATGTCGAACGAGGATCGGAATCAATCTTGTCAAAGTTGTCCTCATGATTTGGTCCATCCTAAAGATCCAAATGGAAAAAGCTTTTCTTTGGGATTCCTCTTTGGACAAAATGTCAAACGAGGATCAAAACCAATCTCATAAAAGTTGTCATCATGATTTGGTCCATCCTAAAGATCAAAATGGAGGAACCTCTTCTTTGGGAATCATCTTAGGTCCAAAATGTTGAACGAGAATTTGAACAAATCTTGTCAAAGTTTTCCTCATGATTTGGTCCATCCTAAAGATCCAAATGAAGGAAGCTTTTCTTTGGGAATCCTCTTTTGACTAGAATGTCAAACGAGGATCGGAACCAATCTTGTCAAAGTTGTCGTCATGGTTTTGTCCATCGTAAGATCCAAATGGAGGAACCTTTCTTTGGGAATCCTCTTTGGACAAAAATAACGAACGAGGATCATAACCAATCTTGTCAAAGTTTTCCTCATTATTTGGACAATCCTAAAGATCCAAATGGAGGAACCTCTTATTTGGGAATCCTCTTTGGACCAAAATGTCGAACGAGGATCAAAACCATTCTTGTCAAAGTTGTTCTCATGATTTGGACCATTCTAAAGATCCAAATGGAGGAATCTCTTCTTTAGGAATCCTTTTGGGACCAAAATATTGAACGAGTATCCGAACAAATCTTGTCAAAGTTGTCCTCATAATTTCGTCCATCCTAAAGATCCAAATGGAGAAAACTTTTCTTTGGGAATTCTCTTTGGGCCAAAATGTTGAACGAGGATCATAACCAATCTTGTTAAAGGTGTCCTCATTATTTGGTACACCCTAAAGATCCAAATGGAGGAACCATTTCTTTGGGAATCCTCTTTAGACCAAACGTCGAACGTGGATCGGAACCAATCTTGTCAAGGTTTTCCTCATGATTTGGACCATCTTAAAGATCCAAATGGAGGAACCTCTTCTTTGGGAATCCTCTTTAGACCAAAATGTCGAATGAGGATCAAAACCATTCTTGTCAAAGTTGTCCTCATTTTTTTAACCATTCTAAAGATCCAAATGGAGGAACCTCTTCATTAGGAATCTTCTTTGGACCAAAATGTCAAGTGAGGATCGGAACCAATCTTGTCAAAGTTGTCCTCATGATTTAGTCTAACCTAAAGATCCGAAGGGAGGAAGCTTTTCCTTGGGAATCCTCTTAGGACAAAAATGTCGAACGAGGATAAGAAAGAATCTTATCAAAGTTCTCTTCATGATTTGGTACACCCTAAAGATCCAAATGGAGGAACTGCTTCCTTTGGAATCCCCTTTGGACAAAAATATCGAACGAGGATCAGAACCAATCTTGTGAAAGTTTTCGTCATGATTTTGTCCATCTTAAAGATCCAAATAGGTGAACCTCTTCTTTGTGAATCCTCTTTAGACCAAATTGTCAAACGAGGATCGGAAACAATCTTATCAAAGTTTTTTATATGGATCATGGAAGCACTCCAATTCCAATACATGTACTAGCTAGCCCAATTACAAGATCTAAGCCAAAGAAGATGCAACAAGCTTATATTACACATTTGCAAGATTGGCTAGGCTTGACTCAAGCTAGCTTTGAAGAGAAACAACCCAATTCGGATGATGACTTGATGATTTTTTCCTTAAAGATCAATGTGTGCAATTTTAAAATCTATAAGGGGACTGTCTACAAAGATGGCCATGTACAAGGATCACTAAACGTGCCAAATATGCATTGAGTGGAAGATTGCAACATCACCAAGACATCAAAGCAAATCAGATTTTCTTTTGTTTGAATTTAGACATTGTTTCCTTAATTGTAGCTGTGTGTCATTAAGACTCTACTTTCCTTTTATGTTTTGTTAATTTGTAGCCGTTTTCCTTTAGGTCTTTATTTCCTTTTATGTTTTGTTTTTCTTTTTATTTTTGAAGGCTATAAAATCCATGGAACTCAATGTAACAAATCAGAATACTATTGACTTAAAAACAAGTCAGTCTTTGAGAGTTTCTTTTGAAAACCAAATTGAGTTTTCTTTCCTTTGAAATTCTTGTGTTTAGGGTTTCTGCCGAGTCATTCTTTTAGGAGTTGATCAACCTAGTAATGGAGTGATTCAATCTAGAACAAAAAACCTCATTCTTGTCTCTAGATCATTGATCTAAGAGGTAAATCACATCTAGCCTTAATCTCTTGGGTTTAAATTAATTAGTTAGGGAGGGTTTGAATATCTTGTTTCAAAGGTTCATGCACATCAAATAGCATTGGGTATTTGAACGGGAATTTGGGTTTGCCTTATCAGCTGGTATCAGAGTATTGGTAGAAAACCTTGGCCATACTCTAGATTTGGTTATATTTTTACTTTTCTTGCATTTTGCTTGTTTTGCTTCAAATATGTCTTATCTATCCATTTCTGTCCTAACCACAATTTTTTTTCCTTGCATTCTACTCTTATTCTCATATTTTAGATCACGTTCTGATCTTTAAAATAAAAAAAAAAGTGAGAAAGAGAGCTTTCGAGAGCACGTAAAGCAGTCATCTTGTGTTCTTCTTTTCTTTTCTTTGAAAATTCTGAGTTTGATCCAAAATTTTCATATAAGTATGAGTTTTGAATGTTGTTTTATCAATCTAGATCCAAAATTTATGCATCAATTAATTTCATATCTGTTTGACATTCAAATCCTGCTCATACTTTCCATGATTGAATATGCCGCATTTAGTGCTCTGAATAGCTGTCTAAAATGCGTGGAATAATTCGAATTAGCTTTCAAAGTCTGAATAGGAAAGTTCATTTAATCAGTTATCTTACTTTGTCAAAAAGGACACCTAAGGAAAACCGATCTGTAAACAAATCATTTTCCGCAAATTAAATCAGTGCGCAATCTCTTCCTAAATTTCAGGATCTTGTCTTTTGATTGATTGGCATTTTCAATTGTCATTAATATTTCTATTTTTTCCAATTGTAAACTCTTAATAGCTGATTGATTTACCTAAATATGAGTTTCCACATTAATTCTCATAGCTAATAATTTTGAATCTTACTTTCCATATTTGGCAATTTCCTAGCTTTTCCTTTCTTTAAAATCTGTTTTCCAACCTATTTGTTTCCTTTTCTATTTTCTTATTCTATTATTGAATTATTTTCATAATTAGTTGTATTTCTCTGATTGAATTATTTTGTTGCTTTCTAAAACACAATTTTTGCTTCAAAAAAGTTAGGGAAATTTCATTGGGTAGCAGAATTTTTAGCAATATTTATAAATATAGCAGTTTTTAAAAGTATTTGCAAATATAGCAGATTTTCAAAAACCCGCATTCATGTGATCAGAGATATCAATGATAACTTATAAAATACTCAGTGATTACTATCAGGTAATCAGTGATTCCCTCACAAAAATCAGGATATCAGTAAATCAGTGATTACTTGTGAAGATATCACTGATTACTAGTGACAATTTTGTAATATTTTAGGTGTTAATTTAATTTTTCTGCTATTTTTGCAAATATGTTTTTTAATTGATATTTTTATAAATATTGGACCTATTTTTGCTATTTTCGCAAGAGCCTCCAAAAGTTAATTATACCCGAGAGCATCTAAATACAATTTGGCCTACCTTAAGTGATTAAACACGAGTGTTCCTTGAGTGATATATAGTGAGGGAGTGTTGTGAGGTTTAGAATACTTGTTACTTTCAGAGGAACATTATGACACAATAGGGAAATAATGGAGGTGAGATTAGTGATGCTTGGTGGAGGGAGGCACAAATAGGGGTTTTTGCTAGAATTATGCAAACTTTACAAGACGTTAATGAGCGTTTGGGTAGAATAGAGTTAGCTAACAACCAATCAAGGGGGGAGAACCTAGGAGTGGGGATTGAAATTGAAGAGGATGACAATGTTATAATGGCTGGAGAAAACTCTAGAAGAGTGCAAGGAGGGAGCCGAGGAAGGGGCAAAGTAAGAATGGAAGAGAGAAAACTCTAGAAGAAGAGGAAGGGATTTAGGACCACCTAGGAGACCAATGAGGGAGTTACAAGAAGTGAGAGTGCAAGAGAGAAATTCAGGGGGTGTTAAACTCAAAATTCCACCATTCTATGGGAGATATAATCCGAAGGAGTAGTTGCAATGTCAGAACAAAATAGAGAATGTTTTTTATTGCAATAATTTTAGTGAGGAGAGGAAGATGAAGCTTGTGGTGTCTCAGTTTTGTGATTATGCTAACATTTGGTGGACACATCTTAGGGCTGAATGGAGGAGAAACAATGAGCAGCCAATTGATACTTGGGGGGAGTTTAAAGTGTTGATGAGAAAACGTTACATACCAAGGCATTATCATAGGGAGATAAGGAACAAATCTTTTTCCTTAAAACAAGGCTCAATGGGTGTAGAGGAGTATTATAGGGAGATGGATGTTTTGATAACTAGAGCTAGTATTGAAGAGAGTGAGGATGATACAATGTCAATATTTCTAGGAGGAATGAATAAGGGGTTGGCACATTGGGTTGATATGTACCCTTATTTTGAAATAGAGGAGCTCTTACATATAACCAAAAAGATTGAGAAGGAAATGGCTTGGGAGAAGGATAATTCCAAGAGATACACATCTAAAACCACCTTTCCATCATCCAGTACTTGGAAAAAAAAGAGTTAATAGTTCCAATGAAGACTTAAACCTAGGACTTTCCTTAAGGCTGCTAAGAAGGATAAAGAGGAGATTTCTAAAGGGAAGGGGGAGGAGAAGGTGGATGAAGCAAAGGTGATATGAATTATGTAGCCTTGCATTTCGGGAATTCAAGCTTCAAGAATACATGCATTAAATGCACTTCGATTGCATTTATGGCAACCCAAGTTCATTTATTACAAGTCAAGTTAAGATCCATTAACTACAACTCAAGATGCATTGATGATAACCCAACTTCATTCAAGCCAACTCAACCATCATTCAAGGGAACTCAAAGATATTCTAAGACAAGCATTAATGACCATTTACAAGCTTCAATTAGAGTTAAATATCAATTTCAAATGTTTTACTTTCCTTGTAGGTTACAAAGTGATAGTAGTTGATTGTAACTTATGGTTTTGCGTTAATTTTGGGGGTTACAAGCTAGGGACTTCATGGGGCTGTTATGGGATGAGTATGAACGAATTTCCCTTGTATTTTAAGCCTATAAATAGGCCACTTATCATCCATTGTAAAAAATACTTGTAAGACTTGAGAGATTCAAAAGATTGAATGAAATGTAGCATTTTTATGCACATTGAGAGCCTTGAGCCTCACCCTTTGTAATCTTTCTTTAGATTACATGTTTCGAAACATTCAAGAGGGGATTGATCAACCAACTTGTGGAGTGTTTTGAGTCATGAGATGATGGAACGTAAAACTTTGTTCGTTTCATGATTTTTAGATCAATAGGGCAATCTATTTCTATCCTTTCCTTATGGTTGAAATCGAATAGTTAGGGAGGGTTTGAATTCATGCTTCAAGGGTTCATGCTAATTATAATAGCAGTTTGTACTTGCAATTTGAGTTTGCCTTATCATTTGGTATCAGAGCATTGGTTGCGTTTTTGTGGCCGATCTCTAGAACAGGTTTTATCCAATCTATCCTTTTCAATTCTTGTTGTTCTTAAATTCTGTCCAATCTTTTCATTTCTTTCCAAGAATGAATTTTTCTTGATCTTTTCGTTCTAATCTCTCTATCATTTGATATCAAATAATAAGGCAAACTCAAATTGCAAGTCCAAAGACCCTATGCTATTATAATTAGCATGAACCCTTGAAGCATGAATTCCCAAACTATTCGATTTCAACCATAAGGAAAGCCTAGAAATAGATTTCCCCATTGATCTAAAAATCATGAAACGGACAAAATTTTACGTTCCATCATCTCATCACTAAAAACACTCCACAAGTAGGTTGATCACTCCCGTCTTTAATGTTTCTAAACATGTAATCTAAAGCAAGATTACAAAGGGTGAGGCTCAAGGCTCTCAATGTGCATAAAAATGCTACATTTCATTCAATCTTGTGAATCTCTAAAGTCTTACAAGTCTTCTTTACAATGGATAATAAGTGGCATATTTATAAGCTTAAAATACAAGGGAAATTCGTTCATAATCATCCCATAATAGCCCCATTAAATTCCTAGCTTGTAACCCCCAAAATTAACGCAAAACCATAAGTTACAATCAGCTACTATCACTTTGTAACCTACAAGGAAAGTAAAACATTTGGAATTGATATTTAACTCTAATTGAAGCTTGTAAATGGTCATTAATGCTTGTCTTAGAATATCTTTGAGTTCCCTTGAATGATGGTTGAGTTGGCTTGAATGAAGTTGGGTTATCATCAATGCATCTTGAGTTGTAGTTAATGGATCTTAACTTGACTTGTAATAAATGAACTTGGGTTGCCATAAATGCAATCGAAGAGCATTTAATGGAAGTATTCTTGAAGCTTGAATTCCTCAAATGCAAGGCTACATAATTCATATCAAAAGGATTGTAGAAAATTTATTCTTGTACCTTTATCTTCAAAAAAAGTTTGTATTGATCAAATTGAACATGAGAAACAAAGGATTGAGTTTGAAGAAAAAGAAATGAGAGAAAAGAAAGAATTGAGTGAAGAAATGAGTGATAGAGAAAAGAAAGTATTGAGATGTAAAAATGAAAGTTAGAAGAAAGAAGAATAGTTGACAAAAGAATTTTGAGAAAAATAAAAGAATGAGAGAAAAGAGAGGAGTGAAAAAGAAAAGTGTGAATACTTAGAGGAAAAAGAGAGAAAAGGAAAATTAGTGAGCTATCTTGCAAAAATGAGTGAGGTGAGGAAAGTTTTGCTTAGTCAAAAGCCTAACTTTGTGCTTATGTGCAAAGGAGACTTTTTGGCAACTAACCTTAGCCAATAGTTGCCTAGTGTGTTTGAGTATCTTTTTCAGGTTTGGAAACATTACTTGTGGCTGAATAAGAACTTGAGGTTTTTGGAAGGACGAAACATGCAAGCAAGAAGGTATGTTGAATGCAATGAGGTAATCAAAACAATTCTCTATGGAACGCACTATCATCAAGGTAAAAAGAATGTTGTAAGTTATATACTTTCTTGGACGAATACTTTATATTCTAATCTAATTTTTGAGCATGTAAAAGTTGTTGGTACTGAGCATATTGAAATTACTAGTTTTGACCATATTGAGAAGTTGAACTTAAAGGATGCACAACTTAGGAGTACATATGGATCTTATGTTGTTGATTTTGCTTTAAGCAATTTCAATGTAATCCAAGGTGTTTTGCATGAATGGGAAACTCAAGAGTTAATAAATGATACAATAAGAGCAATGCTTAAGGGAACTAACTCTAAAGTGGAAACTTGGGAAAATTTATTGCCTTTCATGGAGAATAAAAATGTTTGTTTTTCAAATAAACTTGTTTATGGTCTTTATTGTATTACTCTATTTGAGTTGCTGCCCTAGACATAAAATACGTTTGTGAGTGATTTAGCCAATTTTGAATATGTTTTCATCAAATTGATGCATACAGATGTGATGAAAATGATCAAGGAGCAAGTTTTCTCATTTACATAAAAAATGAACAAAAGGAGAAAAACACATAAGTTTCATTTGAGAGCATGGATTTTGAAGCCATTCCGGAAGAAACGACTCAAAATAAGAAATAAATTGCATCCAGAGGGGATGGACTGTATAGAGTTCTTGGGAGAATCCATGCAAAAGTACACACCATTGTGTTACAAGGTGAGTATTTTGAAAATTCAACTTTTAATGTTGCTGATTTGAGACCTTTTAATGTAGGGGATTATGACCTTGATTCGAGGACGAATCTTCTTAAATAAGGGGAAGATGATAAGGATCATGGAAGCACTCCAATTCCAATACATGTACCAACTGGCCCAATTTCAAGATCCAAGACAAAGAAGATCCAACGAGCTTATATTACAGATTTGCAAGATTGGCTAGACTCGGCTCAAGCTAGCTTTAAAGAGTAACAGCCCAATACAGATGATGACTTGATGAATTTTTCCTTAAAGATCAATGTGTGCAACTTGCAAATCTATAAAGGGAATGTCTACAAAGATGGCCATGTTCAAGGATCATTAAACATGCCAAATATGCATTGAGTGGAAGATTGCAACATCACCAAGACAACTAAGAAGATCATATTTTCTTTTGTTTGAATTTAGACATTGTTTCCTTAATTGTAGCTGTGTGTCATTAAGACTCTACTTCCCTTTTATGTTTTGCTAATTTTTAGCCATTTGCCTTTAGGGCTTTATTTTCTTTTATGTTTTTCTTTTCCTTATGTTTTTGAAGGCTATGAAATCCATGGTCAAATCAGAATATTATTGAATGAAAAACAAGTCACTCTTTGAGAGTTTCTTTTGAAAACCAAATTGAGTTTTCTTTCCTTTGAAATTCTTGTGTTATGGTTACTGCCGAGTCATTCAATTAGGAGTTGATCAACCTAACTATGGAGTGATTCAATCTAGAACAATAAATCTCATTCTTGTCTCTAGATGATTGATATTAGAAGTAATCACATGTAGCCTTAATTTCTTGAGTTGAAATCAATTAGTTAGGGAGGGTTTGAATATCTTGCTTCAAAGGTTCATGCTCATCATATAGCATTGGGTTCTTGGACACAAATTTGGGTTTGCCTTATCAGTTTTCCTCATGATTTGGACAATCATAAATATCCAAATGGAGGAACCTCTTCTTTGGGAATCCTCTTTGGACAAAAATATCGAACGAGGATCGAAACCAATCTTGCCAAAGTTGTCCTTATGATTTAGTCCATCCAAAACATAAAAAAAAAAGAGAAACCCCTTCTTTGGGAATCCTCCACTCTCTTGACCAAAACATGAGGACAAATTTGACAAGATTGGTTGGATGAAGGATCAAATCATGAGGAAAACTTTGACAAGATTGGTTTCGATGCTCGTTCAACATTTTGATACAAAGAGGATTCCCAAAGAAGAGGTTCCTCCATTTGCATCTTTATGATGGACCAAATCACGAGGATAACTTTGACTAGATTGGTTTTTTGGATGGACTAAATCATGAGGACAACTTTGACAAAATTTGTTCCGATCCTCGTTCTGCATTTTCATTCAAAGAGGATTCCTAAAGAAAACTTTCCTCCATTTGGATCTTTAGGATGGACAAAATCATCAGGACAACTTTGACAAGATTGGTTCCGATCTGAGGGTCCTTCATGTGGATCTTTAGGATGGAACAAATCATGAGAAAAACTTTGACAAGATTTATTTGGATCCTCGTTCGACATTTTGGTCCAAAGAGTATTCCCAAAGAAGAGATTCCTCTATTTGGATCTTTAGGATGAACCAAATCATGAGGAAAACTTTGACAAGATTTGTTCCGATCCTCGTTCGACATTTTAGTCCAATGAGGATTCATAAAGAAGAGGTTTTGCCATTTGGATCTTTTGGATGGACCAAATCATGAGGACAACTTGGTAATGATTGTTTCCAAGCCTCGTTTAACATTTTTGTCCAAAGAGGATTCCCGAAGAAGAGGTTTCTCCAGTCGGATCTTTAGGATGAACCATATCATGAGGAAAACTTTGACAAGCTTTGTTAGGATCCTCCTTTGATATGTTGGTCCAAAGAGGATTCCCAAAGAAGAGTTTCCTCCAATTGGATCTTTAGGATTGACCAAATCATGAGGACAACTTTGACAAGATTGGTTCCGATCTCCTCCATGTGGATTTTAAAGGTGGATCAAATCATGAAGACAACTTTGACAAGATTGGTTCCTATTCTTGTTCGATATTTTGGTCAAAAGAGGATTCTCAAAGAAGACGTTCCTCTATTTGGATCTTTAGGATGGACCAAATCATGAGGACAACTTTGACAAGATTGGTTCTGATCCTCGTTCGACATTTTGGTCCAAAGAGGATTACCAAAGAAGAGGTTCCTCAATTTGGATCTTTAGGATGGAGAAAATCATTAGGACAACTTTGACAAAATTGGTTCGGATCCTTGTTCAACATTTTGGTCCAAAGGGATTCCCAAAGTAGCGGTTCCTCCATTTGGATCTTTAGGATGGACAAAATCATGAGGACAACTTTAACAACATTAGTTCTGATCCTCGTTCCACATTTTGGTCCAAAGAGGATTCCCAAAGAAAATATTCCGCCTTTTGGATCTTTAGGATGGACCAAATCATGAGGACAATTTTGATCAGATTGGTTCCAATCTTCGTTCGACTAAATCAGGAGGAAAACTTTGAAAAGATTTGTTCCGATACTCGTTCGACATTTTGGTCCAAAGAGGATTCCCAAAGAAGAGGTTCCTCCATTTGGATCTTTAGGATGGTCCTAATCTTAAGGAAAAATTTGACAAGATTAGTTATGATCCTCGTTCGACATTTTGGTCCAAATACGATTCCCAAACAAAAGGTTCCTCCATTTGGATCTTTAGGATGGACCAAGACATGAGGACAACTTTTACAAGATTGATTTTTTGGATAGACTAAATCATCAGGATAACTTTGACAACATTGGTTCCGATCCTCGTTCGACATTTTGGTCCAATGAGGATTCCCAAAGATGATGTTACTCCATTTGGATCTTTAGGATGGTCGAAATGATGAGGAAAACATTGACGAGATTGGTTTTAATCCTCGTTCGACATTTGGGTCCAAAGAGCATTTCCAAAGAAGGGCTTCCTTTATTTGGATCTTTATGGCTGACAAAATCATGAAGAAATTACAAGATTGGTTTTTTGGATTGACTAAATCATGATGACAACTTTTACAATATTTGTTTCTATCCTCATTCGACATTTTGGTCCAATGAGGATTCCCAAAGAAGAGGTTCCTCCATTTGTATCTTTAGGATGGACCAAATCCAAAGGACAACTTCGACAAGATTGGTTTTTTGTATGGACTAAATCATGAGGAAAACTTGTTAGGAATGGTGTCCTAGAACTTGTAATTATTTAATTATAATAATTTATTTAGAATAAATTAAATAAATAAACATAAGTTCTTTATATTATCTAGATTGATTCAATTAACGATATTAGGAATATATGGAAATATATTAATATCAAACATTCAAATAGTAAACCCTAAGTTACTCTTATGAAATCACGACTTAGTATGTGAGTCATACGAGAGGATTAAAGTCGAGATGAGTAACTTAAATGTGTCTACAGTAAACGGATAACGTTTGGGAACCTTATCCTGGTAACACTGTTGATAGCTTCGCATTTTGTTTATAGACAAATGATCTAATCCTGATCATTCATGTGGGAGACATGAAATGGAAGTATCATATGCAATGTTGATTGTATAAGACAGGACCACCATATTCGATCAAATTTCTCATTAGTACCGTTTACGAAATGATCGAATATCAAACTAAGTTTATCAACCGTGATAGATCTCAATCCTGAGTGAAATGCGGACTCCTATTTGTGGAGTTATGTTCTTTGATTCACATAGTTGAGAGCGATCTGTAAGAACGCTCAATACACTCCTGTTTTGGGAACATGACTAGATAAGTAGATGGGAACTCATTTTCACGAGATGGAATTCATAACTTTCCTATAAATTAACGGTATCGGTCCGATACCTAAACATTTTAGGAACTTTAGGAAACTCCCTTTGATGTACTTGATTCGAGACATGAACAAGTGACATCATGACTTCTATTGATCACGAGTATCTTATCTCTAGTTCGACTAAAGATAAAGTTCATTGGAGAATCAGCGGGAACACAAGGATAAAGCGGTAATTACAGGGGCAAAACGGTAAATTTATCCGCTGTAATTATGAGGGTTCCACGTGAAGGATATATCACGAGATATAAATAAAAGATAAACTAAATGGACATAACTCATCTATAGTGAGGGGAGTTCAGCTATGAATCTATAGTGGAATTATTCATAGTTAGATAATAAGTAATTAACTGATTATGTGTTAATCACTTAATTGACTAATTATTAAGCCCATGATCTATATGTCCATCGGGTCCCTATGCTAGCCCAAATATCGTAGTCGCGAAATCAAGTAGAAGAAATGAAAATTTTAAGTAAAGTGAATTACTTAAATAGGCAATATTAATTGTTTAAATATTAAGTATATTTAAACGGTAATTAATATAAACATTATTAATTGTTTATATAATGAGTTTATTTAAACATGAAATTAATAATGAAATATTATTAATTATACATTATTAATTATTTAAATATTGAGTATATTTAAATGGTAATTAATAATTTGAAATTAATTAACAATTATTAATTGTTTAAATAATTATATTTAAACGGAAATTAATAATTAAAATTAATTAAATTAATAATAAAATATTGTCAATAAAATTATTAATTTATGGAAATTAATAATTATTATATTTATTATTAATTATTTAAATAATGAAAATTATTTAAATGTAAATTAATAATTAAATATAAATTGGATAATATTTAGTCGGGAGAAAATATTAATTGTTTAAATAAAACATTTTATTTAAATGGTAATTAATAAATAAATTAATTAAGTTGGACTTATTAATTTAAGAGAGAATTTCTAGCCCAATTGGATTAATGAACCCAATTGGAATTGGCCCAAAATAATTAATTAAATAAATTAGAATTATTTATTAATTAATATATGCATTTTCGGCTATATATGTATTTTTGGGAAGAGATAATTGCTTGAATTATATCCTAAAATAATTACATAGATTTATTTACCCAAGATAAATAAAAATAAAGAAAATAAAATAATCTCCTATTTATCTATGGCATTTTCGAAATTGCTAGATAAAGGAAAGAGATAATCTTTTTTCTTTTTGTATTTATCTCTATAGATTAATCCTAATGTGATTAGGATTCCTATTTTTCTATAAATAGGAGGGTTGGGTCATTCATAAATCACACAATTTAATTCCATAGAAAGTTGGAACTCTCTCTTCCTCCTCTCCCTCCCTCATTGCCGATTTTCCTTAGTTCATTGGGAAGAAAAATATTTTTTTCTTCTTCCCAATTTCTTCTAAAGTTCAATCCCACAATCGAATTTCATTTGATCGATTGGGATATAGCATAGAAGATTCGGTGTTGCTGAGGATTTGATGCTGTAAAGAAACCTCCAACCGATCCTCCATTAATCAGTCAATGTAAGTTCCGGTTTTAATTTTCGAAAATATAAGCATGAATCTACATGTTTTATCACAAATTGCATGATGTTAATAGATCTGTTATTAAATGTTAATAAGTTTACTAAATAAAATTCCGCTAATTTAGTAAATCATCCCTTCAAAACTTTGACAAGATTGTTTCTAATCCTCGTTCGACATTTTGGTCGAAAGAGGATTCCCAAAGAAGAGGTTCCTCCATTTGGATCTTTTGGATGGTCCAAATCATGAGGAAAACTTTGACAAAATTGGTTCCTATCCTCGTTCGACATTTGGGTCCAAAGATGATTCCCAAATAAGAGGTTCCTCCATTTGGATCTTTATTGTGGACCAAATTATGAGGACAACTTTGACATGATCGGTTCCAATCCTCGTTCAACATTTTGATACAGGGGGATTCCCAAAGAAGAGGTTCCTCCATTTTTAGGATGGATCAAATCATGAGGACATATTTTACAAGATCGGTTCCAATCCTAGTTCGAAATTTGGCTCCAAAGAGGATTCCCAAAAAAGAGGTTCCTCCATTTGGGTCTTTTGGGTCGACCAAATCATGAGGACAACTTTGACAAGATTTGTTCCGATCCTCGTTTGACATTCTGGTCCAAAGAGAATTCCCAAAGAAGAGGTTCCTCCATTTTGATCTTAAGGATGGTCCAAATCATATGGACAACTTTAACAAGATTGGTTCCAATCCTTGTTCAACATTTTGGTGAAAAGAGGATTTCAAAAGAAGAGCTTCCTCCATTTGGATCTTTAGAATGGTCCAAATCATTAGGATAACTTTGACAAGATTGGTTCCGATCCTCGTTCAACATTTTGGTCCAAAGAGAATTCCCCAAGAAGAGGTTCCTCAATTTGGATCTTTAGGATGCTCCAAATCATGAGGACAACAGTAACAAGATTTATTCTGATCCACGTTCGACATTTTGGTCTAAAGACGATTACCAAAGAAGAGGTTTCTGCATTTGGATCTTAGGATGGTCTATATAATGAGGACAACTTTGACAAGATTGGTTCCGATCCTTTGTTTGACATTTTTGTCCAACGAGACTTCCCAATGAAGTGGTTCCTCCATTTGGATCTTTAGGATGGTCTAAATCATGTATAAAACTTTGACAAGACTGGTTCCGATCCGAGGCTCCTCCATGTGGATATTTAAGATGGACCAAATTATGGAAAACAACTTTGACAAGGTTGGTTTCTATCCTCGTTCGACATTTTGGTCCAAAGAGGATTCCCAAATAAGAGGTTTTTCCATTTGGAACTTTATCATGGTCTAATTCATGAGGAAAACTTTGACAAGATTGGTTCCGATCCAAGGAACCTCCATTTGGATGTTTAAGATGGACCAAATCACGAGGACAACTTTGACAAGATTTATTCCGACACGACGTTCCTCCATTTGGATCTTTAAGATAGACCAAATCATGAGGTCAACTTTGACAAGATTGGTTCCGATCCTCGTTCGAAATTTTTGTCCAATGAGGATTCCCAAAGAAGAGGTTCCTCCATTTGGGTCCTTAGAATGGTCCAAATCATGAGGACAAATTTGACAAGATTGGTTTCAATCCTCCTCGACCTTTTTGACCAAAGAGGATTTCCAAAGAAGAGCTTCCTCCATTTGGATCTTTAGGATGGACCAAATCAGAAGGAAAACTTTAACAAGTCTTTCGTTTCAATATATTTTTGTACAAATTGGATTCCAAAAGAAGTGGTTCCTACATTTGAATCTTTAGGATGGACCAAATCATGAGGACAACTTTGACAAGATTGGTTCCGATCCGAGTTTCCTTCATTCGGATCTTTGCAATGGACCAAATCATGATAACAACTTTGATAAGATTGGTTCAGATCCACATTCGAAATATTTCCCAAATGGATTCCCAAAGAAGAGGTTCCTCCATTTGGAACTTTAGGATGGTCCAAATAATTAGGAAAACTTTGACAACTTTGACAAGATTTGTTTCAATTCGAGGGTCCTCCATGTGGACCTTTAAGATGAACCAAATCATGAGGACAACTTTTACAAGATTGGTTCCAATCTGATGATCCTCTATTTGGATCTTTAAGATGGACCAAATCATGAGAACAACTTTGACAAGATTGGTTTCGATCCTTGTTCGACATTTTGGTCTAAAAAGGATTCCCAAAGAAAAGCTTCATCCATTTGGATCTTTAGGATGGACCAAATCATGAGAAAAACTTTGACAAGATTGGTTCCAATCCTCGTTAGACATTTTGGTCGAAAGAGGATTCCTAAAGAAGAGGTTCCTCGATTTGAATCTTTAGAATGTACCAAATCATGAGGACAATTTTGCTAAGATTGGTTTTTTGGATGGACAAAATCATGAGGAAAACTTTGACAAAATTGGTTCCGATCCTTGTTCGACATTTTGGTCCTAAGAGGATTCCCGAAGAAAAGCTTCCTCCATTTAGATCTTTAAGATGGACCGTATCATCAGGAAAACTTTGATAAGATTGATTCTAATCCTCGTTCGACATTTTTGTCCAAAGAGAATTACTAAAAAAGAGCTTCCTTCATTTTGATCTTTAAGATGGTTCAAATCATGAGGACAACTTTGACAAGATTGGTTCTGATCCTTGTTCGACATTTGGGTCCAAAGAGGATTCCCAAAGAAGATGTTTCACCATTTGTATCTTTATGGTGGACCAAATCATGAGGACAACATTGGCAATATTGGTTCCGAACATCGTTCGACATATTTTTCTAAAGAGGATTCCCAAAGAAGAGGCTCCTCCATTTGCATATTTTGGATGGACTAAATCATGACGACAACTTCGACAAGATTATTCCGAACCTCGTTCGACATTTTGGTCTAAAGAGGATTCCCAAAGAATGGGTTCCTCCATTTGGATCTTTAGGGTGAGCTAAATCATGAGGATAACTTTTACAATATTGGTTCGGATCGTCGTTCGACATTTTGATCCAAAGAGGATTCCTAAAGTGGAAGTTCCTTCATTTTAATCTATAGTATGGACCAAACCATCAAGACAACTTTACCAAGATTGGTTCCGATCATCATTCGACATTTTGGTGAAAAGAGGATTCCCAAAGAAGAGGTTCCTCCATTTGGGTCCTTAGAATTGTCCAAATCATGAGGATAACTCTGACAATATTGGTTCATATCCTCGTTCAACATTTTGGTTTAAAAAAGATTCCCAAAGAAGAGGTTACTCTATTTCGATCTTTAGGATGGTCCAAATCATGAGGACAACTTTGACAAGATTTGTTACGGTCCTCATTCGACATTTTGGTCCTAAGAGGATTCCAAAGAAAAGCTTCCTCTATTTGGATCTTTAAGATGGACTAAATCATGAGGAAAACTTTGACAAGATTGGTTTCGATCCTCGTTCGACATTTTGGTCCAAAGAGGATTCACAAAGAAGAGGTTCCTTCATTTTGATCTTTAAGATGGTTCAAATCATGAGGACAACTTTGACAAGATTGGTTCCGATCTCCATTTGACATTTGGATCCAAAGAGGATTCCAAAAGAAGATGTTTCACCATTTGTATCTTTATGGTGGACCAAATCATGAGGACAACTTTGACAAGATTGGTTCTAATCCTCGTTCGACAATTTCATCCAAAGAGGATTCTCAAAGAAGTGGTTCCTCCATTTGGATCTTTAGGATGGTCAAAATCATAAGGAAAACTTTGACAAGATTGGTTACGATCTGAGGTTCAACATTTTGGTACAAAGAATATTAACAATGAAAGGTTCCTCCATTTTCATCTCTAGGAATAACCAAATCGTTAGGACAACTTTTACAAGATTGGTTCTGATCTCCGTCCGACATTTTGGTCAAGAAGGATTCCCTAAGAAGAGTTTTCACCATTTGGATCTTTAGGATTGTCCAAATCATGTGGAAAACTTTGACAAGATTGGTTTCGATCCTCGTTCGACAATTTGGATCTGTCATTTCTATTTGGTCTAGTGAGTGGAGGAATCCCAAAGAAACGCTTCCTCCTTTTTGATCTTTTGGATGGTCCAAATCATGAGTAAAACTTTGACAAGATTATTCCTGATCCGAGGTTCCTCCATTTAGATCTTTAAGATGGACCGAATCATGAGAACAACTTTGACAAGATTGGTTCTGATCCCTGTCTGACAAGGTCAAAAGAGGATTCCCAAAGAAGAGGTTCCTCCATTTGGATCTTTAGGACTGTGCAAATCATGAGGAAAACTTTGACAAGATTTGTTCCAACCCTCTTTCGACATTTTGGTCCAAAGAGGATTCCCAAAGAAGAGGTTTCTCTATTTGGATCTTTAGGATGGTTCAAATCATAAGGAAAACTTTGACAAGATTGGTTCATCTTAAAGGTCCACATGGAGGACCCCCAAATAGAAACAAATCTTGTCAAAGTTTTCAAACTTTTCCTAATTATTTGGACCATCCTATAGATCCAATTGGAGGAACCTCTTCTTTGGGAATCCATTTGGACCAAAATTTCGAATGAGGATCAGAACCAATCTTTGCAAAGTTGTCGTCATGATTTGGTCCATCTCAAAGATCCATATGGAGGACCCTCGGATCAGAACCATTCTTGTCAAAGTTGTCTTCAGGATTTGGCCATCCCGAAGATCCAAATGTAGGAACCTCTTCTTTGGTAATCCTCTTTGGATCAAATTGTGCAACGAGGATCCAAACCAATCTTGTCAAAGTTTTCTTCATGATTTGGACCATCTTAAAGATCCAATTTGAGGAACCAGTTCTTTTGGAATCCGATTAGTACCAAAATGTATTGAAACCAACGACTTGTTAAAGTTTTCCTCATGATTTGCCCATCCTAAAGATCCAAATGGAGGAAGCACTTCTTTGGAAATCCTCTTTTGTACAAAAGGTCGAAGAGGATCGAAACCAATCTTGTCAAAGTTGTCCTCATGATTTGGACCATCCTTAGGATCCAAATGGAGAAACATCTTCTTTTGGAATCCTCGTTGGACAAAAATTTCAAAAGAGGATCGGAACCAATCTTGTCATAGTTGACCTCATGAGTTGGTCCATCTTAAAGATCCAAATAGACGAACGTCGGGTCAAAACAAATCTTGTCAAAGTTGTCTTCGTGATTTGGTCCAACATAAACATCCAAATGGAGTTACCTTGGATTGGAACTAATCTTGTCAAAGTTTTCCTCATGAATTGGACCATCATAAAGATACAAATGGAGGAACCTTTTCTTTGGGAATCCTCTTTGGACCAAAATGTCGAACGAGGATAGAAACCAATCTTTTCAAAGTTGTCCTCATAATTTGGTCCATCTTAAAGATCCAAATGGAGAAGCCTCGAATCGGAACCAATCTTGTCAAAGTTTTATAGATGCTTTAGTGTTAGGGGACAACCGGGCCACCACAACTCCACATTAGTATGATATTGTCCACTTTGGGCCTAGGCCCGCATGGCTTTGCTTTTGGTTTCACCCAAAAGGCCTCATACCAATAGAGATGTGTCCTTCCCCTTATATACCCATGATCATTCCCTTCCCTAACCGATGTGGGATTTTGTTCGCCCTTAACAATCCTCCCCTCGAACAAATATCCACCGAGCCTCCCCTCCATCCGTCCACTCTATCCAGGCCAACTCTCTCTCCGGAGCTCACCGCCTGTCCAATAGAGCCCACCACGGATCGGGTTTCCGAGACTCCTCATCTTGTTCGGCATCTGAGGATTCCACCCATATCGTTAGGATCGGGGCATGGCTCTGATACCACTTGTTAGGGGAAAACCGGGCCACCACAACTCCACATTGGTATGATATTGTCCACTTTGGGCCAAGACAGTGGGCTTTTAGTATAAAATAGTTTGGACTTTGATGTGTCTCCATAAAACCCAACATTTAGACCATCCTAAAGATCCAAATGGAGGAGCCACTTCATTAAGAACCCTCTTTGAACAAAAATGTCGAACAAAGGATCAGAAACAATCTTGTCAAAGTTGTCCTCATTATTTAGACAATCCTAAAGATCCAAATAGAGGAACCTCTTCTATGGGAATCGTCTTTGGACCAAAATGTCGAACATGGATAGGAATAAATCTTGTTAGAGTTGTCCTCATGATTTGGACCATTCAAAAGATACAAATTGAGGAACCTTTTTGCACCAAAATGTTAAACGAGGATCAGAACCAATCTTGTCAAAGTTGTCCTCATGATTTAGACCATTCTAAAGATCCTAATGGAGGAACCTCTTCTATGGGAATCCTCTTTTCACCAAAATATTGAACAAGGATCAAAACCAATCATGTTAAAGTTGTCCTTATTATTTTGACCATCCTAAAGATGAAAATGTAGGAACCTCTTTTTTGGGAATCCTCTTTGGACCAAAATGTTGAATGAGGATCGGAACAAATCTTGTCAAAGTTGTCCTCACGATTTGGTCCAAATGGAGGAACCTCTTCTTTGGAAATCCTCTTTGGACCCAAATGTCGAACGAGGATCGGAACCGATCTTGTCAAAGATGTCCTCATGATTTGGTCCATCCTAAAGACCCAAATGGAGGAACCTCTTATTTGGGAATCCTCGTTGGACCAAAATGTTGAACGAGGATGGGAACCAAGATTTTGGATCTATCGTTTCTATTTGGTCTAGTGAGTGGAGGATTACCAAACAAACGCTTCCTCCATTTGGATCTTTTCGATTGTTCAAATCATGAGGAAAACTTTAACAAGATTATTCATGATTCGAGGTTCCTCCATTTAGATCTTTAAGATGGACCGAATCATGAGAACAACTTTGACAAGATTGGTTTTGATCCTCGTCCGACATTGTCCAAAGAGGATTCCCAAAGAAGAGGTTCTTCCATTTAGATCTTTAGGATGGTCCAAATCACGAGGAAAACTTTGACAAGATTGGTTCCAATCCTCGTTCGACATTTTTGTCCAAAGAGGATTCCCAAAGAAGAAGTTTCTCTATTTGGATCTTTAGGATGGTTCTAATCATAAGGAAAAGTTTGACAAGAATGGTTCATACTAAATATCCAAATGGAGGAACCTCGGATCGGAACAAATCTTGTCAAAGTTTTCCTCATGATTTGGACCATCTTAAAGATCCAAATGGAGGAAGCTATACGCTGGGAATCGTCTTTGGAAAAAAATGTCGAACAGGGATCAGAACCAATCTTGTCAAAGTTGTACTCATGATTTCGTCCATCTTAATGATCCAAATGGTGGAACCTCGGATCAAAACCAATCATGTAGGAGTTTTTCTCATGATTTGGACCACTATAAATATTTATGTGGACAAGTTTTGACAAGATTGGTTCCGATCCGAGGTTCCTCCATTTGGATATTTATGATGGACGAAATCATGAGGACAAATTTAACAAGATTGGTTATGTACCTCGTTGGTCTATTCTGGTCCAAATCGGATTCGCAAAGAAGAGGCTTCTCCATTTGGATCTTTAGGATGGTCCAAATCATAAGGAAAATTTTGACAGAATTGGTTCCGATCCTCGTTAAACATTTTGGTCCAAAGATGATTCCCAAAGAAATGTTCCTCCATTTGGATCTTTAGGGTGGATCAAATCATGAAGAAACTTTGACAAGATTGGTTCTGATCCTCTTTCGACATTTTGATCCCCATAGAATTCCCAAAGAAGAGGTCCTCCATTTGTATCTTTGGAGTGGGCCAAATCATGAGGATAACTTTGACAAGATTGGTTCTGATCCTCGTTCGACATTTTGGTCAAAAGAGGACTCCCATAGAAGAGGTTCCTCCATTTGGATCTTTAGAATGGTCCAAATAATAAGGACAACATTGACAAGATGGGTTCCCATCCTCATTCGACATTGTGGTCCAAAGAGGATTCCAAAAGAAGAAATTCGTCCATTTGGATCTTTAGGATGGGTTAAATCAAGAGGACAACTTTGACAAGATTTGTTCTGAACCACGTTCGACATTTTGGTCCAAGGAGGATTCTCAAAGAAGAGGTTCCTCTATTTGGATCTAAAAGATGGTCCAAATAATAAGGACAAGATTAACAAGATTGGTTCCGATCCTCATTCAACATTTTAGTCAAAAGAGGATTCCCAAAAAAAGGTTCCTCCAATTGGATCTTTAGAATGGTCTAAAAATTGAGGCAAACTTTGACAAGATTTGTTCCAATCCTCGTTCGACATTGTGGTCCAAAGTGGATTCCCAAAGAAGAGGTTCCTCCATTTGGATCTTTAGGATGGTCCAAATTAAGAGGACAACTTTGACAAGTTTTTTTCCGAACCACGTTTGACATTTTGGTCCAAATAGGATTCCTAATGAAGAAGTTCCTCCATTTGGATCTTAAAGATGGTCCAAATAATGAGGACAACTTTGAAAAGATTGGTTTTGATCCTCGTTCAACATTTTTGTCCAAAGAGGATTCCCAAAGATGAGTTTCTTCCACTTGGATTTTTAGGGTGGACCAAATCATGAGGTGAACTTTGACAAGATTGGTTCCGTTACCCGTTCGACATTTTGGTCCAAATGGGATTCCCAAAAAGAGGTTCCTCCATTTTTATTTGTAGAATGGTCCAAATCATGAGGAAAACTCTCTTTGGGAATCCTATTTGGACAAAAATTTAGAACGAGGATCGGTACAAATCTTGTCAAAGTTTTCCACATGATTTGGTCCATCTTAAAGATCCAAATGAAGGAACCTCGGATCAGAACCAATCTTGTAAAAGTTTTCCTCATGATTTGGACCATCCTAAAGATCCAAATGGAGGAACCTCTTCTTTGGTAATCCTCTTTCGACCAAATTGTCGAACGAGGATTGGAACCAATGTTGTAAAAGTTGTCCCATGAGTTGGTCCATCTTAAAGATCCAAATGGAGGAACCTCTGATAGGAACCAATCTTGTCAATGTTTTCCTCATGATTTGGACCATCGTAAAGATCCAAATGGAGGAACCTCTTGTTTGGGAATCCTCTTTGGACCAAAATGTCGAATGAGGATCGGAACTAATATTGTCTAAGTTTTTTTCAAGATTTGGTCTATCCTAAAGATCCAAATGGATGAAGCTTTCCTAGGGAATCATCTTTGAACCAAAATGTCGATCGAGGATCGGAAAAAATCTTGTCAAAGTTTTCCTCATGAATTGGTCCATCCTAAACATCAAATGGAGGTACCTCATCTTTAGTAATTCTATTCGGACAAAAATGTTGAACATGAATCTGAACCAATCTTGTCAAAAGTGTCCTCAGGATTGAGTCCATCAAAAAAACCAATCTTGTCAAAGTTTTCAACATGATTTGGACCATCCAAAAGATCCAAATGGAGGAACCTCTTCTATGGCAACCCAGTTTGGACCAAAATGTCGAACGAGGATCGGAACCAATCTTATAAAAGTTTTCCTCATGGTTTGGTCCATCTTAAGGATCCAAAGGGAGGAACCACGTACTTCTTTTGGAACCCTCTTTTGTTAAAAATGTATTAAAACCAAAGACTTTTCAAAGTTTTCCTCATGATATTGTCCATCTTAAAGATCAAAATGGAGAATTCTGTTCTTTTGGGAATCCTTTTTGGACCAAAATGTCAACCCTCGAATCAGAACCAATCTTGTCAAAATTGTCCTCATGATTTGGTCCACCATAAAGATCCAAATGGAGGAACCTCTTATTTGGGATTCCTTTTTGGACCAAAATGTCCAACGAGGATCGGAACCAATCTAGTCAAAGTTTTCCTCATGATTTGGACCATCCTAAAGATCCAAATGGAGGAAGTTTTCTTTGGGAATCCACTTTGGACAAAAATATCGAACGAGGATCGAAACCAATCTTGTCAATGTTATCCTCATGATTTGGACCATCCTAAAGATCCAAATGGAGGAACTTCAGACCTCCACTCTCTAGACCAAATCATGAGTACAACTTCAAAAAGATTGGTTGGATGATCCTAAAGATCCAAAGGGATGGACCTTTTCATTGGGAATCCTGTTTGGACCAAAATGTCAAACGAGGATCTGAACCAATCGTGTCAATGTTGTCCTTGTAATTTAGTGAATCCTAAAGATAAAATTAGAGGAACCTCGGATCAGAACCAATCTAGTCAAAGTTTTCCTCATGATTTGGACCATCTTAAAGATCAAAATGAAAGAACCTTGGATCAGAACCATTCTTGTTAAAGTTTTTCTCAAGATTTGGTCTATCTTAAAGATCCAAATGGAGGAACCTCTGATCAAAAAAAATTTTGTCAAACTTTTCCATATGATTTGGACCATCCTAAAGATCTGAACGGAGGAATCTCAGATCGGAACAAATCTTGTTAAAGTTGAACTCATGATTTGGTCCACTCTTAAGAACCAAATTGAGGAACCTCTTCTATGAGAATCCTCTTTGGACCAAAATGTCGAACGAGGAATGGAACCAATCTTGTCAAAGTTTTCCTCATGATTTGGTCCATCTTAATGATCCAAATGGAGGAAGCTTTTGTTTAGGAATCTCTTTGGACCAAAATATAAAACGAGGAAAGGAACCAATCTTGTCAAAGTGATCGGACTCTTTGGGAATCCTCTTTGGACCAAAATGTCGAACGAGGATCGGAACCACTCTTGTCTAAATTTTCCTCATGATTTGGTCCATCTTAAAGATTCAAATGGATGAACCTAGGATCGGAACCAATCTTGTCAAAGCTGTCCTCATGATTTGGACCATCCTAAAGATCCAAATGGAGGAACTTCGGAGCTCCACTCTCTAGAGCAAATTATGAGGACAACTTCAAAAAGATTGGTTGGATCATCCTAAAGATCCAAATGGAGGGACCTTTTCATTGGGAATCCTCTTTGGACCAAAATGTCGAACGAGGATCTGAACCAATCTTGTCAAAGTTGTCCTTATAATTTGGTCCATCTTAAAGATCCCAATGGAAAAACTTCAGATCAGAACTAATCTTGTCAAAGTTTTCCTCATGATTTGGTCTATCTTAAAGATCCATATGGAGGAACCTTGGATCGGAACCAATCTTGTCAAAGTTTTCCTCATAATTCGTAACATCTTAAAGATCCATATAGAGGACCCTTGAATCGGAACCAATCTTGTCAAAGTTGACCTCCTAGTTTGGTCCACCCTAAAGATCCAAATGGAGTAACCTCTTCTTTGGGAATCCTCTTTGGTCCAAAATGTCGAACGAGGATCGGAACCAATCTTGTCAAAGTTTTCCTCATGATTTGGTCCGTCCTAAAGATCAAAATGGAGCAACCTCTTCTTTGGGAATCCTCTTTGGACCAAAATGATGACCATCCTCTTTCATTCATTTGGATCTTTAGGATGGACCAAATCATGAGGAAAAAATTTGTTCCGATCCTCGTTCGACATTTTAGATTTGTGGTTCCGATGAATCTTTTAAAGTTTTCATCATGATTTGGTTTATCCTAAAGGTCCAAATGGAGGACCTCGGATCGGAACCAATCTTATAAAAGTTGTCTTCATGATTTGGTTCAACCTAAAGATCCAAATGGAGGAAGCTTTTCGTTGGGAATGCTCTTTGGACAAAAATGTTGAACGAGGATCGGAACCAATCTTGTTAAAGTTTTCCTCATGATTTGGACCTTCCTAAAGATCCACATTGAGGAACCTCTTCTTTTGGAATTCTGTTTGGACTAAAAATGGAGGAATGTCGAATCAGAACCAATCTTTTCATAGTTTTCCTTATGATTTTGACCATCCTAAAGATCCAATGGAGGACCCATGGATCGGAACCAATCTTGTCAAAGTTGCCCTAATGATTTGGATCATCCTAAATGATGAGGCAAACCCAAATTGTAAGTCCTAAGACCCTATGTTATTGTGCCTAGCATGAACCTTTGAAGCAAGAACTCAAACCCTCCCTAACTAATCGGTTTCAACGAAGAGATTAAGGCTAGATGAGATTACCTATTAGATCAATGATCTAGAGACAAGAATGAGATTTCTTCTTCTAGATTGAATCACTCCACAACTAGGTTGATCAATCCCTAATTGAATGACTCAGCAGCAACCCTAAACACAAGAATTGGAAGGAAATGAAAACTCTATTTGGTTTTCAAAAGAAACTATCAAAGAGTAACTTAATTTTCATTCAACAATAATCTGATTTGTTACATTGAGTTCCATCACTTTTATAGCCTTCAAATAAAAAAAGGAAAACAAAATATAAAAGGAAATAAAGCCTTAAAGGCACATAACTACAAATTAGCAAAACATAAAAGGAAAGTAGTGTTTTAATTACACACGACTACAAAGAAGGAAACATGTTCTAAATTCAAACAAAAGGGAATCTGATTTACTTAGTTGTCTTGGAAAGGTTGCAATCTTCAACTTAATGGATAGTTGGCACATTTAATGACCCTTGTACATGGCCATCTTTGTAGACATCCCCCGTATGTATTTGTAAGTTGCACATATTGATCTTCAAAGAATGATATGTCAAGTCTTCATCCGGAATTGGCTGGTCATTTCGAAATATAGCTTTGTCCGAGCCTAGCCATCCTTGCACATGTGTAATAAAAAGCTTGTTGAACCTTCTTTGCTTAGGATATTTTGGAGTGCCACCAAGAACCATATCACTAAAGATCCCGATGGAGGACCTCTTCTTTGGGAATCTTTTTGGACCAAAATTTCGAACGGGATCGGAACCAATCTTGTCAAAGTTGTCCTTAACATTTGGTCCATCTTAAAGATCCAAATGGAGGAAACTGGGATCGGAATCGATCTTGTCTCCTCATAATTTGGACCATCTTAAAGACCCAAATGGAGGAATCTCAGATCAGAACCAATCTTGTCAAAGTTTACATCATGATTTGGACTATCTTAAAGATCCAAAGGGAGGAACCACTTGTTTGGAAATCCAGTTTGAACCAAAATTGAACGAGGATCGGAACCAATCTTGTCAAAGTTTTTCTCGTGATTTGGTCCATCCAAAAGATCCAAATAGAGAAAGCTCTTCTTTGGGAATCCTCCACTCTATAGATTAAATTAAACCAAAGACCTATGGTTTCCTGCTTGTCAAAGTTGTCCTCATAATTTAGTCCATCCAAAAAACCAATCTTGACAAAGTTGTCCTCATGATTTGGTCCATCCTAAAGATAAAAATAGAGGAACCTCGGATCGGAACCAATCTAGTCAAAGTTTTCTTCATGACTTGGACCATCTTAAAGATCCAAATGGAAGAGCCTTGGATCAGAACCAATCTTGTCAAAGTTTTCCTCATGATTTGGTTTATCTTAAAGATCCAAATGGAGGAACCTCTGAACAGAACAAATTTTGTCAAACTTTTTCTTATGATTTGGACCATCCTAAAAATCCGAACGGAGGAACCTCAGATCGGAACAAATCCTGTTAAAGTTGACCTCATGATTTGGTCCACCCTCAAGATCTAAATGGAGAAACTCTTTCAATGAGAATCTTTTTTGGACACAAATGTCGAACGAGGAATGGAACCAATCTTGTCAAAGTTTTCCTCATGATTTGGTCCATCTTAATGATCCAAATGGATGGAGCTTTTCTTTTGGAATCCTCTTTTGACAAAAATGTAAAACGAGGAACGTAACCAATCTTGTCAAAGTGATCAGAACTCTTTGGGAATCCTCTTTGGACCAAAATGTCGAACGAGGATCGGAACCACTCTTGTATAAAATTTCCTCATGATTTGGTCCATCTTAAAGATCCAAATGGAGGAACCTCGGATCGGAACCAATCTTGTCAAAGTTGTCCTCGTGATTTGGACCATCAAAAAGATCCAAATGGAAGAACCTTCGATCGGAACCAATTTGGTCAAAGGTTTCCTCATGATTTTGACCACCTTAAAGATCCAAATCGAGGAACCTCCTCTTTGGGAATCCTCTTAGGACCAAAATGTCGAGCGAGGAACAGAGCCAATCTTGTCAAAGTTGTCCCCATAATTTGGCCCATCTTAAAGATCCACATGGAGGAACCACTTCTTTCGGAATCATCTTTGGAATAAAATGTCGAACATGTATCAAAAAAAAATCTTGTCAAAGTTGTCCTCACTATTTGGTCCACCCTAAAGAGCCAAATGGAGGAACCTCTTCGTTGGAAATCCTCTTTGGATCACAATGTCAAATGAGGATCGAAACCAATCTTGTCAAAGTTGTTCTCATGATTTTGACCATCCTAAATATCCAAATGGAGGAATCTCTTCTTTAGGAATCCTCTTTGGACAAAAATGTCGAACGAGGATCAAAACCAATCTTGTCAAAGTTGTCCTCGTGATTTGGTACATCCAAATGGAGGAAGCTTTTCTTTGGGAAACCTTTTTGGACCAAAATGTCAAACGAGGATCGGAACCAATCTTGTCAAAGGTTTCTTCATGATTTGGTCCATCTTGAAGATACAAATGAAGGAAGCTTTTCTTTGGGAATCCTCTTTAGACCAGAATGTCAAACGAGGATCGAAACTGATCTTATTAAAGTTTTCCTTATGATTTGGCCCACCCTAGAGATGCAAATGGAGGAGCCTTTTCTTTGGAAATCATATTTGGACCAAAAAGTTGAACGAGGTTTGGAACTTATCTTGTCAAAGTTTTCGTCATGATTTCTACCTAAATGGAAGAATCACGGTTTCAGAACAAATCTTTTCAAAGTTTTCCTCATGATTTCTACCATCCTAAAGATCCAAATTGAAGAACCTCTTCTTTTGAAATCCTCTTAGGACAAAAAATTCGAACGAGGATCGAAACCAATCTTGACAGAGTTGTCCTCATGATTTGGTCATCCCTAAAGATGCAAATGGAGGAACCTCTTCTTTGGGAATCCTCTTTGGACATAAATGTCGAGCGATGATCACAACCAATCTTGTCAAAGTTTTTCTTATGATTTGGTCCATCTTAAAGATCCAAATGGAGGAACCTTGGATCAGAACCAATCTTGTCAAAGTTTTCCTCATGAATTGGACAATCTAAATGATCCAATTGGAGGAAACGTTTCTTTGTGAATCCTCCACTCTCTAGACCAAATAGAAATCACAAATCTAAAATGTCGAACAAGGATCTTAACAAATTTTGTCAAAGTTTTCCTCATGATTTGGACCATCCTAAAGATCCAAATGGAGGAAACTTTTCCTTGGTAATCCTCTTTGGATAAAAATATCGAAAGAGGATCAGAACCAATCTTGTCAAAGTTGTCCTCATGATTTGGTCCATATTTAAGATCCACATGGAGGACCCTCTGATCGGAACCAATCTTGTTAAAATTTTCCTGATGATTTGGTCCATCTTAAAGATCCAAATGGAGGAACCTCGGATCAGAACGAATCTTGTGAATGTTTTCTCAGGATTTTGGCCATCCCAAAGATCCAAATGGAGGAACCTCTTCTTTGGCAATCCTCTTTGGAACAAAATTTTGAACGAGGATTGGAACAAATCTTGTGAAAGTCGTCCTCATTATTTGGTCCATCTTAAAGATCCAAATGGACGAACCTCGGATCGCAACCAATCTTGTCACAGTTTCCCCATGATTTGGACCATCCTAAGGATCCAAATGGAGGAAGCGTTTCTTTGGGAATCCTCCGCTCTCAAGACCAAATAGAAACCACATATCCAAAATATCGAACGAGGATAGGAAAAAATCTTGTCACAACTTTCCTCATGATTTGGACCATCCTAAAGATCCAAATGGATGAACCTTTTCCTTGGTAATCCTCTTTAGACAAAAATGTCGATCCAAATGGATGAATCTTTTCGTTGGGAATCCTCTTTTGACCAAAATTTCGAACGAGGATTGAAACCAATCTTCTCAAAGTTGTCCTCATGATTTGGTCCGTCTTAAAGATCCACATGGAGGACCCTCGGATCTGAACCAATCTTGTCAAAGTTTTCCTCATGATTTGGACCATTTTAATGATCCAAATGGAGGATCCTTGGATCGAAACTAATCATGTCAAAGTTTTCCTTATGATTTGGTCCATCTTAAAGATCCAAATGGAGGAACCTCGGATCGGAACCAATGTTGTTAAAGTTTTCCTCTTGATTTGGTCCATCTTAAAATCCAAATGGAGGAACCTCGAATTGGAACCAATCTTGTCAAAGTTTTCCTCATGATTTGGACCATCCTAACACTACAAAAAAAAAAGTCAAAATGCGACCAGCCATTTGCGACCAAGAAAAAGTGGTAGTTTTTTATTGACCATTTGGTCACTTTTTTTTATGGTTGACTCGAAGTGACCACCTGGTCACTTTTTTTACGACCAACATTAGAAGTAGTCATAAAAATGGCACGAAAGAATCGACCATTTGGTCACCTATAAAAACGACCAAGTGGTCGCATTTTTGTTAGTAAAAATATGACTTGGTAGCAAAAAATGGCGTGAAATAAGCGACCATTTGGTCACCTAAAAAAAATACCAAGTTGTCGCATTTTTGTGACTAAAAATATACTTTGGTAGCAAAAAAAGGCGCGTAATTTTTGCGGGAAGCAAGCTACCAAATAGTCGCCTTTGGAAGTGGCCATCTGGTCGCATTTATTGTGACCAAAGGTGATCACTGGTAGATAAAAGAGGCGCGTAATTTTGGCTGGAAGAATGCTACCATGTGGTCGCCAATTTGTGACTACAAGTGACCACTGGTAGCAAAAAAAGTCTAGAACAATACGACCAAATGGTAGTATTTTTGCTACTATGTGGTCACCAATTTGTGACTAGAAGTGAACACTTGGTAGTAAAAAAAGGTGGGAAATTTTGGCAGGAGAAATACGACCAGATGGTAGTAATTTTACGACCATAGGGTCGCAATTAAGCAGATGAATGCATTATAAAATCTCCTCCTCCTATTGTTTGTAAAGATAAGAAAAAAGAAAAATGAGAGAGTGGATGTATATTCGTTTGATAGACGGGTATTTGAACGATGAGTTCGTGGCCGGGGTTGAACAGTTTGTTGAGTTTTGCAAGACAACTGTCTATTACGCGACTTATGGTGAAAGCTACGATGTTCGTGCAGAAAATGCGACAATAGGAGAATCATACCGGTTCTAGATTTGAAGGTTCATCTTTATAGTCGAGGATTTGTGGAGAATTATTATCACTGGGTGTATCATGGGGAGACGAGGGAAATGTTCGACGCTGCAGTACAGGAAGCGAGATAGTACGAGGGTAGCAGCTGGAATACAGCCGTTGTCGTCGAAGAACCCAATGAAATACAACAGTATAGTCAGATATAGCGAATGATACTTGATGGTGTGGGATATGGGGGCGGAAATGAAAGTTATCGCAAAAGTTTGAACGTAGACAATGAAAGAGAAAGGGGTTGTTAAAGAAGAAATAAATCCGGAAGCACGTAAGATGCACGATCTGCTGAAGACAGCGAGCCGACCGTTGTACGAAAGTTGTCAGGTTAGTCAACTTGCTTCTGCTACAGAACTTTTAATTATAAAGGTGCAGTATAACTTACCTGCTAGAGGATTTGATTCGGTTGCATCGTGGTTTCGTCGATGCGCTCCATAAGAAAACCTGATGCCGCACAGTTTGTACGATAAGAAAAAGCTAGTGGAGGGACTTGGGTTACCCGTAGAGAAGATAGATTCGTGTCGAAACGGGTGCATGATCTACTGGGATGTGGATGTGGATCTGCATCACTGCAAATACTATTTTCTTCCAAGATATAAACAGGGGAAACGCGGGATGATTCCGTACGCCCGCATGTTCTATTTACCGCTGACCCCACGTCTACAACGGTTGTATGCATCGGATGTCACAGCTTCCCACATGAGATGGCATCACGAGCATTCACAGGATGTAACAGAGTATTTTTTGGGATCTACCGTATTGGGAAGATCTACTTGTCAGACACAACCTGGATGTAATGCATATCGAGAAGAACTTCTTCGATAACATTTTCAATACGGTTTTGAACGTTCCTGGCAAAACAAAGAACAATCTGAAGGCACGTTACGATATATGGGAGATATGTAACCGTCTTGAGTTAGAGCCTGACGACAATGATAATTATGCAAAAGCAAAGTAGATGTTGACGACAGATGAAAAGAAAACACTATTTGAGTGGATCAAATCCATCAAATTCCCTGACAGATACATTTTGAATCTGAGTCCGTGAATAGACAGTCAAAAACATGTCATGTTCGGGATGAAAAGCCACGACTGTCATGTATTCATGCAACGATTGATGCCCGTTGCGTTTAGACAGTTCCTAGAGAACAGAAATTGGGACCCGCTTGCCCAGTTGAGTGTTTTTTTTCAGGGACTTGACTTGTACAGAGCTGACTGAAGCTATTATCGCTTCAATGAGTTCAGAGATCGCTGTTATTATCTGTAAGTTGGAGCAAATGTTCCCACCTGGCTTTTTTGACTCAATGGAGCATCTTGCAGTGCATCTTCCATACGAGGCATTCTTAGGGGTCCGGTCCATTATCGCTGGATGTACCCATTTGAAAGGTTTGCAAACTTACTTTGTATATAGTTCAAGTTTTTTAATGTTAAACTTATCAGAGGTTTACTTAATTGTTTTTACCCACAGGTACTTACGTCGGTTGAAAAAGACGATCGGAAATAAAGCAAGAGTCGAAGGATCTATCTGTAGTGCGTACCTGACGCAAGAGACTACCACGTTTTGTTCATAATACTTTGATCAACACATTGCTGAATAGTTTCATCCAGCGACACGAAACGTTGTCGAAAATTTACTTGAAGGTGTTGACGTAAACAACCTGCCCATATTTACTGAACCTGACATGACAGTTGGAAGTTCAGTGCGTAGGCCGTTGACCAATTCTGAGTATCACGTAATGTAGAGCTACGTGTTATGAAACTGCCCAAAAGTCGAGCCTCACATCGAGTGAGTTCTCGTAACGTTACATTATTCCTTTGACTTAACAATCACAACTGTTTAAAATATTTTCTTACTATTTTCGTAACATACAGACTATTTCTGAACGTATATGTTCAAATGACACGAGTCGGTCTTACAGCCGCTGAGGAGGGGTCAATAATCGAGAAGGAGTTTCGTTCCTGGTTCAGTGCATATGTGAGTTATTTGAAATTGTCAAAAATATCATGTCAAGTTATTTGTTAAAAAATACTATATCCTTCTAATTATACTCTATGTTTTTTGAATGATAGGTGGACTCCCCTACATTACCGGTAGATGATCCTCGCATTATTTCTTTGGCAAAGGGACCTGCAAAGATTGCAAGGTCATACTGGATACGTCGGTAACAGATTCAGATTTCAAACGAAGGCGCATTCTGTTAACAAGGCAACAAACAACAGTGGTGTTTGCATAAAAGGTCAAGTGTTCGACATCAAAGACGATTACTTTGGAGTAATCGATGAGATTCTTGAGACTCAATACGCAAGTTCAACACTAAAACGCATTGTTTTGTTCAACTGCACTTGGTTCGAGACAACTAGATGAGGCGGAGTCCGTAAGATTGATCATTTACAAATCGTTGAGGTAAACAAGTACAAGCATATGCGCACCGCTGATAGGTTTGTCCTGGCTTCACAGGCGATTCAAGTTTATTACCTGAACTATCAGAGTAATAGAGGAGATCTGACAGATTGGTTAGTTGTTTGTAAAGTTAAACCACGCCAGGTAGAAGAAAACCTGTCCGAGAAAGATGACTATGCAAACGAAGCCGGTGCTTTTCAAGAAGATCAGATAATATGTCGTGCAATAGACGATGGCCAGAATGCAGGTACCGCACGTCCTTTGAACAATGGAACGATAACATTGCATGATGATGATACAAATGCTTCCACTTCTCGCGAACATGACATTGATGCTGAATTTATTCGAGATGACGAAGAAGAAGAAGAAGAAGAAGAAGAAGCAATGACTGAAGAAACTGAGGATGAAGAATAATACACTTTGTAAATTTATATGATTCACTGTATGTTTTATAATATCGTCATTGTTGTGTTTCATTAAACAATATATATAAATATTTTTTAATCTCCATTAATATATATATATATTAAAAAAAAGTATATATATATATATTTACGACCATATGGTCGCAAATTGAAATAAAATGCGACCATATGGTCGTAACTTTGAAAATCTAGACTTAAGTTTTTTAAAAATTTGTATTAATTTACGACCATTTGGTCGTAATTTTGTGACTATCTGGTTGCGTTATTCAGCGGTAAATTTAAATTTTCATGAAATTTTTGGCGGTGAATTTGATAATTACGACCATTTGGTCGCAATTCATGGCGGTGAATTTGAAAATTGCGACCATTTGGTCGCAATTTTTGATGGGAAGTGTGATGTGACAGCTGTTGGTCATAATGACACACTTACGACTAGTTGGTCGCATTTTTATGAAAATACGACCATCTGGTTGTATTTTTTAAGCAAAATGTGACCATCTGGTCGTAATCGAGCGACTCTTCATTTTTCATCATAATTACGAAATTGCGACCAGATGGTTGCAATTTTTTATTTAAACGCCCCAGCCTATTCTTCCCCCCCCCACCGAATCCTTTTCTCTCTTTTTTTTCCTTTTCTCTCTTCCCCCCATTCCCGTTCCCCGTCCCCCATTCGTTCTTACATTTCCCGTTCCCCGTTGTTTCACCCATTCCCGTTTAAAAAACCTCCAAAACCCTGTAGCATATTCGAGGTTAGTTTTCCTTTTAATTAAGTTATTATAAATTGTTTTAGTTTCATTAAATTTAGTTACATTTAATTGAATTATTTAGTTTAGCTTTAAATTAGTGTAATTAATTACTTAATTAATTATGTTTAGTTAGTTACTTTAATTTGTTTAGTTTTATTTAATTAGTTTAATTTAATTAAGTAATTGGTTAATTAGTTAGTTAATTTGTTAATTAATTTAATTTAGTTAAATTAATTTTAGCTTAATTACTTAATTTAATTTAGTTTAATAAATTATTAATTTAACTTAGTCACATTATTAGTTTAGATTAGTTTGATTAATTAGTGTAGTTTACTTACTTTAATTAATTTAATTTACTTTAGTTTACTTTAGTTTCATTAATTAATTAATTTAATTTAATAAATTTAATAGATTAGATTACTTTAATTACTTACTTAACTATTTTTCTTTAATTTAATTAATTAATTTAGTTAATTTAGTTAAATAATTAGTGTAGTTTACTTACTTTACTTACTTAATTAATTTAATTTATTTTAGTTTAGTTTAGTTTAGTTTAATTAATTAATTATTTTAATTTAATTTAGTTTAATATACTTAATTAATAAATTTACATTAAATAATAAATTATTAATTAATTAAATTTAATTAGTTTGATTAGGAAAATGGCACGCCAACGTCGTCTTCCGATGTCCGGCGATGATGCGCAGGACCGCACCGATCCGCAGCCAAAGGATGACGCATCGGAGTTGCACAGTTCTCCGGAGGACTGGACGCTTGTTGACTTGGATGAGATCTTACAGTTGGACGACAATCCCAACCCTGCATATCCCTCCGCAGTACCCGAGTCGCAGATTGCGACACCGCGGTTGGGGGAGGACTCACCGGCTCCAGCCACGACTGTAGCGGGAGCTTCCACTTCTAGCACCGGTCCCGATCCAGCGGGAGCATCCACTTCTGGCACTGGGCGTCCTCGAACCTCTGTCAACTCGACCCTGCAGATAGAAGGGGATACGTAAGTACACAAGTATTTTTTTTAATTAAATATTCATGTTATTTATAACCTAATATCACTAATATTTTTAACTTTTTGTGTGCAGATTACAGCCGCATCAAACCGATTCAAAGCGGTTTCGCCAGGTCCTCCAGAGCATGCCTCTACCCAGCGAGCTTCGCTGGACGAAGATTCCGACGACGGAGAAGCGTCGGATGTTTGACAATTGGAAGGTAAATAACTTCCCTTATTTTATAATTAATTAATTTATAAATTTTTAACAATCAATTTATTACTTTAACGTTTTCTTATTTCAAATTTTTTCAGGGCAAGTTTCCTATGATCGATCCCGATGTCACGGACGGTTGGATGTTCCCCCTATGGGACAAGTACGTGAAGGATCGATTCAAGGACCTCATGTACCGGGCGCGGTAGAAGCAAGCTAAAAACCGGCCTGTGTGGATGAGCGAGGAGGAGCATGCTCGACTCCTCGCTAGCTTGCAGTCTCAAGAGGGCAAAAAAGTGTCGGCGAAGAATAAGGCCAATCGGGCCAAGAACCCGAGGAAACACACCGGTGGCGCGAAGCCTCACGATGAGCACCATCGTATATTGGTAAGTAATTGTCATTTTTCTTTCAAGTCATTTTTTTTGTTTTTTGTTTCAATTATTTATTAATTTAATTTCTGTCTCTTTTTATAATATGTTTAGGAAGAAAAGTACAATTGTCCTGTTTCGCCTGATGAGCTGCATCTGGTCCTTCACATGAAGAAGGACGGGACGATCGTCGACGACAATGCTCAACCAACTCAGGTATTTAATATGTTTTTTCAATTATTACTTAGAATTTGTTCACCATTTTCTAACTTTTACATACTTTCTGAATTTTAAATATTTAGGACCGTTTCAAGGAGTCTTTGAGTAAGAGGTTGCCCACACCCGACTCGCAACCTACTTAGGAAGACCGTCGACAGGCGTTCTTGGAGGCTGCTGGAGGCGTTCGTCTAGATGGATCCGTTCCTGGTCTCGGCACTTACGGGAGGCATCTTTACGCGGATATGCCTCTGCCCCAGCGGAGCGGAGCGAGAACTAGCTCCGGCCCTTCTCCGGTTGAGCAGCAGCTGCGCGAGGAGGTTCAGCAGCTTCACACCGACATAGACGCTATGCGAGACGACTTCGTTTCTTGAGTCGCTGCGATTGAGGAGGATATACAGGCACGGGTCGAGGCCCAGGTCGCAACATCTTTGGCCGCGTACTTTAGATCACGAGACAGCGAGCCTTCATCATCGACGCCGCCTCCGCCACCCCCCGCCCCTCCGCAGTAGATAGATGATTTCTCTTTGTATACAACATTTTTTGAATATTTGATTTACATATATATTTTATTTTAACTCCAATTTTTTATTATTAAATTTTAATATTCATTAAATAAAGAAATAAATAATTAATTAATATTAATTAATTAAATAAATAATACTTTTAATATTAATTAAATAAATAAATAATAATTAAATAAAAAAAATTATTCAATACGACCAGATGGTCGCATTTACTCTAGAAGATAAACGACCATCTGGTCGCATTTGGCCTAGAAGATAAACGACCAGATGGTCGTTTTTTATCCCTAAAAAACGACTATCTTGTCGCATTTTGCCTGAGTCCAAAAGTGACCATTTGGTCGCTTATAAAAACGACCAGGTGGTCACTCTTCCAACTGGTCACTTGTCTTCAACATAAATTACGACCAGATGGTCACTTTTTAAGCGACCATTTGGTCGTTTTTTCAAAATGTTGACTTTTTTGCGACCAAACTTTCTTGGTCGTATTTTTGTGACTATCCAGTCGCACAAATTCCAAAATGACCAGTTTTTTTGCCACCACTGTCTTGGTCGCATTCTATAATAAAAACGACATGTTGGTCGCAAATGTCTGGTCGCAAATAGACTTTTTTTTTGTAGTGTTAATTTATTGAAAACATATTTAAAATTGGCTGAATCACTCAAAAAAACTTATTTCAAAGGCAGCAACACAAAAAGAGTAATAGCATAAAGACTATAAATAATTTTATTAGAAAAACAAACACTTTTACGATGTACAGCCCTATTACATGTATTCTACACAAAAGGTAAATAATTCTCCCAAGTTTCCACTTTATAGTTTGTTTCCCTAAACATTGCTTCTAAGATCACATTTATCACTTCTTGAGTTTCCCATTCATGTAAAACAACTTTGTATACATTGTAACTTCTCAAAGAAAAATTAACAACATAAGAAGAATATGCATTCCTAAATGAGTTCAACTTTTCAACATACTCAAAATTTGTAATTTTAAGATGCTCATTAACAAGAACTTTCACATGCTCTAAACTAGAAAGTATATTATTTACAACATTCTATTTATATTCAATATACTTTCTTGATTGGATGTATTGTCCTTCCAAACACATCAAGCTCTTATTCGGCCATAAGTAATGCTTCCTAACCTGAAAAAGATATTCAAACACACTGGGAAAATATTGGTTAAGGTTAGTTGCAAAAAAATCCCCTTTGCACAAAAGCACAAATTTAGGTTTTTGACTAAGAAAAACTTTCCTTACCTCACTCAATTTGGGAAGATAGCTCACTAATTTTCTTTTTCTCTCTATTTCCTCTAAGTGTTCACATATTTGTTTTTCACTCTTTTCTTTTCTCTCATTGTTTTCACTCTTGCCTTTTCCACTCAAAGCTTTCTTTTTCCTCTCACTCATTTCTTCACTCAATTCTTTTTCTTTCAACTCTTTTTCTTTTATCTCAAACTCAAGCCTCCTTTGTTCAAGCTTACATTGATCAATAAAAACCTCTCTTGAAGACACAGGTACCAAAGTAGTCTTCCTCCCATCTTTGGTAAAAGTGTGCCTATTAAGGTAGCCATCATAGGACACTCTCCTATCATACTGTCATGGTCTTCCTAAAAGTATATCCCCGTTGTGCATTAGCACTACATCACAAGCTACCTCATCCTTATACTTCCCAAGGTTAAAATAAATGATAGCTTGCTTATGCACCATCACCTAACCACTATTATTTAACCATTGTAACTTGTAAGGTGTGGGATGTGGTTAGTAGTCAAATTGAGTCTCTTGACCAGAATTGAGCTAACAACATTTGTACAACTTCCACTATCAATCACAACACTAGATGGAGTCTCATTCACTAAACACCTAGCATGGAACAAGTTGTGTCTTTGGTCATCTTCAAAATCATCCTTTATTTGAGAATTTAGAACTCCTACACAAAAGTGCTAGTTTATTTCCTTCCTCCCAACTACCATCACTCGCCTCGGGATCCTCAAAAATTTTCTCCATATTATCACCTTCTTCGGCTTCCCCAAGAAATTCTTCCTCCATGTCACTTTCTTCCCAATAAGCGACTACTTCTTCTTCAACATCAAATTCTAATTCTTCTTTGATAATGTCCCTATTTTGAAGATTACTAGCCTTCACTAATCTACGCATACACTCATTAAGCTCCTCTAAAGTTTGGGTAAGTCTAGCAAAAGCTCCCGTTCGTGCCTCTCTCCACCTAGCTTCACTAATCTCTCCCTAATTATTTTCCCATTGTGACATGTTTTATGGACCTCACAACACTCCCTCACAAAATATCACTCAAGGAAACTCTCGTGTTTAATCACTCAAGGTAGGCCAAAATGTTAATTAAGGCTCTTAGATAAGTTGTGGTCAAAAGGAAGCAACTTGTGTTTAACGTAGAAAAATTCAAGAAATCGGTATTTAAACAATCTAAAACATAATGAAAATAAACGAAAAAAAAAGCAAGTAAAACAGACTAGAATGGTAAAAACATAATTGGAAAGTAAAAGGAGAAATGTGAAGCAAAGAAGTCTAGAAAAGTGGTAGTTACAAATTTCAGAATTCGTGTAGTTCAAGAATGAATTTTTTAGGTGGACGCCTAAATGTAGCTTATTAAGATGATTATAAAGAGAATAAAAAAAAGGCCAAATTCAAAAATTCGTTTAGAATTGAAAACACGAGCTCACAAAATTGAAGTTGCCGAAAAATATGATAAACTTGCGCATAGAAATAAAATACAAGATTTGAACCGTTTCCTTTATGATTTTGACAACTTGTCCTTCTGAACTTAGAAAGATAAAAGTCAGAATAAACCTTTCTAATCATAAAACAAAAAGAAAATTCAGAAGTTAAAATAGAGTTTAAATAGGAACAAAAACATTAAATGCGACATTTAGAAAATTGGACAGTTTTGACAATTTTGAACTACATCTGTTTTTTATGCTTTAAATACGTAGAAATGAATGTGAAACTGATGTATTTGAAATCTAACTAATGTATAAACACAATTATACGAGACCTACACGAATTTATTTGGATCAAACTCAGAAATTTCAAGAACTTGCAAGATGAACACAAGATTAACAGATTTTGTGCTCTCGGATAAAAATGCACTCTTCTTTCCTTTGTTTTAATTGATTTTCAAGATCTAAACGTGATCTCTAAGATGGAGAAGAAATCAGGTGAAAATATGAAGAAAAAATTATGACATGGCATAAACGAATGGGATGGACAGAATGTGTATTCATAACATTTAGTCCACCCTAAAGATCCAAATGAAGGAACCTCATCTTTGGAAATCCTCTTTGGACCAAAATCTCAAACGAGGATCGAAATCAATCTTTTCAAAGTTGTCCTCATGATTTAGTCCATCCAAAAACTAAATCTTGTCAATGTTGTCCTCATGATTTGGTCCATCTTAAAGATCCAAATGGAGGAACCTCGGATCGGAACCAATCTTGTAAAAGTTTTCCTCATGATTTGGACCATCCTAAAGATCCAAACGCAAGAACCTCTTCTTTGGGAATCATATTTGGACCAAAATATCGAACGAGAATCGAAACCACTCTTGTCAAAGTTGTCCCCATGATTTGGTCCATCCTTAAGATCCAAATGGAGGAACCTCATCTTTGGCAATCCTCTTTGGACCAAAATGTCGAACGAGGATCGGAACCAATCTTTTCAAAGTTTTCCTCAGGATTTGGTCCATCCTAAAAAATAATCTTGGTAAAGTTATCCTCATGATTTTGTCCATCCTAAAGATCCAAATGGAGGAAGATTTTCTTTTGGAATCCTCTTTGGACCAAAATGTCGAACGAGGATCGGAACAAATCTTGTCAAAGTTGTCTTCATGAGTCTCTTCTTTGGGAATCCACTTTAGACAAAAATGTTGAACGAGGATTGAAACCAATGTGACAATCCGACTTATTTATATAAGCCTAGGATGCGAGCACGTAGCAGAAGCGTAAAGTTTAACCTTTAAAACATATAAGTTATTAAAAGTAGTCAAAAATTCGGCATGATGTGTACGTAAATTCTTTATCCCAAAATAATACATCAACCTATTTATTTATAATCATAACGGCTCATCGGCAGGTTCAGATAATCCCAAGGTTCAAAGTATAAATAAAATATGGGTGCACCGTTTTCAAAGTTAAAACAAAACATATATATACATAAGTTTCAACATAGACCATAAACATAATTTTATCTATCAACAACAGTTCCCAAAACGATCCTCGGCTCGCAAGTCTAAAAGCCATTCCAAAAGCTGCATCTCGGATCATCAACGTGCACCACCTGCCGCTCCACGCCCTCATCCCCGGGCATTACCTGAAAGGTGATTTAGAGCACCTTTGAGCATGACACTCAGCGGTATGAACATAATGAAAGGATGAAATATAGTGAGAACATGCTTTAAGTACAAGAATGGTATATCAATGGCAATATGTATAAGTATTATCAAAATCTTAAGTCTTCGATCACTAACCCTCGTCGATCACTTTCTCAACTTACAATTCACATTTACCATTCTTTTCAATTTCATAGAACACGTCAACACAAACCCGGCGTCTTACTACGCCCCAAATCACAAGATCAATTCACAATCCCGAGCAGTAGCTCGTTTTAATCTTAACTTACCTCAACAACTTCAAGCAACCAAGTCATTCTTATTTAATATTTCAAGACTTCTTTACATTCCCTTTGCCACGGTAACCTCGTGTATCATCCAACATCCATACACCGACACACAGGTTACGACCCCATGGCCATAATATGATCCAATGAAATGCATGAATTTTATGTTATGTCATGAAGTGAATTTAGCATACTTTCTGTAAACAAGATGCTTTAACAGGGTATTGATTCTCATAGCATAGGGGAACAACATCCAACGTGTAAATACAATACGAACATTAATCTCTAACCACCTAACATAAATGGGAATGACAATAAATAGGCATAAACATGTTCCCAAATCAGAATATAACTCATTTGTAAGCTAAACTCAATATATAAAGCAAGTAGGCATGCTTATAGAATCAACTACTCAAAACAAAAACCGGTTTTGAGTTAACAAATGTTCGGCCCCTTTTTAGCCATTGCCGAGGTTAATATCAACAACCACATTCCTCTTTGATTCACAAATCTATCAATCCACACCACCAAAAACATCCACCTTTATCCACAAACACATTTTAAGACAACTTGGTTAACGCTTGAAACAACACGCCGGTCACCCTTCCGATTCTTTATGTTCTCACCTTATCGATATATTCACGGAGCTTGTTCTTGACCCTTATCCTACATGAAACATTCCATACAAGCTTTAGATGTAAATTATTACATATAAACCAGCCCATGATAAGAACAACACGCCTCAAACCGGGTTAGTAGCAAAATGCTCAAAACTAGTCAAATTGATTACTATTTTTGGCTAAAACGGAAACTAACCCAAGAATCATCAAGTTGGGCTTTCCATAAGTTTTCATGAATAAAATAAACATATTAACACCCAATATGTCCAGAATTGATAACTTTGCACAATTACTCAAGAAAAACCCAAAACTAGCTAAGTGTAAAAACTAGCTTTTTAGGCCAATTTTGATAACCTTTCAAAAATCATTCTCTTACCTTTCCAAGTTGTTTATCAAGTGGAATATATATATATATATATATATATATATATATATATATATAAACACACATACTTTCCAGAATTAAGAACTTCAAAATATAACAAAAGGAAATCATACTTTAAAGAAGCTAGAAATTCCAAAACATTGCCATTTTAAAGTGTTTTCCAACATGAGTTTGTCCATGGCCTTTAGTTCCTCTTTACTTTGTTAAACATACTTCTTAAAGCTTAAAAACATCAACTTAAAGTCAATTTACAGATTATATCCTCTTACAATTTCAAGCGAAAAACTCTAAATAACAACAAACAAAAGCTTTAAGCTTCACCATTAATGGATGTCAAGTGTTCTTACAAAACCATGGTTTCTAATTCCCTTTTATTTCACTTAAGTAAAACCTAACTTAAGTTTATCAATTGAAGAACACTTGACCTCCATTAACGGTGAAGCTTCAAGCTTCATGATTTGGTCCACCCTCAAGATCCAAATGGAGGAACCTCTTTTTTGGAAATCTTCTTTGGATTAAAATGTCGAACGAGGATCGGAACCAATCTTGTCAATGTTGTCCTCATGATTTAGTCCATCCAAAGAAAAAATTACGTCAAAGTTGTCCTCATGATTTGGACCAAAATGTCGAACGAGGATCAGAACCAATCTTGTCCAAGTTGTCCTCATGATTTACTCCATCTTAAAGATTCAAACAGAGGAATCACTGATTTGGGAATCCTCTTTGGACCAAAATGTCGAACGAGGATCGAAACCAATCTTTTCAAAGTTGTCCTCATGATTTATCGAACTTACAGATCCACATGGAGGACCCTCGGATAGGAACCAATCTTGTCAAAGTTTTCCTCATGATTTGATCCATCTTAATCATCTACATGAAGGACCCTCAAATCAGAACCAATCTTATCAAAGTTTTTCTCATAATTTGGACCATCCTAAAGATCCAAATGGAGGAAGCTTTACTTTGGGAATCCTCTACTCTCTAGAAGAAATAGAAACTGCATATCCATAATGTCGAATGAGGATCGGAACAAATTTTGTCAAAGTTGTCCTCTAAATTTGGTCCATATTAATGATTCAAATGGAGGAACCTCTTCTTTGGGAATCCTCTTTGGACAAAAATGTGGAATGAGGATTAGAACCAATAAAGTCAAAGTTGTCCACATGATTTAGACCATCCTAAATATCCAAATGGATGAGCCTCTACTTTGGGAATCCTTTTGGACCAAAATGTCGAATGAGGATCAGAACCAATCTAGTCAAAGTTGTCATTATGATTTGGTCCAACCTGAAGATCCAAATAAAGGAACCTCTTCTTTTGGAATCCTATTTGGGCCAAAATGTCAAACGAGGATCAGAACCAATCTTGTCGAAGTTGTCCTCATTATTTTGTCCACAATAAAGATAAAAATGGAGGAACCACTTCTTTGGAAATCCTTTTCGGACCAAAATGTTGAACGATGATTGGAACCAATCTTGTCAAAGTTGTCCTCATGATTTGGTCCACTCAGAAGATCGAAATGGAGAAACCTCTTCTTTGAGAATTCTCTTTGGACAAAAATATCGGACGAGGATCGGAACCAATCTTGTCAAAGTTTTTCTCATGATTTGGATCATCCTAAAGATGCAAATGGAGAAAGCATTACTTTGGGAATCCTCCAATCTCTAGACCAAATAGAAGTCGCAGATCCAAAATGTTGAACGAGGATCGGAACAAATTTTGTCTAAGTTTGCCTCATGATTTGGTCCACATTAATAATCTAAATGGAGGAACCTCTCTTTCGACAAAAATGTTGAACAAGGATCGGAACCAATCTTGTCAAAGTTATCCTCATGATTTGGAAAATCCTAAAGATCCAAATGGAGGAACCTCTTCTTTGAGATTCATTTTGGACCAAAATCTTGAACGAGGATCAGAACTAATCTTGTAAAAGTTGTGTTCATGATTTGCTCCATCCTAGAGATCTAAATGGAGGAACTTATTCCTTGGGAATCCTCTTTGGACCAAAATGTTGAACGTGAATCAGAACCAATCATGCAAAGTTTTCCTCATGATTTGGACAATCCTAAAGATCCAAATTGAGGAACCTCTTCTTTGGGAATCCTCTTTGGAACAAAATGTTGAACGAAGATCGGAACATATCTTGTGAAAGTCGTCCTCATGATTTGGTCCATCATAAATATCAAAATGGAGCAACCTCTTATTTGGGAATCCTCTTTGGACAAAAATTTCGAACGAGGATCGGAACCAATGTAGTCAAAGTTTTCCTCATGATTTTGTCCATTTTAAAGATCCAAATAGGGGAACCTCTTCTTTGGGATTCCTCTTTGGACCAAAATGTCATACAAGGATCAGAACAAATCTTGTCAAAGTTTACCTTATGATTTGGACCATCCTAAATATCCAAATGGAAGAACCTCTTCTCTGGAAATCCTCATTGGACAAAAATGTTGAACGAGGATTGAAACCAATCTTGTCAAAGTTGTCATCATGATTTGGTCCATTTTAAAAATCCAAATGGAGGAACCTCTTTGGGAATCTACTTTTGACAACAATATCAAACGATGATCGGAACCAATCTTGTCAAATTGGTCCTTATGATTTGGACAATCCTACAGATCGAAATGGAGGAACCTCCTCTTTGGGAATCATTTTAGACCAAAATGTCGAACGAGGATTGGAACCAATCTTATCAAAGTTGTCCTCATTATTTGGTCCATCTTGAAGATCCAAATGAAGGAACCTCTTCTTTTTTAATCCTGTCTGGACCAAAATGTCGAAAGAGGATTGGAACAAATCTTGTCAAAGTTTTCCTCATTATTTTGTCCACCCTTAAGATCAAAATGGATGGACCTCTTATTTGGAAATCCTTTTTTGACAAAAATATCGAATGATTATTGGAACCAATCTTGTCAAAGTTTTCCTCATGATTTTTCCCACCTTAAAGATCAAAGTTGAGGAACCTCTTCTTTAGGAATCCTCTTTAGACAAAAATGTCGAATGAAGATCGGAACCAATCATGACAAAGTTGTCCTCATGATTTGATCCATCTTAAAGATCCACAAGGAGGACCTCGGATCGGGACCAATCTTGTCAAAGTTTTCCTCATGATTTATCCATCTTAAAGATCCACATGGAGGTCGGATCGGAACCAGTCATGTGAAAGTTTTCCTCATTATTTTATCCATCTTAAATATCGACATGGAGGACGGACCATCCTAAAGATCCAAATAGAGAAAACGTTAATTTGGGAATCCTCCACTCTCTAGACCAAATAGAAACAACAGATCCAAAATATTGAATGATGATCGGAACAAGTTTTGTTAAAGTGGTCCTCATGATTTTGTCAATATTAATGATTCAAATGGAGGAACCTTTCTTTGGACAAAAATGATAAACGAGGATGGGAACCAATCTTGTCAAAGTTGTCCTCATGATTTGATCCATCTTTAAGATCCACATGGAGGAATCTCGAATCGGTAAAAATCTTGTCAAAGTTTTTCTCATGATTTGGATCATCCCAAAGATCCAAATGGAGGAAGCATTACTTTGGGAATCCTCCAATCTATAGACCAAATAGAAACCGCAGATCCAAAAATGTTGAACGAGGATCAGAAAAAAATTTGTCTAACTTTTCCTCATGATTTGGTCCACATTAATGATCCAAATGGAGGGACCTCTCTTTGGACAAAAAAGTCGAACGAGGATCGGAACCAAGCTTGTCAAAGTTGTCCTCATGATTTGCTCCATCCTATAGATCTAAATGGAGGAACTTCTTCTTTGGGAATCCTCTTTGGACCAAAATGTCGAACGTGGATCAGAACCAATCATGTCAAAGTTTTCCTCAAGATTTGGTCCATCATAAATATCCAAATGAAGGAATCTATTCTTTGGGAATTGTCTTTGGAAAAAAATGTCGAACAATGATCAGAACCAATCTAGTCAAAGTTTTCCTCATGATTTGGTCAATTTTAAAGATCCAAATAGAGTAACCTTTTCTTTGGGAATCCTCTTTGGACTAAAATGTCAAATGAGGATCGGAACCAATCATGAAAAATTTGTCCTCATGATTTGATCAATCTTAAAGATCCACAAGGAGGACCCTCAGATCGAAACCGATCTTGTCAAAGTTTTCCTTATGATTTATCCATCTTAAAGATCCACATGAAGGTCGGATCGGAACCAATCTTGTGAAAGTTTTCCGCATGATTTGATCCATCTTAAAGATCCACATGGAGAACCCTCGGATCGGAACCCATCTGGTCAAAGTTTTTCTCATGATTTGGACAATCCTAAAGATCCAAATGGAGGAAGCGTTACTTTGGAAATCCTCCACTCTCTAGACCAAATAAAACAACAGATCCAAAATGTTGTACGAGGATCAGAACAGGTTTTGTTAAAGTTGTCCTAATGATTTGGTCCATATTAATGATCCAAATGGAGGAACCTCTCTTTTGACAAAAATGTCAAACGAGGATCGGAACCAATCTTGTCAAACTTGTCCTCATGATTTGGACCATTCTAAAGGTCCAAATGGAGGACGATGATCGGAACAAGTTTTGTCAAAGTTTCACTTATGATTTGGTTCATATTAATAATCAAAATGGAAGAACCTCTCTTTGGAAAAAAATGTCGAACAAGGATCGGAACCAATCTTGTGAAAGTTGTCCTCAAGATTGGGACCATCCTAAAGATCTAAATGGAAGAACCTCTTCTTTGAGAATCCTTCTGGACCAAAATGTCAAATGAGGATTTGAACCAATCTTGCCAAAGTTGTCCTCATGATTTGCTCCATCCTAAAGATCCAAATGAAGGAACTTCTTCTTTGGTAATCCTCTTTGGACCAAAATATCGAACGTGGATAAAGCCCAATCATGTCCAAGTTTTCCTCATTATTTGGACCCTCCTAAGGATCCAAATGGAGGAACCTCATCTTTGGGAATCCTCTTTGGACCAAAATATCGAACGAGGATCATAAGCAATCTTGTCAAAGTCGTCCTCATAATTTGGCCCACCCTAAATATCTAAATGGAGGATGATGTTCTTTGGGAATCCTATTTGGACCAAAATGTCATACGAGAACCGAAACCAATCTTGTCAAAGTTATCCTCATGATTTGGTCGACCCTAAAGATCCCAACTGACGAACCTTTTTTTTTGGGAATCCTCTTTGGACAAAAATGTCGAACGAGGTTCGAAACCAATCTTGTTAAAGTTGTACTCATGATTTAGTCCATTCAAAAAACCAATCTTGTTAAAGTCGTCGTCATGATTTTGTCCATTTTAAATATCCAAATGGAGGAACCTCTTCTTTGGGAATCCTCTTTGGACCAAAATGTCGAACGAGGATTGGAACCAATCTAGTCTTTCCTCATGATTTGGTCCATTTGAAAGATCCAAATAAAGGAACCTCTTCTTTGGGAATCCTCTTTTGACAAAAATGTCATACGAAGATCGAAACAAATCTTGTCAAAGTTTACCTCATGATTTAGACCATTATAAATATCCAAATGGAGGAACCTCATCTTTAGGAATCATCATTGGACTAAAATGTCGAACGAGGATTGGAATCAATCTTGTCAAAGTTCTCCTCATGTGATTTGACCCACCTTAAACATCACAGTGGAGGAACCTCTTCTTTAGGAATCCTCTTTGGACCAAAATGTCGAATGAGGATCGGAACCAATCATGACAAAGTTGTCCTCATGATTTGATCAATCTTAAAGATCCACAAGGACGACCTCAGATCAGAACCAATCTTGTCAAAGTTTTCCTCATGATTTATCCATCTTAAAGATTCACATGGAGGTCGGATCGAAACCAATCTTGTGAAATTTTTCCTCATGATTTGATCCATCTTAAAGATCGACATGGGTGACCCTCGGATCGGAACCAATCTTGTCAAGGTTTTTTTCATGATTTGGACCATCCTAAAGATCCAAATGGAGGAAGCGTTACTTTGGGAATCCTCCACTCTCTAGACCAAATAGAAACAACATATCCAAAATATTGAATGAGGATCGGAACAAGTTTTGTTAATGTTGCCCTCATGATTTTTTCCATATTAATGATTCAAATGGAGGAACCTCTCTTTGGACAAAAATGTCACACGAGAATCAGAACCAATCTTGTCAAAGTTGTCCTCGTGATTTGATCCATCTTACAGAACCACATGGAGGACAATCGAATCGCAAACAATCTTGTCAAAGTTTTTCTCATGATTTTGATCATCGCAAAGATCCAAATGGGGGAAGAATTACTTTGGGAATCCTCTAATCTCTAGACCAAATAGAAACCGCATATCCAAAATGTTGAATGAGGATCAGAAAATTTTTTGTCTAAGTTTTGCTCATGATTTTGTCCACATTAATGATCCAAATGGAGGAACCTCTCTTTGGACAAAAATGTCAAACAAGGATAGGAACCAATCTTGTCAAAGTTTTCCTTATGATTTGGACCATCTTAAAGATCCAAATGGAGGAACCTCTTCTTTAGGAATCCTGTTGAACCAAAATGTCAAACGAGGATTAGAACCAATCTTGTCAAAGTTGTCCTCATGATTTGCTCCATCCTAAAGATCCAAATGAAGGAACTTCTTCTTTGGGAATCCTCTTTGGACCAATATGTGGAACGAGGATAAAGCCCAATAATGTCCAAGTTTTCCTCATTATTTTGACCATCATAAGGATCTAAATGGAGGAACCTTATCTTCGGGAATCCTCTTTGACCAAAATGTCGAACGAGGATCATAACCAATCTTGTCAAAGTTGTCCTCATAATTTTGTCCATCATAAATATCTAAATGGAGGATGCTGTTCTTTGGGAATCCTATTTGGACCAAAATATCGAACGATGACCGAAACCAATCTTGTCAAGGTTGTCCTCATGATTTTGTCAACCCTAAAGATCCAAACGGAGGAACCTCTTCATTGGCGATCCTCTTTGGACTAAAATGTCGAACGAGGATCGAATCCAATCTTGTTAAAATTGTACTCATGATTTAGCCCATTCAAAAAACCAATCTTGTTAAAGTCGTCCTCATGATTTGATCCATTTTAAATATTCAAATGGAGGAACCTCTTCTTTGGGAATCCTCTAATTGGGACAAAAATGTCGAACGAGGATCGGAACCAATCTAGTCAAAGTTTTCCTCATGATTTGGTTCATTTTAAAGATCCAAATAGAGGAACCTCTTATTTAGGAATCCTCTTTGGACAAAAATGTCGAACGAGGATCGAAACAAATCTAGTCAAAGTTTTCCTCATGATTTGGTCCATTTTAATGATCCAAATAGAGGAACTTCTTCTTTGGGACTCTTTGGACTAAAATGTCAAATGAGGATCGGAACCAATCATGACAAAGTTATCCTCATGATATTATCAATCTTAAAGATCCACAAGGAGGACCCTCGGATCGGAACCAATCTTGTCAAAGTTTTCCTCATGATTTATCCATCTTAAACATCCACATGAAGGTCGTATTGGAACTAATCTTGTGAAAGTTTTCTGCATGATTTGATCCATCTTAAAGATCCACATGGAGGACCCTCGAATCGGAACCAATCTTGTCAAAGTTTTTCTCATGATTTGGACCATCCAAAAGATCCAAATGGAGGAAGCATTACTTTGGGAATCCTCCACTATCTAGACCAAATAAAAACAACAGATCCAAAATGTTGAATAAGGATTGGAACAAGTTTTGTTAAAGTTGTCCTCATGATTTGGTCCATATTAATGATCCAAATGGAGGAACCTCTCTTTCGACAAAAATATCAAACAAGGATCGGAACCAATCTTGTCAAAATTGTCCTCATGATTTGGACCATCCTCAAGATCCAAATGGAGGACGATGATCGGAACAAGTTTTGTCAAAGTTGCCCTTATGATTTGGTCCATATTAATTATCCAAATGGAGGAACCTCTCTTTGGACAAAAATTTCGAACAAGTGTCGGAACCAATCTTGTCAAAGTTTTCCTTATGATTTGGACCATCCTAAAGATTCAAATGGAGGAACCTCTTCTTTAGGAATCCTGTTGGACCAAAATGTCAAACGAGGATTAGAACCAATCTTGTCAAAGTTGTCCTCATGATTTGCTCCATCCTAAAGATCCAAATGAAGGAACTTCTTCTTTGGGAATCCTCTTTGTACCAATATGTCGAACGAGGATAAAGCCTAATAATGTCCAAGTTTTCCTCATTATTTTGACCATCATAAGGATCTAAATGGAGGAACCTTATCTTTGGGAATCCTCTTTGGACCAAAATGTCGAACGAGGATCATAACCAATCTTGTCAAAGTCATCCTCATAATTTGGTCCATCATAAATATCTAAATGGAGGATGCTGTTATTTGGGAATCCTATTTGGACCAAAATATCGAACGATGACCGAAACCAATCTTGTCAAGGTTGTCCTCATGATTTTGTCAACCCTAAAGATCCAAGCGGAGGAACCACTTCATTGGCTATCCTCTTTGGACTAAAATGTGGAACGAGGATCGAATCCAATCTTGTTAAAATTGTACTCATGATTTAGCCCATTCAAAAAACCAATCTTGTTAAAGTCGTCCTCATGATTTGATCCATTTTAAATATTCAAATGGAGGAACCTCTTCTTTGGGAATCTTCTTTGGACAAAAATGTCGAACGAGGATCAGAACCAATCTAGTCAAAGTTTTCCACATGATTTGGTCCATTTTAAAGATCCAAATAGAGGAACCTCTTCTTTAGGAATCCTCTTTGGACCAAAATGTCGTACGAGGATCGGAACAAATCTTGTCAAAGTTTACCTCATGATTTGGACCATCCTAAGGATCCAAATGGAGGAACATCTTCTTCGGGAATCCTCTTTGGACCAAAATATCGAACGGGGATAAGAATCAATCTTGTCAAAGTCGTCCTCATAAATTGGTCCATCCTAAACATCTAAATGGAGGATGCAGTTCTTTGGAATCCTATTTGGATGAAAATGTCGAACGAGGATCGGAACCAATCTTGTCAAAGTTGTTTTCATGTTTTGGTCGACCCTAAAGATCCAAACGGAGGAACCTCTTCTCTGGGAATCCTCTTTGGAATAAAATGTCGAATGAGGATTGAAACCAATCTTGTTTAAGTTGTCCTCATGATTTAGTCCATCAAAAAAACCAATCTTGTCAGAGTTGTCCTCATGATTCTATCCATCCTAAAGATCCAAATGGAGGAACCTCTTCTTTGGGAATCCTCTTTGGACTAAAATATATAACGAGGATCGAAACCAATCTTGTCAAAGTTGTCCTCATGATTTAGTCCATAAAAAAAACCAATCTTTTCAAAGTTGTCCTCAAGATTTAGTCCATCAAAAAAACCAATCTTGTCAAAGTTTCCACATGATACTAAAGATCCAAATGGATGAACCTCTTCCCTTGAAATCCTCTTCGGATTAAAATGTCAAACGAGGATACGAACCAATCTTGTAAAAGTTGTACTCATGATTTAGTCTATCCCAAAAACCAATCTTTTTAAAGTTTTCGTCATGATTTGGACCATCCTAAATATCCAAATGGAGGAACCTTTTCTTTGGGAATCCTCTTTGGACCAAAATGTCAAAAAAGGATCAGAACCAATCTTGTCAATGTTTTCCTCATGATTTGGTCCATTTTAAAGATCCAAATACAGGAACCTCTTCTTTGGGAATTCTCTTTGGACCAAAATAACGAACGAGGATCGGAACAAATCTTGTCAAAGTTCTCCTCATGGTTTGGACCCTCCTAAAGATTCAAATGGAGGAACCTCTTCATTGGGAATCCTCTTTGGACCAAAATGCTGAACGAGGATCATAACCAATCCTGCCAAAGTTTTTCTCATTATTTGGACCATTCTAAAGATCCAAATGGAGGAACCTCTTCTTTGGGAATCCTCTTTGTTCTAAAATGTCGAACAAGGATCAGAACCAATCTTGTCAAAGTTGTCCTCATGATTTTGTCCATCCCAAAGATCCAAATAGAGTAACCTTGTCTTTGGGAATCCTCTTTGGACCAAAATATCGAATGAGGATCAGAACCAATCTTGTCAAAATTGTCCTCATGATTTGGTGCACCCTAAAAATCCAAATAGAGGAACCACTACTTTGGGAATTCTTTTTGGACCAAAATGTGAAACGAGGATCGCAACCAATCCTGTCAAAACTTGTCCTCATGATTTGGTCCACCTTAAAGATTCAAATGCAGGAACCTCCTCTTTGGAAATCCTCTTTGGACTTAAATATCCAACGTGGATGGAATCAGATCTTGTCAAAGTTTTACTTATGATTTGACCGTCTTAAAGATCCAAATAGGTTAAGCTTTTCTTTGGGAATCCTCTTTGGACAAAAATGTTGAACAAGGATCAGAACCAATCTTGTCAAAGTTTTCCTTATGACTTGGACCATCCTAATGATCTAAATTTAGGAACCTCTTCTTTGGAAATCCTCTTTGGACCAAAATATCGAACGAGGACCGGAACCAATCTTGTCAAAGTTTTCCTCATGATTAGGTCCATCCAAAAGATCCAAATAGATGGACTAAATCATGAGGACAACTTTGAAAAGATTGGTTCTGATCCACGTTCGACATTTTAGATCTATGGTTTCTATTGGTCTAATGAGTGGAGGATTCCCAAAGAAACGCTTCCTCCATTTGGATCTTAATAGGATGGTCCAAATCATGAGGAAAACTTTGACAAGATGGGTTCTGATCCACGTTCGAAATTTGGATATTTAGGATGGTCCAAATCATCGTGAAAACTTTGAAAACTTTGAAAACATTGGTTTTTATCCGAGGTTCATCAATTTCGATCACTAGGATGGTCCAAATAATGAGGACCACTTTGTCAAGATTGGTTCTGATCCTCGTTAGACATTTTGGTCAAAAGAGGATTCCCTAAGAAGAGGTTCCACCAATTGGATCTTTAGGGTGGACCAAATCATGAGGTCAACTTTGACAAGATTGGTTCCAATCCTCGTTCGACATTTTGGTCCAAAGAGGATTCCAAATGAAATGCCTCCTCCATTTGGATCTTTAGGATGGACCAAATCATGAGGAATACTTTAACAAGATTTGTTCCGAACCACGTTCGACATTTTGGTCCAAAAGGATTCCCAAAGAAGAGGTTCCTCCATTTGGATCTTTAGGATGGTCCAAATCATGAAGACAACTTTGACAAGATTGGTTCCGATCCTCGTTTCACATTTTAGTCTAAAAAGGATTCCCAAAGAAAAGCTTCCTCCATTTAGAACTTTAAGATCTACCAAATCATGGGTAAATTTTTGACAAGATTTGTTCGGATCCACGTTCGACATTTTTATCCAAAGAGGATTCCCAAAGATTAGGTTCCTTCACTTGGATCTTTAAGGTGGACCAAATCATGAGGAAAACTTTGACAAGATTGGTTCCGATCCTTGTTCAACATTTTGGTCAAAAGAGGATTCCCAAAGAAGAGATTCCTCCATTTGGATCTTTCGGATTTACTAAATCATGAGGAAAACTTTTACAAAATTGTTTCAAATCATGTGAACAACTTTGACAAGATTGGTTCCGATCCTCGTTCGATATTTTTGTCCAAAGGATTCCCAAAGAGGAGGTTCCTCCATTTGGATCTTTAGGATGGTCCAAATCATGAGGAAACCTATGACAAGAATTGTTCCGATCCTTGTTCGACAATTTGGTCCAAAGAGGATTCCCAAAGAAGAGTTTTCTACATTTTATCTTTAGAATGGTCCAAATGATGAGGATCTCTTTAAGAAGATTGGTTCCGATCCTCATTCAACATTTTGGTTCAAAGAGGATAACCAAAGAAGAGGTTCCTCCAATTGGATTTTTAGGATGGACAAAATCATGAGGACAAATTTGACAAGATTTGTCACGATCCTCGTTCAACATTTTGGTCCAAAGAGGATTCCCCAAGAAAAGCTTTCTCTATTTGGATCTTTAAGATGGACCAAATCACGACGACAACTTTGACAAGATAGGTTCCGATCCTCGTTCGGCATTTTGGTCCAAAAAGGATTCCAAACGAAATGCTTCCTTCATTTGGATCGACATTTTGGTCCAAAAGGGATACCCAAAGAAAACCTTCCTCCATTTGGATCTTTAGAATGGACCAAATCATGAGGAAAACTTTTACAAGATTTGTTCCGATCCGTGTTCAACATTTTGGTACAAAGAGGATTCCAAAAAGAAAAGCTTCCTCCATTTGAATCTTTAGGTTGGTCCAAAGCATGAAGACAACTTTGACAAGATTGGTTCCGATCCTTGTTCATCATTTTCGTCCAAAAAGGATTCCCAAAGAAAAAGCATCTTCCATTTGGATCTTTAGGGAGGACTAAATCATGAGGAAAACTCTGAAAAGATTTCTTCCGATCCGAGGTTTCTCAATTTGGATCTTTAAAATGATTATTTCTTGTTGTTCTTTGTTTTTAGTTTATACAAAAAACAGAAAAAATCACAAAAAAGCATATTTCACCCGGTTTGTTCTATCTATTTCTCTTAGTTTCATTCTGAATTCTGGAAAGCAGAAAACTACTAAAGTTCTTATTTTTGTCTCATCTTTAATTGTTATTCAGATATCGTAGTAAAAAATGTTGGGATTGAGGCCTCTAAAAGAGTTCTCAAACAGAAGTCCCACGGATCTTTCCTTGCAGTAAAATATTAACAAAATTCTAAATGCATAAAACGAATACTAACCCTTGTCGAGAAGTATCTGGACCTTCCTTGTTCTTCGATGGTTACGATCCGGGGACCACCAAAAAGATCTTCCTCGCTAAGCACAAAAGAGAAACGGTGCGTGGGCACTATCCTCTTTGGAAAAAGGAAGAGGGAAGAAAAATTTCTTCCCTATACCCTATGGAGGGCGGTGACGGCAAGGAGAGAGGGAGAGGAATTTTCTGAGCCTTCTCTTGGTTCCTTAACCGTGTGTGTTTTGGGGTCACCCCAAAGGTCCTATTTATAGGAAAACCAAGACCTCAGAAAATCTTTGTATATCTTTTTAGTTATTAAATAATTAATAAAGATATTCTAAAATATATTTTGAATAATAAAGATATTATATTTTATTCCATAATAAAATATCTCATATCTTTTATTTAAATTAATCAACATTAATTTAAATATATTATTCCATACCTTCCATTTAAATTAATCACATTGATTTAAAAAGATATTCATATATTTTAAATAAAATAAAATGCAAAACTAAGTCAACTCTTTGACCAAGGTGGCGTGTGACCCCACCATGGGTCACACGCCCCTATCATCGTCTCATGACAATATTGGGTATTTTATTTTCCTTTTTATTTAATGGAACAATTCCGTTAAATAATTAAATAAATAGAACTCCTTTTATTTATTCCAATAAATAAAACTCCTTTTATTTATTTCCTCTTTAATTTGACAATCTCAAATTAAATATTTAAATAGACTCCTCTATTTAAATCCCCATTAATTTTTGACAACTTCAAAATTAATTTAATTAAATAGACTCCTCTATTTAATCTCTCTATTATATAATTAAATAGACTCCTCTATTTAATAAATAATTAAATAGGGTCTTCTATTTAATTTCACCATTAATTAAATAATTAAATAGACTCTTCCATTTAATTTCTTTTAATTAATCAAATAGACTCCTCTATTTTTATTTGCCTTAATTGATTTGACAACTTCAAATCAAATGCTTGAAATCGTTTTACCAAAGAAATTAATCATCACTGATTTATGTTCTCAATTACATGCGTTAGCTTGGAGGACTTAATGGACCTATAGGACTAAGCTCCAATGATCCAGAATTACCTTTGATTAAAACTCCAATGAGTGTCACCGATGGGAGAGTCAAACATCAAGAGTCTTAAGTATCTTTCTAAATGGATCCCTTTGAGTGTAACCCAAGTTTTAGATCGCTTAAAGTTATCTTGACGAGTGTCACCGAAGGGAGAGTCAAACATCAAGAGCTTTAAAAAATCCTATCCCAAAGAGAATCACCCGGGTATTGATTCATACTGTTACTTTCCGGAGGGAATGAGTGAAGAGTTAAACACCATAGAAGCCCTATATGAATCTCACACATTGATTCCAACTTGGAGACCGCAGGACATGTTGTCACTTGTCCTTCTCCCACTCAATATAGCTAGCTAAGGCTTTTACTTAGATGTACCCAGGCTACCTCTAATATCTAAGTTCAATCTAACTTAAATAACCTCTTATCTTGGGCACAGCTTTCTTGCCAGAGTTATATTTAAATTAATAAACTCAACTTCATTAATTTTAATTAACTCTTTAATTAAAAATAATGACACCTCATCTTTTAGGTTTTAGTTTCAAATCCTATTTAAAACTAAACAATTAATTAAGATATTGGTTGCTAAACTCTTTTAGACCATTTTAATTAAAACCTAAAACATGCTGCTAGTAATTACTAATTAACCCCTTAATTAAAATTCTAGCACAATAAATATAACATTTATATTCATACAAGCCATGAGCATAATATCAATAATCTCCATTAATGATGCATGATCATGGCATTTATGTATTTATGATGGGAATAATTATTTATGGCATACTTTATGCATGAATAATTACTATTTAATTATATCTAATATATAATCAATAAAAAAGCAATTTTGGTTGGGATAATATTGGCCAAATCTATGAAAATTAAAATCTATATCTAAATATAAATTAATTTCCATCTTGAACTTTTCCAGGATCTCCAAAAAACGAAAATCAGAAAAACCGAGGGGAGGCACATAGGGTTTTAACCCTAGGCGCCACCGCCCCTAATTTTTTTTTTCCGTATACTACAACCGCTGCTGTAGCACCGCCGTCGCGGGGTTCTCCTCTTGCAACTCGCGGTACCGACTCCTTCAGTACCGGCAGGGATCAGGTTCGCCTTTTTCTTTCCTCCATCGTTTTAATCGATATCTCCATATGACTAAAACGATTACAAATTTTTCATATACCCAATGAAGGGTTTACAAAAAATTTAGGAAAGAAAAACCTAGGCCAATAAATCCTAATTCAACCAAAACGCAAAACCACAAATTTAAAACTCCTTTTAAAATAGTTTTGATTCCCATCATATAATTTTGAAAATATTATAAATACACGACTGCTCTGATACCTGTTTTTGAGATTGAGGCCTCTAAAAGAGTTCTCAAACGAAAGTCCCACGGATCTTTCCTTGCAGTATAATATTAACAAAATTCTAACTGCATAAAAAGAATACTAACCCTTGTCGAGAAGTGTCTGGCTATTCCTCGTTCTTCGATGGTTACGATCCTAGGACTACCAAAAAGATCTTTCTCGCTAAGCACAAAAGAGAAACGGTGCGTGGGCAGTATCCTCTTTGGAAAAAGGAAGAGGGAAGAAAAATTTCTTCCCTATACCCTAAGGAGGGCAGCGGCAAGGAGAGAGGGAGAGGAATTTTTCGAGCCTTTGCTTAACCGTGTGTGTATGGGGTCACCCCAAATGTCATATTTATAGGAAAACCAAGACCTCAGAAAATCTTTGTATATCTTTTTAATTATTAAATAATTAATAATGATATTCTAAAATATATTTTGAATAATAAATTTTTTATATTTTATTCCATAATAAAATATCTCATATCTTTTATTTAAATTATCAACATTAATTTAAATATATTATTCCATATCTTGCAATTAAATTAATCACATTAATTTAAAAGAAGATATTCATATATTTTAAATAAAATAAAATGTGAAACTTAGTCAACTCTTTGACCAAGGTGGCGTGTGACCCCACCATGGGCACACGCCCCTATCATCATCTCATGACAATATTGGACATTTTATTTAATGGAACAATTCCGTTAAATAATTAAATAAATAAAACTCCTTTTATTAATTCCAATAAATAAAACTCCTTTTATTTATTTCCTCTTTAATTTGACAATCTCAAATTAAATATTTAAATAGACTCCTCTATTTAAATCCCCATTAATTTTTGACAACTTCAAAATTAATTTAATTAAATAGACTCCTCTAATTAATAAATAATTAAATAGACTCTTCTATTTAATTTCACTATTAATTAAATAATTAAATAGACTCTTCTATTTAATTTCTTTTAATTAATTAAATAGACTCCTCTATTTGTATTGGCCTTAATTGATTTGACAACTTCAAATCAAATGCTTGAAATCGTTTTTCCAAAGAAATTAATCATCACCAATTTATGTTCTCAATTACATGCGTTAGCTTGGAGGACTTAATGGACCTATAGGACTAAGCTCCAATGATCCAGAATTACCTTTGTTTAAAACTCCTTTTAATCAATTAATTCTCATTCATTAACTCCTAGATAACTCCACTAAATATCTAGAGTTGGACTCTTAGTACTATAGACATAGTTATGTCCATTGGCTATAATCATTAACTACACTTTGATCCTTCACAAGTTAGTTCGTATCCATGGCTAGGTATTTACACCGTATTAACCTCCATGATACATCTTGTTCCTTAAGCACAACTGATTCTCCAATGAACAACCTTACATAATCTCCATTACGCGTCTTTAACCTTTTCCTTGATTAGAGGAATATGGGGCCCCGCTGTTGAAGACCGAATCAGTCCATAAGGGAACTACTTATCTATTTTCCTATATGGAAAAGAGTGAATTCCAATTCTTGTGTAATTACATTCCCAACTATAAGAAAGATACAATCCCCAAAGTGGGACGCATATTAAGCGAACTATTCGAGTCACTCTCACCTATGCAAATCAAAGGCTTGTCTCTTGCTAACAGGAGTTCGTAATCCATTCAAGATTAAGATCAATTGTACGTGGTCAATCGATTGATAAACGAAGTGTCTTTCTGTAACGGCTTTACCAGAAGACAGTAAGTTTATCTTAGTCCAGTCTGCTACAATCTTTATTGTAGCAACACCCCTACTCACATGTCTCTACATGAGCGATCCAGATGAGATCACTTGTGCCAATTCACAAGTGGGTCGTGTTATTGGTGTTACCAGAAATAAGGCACCCAACCTTTATTCATGTACCACAGACTATTTGAGTTACACTTAAGTGAATCTTCTCGCATCATATGCTCACTTTAAGTTATCATAAGTAACTCTGAATCTTATGATGAATTACATTTATTAAACTAATAATAAATGACAATGTAAATATTACTACTTAATAATTTCTTTATTTATTTATAGTTTACCGGATTACATAAGATTTAGGGTAGAAACCCCAACCAAAAAAAGTCAAAAGAAAAATAAAAAAAATTGAATCTAATCCGAGGCTTCCATACTGCAGAAATTTGAAAAAAAAATGTGATAGTTTTTTCTTGAGTTGCTAAATCTGAAAAGAAAGTGTTTGATGTTCATGTTTCTCTTGAGAAATTTATATCAAACTCATCAAAATTCCATCTTGAATCTGAAATATGCCTAGGGTTTGAGAACAAGTTGTTTGTTTACCCTTTTTGACTTGCATCTACTTTAGGGAAGTTTTCTAATTGCTTTTCGTCTTACTTTATGTACTTGGCTAATTTGCACACTTTCCTCTTTTGCAAAGTCTGTCACATATTTTTTTAATCTCTTAACTTTCCAAATAGCCAAAAACACTTTTTTTCTTGTTTTATTATTGTTGCTTTTTTCACAAATTTCATTAGTTTCAAACATAGTTTCATTGTTACTAAATAGTACTAGATCAAGGTTACAAATTACATACCTACAAATTGTTTTTAAGTGCAAACACGAGTGAACCAACATTTCAAGAGTGTAAACATTTTGGGAGTTATTTGTGAGGTTCTTGTTACTAATCTTCGCTTGTTATTTGCTGTTATGTTTAATGAAGGGTTAGAGCATCCTAAATGGGAGGATAGAGATGTTTATATTCCAAGTATGGAAAATAGAGGCTTAGGAGATCATAAGCTGAAATTTCCATAATTTGAAGGGAAGACAAATCAGGAAAAATACTTAAAATGGGAAAGAGAAGTGGAGCTTAGCTTGGAAGGTCATTCATATAGTGAGAGAAGGAAGGTAAACGCTGTAACATCTCAGTTCCTCAATTATGCTTCTATTTGGTGGACTCAATTGAATTTGAGACTAAGGAGAGATAGACGTCCACAAATTGAAACTCTGTATGATCTCAAGTACCATATGACAAAAAGGTTTATGCCAAGAAAGCACCAAGATAATCTTGTGCAAAAGTTGGATAGTCTTATACAAGGTAGCCAAAGTGTTGATGAATATTACAAGGAGATGGAATTGCTCTTGGTTGGGGCTAATGTAAAATAAGATGAGGAGTCTACTATGGTAAGGTTCTTGAATAGATTGAATATAGATATTTCTTACCAAGTTGGGGAGTTAAAAGAATTGGTACATTGCCATCAAGGTTGAAAGAAGACTCCAAATAAGGGCTACAAATATGTATTCTTCCAAACATCATTCCCCTACTTATTCTTATGGAAATGTTAAAAATAGGGCATTAGAGAGAAAGAATAGGGCTGCCTATTGCAAGGTTGAGGAAAAGAAAGAATTGACCTTGTTTGAGGAGATTAAGATGTTTAAAATGGAACTCTTGGAATTGAAGGAAGTTTTCAATGCTTATTGCATGGAAATGCCTAAAGAGAAAAATGGGGAGATTTTAGGGTTGAAAGACGACTTCAAAGCTGAGGAGCATAGAGATGATGACCCTAAGTTTGAGAATTTTAATGGAAAGAGTTCAACTTTGGTTGATATGTTATCTTTTGATACTCAAGTAAAGGAATGTTCTATGCTTACAAAGAATGAAAATTGTGAAAGTAAAAGTGAGCAAAAAGAAAAAGGAAAGAGTGAAAAGGAAATGAGTGGGTCAAAAGAAAGAGAGATAAGATGAAAAGAAAAATTGATTAAAAAGACTGAAAATGAGAGTTGCGAGATTGAAAACAGAGAAAGGAATGAGAGTGAAAAGAATGAGAGCATTGAGATTATAAAATGTGAGGGAATTGAGCTTTGTGGAATAAAAGAGAGTGAGAGTTTGAAATCTTGATCAAGTGAGGCTGGGAAAATCCAACATGTGTTTGTACTCTTGTAAAAAAAGGTTTGTTTTACACTTAACCCATCTTTGCCTACTATGTTTATTAAGTTTTTGCAAGAATTCAAAAGAGTGTTCCCTAATGAAATGCCGAGTTATTTAGCATCAATCCACAGCTTAAAACATCAAGAAAATCACATTCGAAGGGCTGTCATGTTTAATAGACCAACAACTTACATGATTCAATGCAAGGAAAATCGGGTAAAAACAACCATTGTAAAGTATTTGAACCTTATTCTTGATGATATGCATAACACTTGTTTGTTTCCTAAAATTGTTCTTAAATATGAAAATCCATAACTTCAAATGGTTTTCATGGATAAATATGCATTGGGTTCTAAATCTTACTTGCTTGATAATTTCAACTTTAAGAGAGTTGTTGATTCTTTTACTACTTTTGATAATGTGTATAATGTTTTACATGATCCTTATTGGGTAAATAGAAAGAATTTTGCATCTTCCGTGGTTTACCCAAACCTCTTAAAACTATTTTAAGGTCCACCTAGTTTAAATAACTTGTTGAAATCTAGTGATATAAATAGGATTCTTGAAGCTTTCTATCAGACAGATTTTGTGACGAAGCTAGCAAGGAAATAACGTCCATGAGAAGACAATGGTATGCAATTGTATTTCAAGAATGGAGATGGAAGGAAAATCAAGATTTTTGATCTGGGAGGAGTCGACCAATACAAAGAACTAGGAAGAAGACATAATGATGCATTTAAGTGTTATTTAAAAGGTAAGTATGCTTTAAAGGCTTTTGTTTATGTTACTAACTTAATTTCTTTTGATGTAGTCAATGATTTTGATTTGAGGACAAATCCTTTTCAAGAGGGAGGGGATGATATGAATCATTGAACACAAGGGACACAAGACAACATTAGGATGCTTCAACAAACCTTATACATCCATTGTAAAGCTACAAGGAAAAGTGAAGAAAGATTTTGATTATCAAAGATGGGTGGCCTTGAAAGAGGATGAAATGCACTTTAATCTTAGGCCAGTGCATTAGGAGGAATATTAGAGACATGTGCAATGAATTATGAAGTCAATGTCCTTTTAGGAAAGTTTCCTAAAATGGGCCACTTTGCTTTTTGCTTTAAGCTCTGGTTGCTTTATTCTTTCCTTAAATGTTGTTCACATGTAAAGACTTTATTATGGGCTGATTGCTTTTAGGCTATTGTTTAGGGTTTCTCTCTTGACTATTTAAAGACTTTTTGTCACCCTAATACACTACAAGAAAAAAGACCTACGATAGCCTTGAAAAAAGGCTATCGTAGGTATACGATAGCCTTTTACAAAACGACGTGACAATCCCTGCAATTAAAAGTCTTGTACTTGTTTTAGCCTTTTTTCAATGCTATGCTAAAAACTATTATAAAAACATACTATAGGCTTTCGTAAAGGCTACCGAAGGAATTTTAATAGGATTTAATAAACGCTATTATTAAGCATACTATGAGATCTAAAAAAGGCTACGGTAGAACTTATTATAGCATTTAGTATAGCTTTGACAAACGCTATTATTAAATATATTATAGGCTTTTCAAAAGGCTATCGAAGAACTTTTAATAGTGTTTATGAAACGCTATTATTAAACTTACTATAGCGTTTACTATAGCCTTCAAAAACGCTATTGCAAAATTTATTATAGGCTTTTCAAAAAGCTGCTGAATAATATATTTCATAGGATAGTAGCTTTGTTTTCACCCTCTCTTTGCTTATTCATACATAATAATATTATATTTTCTCTGCAACCTATTTATCACTACAAAATGTATGTAAACATACACTTAGACATAATAGTTATCGAACTTAAGTTTCAAATAAAAATGTAATGTTCCAAAAGTACATTCTAACTCATTGTAATTTAAACATCTAAGTTCAATAATAAAAAAGAGTACGAAACTGATCAATCCAGTCTTGTTACATATTGAAAAGTATAAATTGCGAAAACAAAAGTAGAACCCAACTACTTGCAGACTTCTTGTGACGACCCGTCATTTTAAATAAATAAAAATCAGAGAAAAACAGCGGAAGTCTTATTTTAAGAAAATTTTGCGTGGTTTTGTTTGAAAGTTGGCATGCCGAAAACCTGTTTACATCCTAATTTCCAAATCTAAATAAATCACATGGACTTTAAGTCCAAATCAGGAATTCAAATATTTCATAACATAAAAACCACATCAAAAGCTCTTATGAGCTAAATACAATTGTACAAATCCCAAAAATGGGAAAAATTTACAATACATAGTCCATGGACTTTACATAACACCTAGTCCATCTCAAAGTCGTCATCCTCTCGATCAAGCGCGCACTTGCCTCCTCTTCCAAGATCCCAAACATTACCTGAAATGTTTGTAATATCATGAGCTAACAACTTAAGCCCAGGGAGAATAATAAGCATAAAAAGTAAATACGGACCTCAAACTCGCATTCCGATTTGTGTCCAATTATTCCGACACAATCCTTCCTAGAATTCTCCGAGTCTAGGTTATTCGATTTCATATTTTCCAATTGATGAAACTAAGTAGCACACTTAGGCTAATTGTTCATTCTTTAACTTGTTATAACATAAAGTAAGAAAAGTAAATGACTTTGCATAAAATATAACATCTCGACTCTCTTTCTCATCTATCATATGCATAAAAGTAATGAGTACATCCATAGGATACGCATTTGCCATTTATGCATGTAATGAAGGTAATGTGGATTTTTACAAACTATCCACCCTTATCCTTATGCATGAAGGTATTGTGGGAATCTCCTCATCCACCAATCAACCTTATGCATGATGAAGGTATTGTGGGAATCTCCTCATCCACCAATCACCTTATGCATGAAGGTAACGTGGGTATCCACTCATCCACCGTTCCTTTCATTCTTTTCTTTTCTCTTTTCAATGATGCGAGATGTTAAGGCATAATAAATAATGGTGCAAAATGTTATGCATATGCTTGCATATGCTTGTACAAATAAATAAAATAAAGTAAATGATAAAGTAATCGAAATACACATAAGGTAAATGGGCATAAGTAAGGACATAAAGTAAATGACAAAAGTAAAATAATTGAGAATCTCGGATGAACGATATGACGATCGAACTCCGATATTAGTAATAAGATTAGAATCATAATTTAAACGATTAACCTATGTCCTCCGGATTCTATACTTCCAAATAATCCGAGGTTCTATTAACCGTTTTAAATTACAAGTTGGATCATTTTGACTTCAAAATAATCCAACCTTAGTTTCATAACGAAACTAAGTTAGAATCTTCTAAGATTCCAAGTCTTTCTCGAGAATTTCTAAGTTCTCACTTAAAGGATTAACTCTTAATCCTAAGGGCACTAACTCACAACCCTCTAATCTTAGGTTCGGATTCTAATCTTAGTTCCAAACTCTCAAACCATCACACTAGTTTGCTTTCCATATTTAATTTAAATGCTAACTATTCTCACCTTATTAATAAGATGATTTAGCTCCTAAGTTCGAAGGAGCGATCAACCACGAAGTTCAAAAACACCTACAAACGAATTACATCGTAACAATCAATAACGAAACCAACTATCATTCAAACAATTACTAAACATACAAAGCAACGAAAACCCAATAAAACCCACAAAGAGGCCCACGGCCCTATCATCAAAAACGAGTCTCGGGTTTGGTTTTTCGCTTTTTGGCAATTCAAAATACGTTTTGAGTTGGTTTTAATCAAATTCGATAATCCCGATTTCAATGGGTATCGATGAATAGTGTTTTTGAACATTAATCCCTTTCCCGAATTGAATTTAAATAAACATTCATTCATTAATTTCTAACCCATTTTCAATCCCAAAAGGGTAAATTTCAAACGGAAAGGGTTTAGTTGAAACTCGGTTTTAGGGTTATGAAATAGTTTCCAAAAACACATAAAACTACTCCCGAATTGACAAACACCGAGTTTCACGGCAAGAAATCGAAAGAACACAAAAGCTTGAATCAATTTCCATGGAAGTTCAATGAGAATTCGAAATCTAGGGCTTACCTTAGAGAGTTGGAAACGTTCCAAGAGTGGAATGGGTAGAAAGGTCTCGGCGAGAGCTTTCCAACGCATCCGAAATCACGCAAAACGGCCAAGAAACGGCCGGGCGACCGTTTTCTTCCTCTTCTCTTTTCTTCCCTTTGTTGCTCGGGTTTGGAGAAGAAAATGGTGATGTTTTGGTCAAAAATGAGTCAATGACTCATTTAAAGAAGATGACAAATAGTAAATAGATATTTAGGAAGTTGGAAATTACGATTTTGCCCTTTTTAAGACTTTTGGCTTAAAACGAATCCCGAACATCTCAAACTAACCCAATGGTGATTAATAATTATTAATTGGCCCGTTAATAATTATTAACACCATTAAAACGTAATTAAATAAATAAAGCCATTAAAATGAATTAAAATGAAATAAATTGTAAATTTCTAATTTAATAATAAATAAATGAACTTAATTACTTGAATTAAATTAAAATAAATAAATAAATAAATAAAATTTATCACAAAATAACGGGACGTTACGGTCAACCCTCCTAAAAGAGCTTTTCGTCCTGAAAAGTAAACTTACTAAGTGAAAAGCTGAGGATACTTTGCTCGCATGTCATCCTCACGCTCCCACGTAGCTTCTTCAGACACTTGGTTCCTCCAAAGAACCTTAACCAAGCGAATCGTTTTGTTTCTCAACACCTTTTGCTCGAATGCTAAAATCTCAACCGGTGTCTCCTCATAAGACATACTAGCATCCAAAACTATCGGCTCGTGATCAATCACGTGAGAAGGATCTGCCATGTACTTCCGAAGCATCGATACATGGAAAACATTATGAACTAGATAAAGAAGGTGGTAAAGCCAATCTGTAAGCCACTGCTCCTACTCGCTCAAGTACCTCGAAAGGGCCAATGAACCTAGGACTCAGCTTACCCTTCTTCCCGAATCTCATAACACCTCTCATAGGTGCTACCTTCAAAAACACGTGGTCCCCCACTGAAAACTCAAGTGGACTACGTCGTCTATCTGCATAACTCTTCTGTCGACTTTGGGCAATCCTCATCCTCTCTCTGATCAAGTCAATAGACTGACTAGTCAACTGTAACAACTCGGGTCCCAAAAGCCTTCTCTCTCCAACCTCATCCCAGTGAGCTGGAGATCGACACTTTCTACCATAAAGTGCCTCAAATGGTGTCATCTCAATAGTAGCCTGATAGCTGTTATTATAAGCAAACTCTACCAAGTACAACTGAGAATCCCAACTGCCTCCAAAGTCAAGAACACAAGCCCTCAACATATCCTCCAGAATCTGGTTAACTCTCTCGGTCTGACCATCTATCTGGGGGTGAAAAGCTGTGCTAAAATCCAAGCCTGTACCCATGGCTGAATGTAAACTCTGCCAAAACTTCGAGACAAAACGAGTGTCCCGATCTGATACTATCCTCACAGGCACACCATGTAATCTAACAATCTCCCGTAAATACAAACGTGCCCATGGTCTCCACTGGGTAGGTAATCCTCCCAGGTATAAAGTGCGCGGTCTTCGTCAAACGGTCTACAATCACCCAAATGGTATCATAACCCTTGAGCGTCCTCGGCAAACCACCGATAAAGTCCATGGAAATCTCCTCCCATTTCCATTCCTGGCACACTCGAGAGGGTTAAGTAAACCCGATGGACTCTTTCTCAAAGCTTTGACTTGCTGACAAGTCAAACATCTACTAACAAAGTCCGCTATCTCAAACTTCATCCCAGGCCACCAATAATGCTCTCTCAGGTCCCTGTACATCTTCGTACTACCTGGATGTATAGAGAAGATAGAACTGTGAGCCTCCTCCAACAGTTCCCTTCTAAAAGTCGATCCTAAAGGCACACATAGCCTCTTACGATACATCAAGTACTTTACAATCTTTTGTTTCATCCCACGCCATCAATCATCTTCTGCCTCAAAGTAGGTCCCACTGTCAAACTAGCCAGTCTCCCCGTGACCTCGGCGATGAGCAATGCTATCTCGGCTCGTTCCATAATCCACCTAAATCTCAAAGGTATGGTCAACGGTGACGAATGAGAAGATTTTCTCCTGAGTGCATCGGCCACTACATTGGTTCTCCCAGGATGATACTGAATATCACCGTCATAATCCTTAACGAACTCTAACCATCTTCGATGTCTCATAATCAATTCCTTCTGGAAATACTTGAGACTCTTATGGTTAGTAAATATCATAATCTTTTCATCATACAAGCAGTGTCTCCATATCTTCAAAGCATGAACAACTGTCGCCAACTCCAAAACATGAGTCGGATATTTCTTCTCATGCTCTTTCAACTGATGGAAAGCATAGACTATAACTTTCCCGTGTTGCATCAACACACATCCCAAAACTCTATGGGAAGCATCTGTATACACAGTCAAACCACCGGTTCTGTCAGACGACATTTAGAACAGGTGCTGTTACAAGTCTTCTCTCGAGCTTCTCAAAGCTCCTTCACAATCATCAAACCAAACAAAATCAACTCCCTTCCGAGTCAAACGTGATAAGGCTGAAGCCATTTTGGAGAAATCTTGCACAACCATCTATAATAGTCTGCAAGTCTCAGAAAACTGCGAATATCGGCCACACTCATCGGTCTAGGCCGATTCTTAAGTGCCTCAATCTCGGAGGGATCAACCGATACTCCTCTAATTGATACTACATGGCCTAAGATGCTATTTCTTTTAGCCAAAACTCACACTTTGAGAACTTGGCATACAATCTCTGATCTCGTAGTACCGTCAAAACTTCCCGAAGGTGCATAGCATGCAACTCTTCTTTCTTGGAATAAACCAAGATATCATCAACGATTACTATCACGAAAGTGACAATGAACCTTCTAAACACCGTGTGCATAAGCTCCACAAACGCTGCAGGCGCATGGTCAAGTCAAAGGACATAGTACAAACTCATAATGTCCATAACGCGTCCTGAAGGCGATATGGGAATATCCTCATCCCGAATCCTCAACCGATGATAGCCAAATCTCAAATCTATCTTTAAAAGATGGTGGCTCCTCTCAATTGATCAAACAAGTCTTCCATCCTGTGCAAAGGATACTTGTTTTTCACAAGAATACCGGTTCAACTCCCCGTCGTCGATGCATAAACGCATAGAACCGTCTTTTTTTTTTCCTTACAAACAACACTGGGCTCCCCACGGTGACACCCTCGGTGTATAAACCCCAAATCTCGAAGTCCCTGCAATTGGCTCCTGGAGTTCTTTCAACTCACCGGTGCCATACGATATGGTGCTTTGGACAATGAAGTCGTCCCCAGGAGCAACCTTAATCAGTAAATCAAGCTGTCTCACCAGGTGGCAAACCGGGTAACTCATTAGGGAAAACATCAATGAAATCCCTCACTATAGGCACGAAACTCAAACTAGCCTCTGATATAGCTAGTGTCACCAACTGATCATATAGATCATCAATCAACACCATTGATACTTATTTTATACTGTAGCTTGATTCAACTCTCGATAATCAATGCACAGTTTCACTGAATTGTCTTTCTTTTTACAAATATCAAGGTGCTCCTTACGAGGACGCTCTAGGGTGAATACCCTTATTTTAGGAGTTCTTATAACTCGTTCTTAAGTTCTTTTAACTCAGCTAGTCTTCGGTACAGAAGTATCGACAACACTAGCTAGATAGCCCAAGGCTCCATCACTTAGAAGCATTCTAGCTTCTAACATAGATATCACAGTGGGTGCTATTCTATCATTAGACCCACAAAACATAAACTAGTCCCACATGGACTCATAAAATCAATAACTCCCTCAATACAATCAATAATATGATTGGATAATAGCCAATCCATACCCAATATCACATCAATATCAGACATATGTATAACAATCACAATAAAATGTGAGCATCTACTCATAATGCAAATGTCATAAGTGCCATATGCACTATCATCATAATAAGCTTCCTCTCTAGGAAAGCACATAACTCGAAACTCAACAGTCTCGGCTCAATAGCTGCCAACTCATCATAACAAGATAAAATAAAAGAGTGGCTAGCTACAACATTAAACAGAAATAAAAGCCAAACGGCCTGAAAATAACAAAGTAAACATCACTACCACACTGGTAGCTTTTTCCTTATAATTCTAACCTTAATACTATGTTGTGATGGTTAAGTCTTATACGCACTATAAAAGTGGCGTGATTCCAATTTCATCACAACATATCATCTTAATGGAAGTGTGCATTTCCCTGATGAAAACTGACACAACTATTGAAGTAAGGATGAACCTGTCCTTGTCCTTTTTGATCGTCCATTTGAGCTCGACCTCGAACTTGTTGTTGCCGATGTTGATCTTCTTCTTTGTTCTTGTATCCCTTGATTGGCATCTTCATCCTTTGCTTTCTTCTTCTGGAGTGGTAACCTGTCCCGTAGTTGTTAACCTTCTCTTCTTCTCAAGAAGATGAAAAATCTAAGATAAGGACTACTCCTAAGTCTCCTTATTCAACTCTTGAATGAACTCAACTTCAGGAGATCATTTGCTTTCTTGCAAAGCAAAACTGGTGTATGTCAAACACCTTAGTCCATTTCATTCTATCCTTCCAACAAGGATTCACTTTAGAGTCTGTCTTGCAAAGACTCGTAGGTTCAAACTATGACCTACAACTTTCTCAAATTCTCCATTCAATTAGATGGTCAAACGCAATGTGAATTGAAATTCACCAAACCATCTCATTGCCTTATGGAAGTTACCGATAACCCGGTCCAACAACTTCCTTCTATATCTCAATCAAATACCAACACTCAACCTTAGTGTTAGTCAAACTTGAGAATTTACCAAATATGGATCTCGATAGCTCGACCTCGAGTATAATCCAAATCAAATTGGTACACCATACCAATATAGTGACCAGACTGGGCCAATGACCAATTAACAAAACCGTTAATGGTCCTCGTTGAGACTCATAACGTAGAGTTCTCACTTCCTCCTTTGAGTGGCAACATACTTTCCTTTCTGTACAACTGTACTACAAGGATTTATCACTTGCCATAATCCAACTTTCTCAACTCATACAAGGAACTTGTCCATTGAGTTAAATCTAGGTTGCTGAACACGAGCCAAACCGATTCATTTCCAATCAACTCCTCACCTCAAACAGGTGTTTTCATCTCTTAATACTGGGTTCCGGACAAACATGTCCCCTTTCACACCCAAAAGTCAACACACATCTACTAAGACCACTACTTAGCAATTGTGTGACAATAACACTTTAATCAACCTTAAAGTGATCTCTTGGAGTATCTCATCTCCTTTCTTTGACATCATGTCAATACACTTAACGAGGTGTATAACTTCCAAAACCGCACGGGTCATCGCCTTCCCGATACCCTTACCCAAAACTCAAAATGGGTCCAATAAACATAACCACATAGTGGTTTTACAAGGATGTGAAAAATCACAAACATCATTAACTTTTATCAACATTCTCATAACTCCTTCAATATCAAAGAAATAAAGTATGAGAATAAAAGTTATAGGCATACCTGGTGTCGTCGATCTCCGATGATGACTTGAGAATGGACTTAAAACAAAACATGAAAGACAAACATGCATCGCATGTAGTCTGAGTAACCCGTAGGCTCGATACCAAGCTGTGACGACCCGTCATTTTAAATAAATAAAAATCGAGAGAAAAAGCAGTGGAAGTCTTATTTTAAGAAAATTTTGCGTGGTTTTGTTTGAAAGTTGGCATGCCGAAAACCTGTTTACATCCTAATTTCCAAATCTAAATAAATCACATGGACTTTAAGTCCAAATCAGGAATTCAAATATTTCATAACATAAAAACCACATCAAAAGCTCTTATGAGCTAAATACAATTGTACAAATCCCAAAAATGGGAAAAATTTACAATACATAGTCCATGGACTTTACATAACACCTAGTCCATCTCAAAGTCGTCATCCTCTCGATCAAGCGCGCACTGCCTCCTCTTCCAAGATCCCAAACATTACCTGAAATGTTTGTAATATCATGAGCTAACAACTTAAGCCCAGTGAGAATAATAAGCATAAAAAGTAAATACGGACCTCAAACTCGCATTCCGATTTGTGTCCAATTATTCCGACACAATCCTTCCTAGAATTCTCCGAGTCTAGGTTATTCGATTTCATATTTTCCAATTGATGAAACTAAGTAGCACACTTAGGCTAATTGTTCATTCTTTAACTTGTTATAACATAAAGTAAGAAAAGTAAATGACTTTGCATAAAATATAACATCTCGACTCTCTTTCTCATCTATCATATGCATAAAAGTAATGAGTACATCCATAGGATACGCATTTGCCATTTATGCATGTAATGAAGGTAATGTGGATTTTTACAAACTATCCACCCTTATCCTTATGCATGAAGGTATTGTGGGAATCTCCTCATCCACCAATCAACCTTATGCATGATGAAGGTATTGTGGGAATCTCCTCATCCACCAATCACCTTATGCATGAAGGTAACGTGGGTATCCACTCATCCACCGTTCCTTTCATTCTTTTCTTTTCTCTTTTCAATGATGCGAGATGTTAAGGCATAATAAATAATGGTGCAAAATGTTATGCATATGCTTGCATATGCTTGTACAAATAAATAAAATAAAGTAAATGATAAAGTAATCGAAATACACATAAGGTAAATGGGCATAAGTAAGGACATAAAGTAAATGACAAAAGTAAAATAATTGAGAATCTCGGATGAACGATATGACGATCGAACTCCGATATTAGTAATAAGATTAGAATCATAATTTAAACGATTAACCTATGTCCTCCGGATTCTATACTTCCAAATAATCCGAGGTTCTATTAACCGTTTTAAATTACAAGTTGGATCATTTTGACTTCAAAATAATCCAACCTTAGTTTCATAACGAAACTAAGTTAGAATCTTCTAAGATTCCAAGTCTTTCTCGAGAATTTCTAAGTTCTCACTTAAAGGATTAACTCTTAATCCTAAGGGCACTAACTCACAACCCTCTAATCTTAGGTTCGGATTCTAATCTTAGTTCCAAACTCTCAAACCATCACACTAGTTTGCTTTCCATATTTAATTTAAATGCTAACTATTCTCACCTTATTAATAAGATGATTTAGCTCCTAAGTTCGAAGGAGCGATCAACCACGAAGTTCAAAAACACCTACAAACGAATTACATCGTAACAATCAATAACGAAACCAACTATCATTCAAACAATTACTAAACATACAAAGCAACGAAAACCCAATAAAACCCACAAAGAGGCCCACGGCCCTATCATCAAAAACGAGTCTCGGGTTTGGTTTTTCGGCTTTTTGGCAATTCAAAATACGTTTTGAGTTGGTTTTAATCAAATTCGATAATCCCGATTTCAATGGGTATCGATGAATAGTGTTTTTGAACATTAATCCCTTTCCCGAATTGAATTTAAATAAACATTCATTCATTAATTTCTAACCCATTTTCAATCCCAAAAGGGTAAATTTCAAACGGAAAGGGTTTCGACTGAAACTCGGTTTTAGGGTTATGAAATAGTTTCCAAAAACACATAAAACTACTCCCGAATTGACAAACACCGAGTTTCACGGCAAGAAATCGAAAGAACACAAAAGCTTGAATCAATTTCCATGGAAGTTCAATGAGAATTCGAAATCTAGGGCTTACCTTAGAGAGTTGGAAACGTTCCAAGAGTGGAATGGGTAGAAAGGTCTCGGCGAGAGCTTTCCAACGCATCCGAAATCACGCAAAACGGCCAAGAAACGGCCTGGGCGACCGTTTCTTCCTCTTCTCTTTTCTTCCCTTTGTTGCTCGGGTTTGGAGAAGAAAATGGTGATGTTTTGGTCAAAAATGAGTCAATGACTCATTTAAAGAAGATGACAAATAGTAAATAGATATTTAGGAAGTTGGAAATTACGATTTTGCCCTTTTTAAGACTTTTGGCTTAAAACGAATCCCGAACATCTCAAACTAACCCAATGGTGATTAATAATTATTAATTGGCCCGTTAATAATTATTAACACCATTAAAACGTAATTAAATAAATAAAGCCATTAAAATGAATTAAAATGAAATAAATTGTAAATTTCTAATTTAATAATAAATAAATGAACTTAATTACTTGAATTAAATTAAAATAAATAAATAAATAAATAAAATTTATCACAAAATAACGGGACGTTACACTTCTTGACTCCATTACAATGAAATAGTCATTTGTTTATGGACCTATAAAAGGTAGCATGAAAAATATTATTTAACATGTCATCAATTAAACAAAAGTCAAAGAAAAATCTATAAAAATACTTATGAGAGGAAAATAATAAAAACAATCTACGTACTCATAATAACTTTATCTGAGGGCCATGCAACTGTAGTACCAAGAGCATCCTCAATACACGACATTTCTGAACTAGGCCTCCATAAATATGCCTCAGGTTTCAGTGACACATCCACCCAAACTCTTACAGCGAGGGGACCAAGTGGTGCATAATGAACAAGTACCTTTGGGTCATTTGTAGACCAACGACCTTCCACAACTGCCTCTCCCGAACCACACCAATCCAGCAACTTACACGAGCGGTGAGCATTAGTTTTGTTGATACTCTTCACAAGAAAATATATATGTATATATATATATCACATAACTCGTAAAGCAATTGAAATATATATACAACACATAAAATAAATAAAATGTACCGAAGGTGAAGTTGCAATTGGTTGAGTAGTAGGAACACTGTTGATCAAAGATTCATTCATCGTTGCATTCGAAAATTGTTCACTCGATTGACCCTATTTTAGAAAGAAAAAAAAACATGTTAAAAACCCGGAATTCATAAGTAATGCACATAACAATATAGTATTACTACATTTACCTGGATCGTGATTAGTTTAGAAGTGACATCTTTCAGCATAGTTTTCACCTCTATTATTTCGTGTTTCAACTTATGATACTCTTTTTCAAAGAAAGTATTTTGGTTATCCCTTTGAGTCATGATAGATAACTGAGAACGGGATACTCCTAATCCAAGTTCTCTAATATGAACACGGTCGGGACCAAGAACTTTAGTTAATGCATCTTCGTCCATATTAGTTTGAGAAGTATGCTTGCCCTTGTCAACTTGTTCAATAAGCCGCTAACATATTATAAAACATGAATAAGACAGAAAACACAAATCAACAAAACTAGTTAAAGTCCATCAATAAAGATGAACAAAGAAAATCTAATAATAACTCATCAACATCAGATCAGTAAAATTAAATAATACACATCACTTCTATTTTACCAATTTTTCAGCAACTTCAGAATTCACAGGATCCCCATTTTTTTTCTTGTGCGCCTTTGCCCATACATCAACACGAGTAACAGAAGATGGATCTGAACAATTATTTTTCTAAAATAGAATACACATTTTTGTTAATTAATAACTTAGATATATTCATATTGAATACATGGTAAATTAAATATCAACTAATACCATTTCCTCTGCCAATCGAGCAAAACCTTTACGGCTAGAAGTGTGTGGAAGTTGTTTCTTTTTCATGGATTTGAATTGTGCACTTCTTGCCTAATAAAAAGAAATATACGTATAACAATAAATTATATTAAAACTAAGTACATGAAAGTTATACAGAATCCATCAGTAGAAAGCCCAAACCTTAAGTTACGTGGATCTATAGCAAAATCTGGCCATTTTGAATCAATTGTTTTCCATGCAACAGAATCCACTGGATGATGCATTTTACCGTCAACACTATGATGGTTGGAATGCCATCGTAGATTGTTAGATACTTCTGATATATTAAACATTCGCTTTAGTCTTGAGATGATAAGGAAATATCTTAAGACCTTAGCAGGAATACCTTTTTTTATCTGTTTTGTTTTTTCATCTTTCTTCCATCTAAATGAATCACAATGCGGACATCTTTCTAAATTCTCGTTCTCTTCTCGAAAGAGACAACAATCATTTTTACATGCATGAATCTTTTCGTATCCCAAATCTAACTTTTTTAAAAATATTTGGACTTCATAGAGAGAGTTAGGGATAACATTATCTTCTGGTAGCATGTCATGCAATATTTGTAATAGCCCGCTGAAACTTTTATCCGACCAACCACTTATAGTCTTCAATTTATATAATACTACTATGGCTGACATCTTTGAGAATTTAGTACACCCCGGATATAAAGGACTTTCTGCTTCTTGCACTTTTTCATTCAGATCATCATTAATATTGGGATTACAAGGATTGAAATTTTCTTCTTCAAATAAATATGCAGACTTATACATGTCAAATACATCAAACTTATCTATATCTTCAATTCTACCCTTTTCATACACTTGCTCCCCATGGTGATACCAAACCTTATAACTTGGATCCATTCCATTAATGACTAAGTGCTCATACACCATATCAAAGGTTTGATGACTCATATTTCTACATTCCTTGCATGGACACATGATTTTTTCAACATCCGCTTTAAAATTCTTAAACACTTTAAGAAAGTCCGCTGCTCCTTTCATGTACTCATCTGTTGCTCTATATGGTAAAAATTAAGATTTCAGTATCTAAGACTATTGATTGATCACTACTTAATAGTTGTAATCATTTAACATCTTTATACCTGTTCAAATGCACCCACTCCTGGTTAAACATTCTTCTTCAGATATTGGTCACTTTCTCTACGAATGTTATAGAATAATAATAGGGTACTAACTCACCAAAATCTTCTAACTGTAAGAATATTTACCAATCAAACAAATTGGAGTATTAAAAAAAAGCAAAACAATGTGACATTAAAAATGACAGACTACAAATAAGTTGCCTTTTTTTCAATGTTTCATTCATCATTGAATTTACTAAAATAAAAATAAAAATAGAGATGCTTTAAATTTAACATCAAAATATTTATTGAGAATAATAACATTCAAGCACCATTTAAACAGAACGCAAGGTTAATTCACTGTATTGTAAACTAGATTTTGGGGTCTCCTTAGAAGAATTGTAGTTAAATTTTATATATATGTAAATACAAAACTTTAGTACAAATCACATTATACAATTGTACAAATGAAGTCATCATACCAACCAATAGAAGACTTGTCCTAACCTATTGTTTCAACTCAAGCTTAGCAGCCTTATCGTCAAAGAAGGTGCAATTCCTTTAAATTCAAATATCGAACCTCTGCAAATTGGTTATTCCAAAATTTAACAAGAAAATATCAAAATATTAAAACTAAAGAAAATTAAAGAACAATGATAGGGAATCATATGCAAACTAATGCACCATACGCCGTAACCAAATCAATCAAATAATAACAAGATAAAGTCGAATAAGAAATTCAAAGTAAGTCACATAAATTTTTAAGTGAGGTAAAGAATTCACTATAAAGCTATGATAATTTCCATATAGCTTTGCACATTGTAAAGAATTCTGCCAATATATTAAACTTTAAAGTACCAAAAACTCATTTATGCTTTAATTCTTAATATTCTCTTTTCACGTAGAATCATACTTGAATAAACTAAAATGAATTATAAATGATCAAATATACCAAAACATAAAACAAAAATGTAAATGTTTTAACTCAGGTTAACTCTTAATAAAATATATCCCTCATTAACTCCAAACTGTTAATGAACTTACTATATAATCTGCTAACTTTTCCACCTCTTCAAGCTCTACCAACTTCTTGATAATAAGCTTCAAACTCTGAAACCAAACTATACAAATTTTTTAAGAGAGATCACTATAGAACAATTTTTTAATTAAATTGCTATCTGAAAAAACCTTGCCCTTCCTTTACTATGGTGTTAAAAAGACTCAAAAACACATTGTTGAATCGTGTAATTGTCATACAAACAATTATTACAAGTTTTTAACCAACTAACAGACCTCAGTCTTAACATATTTTAATAGAGGCTATCAACAGAATAGCAAAATTAAGAGTAGGTTTCCCTTTTTATAGTCAAAAATACGGAAAACTTGTTTATAATCTGCCTTGTTTATGGTCAAAAATAGGGAAAACTTGTTTATAAGCTGCCTTGTTTATAGTAAAAAATAGAAGTCTTCCTTTCTACAGAATAGAAAAATAGAGGCTTCATGTAACTGATAAATACAATAAGCTGCCTTGTTTATAGTCAAAAATAGGGAAAACTTGCCTTGTTTGACCAGTAAAGAGTAGGTTTCCCTTTTTTAAATTTACATGGGAGAAGGCATTAAAAAATAGCAAAATTAAGACAAAATTCATGCAACACCATTGTGTTATGTATTGTCGTCAGAGTGAAATTTGGTTTATGACCAAACAAGTGATGACCTTCATTGAGCTCCTAATAGAAAAAACCAAACCTGACCATGACCATCTAGAGCACTATGAAAAATCACGACATTAGTTAACTTAGAAGGATTAATGTATTGGTGGTTTTGAAAAGGTGGAACCAAGTTTGATAAAAAAAAAATTACATCAATCCAGATAATTCTTAATCTTCTCTCTAACTTTCAAAATTGTAAGTTGTTATTTAACCAAGCCTTGGGGAACTATCTTTTTACTAAAACAAACTGGGAATTTTTTATAGAATGGAAGCTCCTCAAAATCAATGGAGATTCTCCGGAAACTACAGGAATTTTTTAGAAAAAATCCCAGGATTTTACAGTAAAAATCTTGTCAAACGATTACTTTTATTCTTGAAGACATTCATCTTCTGTGATAGCAGTTCTGAGATTAAAAGTTTCATAGAATAAATTAAAAAAAATGAAGAAAATAAGAAAGAGCACAATATAATCCCAATGCCTTGAGTAGTAAGCTCAAAAATATCCAATAACAAATAAAAATGAACAAGCAGCTAAATCCCAAGTTATGTGGTGAGTATATAACATTTGCAAAAAGATACTCACATGCTTTCCCTTTGTTCTAGCATCCAAGTAGGCACTGACCCATTTAGCAACAAATTTCCAGCTAAATATCTAAGCAATAAAACAACAAAACATTAGTGTAATTATTAATAAACTTTTTACAATGAGGACTATATATGATGAATATGCCACTAGAAATCTAGATTATGCTTTTAGTTGGAGACGCAGCTCATCCCACAACCCCGCATGGCTTGAGAAGTACGATTATGTCAATATTAGATGCAGCTGTTTTGGGCAAATGCCTTGAAAAGTGGCAACCGAAAAACTTACAATCAGCCCTGGCAGAGTATCAATACGAAGTCAGATTGAAAGTCTAAAAAAAATCCGAAGTTTAATAAAAATCATTGTGAGACAAGTTAATTAACTAAAAATTGAAAATTAAAATTCAAACATATCAGAGATCAAAGAACTAAAAGTCTTTAGGCGGCCTCGAGACGTTTTCTCATGAAGAAGCGAGGCGTAAGCCTCAAGGCGGTATGAGGTGTAAGCCTCATTTTACATATAAAAATAATTTATAAAAATTAAGAAAATGTAAAAGCTTACCCTAATAACATCATAATACTTATATAAAATACTGTTCAATATAGTTTTAAGTTTAAACTATTGAAAACAAAAAGAAAATCTAAATCCATAAACAAAACAATTAAACAAAAAAATTTAAATACAGAACATATAATTTTATAATAAGTTTTGTATCAATAAAGTGAGAAATATATGATGATAAGAATGGCAATTGAGAAAATATAATTCTTTTAAAAAAACAGTAATTAAAAAAGTGGACCTTGGACAATTTATGCTACATCAAATCAAGATGAGGTAGGAAAAGCTTTCATGTTTTACTTTGATTTTGAGCATCTAAAAGAGTCAGCATCCATATTGGACAGGGGGTCATATTGGGAGAAATGGCAAAAGGAAGATCATTTAAGTCTTCACGTTGTTGATGACCTGAAGGTCACACCAATGAAACTAAAAGATGTAAATGATGCTTTTATATTGAGAAAGTTTGGATCTGCAGAGTTGGATAATTATTCGTATAGAGTATGTGAAGGAGAAACAGAATCCGTGGTTAAGCGACCTTTGCATTTTCTATGGAAATCAAGGAGTTTGATGGATACAATATCTGCAATTGCATCAAGATTGAATTGGGATTATGATTCTGTCCATTTAGTTAGAGGGGATAAAGCAAGGAACAAGGAGCTCTAGTCAAATATTAATGTCGATACTGCACCTGATACACTTTTGTCGACATTAAAAGAGAAGAAAATTGACCAGTCAGAGCAGGTGACAGATTTTCCTGGGGAGGTTGTGAATGATTCACTCCCCGTAGTTGAGTCTGGAAGATTATTTAGTCGTGGGAAGTAACTTAATCTACGAGTATGGTGGAGATAAATGAAAGAGCATGAACCATTACTTATGGAGTTTCATGTGATCTTTAGGCGAAACTCAGTATTTGAACCGTACAATTGGAACTTTTTACATAAACAAACAATTGGAACCCTTTACACAACAAATCAACAACCCACAAGAAAAAACAAACAAAATCAAATGAATTAAAAAACCCAAAAACCTATAATGTTAATATAAACAAGTCGATTGAATACCTTTCAAGCTTCATGAGAGAGAAATCCTTATGTAAATTTTTGAAGCTGCTTTGTTGGGATAAAATTAAGAGAAGAAAAATCAAGAAAAGAAGAGAGGAGATGAAATCACGTTCTGAAGCTGCTAGCGATTTTGGTTTGAAATTGAACCCTAATTGAAATTGAGAGGTGATTTCATTCAGCGTTTTTTCGTTCGAGGGTGAGGGCTGAGATTTCGGCAGCGTGTTTTCGTAAGGAAAATAATAGCCAAAATTAAAACCTATTAATAAAATAAATAAATTTGAATGAGCGTGTTTTCCTTAAAAAATAAAAGTAAAATAATAGCCAAAAACAAAAAAACCTATTATTTAAAAAAAACAAATCTTATGAAACGTTTAGGCGCTCATTTTTTCTTTCATTTAGGCGCTCTTTTTTTTTTGTTTTTTTCTTTTCTTTTAATAATAGGCTTTTGTTAATTGCCTATAAATTAAACCTATTAATGGCCTAATTTGTTGTAGTGATATTCAGATTTTATGAATTGAAAAGTTGCCTTTTGGCTTAAAATCTCTTGCTTAGATGATTGTCCATTGCATAACTTAAGAATATTTCTTTAGATTACTTGTTTAGAAACAATCAAACAGTCTTGATCTAAAGTGTTTGTGGATTGTTTCAGTCTTGAGATAAGAAACAAGTTCTTCTTATTTCAAGATCTTAGATCTAGGAATAATCTTCTTGACTCATGTTCCTTGGATTTTGCTAAATTGCTTTGGGGGTTGTAGATCTTGGTGACTCATGGGTTTTTCAAGGGGTTCTTGATACAAATCAAGGGTGTTCATATCAATTTGGATCTTTAAGATGGACCAAATCAGGAGGAAAACTTTGACAAAATTGATTCTGATCCTTGTTCGATATTTTGGTCCAAAGAGAATTCCCAAAGAAGCGGTTCCTCCTTTTGGATCTTTAGGATGGTCCAAAGAGGATTACCAAGGAAATGGTTCCTCTAGTTAAATATTTAGAATGGTCTAAATCATGAGGAAAACTTTGACAAGATTTGTTCCGATCCACATTTGAAATTTTGATACAAAGAGGATTCCCAAAGAAGAGGTTCCTTCATTTGGATCTTCTGAATGCACTAAATCATGAGGATAACATTGACAAGGTTGGTTACGATCATCGTTTGACATTTTGGTCCAAAAAGGATTTCCAAAGAAAAGCTTCCTCCATTTGGATCTTTAAGATGGACCAAATCACGAGGACAACTTTGACAAGATTGGTTCCGATCCTCGTTCAACATTTTACTGTGAAGAGAACTATCAAAGAAGAGGTTCCTTCATTTGGATCTTTTGGATGGTCCAAATCATGAGGAAAACTTTGACAAGATTGGTTTCAATCCTCGTTCGACATTTTGGTCCAAAGTGGATTCCCAAAGAAGAGGTTCCTCCATTTGGATCTTTATAATGGTCCAAATCATAAGGACAACTTTGTCAAGATTGGATCAAAAGATGATTCCCAAAGAAGAGGGTTCCATCATTTTGATCTTTAGGATGGACCAAATCATGAGGACAACTTTGACAAGATTGGTTTCGATTCTCATTAGACATTTTGGTCCAAACACAATTTGCAAAGAAGAGGTTCCTTCATTCGGATCTTCAGGATGGTCCAAATCATGAGGAAAACTTTGACAAGATGGTCCAAAGAGGATTCTCAAAGAAGAGGTTGATCCATTTGGATCTTTAGGATAGACTGAATCATGAGGACAAGATTGGTTCTGATCCAAGGGTTCTCTATGTGGATCTTTAAGATGGAACAAATGAATACATTTTGGTCAAAAGAGGACTCCCAAATAAGAGCTTTCTCTATTTGGATATTTTGAATGAACCAAATCATGAGGACAACTTTAACAAGAATGGTTTTGATCCTTGTTTAACAACAAGGGAACCAATTTTGTCAAAGTTTTCCTCATGATTTGATTCATCTTAAAGATACAAATAGCTGAAGCACTTCTTTGGGAATCCTCTTTGGACCATTATGTATTGAAACCAAAGACTTGTCAACGTTTTCCTCACGATTTGTTCCACCCTAAAGATCCAAATTGAGGAACCTCGGATTGGAACCAATCTTGTCAAAGTTTTCCTCATGATTTTGACCATCCTAAAGATCCAAATGGTGGAAGTGTTTCTTTTGGAATCCCCCACTATCTAGACCAAATAGAAACCACATATCCAAAATGTCGAACGAGGATCAGAACAAATCTTGAAAAAGTTGTCCACATGATTTGGTCCATCTTAAATATCCAAATGGAGGAACCTCTTTGGACTAAAATATCGAACGAGGTTTAGAACAAATCTTCTCAAACTTGTCCTCATGATTTGGACCATCCTAAAGATCCAAAGGGAGGAACCTTTTCTTTGGGAATCCACTTTGGACCAAAATGTCGAACGAGGATCAGAACCAATCTTGTCAATGTTTTCCTCATGATTTGGACCATCATAAAGATCCAAATGGAGGAACCTCTTCTTTGGGAATCCTCTTTTGAACAAAGTATCGAACAAGGATCGGAACCAATCTTGTTAAAGTTGTCCTCATGATTTAGACCATCCTAAAGATCCAAACGGATGAAGCATTTTTTTGGGAATCCTCCACTCTCTAGACCAAAATTTAGAACGAGGATTGGAACAAATCTTGTCGAAGTTTTCCACATGATTTGGACAATCCTAAAGATCCAAATGGCGTAAACTTTTCATTGGTAATCCTCTTTGGACGAAAATGTCGTTCCAAATCGAGGAACCTCTTCTTTGGGAATCCTCTTTGAACCAAAATATCGAACGAGGATTGGAACCAATCTTGTCAAATTTGTCTTCATAATTTGGTCCACCCTAAAGAACCAAATGGAGGAACCTCTTCTTTGGAAATCCTCTTTCGACTAAAATGTCGAACGAGGATCAGAACAAATCTTGCCAAAATTTTCCTCATAATTTGGTCGATTTTAAAGATCCAAATGGAGAAAGCTATTCTTTGAGAATCCTCTTTGGACCTCAATATCGAACGAGGATTGCTACCAATTTTGTTAAAGTTTTCCTCATGATTGGTCAACCCTAAAGATCCAAATGGAAGAACGTCTTCTTTGGGAATCCTCTTTGGACAAAAATGTCGGATGAGGATCATAACCAATCTTGTCAAAGTTGAGCTCATGATTTGGTCCACCCGAAAGATCCAAATGAAGGAATCTCTTCTTTGGGAATCCTCTTTAAACAAAAATGTCGAACGAGGATCGAAACTAATGTTCTCAAATTTGTCCTCATGATTTAGTTCATCCAAAAAACAAATCTTGTCAAAGTTATCCTTATGATTTGGTCCATCTTAAAGATCCAAATGGAGGAACATCATCATTGGGAATCATCTTTGGATCAAAATGTCGAACGAGGATCAAAACCAGTCTTGTCAAAGTTGTCGTCATGATTTGGTCCATCCTAAAGATCCAAATGGAGGAACCTTTTTGGACCAACATGTCGAACGAGGATCGGAATCAATCTTGTCAAAGTTTACATTTTTCTGTAATTCAAATCTCGATATATACAGTTACACATTGTTTTACTTGTCCCTAGATTTGGTAGAAATCTATTGTCAATTTCACGTTGCATGAGAAATGGTTATTCAATCGTTTCGGGGACTGATGAGATCAAAATATACAAAGGAATTTCGTATATAACCTCAGCAGTTAATATAAAAAACTTGTTCATATTGAGTTCATCAATAGGAACAACAACACATAATATTGAAATGTTCAAGACTGAAAAAACAAGAACTAAATGACAAAAGGTTTCAAAAGAAGAAACGTATTTATGGCATCTAAGGCTGGGCCATATAAGCTTAGATAGGCTTGAAAGACTCATGAAAGCTAGTTCCTTAAGTCAGTTAGAAATTGGATCCATACCAGTTTGTGAACCCTGTTTGGAAGGTAAAATGACTAAAAGACCTTTTTCTGGAAAAGGTAATAGAGCCTCAAAACCACTCAAACTTGTGCATACAGACCTTTGTGGACCATTTAATACAAAGCTCGCAGTGGATTTAAAAATTACATCTCTTTCATGGATTATTATTCACGCTATGGATACATTTACCTAATGATCCACAAATTAGAAGCTCTTAATAAGTTCAAAGAGTATAAAGCTGAAGTGGAAAACCAATTCGGTAAAACTATCAAAACACTTCGATCTGATCGTGGTGGCGAATATCTGGACTTAGACTTCAGAGATTATTTGATAGAACATGTGATAACATCCGAACTTTCAGCACCAGGAATGCCTCAGCAAAATGGTGTAGCTGAAAGAAGAAACCGAACATTATTAGACATGACTAGATCAATGATCACTATCTTTTTGGGGATATGCAGTTAAAACTGCATTATACATACTCATCGTGGTTCCATCCAAAAGTGTTTCTAAAACTCCGCAAGAGTTATGAAATGGACGTAAAGGAAGTTTACGACACTTTAGGATTTGGGGGTCACCCGCTCATGTGTTGATGGCAAACCCAAAGAAGTTAGAACTCCGAAGTAAAGTATGCCTTTTTGTAGGCTACCCAAAAGAAACAAAGGGTGGGTTATTGTCCCGTAGAAAACAAAGTAGTTGTATTGACAAATGCAGTTTTTCTTGAAGAGGATTTTATGAAAGACACAAAACCCAGAAGTGCAATGTTGTTAAATGAAACAAGTGATAATAATACAATTCATCAATCAACAAGAACTGTTGATAAAACACCTGAAATCAAGGTGCAAACTTTATCAGAACCTCGTAGAAGTTGGAGGGTTATTAGAACCCAGAACGCTTTATAAGATTTTGAGAAATCCACATTGCCATAGCTGATGAAAATCCGGAAGACCCATTGACTTATAAGAGTGCAATGCAGGATATTGATAAAGAAAAATGGCTCAAAGCCATGGATCTCGAAATGGAATCAATGTATTCTAACTCTGTCTTGACTCTCATAGATCTTCCAAATTGTGAAAAACCCATTGGATGTAAATGGATCTATAAGAGAAAAAAGGTGCAGACGGGAAAGTTGAGACTTTCAAGGCTAGATTATTGGCAAAAGGATATACTCAAAGGGAGGGTATTGACTATGAGGAAACTTTTTCCCCAGTTACCATGGTTAAATCTATTCGCACCATCTTATCCATTGCCGCTTATTATGATTATGAGATTTGGCAAATGGGCGTCAAGACTGCCTTCCTTAACGGCAATCTAGACGAATGTATCTATATGATGCAGGCAGAGGGATTCATTACACTAGGACAAGAAGAAAAGGTTTGAATGTTGCAAAGGTCCATTTATAGACTTAATCAAGCCTCAATGTCTTGGAACATTAGGTTTGATGATGCAGTTAAAACTTATGGCTTTAAACAAAATGTAGACTAACCTTGTGTATACAAGCGTATCATAGAAGACAAAGTGGTATTCATATAATTCTTTACGTTGACGATATTTTGTTAATAGGAAATAACAAACGATCGTTAACAGAAGTTAAAGAATGGCTGGTAAATCAATTCCAAATGAAAGATTTGGGAGAGGGTAGTTATGTTCTTGGGATTCAGATCATTCAAGATCGAAGTAAGAAATCACTAGCACTATCTCAAGAATCATATATTGATAAAATTATCAAACGCTTTGCTATGCAAAATCCCAAGAAAGGTATTTTACCTTTTAGGCATGGAATTAGTCGGTCTAATGAACAATCACCTAAGACACCTCAAGAAATTGAGGAAATGGGATAGATACCATATGCTTCAGCAGTAGGACGTCTAATGTATGCAATTTTAAGCACTAGACCGGATATCTGCTATGCAGTGGGAGTAGTCAGCAGGTTCCAATCTAATCCTGGAAAGGAACATTGGGTTGAAGGTAAAGCAATTCTAAAGTATCTTAGGAGAATGAGAAATTATATGTTAGTGTATGGAGATAAGGATTTGATCCTTACAGGATACACAGATTCAGATTTTCAAGGTGATAACGATTCTAGGAAATCAACATCGGGTGTAGTTCTTACAGTTGGTGGAGCCGCCATAGTTTGGAGAAGTATTAAGCAAGGTTGTATTGCTGACTCCACTATGGAAGTAGAATATGTTGCTGCTTGTGAAGCTGCAAAGGAAGCTGTCTAGCTTAGAAAGTTCCTAAAAGATTTGGAAGTAGTGCCAAATATGGAATTTCCCATAACACTCTATTGTGATAGTGGTGGTGCAGTGGCAAATTCAAGAGAACCAAGATCTTACAAAAGGTCAAAACATATAGAGAGGAAGTATCATCTTATAAGGGAGATACTGCATCATGGGGGGGACGTGCTGGTCACGAAGATAGAAACGAAGGACAATAAAGCTGATCCGTTTACAAAGACTCTAGGGCAAGTGTGAGTTTGTTGGGATTTATGCCCTAGAATTTGTAATTTGTAATAGAATAATTTATGAATAAATAAAAGTATTATTTTAGTGAATTTTGTGCAATTTATTATATGTTGATATTCACTAAATATTCAAACATTAATAGAAAATTTCGGAGTTACTAATTCTTTAATCTTGACTGCTATGAGATATAAAGTGGATCTAGTCCAAGATAGTAACTCAAATAATCTACAGTAAATGAATACGGTTAGGAAACCTTATTCTGGTAACACTGTTGATGTTGTTCACTGATTTGATCCAAATCATTAGCATGATGTATATACAAGTGGAGACATCATATATAATGAGTTTATATAGGATTGGAGAAGGATAATAAATCGATTCCTAAATAACACCATTGATAGGAAATGATTTATAATATCAAATTACGTTATTAAGATTGATACGTCTCAATCCTGAGTATGTTGTGAACTCACATTAATAAAGTCTTTTCCTTTGATTCACATGGTTGAGGGTGATCTGTTGATACACTCGATAAACTCCTGTTTTGGGGAAATGACTAAGTTGGTGCTTGGGAACATTTCGAAACAAAATGGCATTCATAAATTTCCTAAAACAAATGAAAGTGTTAGTGCGACACTATTCTAACTTAGGAACTTTAGGTATCTCCCTTGTTGTAATGATTCGGTACTTGGACACGAGGCATCACCTTCTCACTGGCCCGAGAAGGATCATTCCATACTTGAAAACTATAGAAAAATGTTCATTAAAGAATCATCGGGTACACAAAGATACAAGAGATAATTGCAAGGGTAAAACGGTAATTTTCTACCCAGTTGTAATTATGAGACTACCACGTGAAGGATATGTCAAAACGAACTTAATAAGAAATGGACATAACCCATCTATAGTGAGTGGAGTTCAACGTAGGGTTTATAGTGGAATTACCCTAAGTTAATAATTATGATTAATTAATTAATGATTTTAATTAATAAATTAATAATTATTGGTGCCCATGATCAATAGGTCCATCGGGTCCTTATGCTAGCCCATATAATTGTAACCAACCAAGCTATTAATTTAACTAGGAAGAAATAATTATATTTAAGTAATTAAAATTACTTAAATGAGGGAAATATTAATTGTTTAAATAAATAGTTTATTTAAATGGAAATTAATATTGAAATTATTAATTATTTAAATAATGAGTTTATTTAAATAGAAATTAATAATTAATATTATTAATTAAAAGAATGAGTATATTTAATTTAATAATAAAATTAGAGAGAATTAAACCCAATTAATTTTATGAATAAAATGGTTTTAGCCCCAATTAATTAATTAATTGGATTTGATCCAATATTAATTAATAGGATTTATTTTTGGTATTTATGTGTATTTAGAAATAATTATATAAATTATTTCTAATTATAAATACACAAAAGATAAAAGATAAATATCATTTAAAAAAAAGGAAAAGATAAATTTTATCTTTGTATGGTCACACCACTTGGCATTCAAAGGCAAAATTTGATTTTACTTAATGCAAATGGAGCTGACACCACTTTTTTATCTTTTCTTTTTTTTTTTTTAAATAATTTTGATTATTTAAATTATGAAAATAAGAATACTAATTTGATCAAGAAACAAATACTTATTTTCTTATAAATATGACCATTGGGTGCTCATATTTAACACTTGTTATTTTATCAAAAGCTCTCTCTTTTATTCTCCATATTGCCGATTTTTGGCTTCTCAAATTAAGAAGAATTTTCTTCTTTGTTTGTTCTTCCGGTTCGATTCCCACAAGTCGGGTTGGTTTGTGATCGGGATATAGCATAGAAGACTTGGTGAAGTGGATTGATGCTATAAAGAAAACCCCAACCAATTCTCCATTAAATCTACAATGTAAGTTTTCGAAAGCCTTATAATTTTAGTTTCAAGTTTGATTACAATTGCATGTTATTAACAAATCCGTAATTAAATGTTAATTAATTTACTAAAGAAATTCTGCTAATTTAGTAAATAGTTCCTTCAGGAACAAATCATGAAGAAAACATTGACAAGACTGATTCAAATCCTCGTTCGAGATGTTTGTCCAAAGAAGAGGTTCCTCAATTTGAAACTCTAAGATAGACCAAATCATGACGACAATTTTGACAAGATTGGTTCAGATCTGAGATTCCTCCATTTGGATCTTTAAGATGGACCGATTCATGAGGAAAACTTTGACAAGATTGGTTTCGATCTGAGGGTCCTACATGTGGATCTTTAAGATGGACTTATCATGAAGAAAACTTTGACAAGATTTGTTCTGATCCTCTTCCGATATTTTGGTCCAAAGAGGATTCCCAAAAAAGAGGTTCCTCCATTTGGATCTTTAGGATGGTCCAAATCATCAGGAAAACTTTGACAAGATTTGTTCATATACGAGGTTCTTCCCTTTGGATCTTTAGGATGGACCAAATCATGAGAAAAACTTTGACAAGATTGGTTATGATCCGAGGGTAGTACATTTGGATCTTTAAGATGAACTTATCATGAGGACAACTTTGACAAGATTGGTTCCGATCCTCTTTCGACAATTTGGTCCAAAGAGGATTCCCAAAAAAGAGGTTCCTACATTTGGATCTTTAGGGTGGACCAAATCATGAGGTCAACGTTGACAAGATTGGTTCCAATCCTCGTTCGACATTTTGCTCCAAAGAGGATTCCCAAAGAAGAGGTTCCTCATTTGGATCTTTAGGATGGACCAAATCATGAGGAAAACTTTGACAAGATTGGTTCCGATCCTCATTCAACATTTCGGTCCAAAGAGGATTCCCAAACAAGAGGTTCCTCCTTTTAGATCTTTAGGATGGTCCAAATTTTGAGGAAAACTTTGACAAGATTGGTTCAGATCCGAGGTTCCTCCATTTGGATCTTTAAGATAGACCAAATCATAATGAAGACATTGACTAGATTATTTCTGATCCGAGGGTCCTACATGTAGATCTTTAAGATGTACCAGATCATGCGAACAACTTTGAAAAGATTGGTTCCGATCGTTTTTCAACATTTTGGTCCAAAGTGGATTCCCAAAGAAAAGGTTCCTCCATTTGGATCTTTAGGGTGAATCAAATCATGAAATCAACTTTGACAAAATTTGTTCCGATTCCTGTTCGACATTTTGGTCCAAAGAGGATTCCCAAAGAAGTTGTTCATCCAATTGGATCTTTAGGATGATCCAAATCTTGAGGAAACACTATAAGAAATTTGGGAATAGGTGACGCTTTTTTGGCGTCACCTATTCGAATAGGTGACGCTTTTGTGAGCGTCACCTATGGCAGTGTCACCTATTCGAATAGGTGACGTCTAAAAAAAAGCGTCACCTATTCGAATAGGTGACGCCAAAAAAACGTCACCTATACGAATAGGTGACATCAAAAAAGCGTCACCTATACGAATAGGTGACGTCAAAAAAACGTCACCTATACGAATAGGTGACGCCAAAAAAACGTCACCTATTCGAATAGGTGACGCCAAAAAACGTCACCTATTCGAATAGGTGACCCGTTTTACCGTCACCTATTCGTATAGGTGACGTTTTTTGACGTCACCTATTCGAATAGGTGACGCGTTTTCCCGTCACCTTTAGTAACAAATTAGAGAAAAAAATTATAATTTTAATAATACCACCATTTAGTGACTTTTTGATACCCATGAACCTTATATTGATCAATCAACATAATAAAGAGTAAATACATGGTCATTACAAGAATAACCCACAAACTTTATATACAATATATAACAAGAATACGTCACAAATTTAGAGTACAATAATACAAATGATGCTTTTCAAAAACTAGAATATACACAAGAATTTCTAAACCTCCACAAAAAGCCATTGAACAACATTAACCGTACCAACAAAATCGTTGTTCCACCGCTTCCAAAGCTGCAAGTAAGGATAAAATGTTCAAATTACAAGCCTGCAAAACAAAAGAAAATAATATCAAACTTAAAGAAAAGCTAATTGTTAGCATCGTCGATCCTTTTTTTTCCCAAGGAACGTGATCAAGAACTAATGCAATCTTTTAATAATTGTCCATCAACTTCCTCATAGTTAAAAAAATCAATAACAAAGCAACCAAGCCAAATCAAGAAACTCATCTGCTAAATAAATAGATTCAACAGCATCGTCATTCTCCTCACCTTCGATAACGAAATCAGAATTTCAGCATTTTCACGATATCATCCATATTCAAGCACATTATCAAAGGCAAATAAACACCATATCGGGTTGATCTAATCGTACAAGAAGCATGCGGCAAATCAATTTCATTGAGAAATCATGAAAAAACAGACACAAACATTTCCATTCATCAGCAGAAAAAAAAACAGATAACAAAACATTCAATTTTCAACGGAACAAAAAATGCAAGGAAACCGATAAAGATTCATCGCAAACATATCAAGCATTCCATCTTTTTCATCCACAGAAACAAAGTCGTTTTAGAGTACAATATTACAAATATTACAAATGATGCTTTTCAAAAACTAGAATATACACAAGAATTTCTAAACCTCCACAAAAAGCCAGTATAAATGCATGAAACATATGTAGGAAACGAAATGGTAGAAACACCCCTACACAAGAGAAAGATGATTGATTTACGGTAACACTTCATAAAAATTGGCTAAATGAAAATGCACTCAATCCAAAATCAGTCACTTCTAAGAACATCATATGAGTCCAAAAGAAGATTTTCAATAAATTACATTTTCTCTAATTGTAAAGAAACTAAAAAATAACTCACTAAGAAGGCATATAATACAACGGCCATTAGCTACTCCATACCCAATCAGAATAACAAAAAACTAGAATATGAAGTGGATCCATGAATTTTTGTCATCTCTCAAGCTATCAATATGAACACAAAAGAAGAAAAAAAATTAAATACTAAGCCAATGAACACAGCCAATAGAGAATAGAATAACTACCATCAAATGCCTAGTCATTTTAACCATAAAGAATAGAAAAACAACAGTACTAGGAATGAAGTTAAGTACCTTGATGTTAGGATCATGTAATAAAATCATATCCACCACTTTTGAATTTCCTGCATAAAATAGAAGTAAAAAATTTGATAAGGGTTCATCTCCTCTTTCTTTTATTGTCATCGTTTTCCTGCATAAACGATGACACATGAGGATCAAAATAAATAAATGTACGAGAAGATTCCTATTTCATCCTTAGTTAGATATTACTTTTGACAATTTGCTGGAAATCATCCACTAGCTTTTTAATATTCATTATGATATTTCCAAAATTTTCATACATGTTAGCTTTATAAAAGAATCCTGCTCAGATGATTGCACAACCTCTTGTGATTCAAAGAGCCAAGCAAGAAATTTTAGAAGTGTGAATTGTTTTTAATGTCAAACAAAAAATGTATCCTAGACTTCTTATAAAGAAAAAAAGTGATCTATTAGATGGATGAGAATGAAATTTACTTGCTGATCCTTTGCAAAGACTTCCCAATGCTTTGATAAACTTATATGATGATGATCACGTTCTAAATTGAAAACAAAAGGAAAGTAAACTTAAATACCAAATAAAAGTATAGCAATGTCAGTAATTGTAGAAACAACCATAAACTTGAGGTAAAATCTTTGCATCTCACTCTATTTTACATCACCAAAAACAGAAACCCAAGACTAAATTTTTTAAAAAAAAAGGATAAAACATAAACCTAAATTTTCCTCCCTAACAGCTTCAGTAACAACAAAGAATGATGGGTTCAACCCAATATACCAAATGCCAAACTATACACAAGACAGGAAGTAGTAAATAAACAACTCATTATATCTCCATACCATAATCAGAAACCTAATTTCGCTCTTACCTGAACTCAATATCTCGTATCCACAAAATGTTAAGAAATTGAGTTCATAACCTTCTTAAAAGAAGAAAAAGCGCTTACAGTGATATTAAATTACTAAGTTTTCCGAGTTCAGGTGCCAGTATCCCTTTCAAAGAATGGTCGGTTAGATCCCTACAAGATGTGAAAGAAGAAACATTAAAATATCATATTAGCTCACAAGGAACCAACAAATCCCAGAATTTACGAAACTAATATTTAAAATGAAGAGTAATGAGCAAGGTTCACAGGATTTTTATTACAAAATTATTCGGCTACAGTACCGTGAATAATCAGTCACCAGGGTTTTAGTTTATCAAAAAGAGCTAAAAAAAAATTGATATGGAATGCTTACAGGATGAGCATTTACATCATTTGGACTTCACCACCAACACAATGAACATTAGACCATCTGCAGGCATTACTTTCAGATTACAATTGGCTAGGGCGCCATGTTTCCTATACAAACTACCCCGTTCAAAACCGGAGAGATAAATTATCAAGTAAACTCGGTATCGGTTGCCTAAACTATTTAACAAACAAAAGAAGGGTGAGGATAGAAAATTTAGAGAAATATATATTTGATGAACAACAAAGACATACCATTTGGATGCCATTTGGTCAAACAACATACAAAAGAACATAGAAAGCGCTCAATTAGCATTTATTGAAGACTCTTAGGACTTACTTCTAATTTCTAATATGAATAGAGATACATATTACACAATAAAGTTACAATAATAAGTTTTTTAGGATGAAAAAAAGATTAAGGCTGCAATTGCATATAATTATTAATTGCACAGAATTAGTTTAAAATAATTGAAGTATCATGAGCAGACACAAGCACCAGATTAAACTCCTTGTTTCCATTGTACAAAAGAGTCAGAATTTCGTTCATACATTTTAATTGAAATGAAACCATGACCATTTTGATATCTTACTTCAATGGTCAATATTTGAAATAGAAAATCCTACGTTAGCTATGTTGGATAAAACAAAGAAAAAAATAATTAGTAGGGGAGGAGAAAAGAACAATACTATAATCACTCGAAGTATTTCATGAAATTGATACATAGCTAAATATGAATTACTAGCATCTTAATTGCTGAATCAGTGAGAAAAACAATACAATAAATATCCAATCATCACAAACCTTTTCCCTAGAAGCGTTAAGCCTTCCCCAAAATAAGAGTCATCCATCTTGTGAAGAACCTCAACCTGTATACATAAAAATAAAATCCAATCAACAACAAACTGGAATGTAATGCTGAAATTAATTCAACTGACTTACTAATAACTATGATTTTAGTCTCGTGATCTTCACCCAAAATAGATACAAAAATAAATAAAATCAACTACTAGGATATGATTGATCAGCATGAGTAGAAATTTAATTGTACAGTTAATTGAAGTATCTTCATCTCTTCAACATAAAAACTCAAAACATTGGCCTGAATACTTTCAAACGTTTAATCAAATATAATATAATATGATAAAAATGATATGTTATACCAGCTAATCATTCAGTTAAAATGAGTTGCTTTTTTTATAGCATGTGAAAAACTGAAAACATTACCTTTCCAGTCCCGGAGAGCTACTTTTCGAACTGATGACTAGAAAAAAAGAAATGATTGAAAGTCATTATAAAAATCGCAAATGCAAAATCTAGGGATATTATAATAAATGACATTGAATAGGTAATAGATAATAACTGTCATCTATATTATTCTGATAGCTGAAATCTAATAAAATGTAATATAGACGTATGTTCTTCTGCTTACACAGTTGTTCATTACTAGGAAGGAGAACAAAAGAAAGAACAATAGAAAACTACATTTTGAAATTTAAATCATCCTCAAATTCCCGTCCTAATCTATTTTAGTAGACACCAAAATTCAAAATGGTTAACATAAGATGAAAGAAAAGACACTGATGTTCGGGCATGACACTATTTTCAAAATCATTAAAGGAATACCAATTGTGGAATGTTCATATCATAGCAATACAAAGGTGTTAGGATAAGGCTACAAGTCATGGAAACATCCATGACAATGGAAATTAAAGCCTAATCTTTGCCTTCCATTCCTAGCTTTGTTATAGAAAAATCCAATCCAATATTCAATTCAAACATTTCATCAAACACATAGAGAGCATTCCATAATAGATTGAGCAAAACATTATGTAAACTAAAATACATTAGGGGATCTTATCAAGAAAAGTAGATTGGGCAAGCATAAATTATTACGAATAAAAATTGATAAGAGCAACATAAAAGGAAAAAAGAAATGTCCCTGAGATCGTCATGTGAAGTGTTGTTCTGAGAAATGGTAAACCAACGGCAAAGATCTGAGATTTCGAATAGATCTGAATTTAAACAAACAAAAAAACAGTAAACTTGATTTAAAAAGAAAAAAGAAATAGAACATATCTGAGATGCTACGAACTATTCCTCGAAAGAACGGTGCGAATCGAATGTGCTTTAGATCTGAAAAGGCTTCTCGACTACACTAAGAACTTGAATCTAAGGCTTTCATTCGTAGAGAGGGGAAAGAGAGCAAGAACGAGAGCAAGAACAAGAGCGATGGAGTTGTGATCGAATTCTTCTGAGATTGAGATTAAGAATCGAAGGTACAGAGAGCGAGAGCGATTGAGCGGTGAATGAATCTAGGGCTTTCATTCATAGAGAGGGAAAAGAAAGCGAGAACGATAGCAATTGAGCGAGAGAGAACTGGTGACGGGCTTTTTATTAAATTTTACTGTTCATCCGCTTTTTTTTAATTGTGTCACCTATTAAAATACTTAGTGTCTCCTATTCCTATTTTTCTTATAGTGAAAACTTTGACAAGATTGGTTCTGATCCGAGGTTCCTCGATTTGGATCTTTAAGATGGACCAAATCATGAGCAAAACTTTGACAAGATTGGTTCTGATCGTTGTTCGACATTTTTGTCAAAAGAGGATTCCCAAAGAAAAGCTTTCTCCATTTGGAACTTTAGGATGGTCCAAATCATGAGGTAAACTTTGACAAGATTTGTTCCGATCCTCATCTGACATTTTGGTCCAAAGAAGATTCCAAAAGAATAGGTTCCTCCATTTGAATCTTTTGGATAAACACATGAGGACAACTTTGACAACATTGGTTCCATTCCTTGTTTGACATTTTGGTCCAAAGAGGATTCCAAAAAAAAAAAGCATCCTCCATTTGGATCTTTAAGATGTACCATATCATGTGGAAAACTTTAACAAGATTGGTTCTGATCTTTGTTTGACATTTTGATCCTAAGAAGAATCCCAAAGAAGAGGTTCCTCCATTTGGATCTTTAGGAAGGACCAAATCATGAGGATAACTTTGACAAGATTCGTTTTTTGGATGGACTAAATCATGAGGACAACTTTGACAAGATTGGTTTCGATCCTCGTTCGACATTTTGGTCAAAAGAGGATTCTCAAAGAAAAGCTTTCACCATTTGGATCTTTAAGATGGACCAAATCATGAGGAGAACTTAGACAAGATTGGTTCCAATCCTTGTTCGACATTTTTGTCCAAAGAGGATTCCCAAAGAAGACGTTCCTCCATTTGGAACTTTAGGATGATCTAAATCACGAGGACAACTTTGACAAGATTGGTTCCGATCCTCGTTCAACATTTTTGTCCAAAGAGCATTCCCAATGAATAGGTTCCTCCATTTGGATCTTTTGGATGGTGCAAATCAGGAGGAAAACTTTGACATGATTGGTTCCGATCCGAGGTTCCTCCATTGGATCTTTAAGACGGACAAAATTTTAAGGAAAAATTTTACAAGATTGGTTCCAATCCTCGTTCAACATTTTGGTCCAAAGAGGATTCCCAAAGAAGAGGTTCCTCCATTTGGATATTTAGGATGGTCCAAATTATGAGGAAAACTTTGACAAGATTGGACTCAATCCGAGGTTCCTCCATTTAGAATTTTAAGATGGACCAAATCATGAGGAAAACTATGACAAGATTTGTTCCTATCCGAGGTTCGTCTATTTGGATATTTAGGGTGGACCAAATCATGAGGACAACTTTGACAAGATTGGTTCCAATTCGAGGTTCCACCATTTGGATCTTTCAGTTGGACCAAATCATAAGGTCAACTTTGACAAGATTGGTTCCGATCCTCGTTCGATATTTTGGTCCAAAGAAGATTCCAAAAAAAGAGGTTCCTCTATTTGGATCTTTAGAATGGTCCAAATCGTGAGGAAAACTTTTTCAAAATTGGTTCTGATCCATGTTCAACAGTTTGATCCAAATCATCCAACCAATCTTGTCAATTTTTTCCTCATGATTTGTACCATCTTAAAGATCCAAATGGAGGAAGCTTTCTTTTGGGAATCCTCCTTGGACCAAAATATCGAACGAGGATCGAAACCAATCTTGTCAAAGTTGTCCTCATGATTTGGACCATCCTAAAGATTCTTGAGGACAACTTTTGAAAAGATTGGTTCTAATCTGAGGTTCCTCCATTTGGATCCTTAAGATCGACCATATCATGAGGACAACTTTAACAAGATTGGTTCGATCCTCGTTTGTCCATTTTAGTCCAAAGAGGGCTCCCGAAGAAAACGTACCTCCTTTTAGATCTTTAGGATTGTCCAAATAATGAGGAAAACTTTGACAAGATTGGTTGCATTCCTCGTTCAAAATTTTGGTCCAAAGAGAATTCCTAAAGAAGAGGCCCCTCCATTTGGATCTTTAGGATGGTCCAAATCATGAGGGAAAATTTGACAAGATTAGTTTCGTCTGAGGTTCCTCCATTTAGATCTTTAAGATGGACTAAATCATGAGAAAAACTTTGACAAGACTGGTCTTGTCCTCGTTCGACATTTTGGTTCAAAGAGGATTCATAAAAAATACGTTCCTCCATTTGGATCTTTAGGGTGGACCAATTCATGAGGACAACTTTGATAAGATTGGTTCTGATCCTCGTTTGACATTTTAATTCAAAAGAATTTCAAAGAAGAGGTTCCTACATTTGGATCTTTAGGATGGTCCAAATCATGAGGACTACTTTGACAAGATTGGTTGGATGATCCGAGGTTCCTCCAATTGGATCTTTAAGATGGACCAAATAATGAGGACAACTTTGAAGAGATTGGTTCTGATCCTCGTTTAATATTTTTATCCCAATAGGATTACGAAAAGAAAAGCTTCATCCATTTGGATCTTTAAGATGGACCAAATCATGAGGAAAACTTTGACAAGATTGGTTCTGATCCTCGTTTGACATTTTGGTCCAAAGAGGAATCCCAAAGAAAAGCTTCATCCATTTGGATATTTAGGATGGACCAAATCATGAGGACAACTTTGACAGGATTGGTTCCGATCCTTGTTAGACATTTTCGTCCAAAAGGATTCCCAAAGAAGAGGTTTCTCCATTTGGATCTTTAGAATGGTCCAAATCATGAAGACAACTTTGACAAGATTGGATCTTATCCTCGTTCGAGATTTTGTTCCAAAGAGGATGCTTAAGAAGAGGTTTGATCTTTAGAATGGTCCAATTCATGAGCAAAACTTTGACGAGATTGGTTCCGATACCAGGTTCCACCATTTGGAACTTTATGATGGACCAAATCATAAGGAAATCTTTGACAAGATTCGTTCCGATCCTCGTTTGACATTTTTGTCCAAAGAGGATTCACAAAGCAGAGGTTTCTTTATATGGATCTTTTGGATGGACTAAATCAGAAGGAAAACTTTGACAAGATTGGTTCCGATCTGAGGGTATTCCATGTGGATCTTTAAGATGGACCAAATCATGAGGACAACTTTAACAAGAATTGTTCCGATCCTCGTTCGATAATTTGGTGCAAAGAGGATTACCAATTAAGAGGTTCCTTGATTTAGATCTTTAGTGTGTACCAAATCATGAGGACAACTTTGACAAGATTGATTTCGATCCGAAGTTTCTCTATTTGGATCTTTAGGATGGTCCAAATCATGAGGAAAACTTTTACAAGATTGGTTCCGATCCGAGGTTTCTCCATTTCGATCTTTAAGATGGACCAAATCATGAGTAAACTTTGACAAGATTTGTTCCGATCCTCGTTCGATATTTTGGTCCAAAGAGGATTCCTAATGAAGAGGTTCTTCCCTTCTGAATTTTAGGGTGGATCAAAACATGAGGACAACTTTGACAAGATTGGTTTCACTCATCTTTCGACATTTTGGTCCAAAGAAGATTGCCAAAGAAAAGCTTCCATCATTTGGATATTTAGGATGGACCAAATAATGAGGAAAACTTTGTTGTTTTTATCCTCGTTCGACATTTTGGTCCAAAGAGGATTCCCAAAGAAGAGGTTCCTCCATTTGGATCTTTAGGATGGACAAAATCATGAGGACAACTTTGACAAGATTGGTTCTCATCCTCGTTCGACATTTTGGTCCAAAGAGGATTCCCGAAGAAGAGTTTCCTCCATTTGGATCATTAGGATGGCCAAATCATGAGGAAAAAATTGACAACATTTTTTTTTTTGGATGGATAAAATCATGAGGACAACTTTAAGAAGATTGGTTTCGATCCTCGTTTGACATTTTTGTCCAAAGAGATTTTCCAAATAAGAGGTTCTTCCATTTGGATCTTTAAGGTGGTCCAGATCACGAGGAAAACTTTGAAAAGAATGGTTAAGATCCGAGGTTCCACCATTTTTATCTTTAAGATGGACCAAATCATGGGGACAACTTTGACAAGAATGGATCCGATCCTCGTTTGACATTTTTGTCCAAAGATGATTCCCAAAGATGAGGTTCCTCCATTTGGATCTTTAAGATGGTCGAAATCATGAGGACAACTTTGACAAGATTGGTTTCGATTCGAGGGTCCTGTTTGTGGATTTTTAAGATGGACCAAATCATGAGGATAACTTTGACAAGATTGGTTCCGATCCTCATGCATCATTTGGTCAAAAGAAGATTTCCAAACAAGAGGTTCCTCCATTTCTATCTTTAAGATGGACCACTCCATGAGGTTAACTTTGAGAAGATTTATTCTGAACCCCGTTTGACATTTTGGTCCAAAGAGGATTCCCAAAGAAGAGTTTCCTCCATTTGGATCTTTAAGATGGACCAAATCTTGAGGACAACTTTTACAAGATTTGTTCCGATCCTCGTTCGATATTTTGGATCTGTGGTTTCTATTTGGTCTAGAGAGTGGAGGATTCCCAAAGAAACGCTTCCTCCATTTGGATCTTTAGGATGGTCCAAATCATGAGGAAAACTTTGACAAGATTGGTCCCGATCCGAGGTTCCTTCATTTGGATCTTTAAGATGGTCCAAAATCATGAAGACAACTTTGAAAAGATTGGTTTCGATCCTCGTTCGACATTTTGGTCCAAAGAGGATTCTCAAAGAATAGGTTCATCCATTTTAGATCTTAAGAGTTGACCAAATCATGAGGACAACTTTGACAAGATTTGTTCTGATCCTTGTTCGACAATTTGGTCCAAAAAGGATTCCCAAAGAAGAGGTTCCTCCATTTGGATCTTTAGAATGGTCTAATTCATGAGGACAACTTTGACAAGATTGCTTCAGATCCTCGTTAGACATTTTTGTCCAAAGAGGATTTCAAAAGAAGAGGTTCCTCCATTTGGATCTTTAGGATGGTCCAAATAGAGAAGTTTTTCATGGTGGGATGGAGGATAAAAGCTTAGGAGGTGATAAGCTCAAAGTGCCTACTTTTGAGGGAAGATTAAATCCGGATGTTTACTTGTGGAGTTTTGTTTCGAAGAACATCCACGTTGTGATTCAAAGAAGGTAGAACGTATAGCCGGTAATTTTTGTGATTATGCACTAACATGGTGGAAAAAATTGGAGAACGATAGGAAAAGAAGAACTTTAGAGGATCCAATCGAAACTTGGTATGATCTCAATACATCCTGAGGAAACGGTTTGTTTCAAGGAAATTTCCAAGAGAGCTTGAGCGAAAATTTGAAGAACTTACACAAGGAATCAAAAGTGTAGATGAGTACTACAATGAGTTTAAATACCACATGGCTAGGGCTAACATTTAGGAGAATGAAGAGATTACTATAGGATGGTTCTTAGATGGTTTAAACTATGATTCACTATATCACTAAGGTAGAAAAGAGACTCAAAAGAAGAGTGGATATAGGGTATGCTTCTAAACCTATTTCCAATGATACTTCTTCTTATCAAATTGGTGCAAATAGTACATTAATGGATGAGAATGGAGCTGCCTATGGATTGATGGAGGAAAATACAAGATTGATCATTTTAGAGGAGCTTAAAATGATTAGAATTGAATCTTTAAAAGCGGAGGAAGTTTACAAAGCTAGCATGGAAGAGATTGGAAGTCAATGTGTGCTTATAAAGAGATCATTGAAGTGCCAAATGTAGTATTAGAGCCAAAACCACTTTTTGACCAAGTTCCAATAGTTCGTGCTAATATTTGTATGGAGGAAACTTATGAGTTAAACAAGTGTTCTAATTTCAAAAATAATGAAAATTGTGAAAAAGAGAGTGAGCTAAAAGAAAGAGAGATGAGTGATAAAAAAGAAACGAGTGATCCAAATGAAAGAGAGATGAGTGAAAAAAAGAAATGAGTGAGTCAAAAGAAAGAGAGAAGAGTCGAAAAGAACGAGAGTTTGAAAAGAAAGAGTGTAATGAGAGTGAAAAGAAAGAGTGCTTTGAGATTACAAAGTGTGAGGCATTTGAGTGTAGTGAGTAAAAAGAGAGTCATCTAGAGAGTGAGGGCTTGAAAGTTAGATCAAGTGAGGTTAGGAATGAACTCTACCGACCTATATTTGTACTTTTGTACAAAGAGGTTTCTTTTACACTTAACCCATTTTGCCTAGTATGTTTGTTGAGTTTTTGCAGGAATTTAAAAGATTGTTCCCTAATGAGATGCCTCGTAATTTTTCATCAATGTAAGGCATAAAACATCATGAAGACAACATTCAAGGGGCTTTCATACTCAATAAACAACCATCTCACATGATTCAATTCATGGAAAATAGAGTAAACACAACCATGGCAAAGTATCCTAACCCTATTCTTGATAAAAATGCATATTAATTGTTTCCTTGTTAAAATTGGTATCAAATTTGAATTTTTACAGCATCAAATGAATTTCATAGATAATTATGCATCTTGTGCTAAGACTTACTTTCTTGATCATTCCCAAATTGAAAGAGTTGATTTGTTTACTAATTTTAATGATGTGCTTAATGTTTCACATGATTGTTTTTTGATTGATAAAATGATTTGCATGATTATCACTTACTCGAAAAGAATGTTCGATTTGTTTCATATAAGTTTAAGGGGGTATTGTAGTTTTGCATCTTTGTTTGTGTTACCATATTATCAGAAGATTTATGAGATTGACTATGGTTCCAACAAATTTATGATATATTTAGACATGTTTTAGGCCATTTATATTCAGTTTATTTGCTTGGAAAGAATTAGGAAATATATTATTCTCTAGGAAAGATTTTCCCCAAAATATGCCAAATCCATATAAGGCAAGTTTTGGGCAGATTTTATTCTCTTGTTTATTTCGAAGTTCCTAGTAATTTTAGGGTTTTCTTTTGCCTATTTAAAGGCTCATTTGTAACCCTAAATACTCAGACTATCAATATGATAAAATAGCTTTGTTTTGCTTATTGCTTGGTTGATTTTACCTTGAATTTTGTAGCCTTGTTCTAGGTTGCATGTTTTAGAAACATTAAAAGCATAACTTGATCTATTGTCTTTGTGGATTATTTCGATCTTGAAATAAGAACAAGTTCTCTTATTTCAAGGTATTAGATCATTGGAATAATCTTCTTCTCCTTGTTTTCCAAAGGTTTTACCTCATTGCCTTTGGGGTCTTAGGATTTGTATCTAGGGGTTCTTTGTTCACCAAAGAGTTTATATTTCAATATTCTAGGGTTTAATATCACTAAAGACCCAAATGGAGGAAGCCTTTCTTGGGGAATCATTTTGTGACGACCCGTCACTTTTAAATAATTAAAATTAGAAATACACAGCGGAAGTCTTTATATTTTAAGAAAATGGCGTGATTATGTTTAAAAATTGGCTAGCCAAAACCTGTTTACATCTTAATTTCAAAATCTAAAATACACAAGGAACATTAAGTTCCTATCCAGGAGTTCAAAAATGATTTATAATTATAAAAGTAAAGACAAAAGCTCTTAAGAGCTATATACAATTGTACAAATCTCAAAATTATATAAAATTCACAAAACCATGTACATGGACTTTTACATAACACCTAGTCCATCTCGAAATCATCATCCCTCGATCATGTAGCACCATCTCCTTTCCCACGGCCTCTAGTCAAGGCATTACCTGAAATTTTTGTAATATCATGAGCTAACAACTTAAGCCTAGTGAGAACAATAAGAATAAAAAGTAAAGATAGACCTCAAACTCGTATTCCGATTCGTGTCCAATTAATCTGACACAATCATTCATAAAATTCTCCAAACTTTAGGTAATTTCATTATAAACTCTCCAAAGGATGATATTACTAACACTCGTAGTCAAATCCTCATCCATTAACTTGTTACGACAAAATAAGAAAAGTAGATAAACTTTGCATAAATATAACATCTCGATTCTCTATTCCATCGATCATATGCATGAAGGTAATGAGGACATCCGGTAGGATTCGCATTTGCCCTTTATGCATGAATGAAGGTAATGCGGACACTCCCCGTAGGGTCCAACATTCAACCTTATGAATGAAGAAGGTGATGCGGACACTACCCGTAGGCTCCAACATTCTCTTCTTCCTTTCTTTCTCACTTTCGTTTCTTTTTCTCTTAAGGTAATGCGGACACTACCCGTAGGCTCCAACATTCTCCCCTTCCTTTCTTTTCAATGATGCGAGATGTTATGGTGCAATATGTTATGCATATGCTTGCACATGCTTGTAAAAGTAAATAAAAGTAAAATATGAATATTGAAGTAACCAAAACAACATAAAGTAAAGGGCATAAAGTAAAGACATAAAGTAAAATAGATAGGAATCCCGGCAGAACGATATGTAAATCGAACTCCGCTACATTAATAAAAGTAAATCCTATCTTAAACTATTAACTTATGCCTTCAAAGATTCTAAGCTTCCAACGATTCATCCTAAGCTTCGAAATGAATCTAACTTAGAATTTTCTAAGATTTAATGTTTTCCTCTAGAACTCCTATGTTCTCACTCAAAGAACTAGCTCCTAATCCTAGGGCACTAGCTCACTTCCCTCTATTCTTAGATTCGAATCTTAGTTAGTTTCAAATTCTACAAATCATTATACTTATTCGCTTTCTAAGGTTACTTTAAATCCTAACTATTCTCACCTTACTAAAAGATGATTTCGCTCCCAACCTCCGATAGAGCGATCAAGCAAAGTTCAAACCACCTACAATTAGAATTATATCTAACAATCAATAATTAACAAAATAACGGTCAAACAACATCTACACGTACAAAACAACGAAAAACCCAGCAACCCCAACAATGAGGCTCTCGGCCCCCCTCCATAAAAGGGTTTTGGTTTTGGTTTTCCGGCTTTTAGGCACTTTAGAGGTGTTTCGAGTTGGTTTTAAGTAGTTTCGAAAATCCCGATTTCAATGGGTATCGATAATTAGGGTTTTTGAACAATATATAATTTCCCGAATTGAATTAAAATAAACATTATTTCAGTAATTTATAACCCATATTCAAACCCGAAAAGGTAAATTTCAAACGGGAAGGGCTTCGACTGAAACTCGGTTTTAGGGTTTAGGGAAAGTTGTCAAAATCACTAAAAACAACTCCCATAATAAAAGTCATCGAGTTTAACGGCAAGAAATCGAAGATTCAAAATGAAAACTCCATTAAAACACTATTTGGAGCTTAGGGTTTGAACTTTAACTTACTGAGAACTCCGTGGATCACGGGAGAAAGGCACAATCATTGGGTGGAAATGAATCCTAGACCCGAGGGCTTTCCGATGCAACCGAAATCGAGCCAATCCGCTGAGAAACGAGCAAAAACCAAAAAAATCCTTTCCCCCACCTTGAAGCTACTGCCTTGGGAGAGAAATAAGAGATGTTTTGGTCAACTTTGGTCAAATAGAAATTTAAAGAATAAATAAGAATAGTGTTTTGGATATTTTTAAGAAATCGGAAATGACGGTTGCGTCCTTTAATGACTTTTGACTTCTAGATCGAAACCCGAAGCTCTTAAATTAATCTAAAGGTGATTAATAATTATTAATTGGCCTATTAATAATTATTAATGTCACCGAAGCGAATTTAAAAGTATTAAAACGATTAAAAAGAATTTCGGGCGAAATTAACTACAAAAATCGAAATTACAAAAATAATAATTAAACTAAATACTTAAATTGAAATAAATAAATAAATAAATAATATTAAATAAAATAAAAATTCACTTCAAAATAACGGGACGTTACATTCTACCCTCCTTAAAAGACTTTTCGTTCTCGAAAAGTTCGTTCACTAAGTGAAAAAGCGAAGGTACTTAGACTGTATCTCCTCTTCACGTTCCCACGTTGCTTCCTTTGACACTTGGTTCTTTCAAAGAACCTTAACCAAGTGAATTCCTTTTTATTTCTCATCACTTTTGATTGAATGCTACAATCTTAACTGGTGTCTTCTCATAAGAGATAAAAGCATCCAAAACTGACAGTTCATAATCAATCACGTGGAACGGATTCACCATGTATTTCTGAAGCATCAATACATGGAAAAAATTACAAACGGCCGATAACGAAAGTGGTAAAGCTAAACAATAAGCTACCACTTCTACTCGATTGAGTATCTCGATAGGCCAATAATCTAGGGCTCAACTGACCCTTATTCTCAACCTCCATAACACCCTTCGTTGGTGTCACTTGAAGTATACGAGATCCACTACTACAACTTGAACGAACTACGCCGTTTCCTGCTGTCAAATTTGGTTAACTCTTAACCTTTCTCTAAACAAATGATAGACTCGCTAGTCATTTGTTACAACTTGAGTACTAAAATTCTCTTTTCTCCAATCTCATCCAAATGAGCGGAAGAACGACACTTTCTACCACAAAGTGCCTAAACAGTGCCAAAACTCCGAGACAAAGCGAGTGTCTCGATTTGATAAAATCTTCACCAGCACACCACAATCTATCAATCTTTCTTAGGTACAACTGTACCCTAGTCTTAAGTGGATAGATGATCCTTCCAAGAGTAAAGTGTGCGGTTTTTCATCAAATGGTCTACAATCACCCAAATGATATCATAATTCTTTGCCGTCTTCGGCAAATCACTGATAAAGTCCATGGAAATCTCCTTCCATTTCCATTCTGGCACACTCAGAGGGTTAAGAAAACCCGATGGACTCTTCCTCAAAGCCTTGACTTGTTAACAAGTCAAGCATCTACTAACAAAGTCCGCAATCTCAAGCTTCATTCCAGGCCACCAATAGTGCTATCTCGGTCCCTGTACATCTTCGTACTACCTGGATGAATAGAGAAGATAGATCTGTGAGCTTCCTCCAATGGTTCCTTTCTAAAAGTCGATCCTAAAGGCACACATAGCCTTTTACGATACATCAGAGCTCTATCTGTAGAGAAGGTAAAATGGCTAGGAAATATCTGACTCAGCCTCTCTAAAACCGGCCTGCAAATGAACCTCATCTCTCTATGCATCAATCATCCTCTGCCTCAAAGTAGGTCCCACTGTTAAACTAGATAAACTCACAGTGACCTTGGCAGTCAGAAATGCTATCTCAGCTCATTCCATATCCCACCTCAATCTCAAAGGTATGGCTGACAAAGCTGATGAATGAGAAGACTTTCTACTGAGCGCGTCAGCCACTACATTGGCTTTCCCAGGATGATACTGAATGTTACAGTCATAATCCTTAACGAGCTCTAACCATCTCCGCTGTCTCATATTCAATTCCTTCTGAGTGAAGAAATACTTGAGACTCTTATGGTCAGTAAATATCAGGATCTTCTCACCATACAAATAATGTCTCCATATTTTCAATGCATGAACAACAGCTGCCAACTCTAAATCGTGAGTCAGATACTTCTTCTCATGCTCTTTCAACTGACGGGAAGCATAAGTTATAACTTTCCCGTGTTGCATCAACACACATCCCAAACCTCTGTGGGAAGCATCTGTGTACACAGTCAGACCACCTGTTCTATCAGGCGACACTAGAACAGGTGCTGTCACAAGTCTCCTTTTGAGCTCCTCAAAGCTCGTTTCACAATCGTCCGACCATACAAAATTAACTCCCTTCTGAGTCAAATGTGTCAAGGCTGAAGCAATTTGGAGAAATCTTGCACAAACCGTCTATAATAGTCTGCAAGTCCCAAAAAACTGCGAATATCAGCCACACTCGTCGGTCTAGGCCAGTTACTAACTGCCTCAATCTTAGAGGGATCAACTGATACTCCTTTACTCGATACTACATGGCCTAAAAATGCCACTTCTCTCAGCCAAAACTCACACTTTGAGAACTTGGCATACAATTTCTGATCTCCTAGTACCGTCAAAACTTCCCGTAAGTGCATAGCATACAACTCCTCTGTCTTGGAATAAACCAAGATATCATCAATGAATACAATCACAAAAGAATCAATGAACCTTCTGAACACCGTGTGCATAAGGTCCATAAAAGCCGCAGGCGCATTGGTCAAGCCAAAGGACATAACTACAAACTCATAATGTCCATAACGCGTCCTGAATGCAGTCTTGGGAATATCCTCATCCCGAATTCTCAACTGATGATAGCCAGATCTCAAATCTATCTTCGAAAAGATAGTGGCTCCCTTCAACTGATCAAACAAGTCTTCATCCTAGGCAAAGGATACTTGTTTTTCACCGTAACACGGTTAAACTCTCTATAATCGTTACACAATCACATAGAGCCATCTTTCTTTTTCACAAACAACACCGGGGCTCCCCACCGTGAAACACTCGAGTGTATAAACCCCAAGTCTAAAAGTCCCTATAACTTGCTCTGGAGTTCTTTCAACTCAGCTGGTGCCATACGATAAGGTGCTTTGGACAATGGAGCTGCCCCAGGAGCAACCTCAATATGGAAATCTAACTTTCTCACCGGTGGCAAACCGGGTAACTCATCAGGGAAAACATCAACAAAATCCCTCACTACTGGCACAGAACTTAAGCTAGTCTCCGGTACAGAAGTATCGACAACACTAGCTAAATAGCCCAAGGCTCCATCACTTAGAAGCATACTAGCTTCTAACATAGATATCAAAGTAGGTGATACTCGGCTATTAAAACCATGAAAACATAAACTAGTCCCACAAGGACTCATAAAACCAACAACTTTCTCAGTACAATCGATAATGGTATGATTGGATAATAGACAATCCATAATCAATATCACATCAAAATCAGACATATGCATAACTATCATAGTAAAATGTGAGCATCTACTCGTAATACATATGTCATAAGTGCCATACGCACTATCACAATAATAAACTTCCCCACTTGGGTAAAAACATACATCATCGAAACTTAACAGTCTCGGCTCAAGAGCTTCCAACTCATCATAACAAGATAAGATAAAAGAGTGGCTAACTCTAGAATTAAAAAGAATAAAAGCCAAACGGCCTAAAAATAACAAAGTATAAATCACTACCATACTGGTAGCTTTTTCTGATAATCCTAACTTTTCTACTATGTTGTGATGGTTGTATCTTATACGCCCTATAAAAGTGGCATGATTCCAAGTTTGATCACAACATAGCATCTTGATGGAAGTGTGCATCTCCCTGATGGAAACTGGCACAACTATTTTAGGAAGGATGATCCTATCCTTGTTGAGCTCCACCTTGAACCAGTTGTTGTTGTTGTCGCTGCTACTGTTGTTGTTGATGTTATTGTTGTTGATGTATCCCTTGACTGGCGTCGTCATCCTTTGCTTTCTTCTCTGAGAGGTAGTCTGTCCCGTAGTAGTTAACTTTCTCTTCTTTTCAGAAGATGTAAAATCCAAGATAAGGACGACTCATAAGCCTCCTTATTTAAATCTTGAATGAACTCGACTTTAGAGATCATTTCCTTTCTTAAAAAGCAAAACTAGTGTCTGTCAAACACCTTAGTCCATTAACATTCTATCCTTCCAACATAGGATTCACTTTAGAGTCTATCTTGAAAAGACTCAGTAGGTCCAAACTACGACCTACAGGTTTATCAAATTCTCTGTCCAATTAGATGGTCAAACACAATGTGAATTGATGTTTACCAAACCATCTCATTGTCTTATGGAAGTTACCGATATCACGATCCATCAACTTCTGTCTATATTTCCATCAAAACCAACACACAACTTAGTGTTAGTCAATTTTAACAATTTACTTAATATGGATCATTATTACTCGACCTCAAGTATTTCCAATTCCATTTGATACACTATAGTGTAAAAGCAACCAAACTAGACCATTCACCAATTAACATTGTCGTTAATGGTCCTCATTGAGACTTATCACGTAAAGTCCTTACTTCCTCTTTTGAGTGGCAACACACTTTCCTTTTAGCACAATGCTACCATAAAGATTTACCACTTACCATAATTCAACTTTCTCAACTCAAACCAAGAACTTGTCCATTGAGTTAAATCTAGGTTACTGGACTCGAGCCAGACTAATTTCTTTTCAATAATTTCTCACCTCAAACAGGTGTTTCATCTCTTTATACTGGGCTCCAGATAACATGTCCCCTTTTTACACATAAATGTCCACACACATCTACTAAGACCACTACTTAGCAATTTTGTGACAATAACACTTTGATTAGCTTTAAGGATCAAACGGTTGATCTCTCGGAGTATCTCATCTCCTTTACTTTGACATTATGTCAATACTTATAACAAGGTGTATAACCTCCAAAAATGCACGGGGTCATTCACCTTCTCGACACCCTTACCCAAATCTCAAAATGGGTCAAATAAACATAACCACATAGTAGTTTTACAAGGATGTGAAATATCACAAACATCATTAACTTCTAACAATATTCACATAATTCTTCCAATATCAAAGAAATAAAGCATGAGAATAGAAGTTATAGGCATACCTGGTGCTACTGATCTCAGATGATGACTTGAGAATGGACTTAAAACAAAACATGAAAACGAACATGCATCGCATGTAGTCTACAGAACCCTAAGGCTCTGATACCAACTGTGACGACCCGTCACTTTTAAATAATTAAAATTAGAAATACACAGCTGAAGTCTTTATATTTTAAGAAAATGGCGTGATTATGTTTAACAATTGGCTAGCCAAAACCTGTTTACATCTTAATTTCAAAATCTAAAATACACAAGGAACATTAAGTTCCTATCCAGGAGTTCAAAAATGATTTATAATCATAAAAGTAAAGACAAAAGCTCTTAAGAGCTATATACAATTGTACAAATCTCAAAATTATATAAAATTCACAAAACCAAGTACATGGACTTTTACATAACACCTAGTTCATCTCGAAATCATCATCCCTCGATCATGCAGCACCATCTCTTTTCCCACGGCCTCTAGTTAGGGCATTACCTGAAATTTTTGTAATATCATGAGCTAACAACTTAAGCCTAGTGAGAATAATAAGAATAAAAAGTAAAGATAGACCTCAAACTCGTATTCCGATTCGTGTCCAATTAATCTGACACAATCATTCATAAACTCTCCAAAGAATGATATTACTAACACTCGTAGTCAAATCCTCATCCATTAACTTGTTACGACAAAATAAGAAAAGTAGATAAACTTTGCATAAATATGACATCTCGATTCTCTATTCATCGATCATATGCATGAAGGTAATGAGGACATCCGGTAGGATTCGCATTCGCCCTTTATGCATGAATGAAGGTAATGCGGACACTGCCCGTAGGGTCCAACATTCAACCTTATGAATGAAGAAGGTGATGCGGACACTACCCGTAGGCTCTAACATTCTCCCCTTCCTTTCTTTCTCACTTTCATTTCTTTTTCCCTGAAGGTGATGCGGACACTACCCGTAGGCTCCAACATTCTCCCCTTTCTTTCTTTTCAATGATTCGAGATGTTATGGTGCAATATGTTATGCATATGCTTGCACATGCTTGTAAAAGTAAATAAAAGTAAAGTATGAATATTAAAGTAACCAAAACAACATAAAGTAAAGGGCATAAAGTAAAGACATAAAGTAAAATAGATAGGAATCCCGACAGAACGATATGTAAATCGAACTCCGCTACATTAATAAAAGTAAATCCTATCTTAAACGATTAACTTATGCCTTCAAAGATTCTAAACTTTCAAGGATTCACCCTAAGCTTTGAAATGAATCTAACTTAGAATTTTCTAAGATTCAATGTTTTCCTCGAGAACTCCTAAGTTCTCACTTAAAGAACTAGGTTCTAATCCTAGGGCACTAGCTCACTTCCCTCTATTCTTATATTCAAATCTTAGTCTTAGTTTCAAATTCTACAAATCATTATACTTATTCGCTTTCTAAGGTTACTTTAAATCCTAACTATTCTCACCTTAGAAAAATATGATTTCACTTCCAACCTCCGATAGAGCGATCAAGCAAAGTTCAAACCACCTACAATTAGAATTATATATAACAATCAATAATTAACAAAATAACGGTCAAACAACATCTACACGTACAAAACGACGAAAAACCCAACAACCCCAACAATGAGGCTCTCGGCCCCCCCTCCATAAATGGTTTTGGTTTTGGTTTTCGGGTTTTTAGGCACTTTAGAGGTGTTTCGAGTTGGTTTTAAGTAGATTCGAAAATCCCGATTTCAATGGGTATCGATAATTAGGGTTTTTGAACAATATATAATTTCCCGAATTGAATTAAAATAAACATTATTTCAATAATTTATAACCCATATTCAAACCCGAAAAGGTAAATTTCAAACGGGAAGGGCTTCGACTGAAACTCGGTTTTAGGGTTTAGGGAAAGTTGTCAAAATCACTAAAAACAACTCCCATAATAAAAGTCATCGAGTTTAACGGCAAGAAATCGAAGATTCAAAATGAAAACTCCATTAAAACACTATTTGGAGATTAGGGTTTGAACTTTAACTTACCGAGAACTCCATGGATCACGGGAGAAAGGTACAATCGTTGGGTGGAAATGAATCCTAGACCCGAGGGCTTTCCGATGCAACAGAAATTGAGCCGATTCGCCGAGAAACGAGTAAAAACCAAAAAAATCCTTTCCCCCACCTTGAAGCTACGGCCTTGGGAGAGAAATGAGAGATTTTTTGGTCAACTTTGGTCAAATGGCAATTTAAAGAAGAAATAAGAATAGTGTTTTGGATATTTTTAAGAAATTGGAAATGACAGTTGCGTCCTTTTATGACTTTTGACTTCTAGATCGAAACTCGAAGCTCTTAAAGTAATCTAAAGGTGATTAATAATTATTAATTGGCCTATTAATAATTATTAATGTCACCGAAGCGAATTTAAAAGTATTAAAACGATTAAAAAAAAATTTGGGCGAAATTAACTACTAAAATCGAAATTACAAAAATAATAATTAAACTAAATACATAAATTGAAATAAAAAAATAAATAAACAATATTAAATAAAAAATAAAAAAAATATTCACTTCAAAATAACGAGGATCGAAACCAATCTTGTCAAAGTTTTCTTCATGATTTAGTCCATCCAAAAAACTAATCTTGTCAAAGTTGTTCGCATGATTTGGTTCATCTTAAAGATCCAAGTGGAGGAAGCTTTTCTTTGGGAATCTTCTTTGGATCGAAATATTAAAAGAGGATCGGAACCAATCTTGTCAAAAATGTTTTCCACATGATTTGGTCCACACTAAAGATCCAAATGAAGGAACCTCTTCTTTGGGAATCCTCTTTGGACCAAAATGTCGAACAAGAATCGGAACCAATCTTGTTAAAGTTGTCCTCATGATTTGGACCATCTAAAAGATGGATCAGAACCAATCTTGTCAAAGTTGTCCTCATGATTTGGTCCATCATAGAGATCCAAATGGAGGAACCTCTTCTTTGGAAATCTATTTTGGACCAAAATGTCGAACAAGGATTAGAACCAATCTTGTCAATATTGTCCTCATGATTTGGACCATCCTAAAGATCAAAAGAAGAGGTTCCTCCATTTGGATCTAAAGGTGGTCCAAATCATGAGGAAAACATTGACAAGATTCGCTGCAATCCTCGTTCGACATTTTGGTCCGAAGAGGATTCCTAAAGAAGAGGTTCCTCCATTTGGATCTTTAGGATGTTCAAAATCATGAGTAAACTTTGACATGATTGGTTTTTTGGATGAACTAAATCATGAGGAAAACTTTGATAAGTGTTTGGTTACATTACATTTTCGTTCAAAGAGGATTTCCAAAGAATAGGTTCCTCTATTTGCATATTTAGGGTGGACCAAATCATGAGGACAGCTTTGACAAGATTGGTTCTGATCCTCGTTTGACGTACATTTTGGTCCAAAGACGATTCCCAAAGAAGAGGTTCCTCCATTTAGTTATTTAGAATGGTCCAAACCATGAGGAAAACTTTGACAAGATTGGTTCCGTTCCTCATTCGACATTTTGGTCCAAAGAGGATTACCAAAGAAGAGGTTCCTCCATATGGATCTTTAGGATGGTCCAAATCATGAGGAAAACTTTGATAATATGGCCCAAAGAGGATTCCCAAAGCAGAGGTTCCTCCATTTTGATCTTTAGGATGGTCCAAATCATGAGGAAAACTTTGACAAGATTGGTTCTGATATGAGGCTCCTCCATTTGTATCTTTAGGATAGACAAAATCATGAGGAAAACTTTGACAAGTCTTTGGTTTCAATACATTTTTGTACAACGAGCATTTCCAAAGAAGAGGTTCCTCCATTTGGGTCTTTAGGATGTCCCAAATCATGAGTAAGCTTTGACAAGATTTATTTTTTGGATGAACTAAATCATGAGGAAAACTTTGACAAGTGTTTGGTTTCAATACAGTTTGGTCAAAAGAGGATTTCCAAACAAGAGGTTCCTCTATTTGGATATTTAAGATTGACCAAATCATGAGGACAAATTTGACAAGATTTGGTTCCAATCCTCGTTCGACATTTGGTCCAAAGAGGATTCCCAAAGAAGAGGTTCCTCCATTTAGATATTAGGAATGGTCCAAACCATGAGGAAAACGATTGGTTCCGTTACTTGTTCGACATTTTGGTCTAAAGTGGATTCCCAACGAATAGGTTCCTCTATATGGATCTTTAGGATGGTCCAAATCATGAGGAAAACTTTGATAAGATGGCCAAAAGAGGATTCCCAGACCCGAGGTTCCTCCATTTGGATCTTAAGGATGGTCCAAATCATGAGGAAAACTTTAACAAGATTGGTTCTTATCCAAGGTTCCTCCATCTATATCTTTAGGATAGACCAAATCATGAGAAATATTTGACAAGTCTTTGGTTTCAATACATTTTGGTTCAACGAGGATTTCCAATGAAGAGGTTCCTCCATTTATATCTTTAGAGTAGACCAAATCATGAGATCAACTTTTATAATATTGGTTCTTATCCTCATTCGACATTTTGTGTGGATCTTAATGATTGACAAAATAATGAGGAAAACTTTGACAAAATTGGTTCTGATCCTCATTCGACGTCTTGGTCCAAAGAGGAATTCCAAAGAAGAGGTTCCTCCTTTTGGATCTTTAGGATGGTCAAAATCATGAGTACAACTTTTTCAAGGTTTGTTACGATCCTCATTCGACATTTTGGTCCAAAAGGGATTTCTAGGGAAGAGGTTCCTCCATTTGGATCTTTATGATGGTCCAAATCATGTGGAAAACTTTCACAGGACTTGTTTTTTGGATGTATTAAATCATGAGGATAACTTTGGACAAGATTGGTTCCGATCCTCGTTCGACATTTTATTCCAAACAAGATTCTCAAAGAAAAGCTTCCTCCATTTGGATCTTTAGGATGGACCAAATCATGAGGACAGCTTTGACAAGATTCGTTTTTTGGATGGACAAAATCATGAGAACAACTTTAACAAGATTGGTTCTGATCCTCGGCCTACATTTTGGTTCAAAGAGGATTCCTAAAGAAAAGGTTCCTCTATTTGTATCTTCAGGGTTGACCAAATCATGAGGTCAACTTTTATAAGATTGGTTTCGATCCTCATTCAACATTTTGGTCCAAAGAGGATTACCAAAGAAGAGGTTCCTCCATTTGGATCTTTAGAATGGACCAAATCATTAGGACAACTTTGACAAGATTTGTTCTGATCCTCGTTCGACATTTTGGTCCAAAGAGGTTTCCTAAAGAAGAGGTTCCTCTCTTTGGATCTCTAGGATGGTCAAAATCATGAGGAAAGCTTTCAAAAGAGTGGTTTCGATTCAAGGTTCCTCAATTTAAATCTTTAAGATGGACCAAATCAAGAAGAAAACTTTCACAAGATTGGTTCAGATCCTCGTTCGAAATTTTGGTCCAAAGAAGATTCCCAAAGAAGAGCTTCCTCCATTTTGATCTTTTGGGTGGACCAAATCATTAGGAAAACTTTGACAAGATTGATTTCAATCCAAGGTTCCTCCATTTGGATCTTTCGGATGGACGAAATCATAAGGATGACTTTAACAAGATTGGTTTTTTGGAAGGTCTAAATAATGAGGACAACTTTAACAAGCGGGAAACTTTATGTCTTTGGTTTCAATTTAATCTTGAGAGTGGAGGATTTCTAAAGAAGATTGGTTCTTATCCTCGTTCGACATTTTGGTCCAAAGAAGAGGTTCCTCCATTTAGATCTTTAGGGTGGACTAAATCATTAGGTCAACTTTTACAAGATTGGTTCCGATCCTCGTTTGACATTTTTGTCCAAAGAGGATTCCCAAAGAAGAGGTTTCTCCTTTTGGATCTTTAGGATGGACATCATCATGAGGACAACTATGACAAGAATGGTTGTGATTCTCCTTCAACATTTTAGTCCAAAGAGGATTCCCAAAGAAGAGGTTCCTCCCTTTAGATCTCTAGGATGGTCCAAATCATGAGGAAAACTTTGACAAGATTGGTTTCGATCCGAGGTTCCTCCATTTTGATTTTTAAGATGGACCAAATCATGAAGAAAACTTTGACAAGATTGGTTTCGATCCTCTTTCGACATTTTGGACCAAAGGGGATTCCCAAAGAAGAGGTTCCTCCATTTGGATCTTTAGGGTGGACCAAATCATGTGGAAAACTTTGAAAAGATTGGTTCTGATCATCGTTCGACATTTTGTCCAAAGAGGATTCCCAGAGAAGTTGTTCCTCCATTTGGATCTTTAGGATGGTCCAAATTATGAGGAAAACTTTGAAAAGATTGGTTTCGATCATCGTTCTATATTTTGGTCCAAAGCGGATTCCCAATGAAAAGCTTTCTCCATTTGGATCTTTAGGATTGACCAAATTATGAGGAAAACTTTGACAAGATTGGTTCCTATCCGAGGTTCCTCCATTTGGATCTTTATCATGGTCCAAATCATGTGGAAAACTTTGACAAGATTTTTCGGATCTGAGGGTCCTCCATTTGGATCTTTAGAATTGACCAAAGCTTTAAGAAAACTTTGACAAGATTGGTTCCAAACCGAGGTTCCCCTATTTGGATCTTTAAGACTTTCCAAATCATGAGCAAAACTTTGACAAGATTGGTTATGATCCTCATTCGACATTTTGGTCCAAAGAGGATTCCCAAAGAAAAGCTTTCTTTGTTTTGATCTTTATAATCGTCCAAATCATGAGGAAAACTTTGACAAGATTTGTTCTGATCCGAGGTTCCTCCATTTGGATCTTTAGGATGGAAGAAATCATGAAGACATCATTGACAAGATTGGTCTTTTGAAACCACTACAAAAAAGCTGCTTATTTGCGACCGAGAAATTATGACCATCGTTGTTGTAATTGACCAAAATACGACCCCAAATGCGACCAGAACTATCGTAGCCAAAAAGTGGGTCGTTATGAAAAATTTGCGATCGGGTCATAAAATTACGACCATATTGCGACCAGACTATTTTTTGTTGTAAAAAAGTTAACCATAAATATTACAACCCCATGGTAGCAATATTTGCTACTCTGTGGTCGTTTTATATTGCCCATAATTACGACGAGACGGTAGCAATATTTTCTACCGTCTGGTCGTAATTATGGACCCAATAAAACGACAAAAGAGTAGCAAATATTGCTTCCATGGGGTCGTTTAATTGGCTCATAATTACGACCCTAAGGTAGCAATATTTGCTACTCTAGGGTGTATATGTTAGTATTATTTATTTATTTTTTAAAATAATATTTAAATATTTGCGATCCCGAGAGCAAATATTCCAATTTTTTTATTATTATTGATTGAAAGTTATTTTTTATATTTTAATTAATTATTATTTATTATTTATGAATTATAATTTATTATATATTATAAAAAAGGGAATGAAATAATAAAATATATGAAAAAAACCAAAAGAACTCGTATACAACCGAAAATGATTTAATAAAATATATTAAAAAAACCAAAATAATTCGTATACAACCAAAAAAAGGAAGTAAATTAAAAAACTACTGCTATGGTCGGGGAGGGGGCGGTGAAGATGAAGGTCCGGAGTCATTTGGTTCACGAGAAGAGAAGAATGTAGCCAAAGAAGCTGCAACCTGCCCCTTGACCTGCTCGCTTACCGAAGTACGGATCTCCTGGACAGAAGTACGCATCTCTTGGACCTCTGATTGGAGCTACCTCTCAACAAGAGTGTTCCTCCGCTGCGAGCTAGTCTCAGGTCGAGGTACGTCTGCGAATAGACGCCTCCCATAAGATTCAAGGCCAAGAACAGATTCATCTTGCTGAACGCCTCCTGCCCCTTGAAATAATGCTTCCTGCCAATCCTCTTGTGTCGGCTTGGAGTCTTCAGACGGCAAACACTGGGACAATGTGTCCCTAAACGATCCTGTAAAAATTAAAAGTAAAACATAAACACTTTAGATATAATATATATTTTAGTAAATAGAAAATTATAATGTAAGGGTAGACAAAACATTACCTGAACCACTTGCGCCTTGTCGTCCACAATAGTCTCGTCCTTCTTTGTGTGAAGGACTAAGTATAACTCATCGGGTGGGACTTGACGTCCAAGCTTGTCCTCCTAAAAAAATTATAAAACAAACAAATGTATATTATTGTAAAGGATTTAAACTAAAAATATTAATTAATTAGAATAAGAAAAGAAATTATACATAGTGGACTTACCAAAAGACGATGGTGCTCGTCGTGAGGACGGGTCCCGCTAGTGTAGAGAGTAGGGTTGACCAAACAGTTACGTTGTTTCCTCGCAGATAGTCTGACTGCAGCCTCACTGAGCATGCTCACCAGAAGCCGGGTGTGTTCCTCCTCACTCATCCAGATGGGGCGATTCGCTGCGTTCTTCTTCCGCGCCTGATATATAATGTCTTTATATCGGTTTTGCATGTGTTTTATCCCAGAGGGGAAACAACCTCTGATCCGTCACATCTAAACTGATAGTAAATTTACCCTGCAAGTATATAAAATACGTAAATAAAAAATTTACATAAATAAGTTGTAAAAAAAACAAAGATATAAGATACGTAACGAAATATTCTTTACCTTCCAATTGTCATACAACCTCGTCTTCTCAAGGTATGGAATCTTCGTCCAGCGAAACTCGCTGGGAAGAGGACCACTCTTGAAGCACCTCTTAAAACCGTTTCGAAACGGTTTTATGCGGCTGCAATATGATATTCATAAAAAATAATAATGAGAAATATAATTAGATTTCATATAAAAGAAATAAAAGAATATAAGTTTACGCATATGGGTTACTTACTCATCTCCCTTGATCAGGTGTAATGATGGATCATCGCCAATATCGTGTGATGGCGGAGGATGTCGTGCGCCTGTCATTTTTTTGTCTGCGCAGTTGTAAAAATAATACTACATGTATTCCAATAACTACGTAAACTAATATAATTCTATTTGCATTCATCTAAAAATATTTTAAATTTTAATCTATAATTACACACTAACTTAAATAATTTAAACTATAATCAACCCTAAACTAAAACTAATATAATTAAAGTAATCTAATTAAAATTAATCTAACTAAAACTAATGTAATATAATTTGAGTAAACTAATCTAATCTAACTAAATTAAATTATACTAATTAAAATTTATATAAACTATTCTAAATACATAAATTCTAACAAAACTATAATTAAATTACTAATTAAACTAAATGAACTAAAATAAAATAATGTAGATAAATTAAAGTATATACATTAACATCTAACAATATTAATATAATTTAAACCTAAATCAAAACAAATCTAATAATATTAATATAATTTAAACCCTAAATTAAAACTAATCTAATTTAAACTAATTAACTAAATTAATTTAACAAAACTAATCAACTAAACTAATTATACAAAATAATTATACCAACTAATAACATAACCTAACTGAACCTAATTCACCGAATTAAAAATTTAAACAAACTTTTAAAAAGAAAGTTTAGATAACTAACCGTTTCTTTTATGGACGAAAGGAAATCCAAGGATTTGAGAAAACGAGTGTTAAGGGAATGGAATATAAAGAAATGGTATTTGAGGGAACAGGATATAGGGGAACAAGGGAGGGGAAAACCGGAACGGAATAGGAAAGAAAAGAAAGGAAAAAGAGAATGGGGAGGGGGAGAATCCGTTCTTCCCGTTTAATTTAATATTTACGACCAAATGGTCGCAAATAGTAATTATGACAGAATCTGGGGAGTCGCGTGTGCAGTCAATTACGACCATCCGGGTCGTAAATATTAATATGTAATTATTGGAAATTGCGACCACAGGTAATAATCAAAATTACCGCCATAAATTTGGTAAAAATTCAAAATTAAGGTTAAATATTACGACCAAATGGTCGCAAATATATATAAATGTGACCATATGGTCGTATTATATTTTAATTTTTTTTTACTTTCCCGGTGTAACATTACGACCATCCGATCGCAATTTCCATTGGGAAAATAAAAATATATAATAGCTTTAATGAATCTTACGACCAGCTGGTCGCATTTTAACTAATTTTTTACGACCATATGGTCGTATTTATAACTTTTTTTTTGAAATGTTTTTTAATGCAGCAATTAAAAGAAAAATAACTTGTTTCAGTCATCATCCACTATGTCTTCTCGTCCTCCTTCAAGCGCATCCTCAGATTATACTTCAGTTTCTTCTTCAACTGTTTCATCTTGTGACGTATCATGATCACGATCATTTGGAACATCTGTATTGTCCTGCAACGTCATCGTTCCATCATTTAGTGGTCTAGCAGTACTAGCATTCTAACCATCGTCAATCGCACTCAATCTTATCTCCTCTTCCTAGAAAGCACTGTACTCTGTAATGTTCTTATCGGAGATACCTTCTTCTACATGGGACGGTTTTACTTTACAAACAACTAACCAATCTGTCAGATCGCGTCTATTACATGGATAGTTTAGATAATAGACTTGAATCGCCTGTGAAGCCATGACAAACCTATCGTCTGTGTGCATATGTTTAGACTTATTAACTGCCACGATCTGTAAAGGAGACAGCTTACGAATTCCGCCTCATCTCGTTGTCTCGAACCACGTACAGTTAAACAGAACAATGCGTTTTAGAGTCGGACTTACGTATTGAATCTCAATAATCTTATCTATTACTCCAAAATAATCGTCTTCATTGGTGCCGAACACTTAACCCTTTATGCAGACCTCAATATTGTTCGTTGCTCTGTTACTTGAATGTTCCTTCGTTTGAAATTTGTACCCATTACCAACGTAGCTAGAATATGATCTTGCAACCCATGTAGGTCCTTTTGCCAAAGAAATAATACGAGGATCAGATACTGGCAATGTAGGTGAGTCAACCTGTAATCACATATATTATAAAAGGTAAATTCAATAAGTGAAACATATATTACATAATAAATTTGACACATTAACCAAAAACTCACGTATGTAGAGAACCAAGAACGAAACTCTTTGTCAATCATTGATCCCTCATCAGCGGATGTAAGATAAGGCTGAACCATTCGAACGTATAGGTTTAGAAACAATCTATATGATATACGTAAGTTAACAACTATTTAAAACAGTTCAAATTGTTTTAAACTATGAACATCATAAAAAAATGTACTCTGTGTATGGCTCCACTTCGGAGCAGTAGCATAACACGTACGTTTGGATAACGTGATACTCAGCATCGGTCAATGACCTCCACACACTTTTACCAACAGTCATGCCAGCCTCTGTAAATATGGACAAGTCATTTACATCAACACCTTCTAGTAAATTTTCAAAAACATTTCGCTTCACCGATAGCAATCCTTGTTCAATATTTTAGTCCAAAGAGGATTCCCAAAGAAGAGGTTCCTCCATTTGTATCTTTAGGATGGACCAAATCATGAGGACAACTTTGACAAGACTGGTTCTAATCCTCGTTCGACATTTTGGTTCAAAGAGGATTCCCAAAGAAGAGGTTCCTCCCTTTGGATCTCTAGAATGGTCAAAATCGTGAGGAAAACTTTGACAAGATTGGTTCAGATATAAGGTTCCTCCATTTGGATCTTTAAGATGACCAAATCATGTGGAAAACTTTTCCCATATTGGTTCCGATCCTCATTCGACATTTTGGTCTAAAGAGGATTCCCAAAGAAGAGCTTCCTCCATTTGGATCTTTAGGGTGGACCAAATCATGAGAAAAACTTTGACAGGATTGGTTCCGATCCTTGTTCGACATTTTGGTCCAAAGAGGAGTCCCAAAGAAGATGTTCTTCCATTTGGATCTTTAGGATGGTCCAAATCATGAGGAAAACTTTGAAAAGATTGGTTCCGATCCTCGTTCTACATTTTGGTTCAAAGAGGATTTCCAACGAAAAGCTTCCTCCATTTGGATCTTTAGGATGGACCAAAACATGAGGAAAACTTTAACAAGATTGGTTCCGATCTGTGGTTCCTCCATTTGAAAATTTAGATTGGTCCAAATCATGAGGAAAACTTTGACAAGATTGGTTCCGATCCGAGGGTCCTCCATTTATATCTTTAGAATTGACCAAATCTTGAGGAAAACTTTGACAAGATTGGTCACGAACCGAGGTTCCTCTATTTGGATCTTTAAGAGGGTCAAAATCATGAGGAAAACTTTGACAAAATTTGTTCTGATTCTCGTTCGACATTTTGGTCCAAAGAGGATTCCAAAAGAAAGGCTTCCTCCATTTGGATCTTTAATATCGTCGAAATCATGAGAAAAACTTTGACAAGGTTGGTTCTGATATGAGGTTTCTCTATTTTGATCTTTAATATGGATGAAATCATGTGGACAACTTTGACAAGATTGGTTTTTATGAAGGACTTAATGAGGAGGACAACTTTGACCAGAGGGAAATTTTAGGTCTCTGGTTTCAATTAAACTGGAGAGTGGAGGATTCCCAAAGAATAGCTTTCTCTATTTGGATGGTTTGGATGGTCCAAATCATGAGGTAAACTTTGACAATATTGGTTCCGATCCTCGTTCAACATTTTTTATCTGTGGTTTTTATTTGGTATAGAGAGTGAAGGATTCCCAAACAAGATTGATTCTGATCCTCGTTTGACATTTTGGTCCAAAGAGGATTTCCATGGAAGAGGTTCCTCCATTTGGATCTTTAGGATGGTCCAAAACATGTAGAAAACTTTGACAAGATTGGGTTTTTGGCTGGACTAAATCATGAGAACAACTTTGACATTACTAGTTATTTTGGTCCAAAGAGGATTCCCAAACAAAAGTATCCTCCATTTGGATCTTTAGCATGCACCAAATCACGAGGACAACTTTGACAAGATTGGTTTTTTGGATGGACTAAATCATGAGAACAACTTTGACATGATTGGTTTCGATCCTCGTTCGACATTTTAGTCCAAAGTGGATTCCCAAAGAAAAAGTTCCTCCATTTGGATATTTAGGGTGGACCAAATAATGAGGTCAACCTTTACAAATTGGTTCCGATCCTCGTTCAAAATTTTGGTCCAAAAAGTATTCCCATAGAAGAGGTTTTTTCATTTGGATCTTTAGGATGGACCAAATTAGGAGGAAAACTTTGACAAGGTTGGTTTCGATCCTCATTGACATTTTGGTCCAAAGAGGATTCCCAAAGAAAAGGTTCCTCCATTTGGATCTTTAGAATTGACCAAATTATCAGGATAACTTTGACAAGATTGGTTCTGATCCTCATTCAACATTTTGGTCCAAATAGGACTCCCAAAAAAGAGGTTCCTCCATTTGGATCTCTAGGATGGTCCAAATCATGAGGAAAACTTTTACAAGATTTGTTCCAATCAAAGGTTCCTCCATTTGGATCTTTAAGATGGACCAATTCATGAGGAAAACTTTGACAAAATTGGTTCCAATCCTCGTTCGACATTTTGGTCCAAAGAGGATTACCAAAGATGACATTCCTCCATTTGGATCTTTAGCATGGTCCAAATCATGAGGAAAACTTTGACATGATTGGTTCCGATCATCTTTTGACATTTTGGTTAAAAGAGGATTCCCAACGAAAAGCTTCCTCCATTTGGATCGACATTTTTGTCCAATGAGGATTCCCAAAGCAAAGCGTCTACCATTTGGATCTTTAGGATGGACCAAATCGTAAGGAAAACTTTGACAAGATTTGTTTCGATCCTCGCTCGACATTTTGGTCCAAAGAGGTTTCCCAAAGAAGTGGTTCCTCCATTTGTATCTTTTGGATGGACTAAATCATGAGCACAACATTGGCAAGATTGAATCCGATCCTCGTTCGGCATTTTGGTCCATAGAGGATTCCCAAAGAAGAGGTTCCTCACTTTGGATCTTTTGGATGGACTAAATCATGAGCGCAACTTTTGCAAGATTGGTTCCGATTTGCATTCAACATTTTTGTCCAAAGAGGATTCCCAAAGAAGAGGTTCCTCCATTTGGATCTTTAGGATGGACAAAATCATGAGGACAACTTTACCAAGATTGGTTCCGATCCTCGTTTGACATTTTGGTCCAAAAAGGATTCCAAAAGAAGAGGTTCCTCAATTTGGATCTTTAGGATGGTCCAAATCAAGAGGAAAACTTTGACAAGATTGGTTCAATCCCAGGTTCCTCCATTTGGAACTTTATGATGGACCAAGTCATTAGGGAAACTTTGACAAGATTAGTTCTGATCCTCGTTCGACATTTTGGTCCAAAGAGGATTCCCAAGGAAGTGGTTCCTCCATTTGGTTATTTAGAATGGTCCAAATCATGAGGACCACTTTGTCAAGATTGGTTTTGATCCTCATTTGACATTTTTGTCCAAAGAGAATTCCAAAAGAAGAGGTTCATCCATTTGGATCATTATGATGGTCCAAATCATGAGGAAAACTTTGACGAGATTGGTTCCGATCCCAGGTTCCTACATTTGGATCTTTAGGATGGATCAAATCATTAGGGAAACTTTGACAAGATTGGTTCTGATCTTTGTTCGACAATTTGGTCCAAAGAGGATTCCCAAGGAAGTGGTTCCTCCATTAGGTTCTTTAGAATGGTCCAAATCATGAGGACCACTTTGACAAGACTGGTTCTGATCCTCGTTTGACATTTTGGTCCACATAGAATTCCAAAAGAAGAGGTTCCTCCATTTGGATCTTTAGGATGGTCCAAATCATGAGGAAAACTTTGACAAGATTGGTTCCGATCCCAGGTTCCTCCATTCTGACATTTAAGATGAACCAAATCATTAGGGAAACTTTGACAAGTTTGGTTCTGATCCTCGCTCGACATTTTGGTCCGAAGAGGATTCACAAGGAAGTGGTTCCTCCATTTGGTTCTTTATAATGGTCCAAATCATGAGGACCACTTTGACAAGATTGGTTCTGATCCTCATTTGACTTTTTTGTCCAAAGAGGATTCCAAAAGAAGAGGTTCCTCCATTTGGATCTTTATAATGGTCCAAATTATGAGGAAAACTTTGACAAGATTGGTTTTGATCCCAAGTTCCTCCATTTGAATCTTTAAGATGGACCAAATCTTTAGGACAACTTTGACAAGATTTTTTCTTATCCTCGTTCGACATTTTGGCCCAAAGAGGATTCCCAAAGAAAAGCTTCCCCCATTTGGATCTTTAGGATGGACCAAATCATGAGTACAACTTTGACAAGATTGGTTCCGATCCTTGTTCGACATTTTGGTCCAAAAGGATTCCTAAAGAAGTGGTTCCTCCATTTGGATCTTTAGAATGGTCCAAATCATGATGAAAACTTTGACAAGATTGGTTCTGATTCTCGTTCGACATTTTTGTCCAAAATGATTCCCAAATAAGAGGTTCCTTCATTTGGATTTTTAGGATGGTCCAAATCATAAGGACAACTTTGACAAGATTGGTTCGGATCCTCGTTCATTATTTTGGTCCAAAGAGGATTCTCAACGAAAAGCTTCTTGCATTTGGATCTTTAGGATGCACTACAACAAAAAAGGCCTACATTAGGTTTTAATTGTAGGCAATTCACAAAAGCATATTATTAAATAACTTTATATAAAGCACCAACCCATATAATTGCTACAAAAAAAAATTATTTCTCGCTAATGTAACAAGCCTACGTTTTTCTTAGTCTCACCATATGTTTCTCTTTCACAAAAGGAGTTAGGGTTCCATTTTTCTCTAACGATTCCACAAAACATTTTCTTCGGCCCTCACTTCTCGATTTCGTCTCATAAAATTATTTCCCCTCACGAAGTGTCTTCTATCAATTCATTATTCTCTCGCCGCTGGCTTAGAAAAGTTGTAGTTTTATCAAGGCATCCCGAATTTTTCTCACATATGGTGTTTCTTGATTTTGTTTCTCACGAAATGTTAATTTTGTCTCAGAGTGGATCTGAATTTGTATTGAATTTATTGTTGTTTTTTAAGGTTATGGTTTTATGTATTATGAATGTCTCTCCCATCAATTTTTCTAGCAAAACTTGAAGCATTCCCCTCTCATTTTTATACATTAGCTATTGTAAGTCTCTGTTTTTTCTACCTCCTGTATGTTGTTAAAAAATATGCTGCATTTTACATGTTTCTACATTTATTTCACTTATTTTTTGAGCAATTTTGACTTCTTCAAGTAACTAAAAACATAGACTAAAAACAGAAACTAGTGTCCATTGGATGAAATCATAGAATAAAGACAATGAAAAAAACATTTAGATAGTATAGGACACCTAGACAAATAAAAGATGTGTATGTCTCCTATAATCCCTCGATCTACGATATAATGATTTACTATGTCAAAAAATAAAATAGAGATGTAAACTTCTTGCTACCTTGTAGCTTCTTCAAGTAAATTGAATATTTAGATGGTTTCATTTGCCAACAAAAATATTTGATTGGTTTCAATTAAGAAGGAAGTTTCTTAATCTCAAGTTTTTGTGTGGCAGGTTCATCTCTTGATTTCTAGAAATTATCCCATGTTTTTATCTTATCTTCTTCTCTTAACAATCTGCATAGTATGTCTAAAAATTTAAAATATTACATTTTCATGTTGACAAGTTTCATAATCAAACCTTTCATTCCATTTAACTCTTTTATATTTAAGAATCTTCGAACACTTATTATTGTTGTCGGGGACCAGTACTAGATGTAATTATCAAAACATACTAAAAAAATTCTTGATTGGGATTTATCATAAAGCAAAAGCAGAAATTTTTCTAAGCCAAAAGTTAAAGCCATATAGCCTCCATTCCATCTTCATCTTTTTGTTTCTTCTCTCTAAATAGATGCAACTCAAAAATTAACATACATGCATTGTGCAAATTGTAACATGTTTGCAACAACTACTGCCATGAGATTCTAATAGTTATAGGCACAAAATTAAATTATATTATTGCTTTCGACTGAGTGAAAGACCATGCTTTTTTCTATCTTTTTTTTGGACATTCTTGAATTGAAAGATTATCTCTAACTCTTTTTTCGAGATAATATTATATTAATATTGAGGAAATAAATTAAAATCTAACTGCAATAAAAATATCAATTAATTGAAGTCTATAGGCCTTTTAAAAATGAGTACTTTATGGCTTTATTTTATGTTAAAATTTTATCTTCCTTTGAAAATCAGAACTTTATGGCTGTAATTTTTGTTAATTTTCAGTTACTTGAAGAACCCTTGAATACCCAAGACGTCAGTTAATTTATATTTCCTTGGTGTTGATTATGTTTTTCTACTAAACCATTAACCCATGCTAATAGTAGTCATTGGGTCTTACCATTAAGGTAGGGTATATACTGTTTCTGATGGTGTTGCAGCACAGATTGGCTTGGTGAAACATGAGGCAATGAAGATACAAAAAAAGAACATCCCTTAAAAAAGAAGAAAGAAGGAAAATGAGCAAGTAGAGAATCTCTTCCTCAAGTCTCAAATTCAGAAAAGGCTATTAGGTTTACATTTGGTGATATATGTGATCGTTCATTTTTTAATCGTGTTGGTTGGGTGTCTTTTATGTGGTAATTTAAATAATCTCTCTTCCCTTAATTTTTAATGGCTCGTATGCTTATTGAATTTATCTGATAATATATATGCAATAAAAGTCTTATAAGGGTGAAGAACATGCAGTTTATTTTGTTTTTGTTTTTTTAATTGTTTGGTATGCATGAAAGTTATCCAACTTGTTCTTTTTTAATCATAATAGTAATGATTTATATTTCAAACTTTAATTAAGTTTAGAAGGATAGTTTGTGTTCATCCTTTGTTTTTCTTAATTTAAAATTGTTATATTGATAAATTGGGTAGTGACAATTTTGAAAAATTGAAATAGGTTAATTTGAAAAAAGAAGTGAGTTGGGTAAGAGTTATGAAACCTCTTGTGGTTCTACAAAAACAGGAAAAGCTCTTGGAAAGATACCAAGCCAATCAATAGTTGGAAAGGAAATTAAAAATAGAGATACACAGTTGCGCTTAATTAAATTAGAAAATGTAGCGTTTTGGTGTGATTTCAATCATGCTTGATTGTTGGTCTAATATCATGTTACACAAATAATTTATACTCTTTTCTATTTGTTTTACTGGCTTGGGCCAATGATGATGTACTTCATGAGCAAGAAAAAGGTGTTAGTGACGTATAATTTACATCTTTTTTCTTCTAAAAGTTAATATATGTGTTTTTCTATTTGATGCTTAAATTTCTTTTCAATGTGAATAGAGAAGGAAGGGTCAAAATACCATGCCTTTGTATAAGTTAACTCTTAAGATTAATAATTAAGAGAACAATATTATGGAGGATGCTTTTTGTTGTACAGTTACATGACATGGATAAAGTTATTATAAGGATGTAGATTGTTTTAATTACTATCTTTTCAAGGAATTTTATAGATACTCCTTTTAATTTTTTTTTATTGATTTTGTTTTGAATCACATTTTTTCTTTGCTATTTTTCACAGGTTCATGAAGAAGAGACTACTTCAATGCAATGGATTATAGAAGTCCACATATAGAATTGGGTTCCACTACTTTCGTTTCAAAATTTACTACTCTTGAACATGTAACGAATGGAGAATTGATAAACTTAGTATTTTTTGTTATTATTCAACTTGAATGAAGTTCTTAAACTTTTTTGAGGTGTAATGTTCAGAGGTTTGAAATTACAATATATAATAAAGTGTACTTTTTTGGATCATTGTGTTATTATTAGAAGCTTTAAGTTGTTTTACATATATTTTGTATAGATAAAATGATGCATGTGCAAAAACTTACGATAGCTATCATATACAACTATTACATCTACGATAGATTTCATTTAAAGAAATGATAACATAATTCGAAGCTTTTAAAATGATTTTATTAAAACATTTTCATCCTATACAATCCTATCATAGCCTTTTTTAAATCATATAATAAGTTTTATAACAACGTTTTTAGAACTCTATCAAAAGACCATTATAGCCATTTAAAAATCCTTTACTACGTCTTTATAATAGCGCTCGTCATAGCCTTTTAAAAATGCTATAAGAAGTCCAAGACTTTTAATTGCAAGGGCAGTCACGGTGTTTTGAAAAAACGCTATCATATACCAACGATAGCATTTTTTCAAGGCTATCATAGGACTTTTTTCTTGTAGTGATGGTCCAAATCATGAGAAAACTTTAACAAGATAGGATCCTCCATTTGGATCTTCAAGATGGACAAAATCATGAGGAAACCTTTGACAAGATTGGTTTCGAACCAAGGTTCCTCCATTTGGATCTTTAAGATGGACAAAAATCATGAGGACAACTTTGACAAGATTGCTTATGATCCTCGTTCGACATTTTCGTCCAAAAGGATTTCCAAAGAAGAGGTTCCTCCATTTGAATCTTTAAGATTGTCCAAATCATGAAGACAACTTTGACAAGATTGGTTCCGATCCTCCTTCGACATTTTGGACAAAAGAGGATTCCTGAAGAAGAGGTCCCTATATTTGGATCTTTTAGATGCTCAAAATCATGAAGACAACTTTGACTATATTGGTTCTGATCCTCGTTCGACATTTTGTCCAAATAGCATTCCCAAAGAAGAGGTTCCTCCATTTGGATCTTTAGGATGGTCAAAATCATGAGGAAAACTTTGACAAGATTGGTTCTGATCCGAGGTTCCTCCATTTGGATCTTCAAGATGGACCACATAAAGAGGAAAACTTTGACAAGATTGGTTCCGATCTTCGTTTTACATTTTGGTCCAAAGAGAATTACCAAAGAAGAGGTTCCTCCATTTGGATCCTGTGACAACCCGTCACTTTTAAATAATTTAAATTAGAAAACACAGCGGAAGTCTTTTTATTTTAAGAAAAATGGCGTGGTTATGTTTGAAAATTGGCTAGCCAAAACCTGTTTACATCTTAATTTCAAAATCTAAATAACACAAGGAACATTAAGTTCCTATCAGAAGTTCAAAATGATTTATAATCATAAAAGTAAAGACAAAAGCTCTTAAGAGCTATATAAAATTGTACAAATCTCAAAATTAAATCAAATTCACAAAACCATGTACATGGATTTTACAACCACCTAGTCCATCTCAAACTCTTCATCCCTCGATCACGCAGCACCATCTCCTCTCCCTCGACTTCTAGCCAGGGCATTACCTGAAATTTTTATAATATCATGAGCTAACAACTTAAGTCCAGTGAGAATAATAAGAATAAAAAGTAAAAATAGACCTCAAACTCGCATTTCAATTTGTGTCCAACTTACCTGACACAATCAATCCTAAACTTCTCCAAACTCTAGGTAATTTCATTCTAAACTTTCCAAATGATGATATTACTAACACTCGTAGTCAATCCTCATCCATTATCTTGTTATGTCATAAAATAAGAAAAGTAAATAACTTTGCATAGAATATAATATCTCGATTTATATTCCATCGAACATATGCATAAAAGTAATAAGTACATCCCGTAGGATACGCATTCGCCATTTATGCATGAAATGAAGGTAATGTGGATTTTCACATACTATCCACCCTTATCCTTATGTATGAAGTAGTGTGGACTTTTCCCGTAGTATCCACCAAAACTTATGTATGGAAGTAGTGTGGACTTTTCCCGTAGTATCCACCAAAACTTATGCATGGAAGTAGTGTGGACTTTTCCCGTAGTATCCACCACAACTTATGCATGGAAGTAGTGTGGACTTTTCTCATATTCCACCTTTAACCTTTCGTTTTTCTTTCTCAATTTCTTTTCTTTTCAATGATGCGAGATGTTAGGCATATGCTTGCATATGCTTGCAAAAGTAAATAAGTAAATGTAAATGATAAAGTAACCGAAACATGCATAAAGTAAAGGAGCAAAAAGTAAAGACATAAAGTAAAGGACATAAGTAAAATAGATAGGAAACTCTGGACGAACGATATGTCAATCGAACTCTGCTAACAATAATAAAAGTAAAATCATAACTTAGACGATTAACCTATACCTTCAAGGATTCTAAACTTCCAACATAATCCGAGGTTCTATTGATCGTTTTAAATACAAGTGGATCTTTTAACTTTCAATGATCCAACCTAAGCTTTGAAACAAATCTAACTTAGAATCTTCTAAGATTCGATAGTTTCCTCGAGAACTCCTAAGTTCTCACTTAAAGGATTAACTCCTAATCCTAAGGGCACTAACTCACATCCCTCTAATCTTAGATTCGGATTCTAATCTTAGTTTCAAATTCTACAAACCATCATACTCATTCGCTTTCTATAATTACTTTAAATCCTAACTATTCTCACCTTTGCAAAAGAAGATTTCAATCCAAACCTTCGATAACGCGGTCAATGTAAAGTTCAACCACCTACAATTAGAATTACATCTAACAATCAATAAATAATTCAACTAATGATCAAACAACATCTAAGCGTTTAAAACGACGAAAAACCCAACAAACCCTCCACATGAGGCTCTCGGCCCTCTCATGAAAAATAGGCTTCGGGTTTGGTTTTCCGGCTTTTAGGAAATTTAGATGTGTTTCAAGTTGGTTTCAAGCAATTTCGATATTCCCGATTTCAATGGGTATCGATAATTAGGGTTTTTGAACATTATGCCATTTCCCGAATTGAATTTAAATAAACAATAATTCAACAATAAATAACCCATAATCAAACCCAAAAAGGTAAAATTCAAACGGAAAGGGTTTCGACTGAAACTCGGTTTTAGGGTTATGGGAAAGTTTCCAAAAACACTTAAAACTATTCCCGTATTTATGAACACTGAGTTTCACGACACGAAATCGAAGGAAATCAAAGAAAACTCCATTAAAACACTATTTGGAGCTTAGGGTTTGAAACTTTACTTACCGAGAACTCCGTGGATCACGGGAGAAAGGCACGATGGTTAGGTGGAAATGAATCCTAGACTCGAGGGCTTTCCGATGCAACCGAAATCGAGCCGATCCATCGAAAAACAAAGAAAAACCAAATCTCCCCTAATCTCCCATTGATGCCCACGGCTTGGAGAAGAAAAATGGGAAGAAGATTGGTCAAACCTTGGTCAATTGGTATATTTAAAGATGAATGAATAGTGTTTTGATATTTTTAACAAATTGGAAATGACGGTTGCGTTTTTTTATGACTTTTAACTTATGATTCGAAATCCGAACCTCTTAAATAAATCTAGAGGTGATTAATAATTATTAATTGGCCTATTAATAATTATTAATGTCACCGAAACGAATTTAAAGTATTAAAACGATTAAAAAGAATTTTTTGCGAAATTAACTACTAAATTCTAAATTACAAAAATAATAATTAAACTAAATACTTAAATTGAAATAAATAAATAACATTAAATAACATTAAATAAAATAAAATAAAATAAATAAATAAATAAATAATTCACTTCAAAATTACGGGACGTTACAATCTTTAAGGTGGACCAAATCATAAGGACAACTTTCACAAGATTGGTTCTGATCCTCATTCGACATTTTGGTCCAAAGAGGATTCTTAAAAAAGAGGTTCCTCCATTTGGATCTTTTGGGTGGAACAAATCATGAGGACAACTTTGACAAGATTGGTTCCAATCCTTGTTCGATATTTTGGTCCAAAAAGGATTACCAAAGAAGAGGTTCCTCCATTTGGATCTTTAGGATGGACATAATCATGAGGACAACTTTGAAAAGATTGGCTCCGATCCGAGGGTCCTCCATTTGGATCTATAAGGTTCCTCCATTTGGATTTGACAAGATTGGTTACGATCCTCGTTAGATATTTTGGTCGAAAGAGGATTACTAAAGAAGAGATTTCTCCATTTGGATCTTTAGGATGGACCAAATAATGAGGACGACTTTCACAATCTATAACTAATCTTGTTAAAGTTTTCATCATGATTTGGACCATCCTTGTAACGTCCCGTTATTTTGTGATAAAAAAAATTTTATTTATTTTATTTTAATTTAAGTAATTAAAGTTTATCTATTTATCGGTAATTTAGAATTTGCAGTTTATTTCGATTTTAATCTTTTAATTGACCTTTTTCGTTTATTTTCATTTTAATGGTATTAATAATTATTAACGGGCCAATTAATAATTATTAATCATCATTGGGTTAGTTTAAATCATCGGGTTTTGTTTTAAAAGTCAAAAGTCATAAAAGGACGTATCCGTCATTTCCAATTTCTTAAAAATATCTAAATTCACTATTCTTTTATTCTTTAAATATCACAAAATTTACTATTGGCTTCATTTTCTTCTTCCTTCTTCCTTCTCCTTGCCGTGGGTTCCATCCACCATGGATGAGAATTTTCTTTTCTTCGTTTCTCATTTGTTTCTAGATGGATCGGCTTGATTTCGGTTGCGTTGGATTGGTAGGGACGAGGGCTACCTATCCAACCTACCTTTTCGGAATTTCCCGTTCTCTAAGGGAAGTCCCAAAAAGTAAGTTTTCAAAACTTTTTAGTTGGTTTTGTTCGTTTTTTATTATAAATGAGTTTTAAAGTTGAAATCATGAATTTCTATCAAGGAATTTGACGATTTGAGCCCGGATTTTCGAAAAACACTATTCATCCGAAAACACTATTCACCCGAAATCACTATTCATCCAAATTTACTATTCATCCGAAAATTCAGACTTGTTCTCATATTAGATATGAGTTGTTTTATGTTGTGTAATTGGTGAATTGTAGGCTCGTTTACTCGGTTGGTTATTCGTGCTTAGCAGACTTGGAGCAAAACTTTTGGTAAAGGTGAGAATAGTTAGTATTTAAAGTAACTTTAGAAAGCAAATAAGTGTGAAGGTTTGTAGAATTAGAACTAAGACTAGAATTTGAATCTAAGATTAAAGGGTTGTGAGTTAGCACCCTTAGGATTAGAAGTTAATCCTTTAAGTGAGAACTTAAGAGTTCTCAAAGAAGTGTCGAATCTTAGAAGATTCTAAGTTAGATTCGTTTCGAAGTTTAGAATGGTTGATAAAACGTCGGATTATTGGAAGTTTAGAATCCTTGAAGGTTAGGTTAATTGTTTAAATTATGTTTTTACTTTTATTATTTATAGCGGAGTTTGATTTACATATCGTTCGTCCGCAGTTTCCTATTTCATTACTTTATGTCTTTTACTATATGTATAATCATATCTTTGATCCATTTATTTTTATGCACTTTACTTTATGCCCTTTTACCTTATGCTTGTTCGACTACTTTAACATTCACCTTTACTTTATTTACTTTCGCAAGCATGTACAAGCATAACCATAACATCTTGCATCATAACATTTTGCACCATAACATCTTGCATCATAACATTTTGCACCGTAACATCTTGCATCATTGAAATGGAGGAAAAGGGAGGAGAAACAAATAAAAGGTGAATGTGGATCCGACGGGAGTCTCCATTACCTTCATGCATAAAAGGTGAATGTGGATCCGACGGGAGTCTCCATTACCTTCGTGCATATCATTGATGGAAATGGAAAGTGAGAAAGAAAGGAAGGGGAGAATGTTGGACCCTACGAGGAATGTCCGCATCACCTTCAGAGAAAAAGAAACGAAAGAGAAAAAGAAATGAAAGTGAAAAAGAAAAGAAAGTGAAAAAGAAAAGAAAGGAAGGAAGAATGATGAACCCACGAGGAGTTCACATCACCTTCATAGAAAAAAAAAGAGAAAGTGAGAAAGAAAAGGAGGGAGAACGATGGATCCTACGGGATAGACCACGTTACCTTCTTCATGCATAAGGTTGAATGTGAATCCTACGGGAGTTTGCATTACCTTCATTTTAATTATCGTTGGAATTATATTATTGAGAATGAATTGTACATTTCATTACGGAAAGTAAGAAAATAAGGAAAAATCGAGATGTTTTATGTTTATGCAAAGTTTACTTATTTCTTTTATTTATGTTGTAATAAGTTAATGGATGAGGATTGACTACGAGTGTTAGTAATATCATCCTTTGGAAAGTATAAAATGAAATTACCTAAAGTTTAGAGAACTTTAGGATTGTTTGTGTCAGATTACTTGGACACAAATCGAAATACGAGTTTGAGGTCTATCTTTACTTTTTATGCTTATTATTCTCACTGGGCTTAGTTTGTTAGCTCATGATATTACAAACATTTCAGGTAATGTTTGGGATCGTGGAAGAGGAGCTGGTGCGCGCTTGATCGAGAGGATGACGACTTTGAGATGGACTATGTGTTATGTAAAATTCCATGTACATGGTCTTGTGAAATTTATATCATTTTGATGATTTGTACTTTGTAATTAGCTCATAAGAGCTTATTGTCGTTGTTTTATGATTATGAAATATTTGAACTCCTGATTTGGGACTTAAAGTCCATGTGAATTTATTAGATTGAAAAATTAGGATGCAAACAGGTTTTCGGCATGCCAATTTTCAAACAAAACCACGCAAATTTTCTTAAAATAAAAGACTTCCGCTGTTTTCTCTGATTTAATTTATTTTAAAAGTGACGGGTCGTCACAATCCTAAATATCTAAATGGAGGAACCTCGAATCGGAACCAATCATGTCAAAGTTTTCCTCATGATTTGAACAATCCTAAATATCCAAATGGAGGAACCTCTTCTTTGGGATTCCTTTTTGGACAAAAATGTCGAACGAGAATCGGAACCAATCTTGTCAAAGTTTTCCTCATGATTTTGATCATCTTAAAGATCCGAATGGAGGAACATATTTTTTGGGAATCCTCTTTTCTCCAAAATGTCGAATGTGGATCAGAACAAATCTTGTCAAAGTTGTCCTCATGATTTGGACCATCCTAAAGATCCAAATGGAGGAAGCTCTTGTTTGGTAATCCTCTTTGGACCAATATGTCGAACGAAGATCGGAACCAATCTTGTCAAAGTTGTCCTCATAATTTTGTCAATACTAAAGATCCAAATGGAGGATACAGTTCTTTGGGAATCCTCTTTGGACCCAAGTGTTGAACGAGGATTGGAACCAATATTGATATGAATTATGTAGCCTTGCATTTGAGGAATTCAAGCTACAAGAGTGCTTGCATTAAATACACTTTGATTGCATTAATTGCAACCTAAGTTCATTTATTAGAAGTCAAGTTAAGATGCATTAACTACAACTCAAGATGCATTGATGATAACGCAAGCTTCATTCAAGACAACTCAACCATTATTCATTGGAACTCAAAGCAACATCAAGACAAGCTTTAATAAACATTTAAATGCTTCATTAAGAGTTCAAAATTTAGTTTTATATGTTTTAGTTGCATTGTAGGTTACAAATTAAATTGTGGCTAAATGTAACTTATGATTTTGCTTTAATTTCGGGGGTTACAAGCTAGGGACATCATGCGGCTGTTATGGGAGCATTATGAACAAATTTCCCTTGTATTTTAAGCCTATAAATAGGCCACTTATCAGCCATTGTAAGTAAGATTTGAGACAATTGAGAGATTCAAAAGATTGAATGAAATGTAGCATTTTTATGCACAATGAGAGCCTTGAGCCTCACCCTATGTAATCTTGCTTTAGATTACATGTTTAGAAACATTCAAGAGGAGTGTGATCAACCAACTTGTAGAGTGTTTCGAGTCATGAGATGATGGAACGTAAAAGTTTGTCCGTTTCATGATTTTTAGATCACATAGGGAAATCTGTTTCTAGCCTTTCCTTATGGTTAAAATTGAATAGTTAAGGAGGGTTTGAATTCATGCTTCATAGGATCATGCTAAGTATAATAGCATAGGGTGTTTGAACTTGAAATTTGAGTTTGCCTTATAAAACAGGTTCCTCCATTTGGATCTTTAAGATGGACTAAATAATGAGGAAAAATTTGATAATATTGGATCCGATCCTCGTTCGACATTTTTATCCAAAGAGGATTCCAAAATAAGAGGTTTCTCAATTTGGATCATTAGGATGGAACAAATATTGAGGACAACTTTGACAAGATTGGTTTTTTGATTGGACTAAATCATGAGGACAACTTTGACAAGAATGGTTCTGATCCTCCTTCAACGTTTTGGTCCAAAGAGGATTCCCAAAGTAGAGGTTCCTCCATTTTGATCTTTAGGATGGTCCAAATCATGAGGACAACTTTGACAAGATTGGTTCCGATTCTCATTCAATATTTGGGTCCAAAGAGGAATCCAAATGAATAGGTTCCTCCATTTGGATCTTTAGTATTGACCAAATCATGAGGACAACTTTGACAAGATTGGTTCCAATCCTCGTACGATATTTTGGTCGAAAGAGGATTACAAAAGAATAGGTTCCTCCATTTGGATCTCTAGGATGGACCAAATCATGAGGAAACCTTTGACAAGATTGGTTCTGATCCGAACTTTAACCATTTGGATCTAAAGGATGGTCCAAATCATGAGGACAACTTTGACAAGATTGGTTTCGATCCTCGTTCCACTAAATCAGGAGGACAACTTTGACAGGATTAGTTCTGATCCTCGTTTGACATTTTGGTCCAAAGAGGATTCCCAAAGAAAAGCTTCTTCCATTTGGATCTTTAAGTTGGACCAAATCATTTGGAAAACTTTGACATTATTGGTTCCGATCCTCGTTCGAAATTTTTGTCCAAAGAGGATTCCCAAAGAAGAGGTTTCCCCATTTGGTTCTTTGGGATGGACCAAATACTGAGGACAACTTTGACAATATTGGTTTTTTTGATGGACTAAATCATTAGGACAACTTTGACAAGATTGGTTCCGATACTTGTTCAACATTTTGGTCCAAAGAGGATTCCCAAAGAAGAGGTTCCTCCATTTTGATCCTTAGGATGGTTCAATTCATGAGGACAACTTGGACAAGATTTGATATGAATTATGTAGCCTTGCATTTGAGGAATTCAAGCTTCAAGAGTACTTGCATTAAATGCACTTTGATTGCATCAATGGAAACCCAAGTTTATTTATTAGAAATCAAGTTAAGATGGATTAACTACAACACAAGATGCATTGATGATAACCCAAGCTTCATTCAAGACAACTCAACCATCATTCATTGGAATTCAAAGCAACATCAAGACAAGCTTTAATTAACATTTAAAGGCTTCATTAAGAGTTCAAAAATCAGTTTTATATGTTTTAGTTTCATTGTAGGTTACAAATTAAATGGTGGCTAAATGTAAGTTATGTTTTTGCTTTAATTTCGGGGGTTACAAGCTAGGGACATTATGGGGCTGTTATGGGAGCATTATGAACGAATTTCCCTTGTATTTAAAGCCTATAAATAGTCCACTTATTAGCCATTGTAAGTAAGATTTGAGACAATTCAGAGATTCTAAAGATTGAATGAAATGTAGCATTTTTATGCACATTGAGAGCCTTGAGCCTCAACCCTTTGTAATCTTGCTTTAGATTACATGTTTAGAAACATTCAAGAGGGGATTGATCAACTAACTTGTGGAGTGTTTCGAGTCATGAGATGATGGAACGTAAATGTTTGTCCGTTTCATTATTTTTAGATCACATAGGGCAATCTGTTTCTAGCCCTTCCTTATGGTTGAAATTGAATAGTTAGGGAGGGTTTGAATTCATGCTTCAAGGGTTCATGCTAAGTATAATAGCATAGGGTGTTTGAACTTGAAATTTTAGTTTGCCTTATCACTCTTCTTTGGGAATCCACTTTGAACCAAAATGTCGAACGAGGATCGGAACAAATCTTGTCAAAGTTGTCCTCCTAATTTAGTCGAACAAGGATCAGAACCAATCTTGTCAAAGTTGTCCTCATGATATGGTCCATCCTAGAGATCCAAATGGAGGAAGCTTTTCTTTGGGATTAATCTTTGTACAAAAACGTCAAACGAGGATCTGAACCAATCTTGTTAAAGTTATCCTCAATATTTTGATCATCCTAAAGATACAAATGGAGGAAGCTCTTCATTGGAAATTCTCATTGGATAAAACTGTCAAACAAGAATCGGAACCAATGTTAACAATGTTTTCCTCATTATTTGGTCCATCTTAAAGATCCAAATGGATGAACCTCTTCTGTGGGAATACTTTTGGACTAAATGTTGAACGAGGATCGAAAGCAATCATGTCAAAGTTTTCCTCAAGATTTAGTCCATCTTAAAGATCTAGATGGAGGAAGCTTTTCTTTGAGAATCCTCTTTGGACCAAAATGTCGAACGAGGATCGGAACTGATCTTGTGAAAGTTGTCCTCATGATTTGGACCATCCTAAAGATCCAAATGGAGGAAGTTTTTCTTTGGGAATCCTCTTTGGACCAAAATGTTGTACTAGGATCGGAACCAATCCTGTCAAAGTTTCCCTCATGCTTTGGTCCATCCTAAAGATCCAAATGGAGGAACCTATTCTTTGGTAATTCTCTTTTGACCAAAATATCGAACGAGGATTAGAACTGATCTTGTCAAAGTTGTCCTCATTATTTGGTCAATACTAAAGATCCAAATGGAGGAACACCTTCTTTGGGAATTCTCTTTGGACCCAAATATTGAATGAGAATCGGAACCAATCTTGTCAAAGTTGTCCTCATGATTTGAACTATCCTAAAGATCAAAATGGAGGAACCTCTTTTTTGGGAATCCTCTTTGGACTAAAACATTGTAGGAGGATCGGAAGCAATCTTGTCAAAGTTGTCCTCATGAATTAGTCCAATCAAAAAACCTATTTTGTCAAAGTTATCCTCAGTATTTTGTCCATCCTAATGATCTAAATTGGGAAACCTCTGATTTGGGAATCCTTTTTGGACAAAAATGTCGAACGATGATCGGAACCAATATTGTCAAAGTTTTCCTCATGATTTAGTCCATCTTAAAGATCCAAATGGATGAAATTCTTCTTTGAGAATCCACTTTGAACCAAAATGTCGAACGAGGATCGAACCAATCTTGTCAAAGTTGTCCTCATGATATGGTCCATCCTAGAGATCCAAATGAAGGAAGCTTTTCTTTGGGAATCCTCTTTGTACAAAAATGTCAAACGGGGATCTGAACCAATCTTGTTAAAGTTGTCCTCATGATTTTGATCATCCTAAAGATACAAATGGAGGAAGCTCTTTTTGGGAATTCTCATTGGACCCAATTGTCGAATGAGGATCGGAACTAATCTTGTCAAAGTTGTCCTCATGATTTGGTCCATCTTAAAGATAAAAAATGGAGGAACCTTGGATCGGAACCAATGAAATAAAAGTTTTCCTCATTATTTGTCCCATCTTAAAGATCCAAATGGAGGAACCTCTTCTGTGGGAATACTTTTGGACCAAAATGTTGAACGAGGATCGAAATAAGTTATGTCAAAGTTTTGCTCAAGATTTGGTCCAACCTAAAGATCCTGATGGAGGAAGATTTTCTTTGGGAATCCTCTTTGGAACAAAATGTCGAACGAGGATCAGAACCAATCTTGTCAAAGTTGTCCTCATGATTTGGACCATCCTAAAGATCTAAATGGAGGAACCTCTTCTTTGGGAATCCTTTTTGGACCAAAATATCGAACGAGGTTCATAACCAATCATGTCAAAGTTGTCTTCATGATTTGGTCCATCATAAACATCCATATGGAGGAACCTGTTCTTTGGTAATCCTCTTAGGACCAAAATGTCGAACGAAGATCGGAACCAATATTGTCTAAGTTGTCTTCATGATTTGGTCAATACTAAATATCCAAATGGAGGAACCACTTCTTTGGGAATCCTCTTTGGACCCAAATATTGAATGAGAATCGGAATCAATCTTGTCAAAGTTGTACTCATGATTTGGTCCACACTAAAGATTCAAATGGAGCAACCTCTTCTTTGGGAATCCTCTTTGGACCAAATTGTCGAACGAGGATCGGAACCAATCTTGTCAAAGTTTTCCTTATGATTTGGACCATCCTAAAGATCCAAATGGAGGAACCTCTTCTTTGGGAATCCTTTTTTGACCAAAATGTCGTACGTGGATCGAAACTAATCTTGTCAACGCTGTCCTCCTGATTTAGTTGAAAGAGGATCAGAACCAATCTTGTCAAACTTGTCCACATGATTTGGTCCATCATAAAGATTCAAATGGAGGAACCTCTTATTTGGGAATTCTCTTTAAAGAAAAATGTTGAACGAGGATCGCAACCAATCCTGTCAAAGTTGTCCTCATGATTTGTTTCATTTTGAAGATCCAAATGGTGGAACCTCAGATCGAAACCAATGTTGTCAAACTTTTCCTCAAGATTTGGTCCATCATAAAGATCCAAATGGAGGAACATCTACATTGGGAATACTTTTGGACCAAAATTTCGAATGAGGATTTGAACCAATCTTGTTAAAGTTGTCCTCATGATTTGGACCATCCTGAAGATCCAGATGGTAGAAGCTTTTCCTTGGGAATCCTCTTTGGAAAAAAATTTCGAACGCGGATCAGAATCAATCTTGTCAAAGTTTTCCTCATGATTTGGACAATCCTAAAGATCCAAATGGAGGAAGCGTTTCATTGGGAAACCTCCACATTCTAGACCAAATAGAAACGACAGATCCAAAATATCGAACGAGGATTGGAACTAATCTTGTCAAAGTTTTCCTCATGATTTGGTCCATCCTAAAGATCCAAATGGAGGAACCTCTTCTTTGTTAATCCTCTTTGGACCAAAATGTGGAACGAGGATAGAAACCAATCTTTTCACAATTTTTCTCGTGATTTGGACTACCTTAAAGATACAAATGTAGGAACCAAAGACTTGTCAAAGTTTTCCAAATGGAGTAACTTTTAGAATCCTATTTGGACCAAAATGTATTGAAACCAAAGACTTGTCAAAGTTTTCCAAATGGAGTTAGCTCTTCTTTCAGAATTCTCTTTGGTCTATAATGTCGAACGAGGATCAGAACCAATCTTTTCAAAGTTGACCTCATAATCTGGTCCATCTTAAAGATACAAATTGAGGAACCTCGGAACGGAACCAATCATGTCAAAGCTTTTTCCTCATTATTTGGACCATCCTAATGAACCAAATAAAGGAACCTTTTCTTTTGGAATCCTCTTTGGACCAAAATGCCAAACGAGTATCGGAACCAATCTTGTCAAAGTTGTCCTCTTGATTTGGACCATTCCAAGGATCCAAATGGAAGAACCTCTTCTTTGGGAATCCTCTTTTTACCAAAATGTCGAACGAGGTTTGAAACCAATCCTGTCAAAGTTGTCCTCATAATTTGGTCGACCCTGAAGATCCAAATGGAGAAACCTCTTCTTTGGTAATCCTCTTTGGAGCAAAATGTTGAATGTGGATCGGATCCAGTCTTGTCAAAGTTGTCCTCATGATTTGGTCCATCCTAAGGATCCAAATGGTGGAACCTCTTCATTGGTAATCCTCTTTGGAATAAAATGTCGAACGAGGATCGGAACTAATCTTGTCAAAGTTGTCCTAATGATTTAGTCCATCCAAAAAACCAATCTTGTCAAAGTTGTCCTCATGATTTGATGCATCCTAAAGATCCAAATGGAGAAACCTCTTATATAGGAATCCTCTTTTGACCAAAATGACGAACAAGGATCATAACAAATCTTGTCAAAATTGTTCTCATTATTTTGTCCACACTAAAGATCCAAATGGAGAAATCACTTCTTTGGGAATCCTCTTTGGACACAAATATCGAACGAGGTTCAGAACCAATCTAGTAAAAGTTGTCATCATGATTTGGACAACCCTATAGATCCAAATTGAGGAACCTCTTCTTTGGGAATCCTTTCTGGACCAAAATATCAACGATGATAAAAACCAATCTTGTCAAAGTTGTCCTCATGACTTGGTCCTTCTTACAGATCCAAATGGAGGAACCTCGGGTTGGAACCAATCTTGTCAAAGTTGTTCTCATGATTCTGTCAATTCTTAAGATCCAAATGTAGGAACCTCTCCTTTGAGAATCCTCTCTGGAACAAAATGTCAACGAGGATCGAAACCACGCTTGTCAAAGTTGTCCTCATGATTTGGTCAATTCTAAAGATCCAAATAGAGGAACTTCTTCTTTGGGAATTCTTTTGGACCAAAATGTTGAACGAGGATTAGAACCAATATGGTCAAAGTTGTCCTCATGATTTGGTCCATCTAAAGATTCAAATGGAGGAACCACATATCAGAAAAAATCTTGTCAAACTTTTTCTCATGATTTGGTCAATTCTAAAGATTCAAAGTTGGAACCTCTTCTTTGGGAATCCACTTTCGACCAAAATGTCGAAGGAACTTCTTCCTTTGGAATCCTCTTTGCACCAAAATGTGTACGAGGATCAGAACCAATCTTGTCAAAGTTGTCCTCATGAATTGGTTCATCTTAAAGTTCTAAATGGAGGAACCTCTTCTTTGGGAATCCTCTTTGGACGAAAATGTCGTACGAGGATCGGAACCAATCTTGTCAAAGTTGTCCTCATGATTTGGTCCATCTTAATGATCCAAATGGAGGAAACTCTTCTTTAGGAATCCTCTTTGGACCAAAATGACGAACGAGGATTGGAAAAAATCTTGTTAAAGTATTCATGATTTGGTCCATCTACTGGAACCAAATGGATGAAAGTTTTCTTTTGGAATACTCATTGGACAAAAATGTGGAACGAGGATTGAAACCAATCTTTTAAAAGTTTTCAACATGATTTGGTCCATCCTAAAGATCCAAATGGAGAAACCTCTTCTTTGGGAATCCTCTTTGCACCAAAATGTCGAAGGAGTATCGGAACAAATTTTGTCCAAGTTGTCCTTATGATTTGGTTCATCCTAAATATCCGAATGGAGGAACCTTTTTTGGGAATCTTCTTTGGACTAAAATGTCGAACGAGGATTGGAATCATCATTGTGAAAGTTGTCCTCATAATTTGGTCAATTGTAAAGATCCAAATGGAAGAACCTCTTCTTTGGGAATTCTGTTGGATCAAAATGTTGAACGAGGATCTGAACCAATCGTGTCAAAGTTGTCCTCATTATTTGGTCCATCCTAAAGATCCAAATGGAGGAACCTCATATAAGAACAAATCTTGTCAAAGTTTTCCTCATGATTTGATCAATTCAAAAGATCCAAAGTTGGAACCTCTTCTTTGGGAATCCTCTTTGGACAAAAATATCGAAGGAACCTCTTCTTTGGGAATCCCCTTTGAATTAAAATGTCGAATGAGGATTGAAACCAATCTTGTCAAAGTTGTCCTCATGATTTGGTCCATCTTAAAGATCCAAATGGACGATCCTCTTCTTTGGGAATCCTCTTTGGACCAAAATGTAGAACGAGTATCAGAACCAATCTTGTCAAAGTTGTCCTCAATATTTTGTCTATCCTGGAGATCTAAATGGAGGAAACTCTTCTTTGGGAATCCTCCTGAGACCAACATGTCGAACAAGTATCATTACCAATCTTGTCAAAGTTTTCATCATGATTTTATCCATCCAAAAGATCCAAATGGAGGAACCTCTTCTTTAGAAATTCTCATGGGACCAAAATGTCAAACGTGGATCGAAACCAATCTTGACAAAGTTGTCCTCATGCTTTGGTTTATTCTAAAGATCCAAATGGAGGAACCTCTCCTTTTGGAATCCTCTTTGGACCAAAATATCGACCGATGATCGGAAACAATCTTGTCAATGTTTTCCTAGTGATTTGGTCCACCCGAAAGATCCAAATAGAGGAACCTTTTTTTGGGAATCCTCTTTGGAACAAAATGTTGAATGAGGATCGGAACCATCCTAGTCAAAGTTGTCCTCATGATTTGGTCAATTCTCTAGATCCAATTAGAGGAACCTCTCCTTTGGGAATTCTTTTGGACCAAAATTCTGAACGAGGATCGGATCCAATGTTGTCAATGTTTTCCTCATGATTTGGTCCATCCTAAAGATCCAAATGGAGGAACCTCGCATCTGAAAAAATCTTGTCAAAGTTTTTCTCATGATTTCATCAAGTCTTAAGATTTAAAGTTGGAACATCTTCTTTGGGAATCCTTTTTGGACCTAAATGTCGGAGGAACCTCTTCTTTTGGAATCCTCTTTGGACTAAAATGTAAAATGAGGATCAGAATCAATCTTGTCAAACTTGTCATCATAATTTGGTCAATCCTAAAGTTCTAAATGGAGGAACCTCTTCTTTGGTAATCTTCTTTTAAACCAAAATGTCGAACGAGAATACGAACCAATCTTGTCAAAGTTGTCCTCATGATTTGGTCCATTTTAAAGATCGAAATGGAGCAACCTCTTCTTTATGAATCCTCTTTGGACCAAAATGTCGAACGAGGATCAGAATCAATCTTGTCACTGTTGTGCTATTTATTTGGTCCATCATATTGATCCAAATGGAGGAACCTCTTCTTTTGAAATCCTTTTTGAACCAAATTGTCGAACAAGGATCGGAACCAATCTTGGGAAAGTTGTAGTCATGATTTGGTTCATCTTAAACTTCAAAATGGAGAACCTCGGATCGGAACCAATCTTGTCAAAGTTTTCCTCATGATTTGGACCATCCTAGAGTTCCAAATGGAGGAAGCTATTCTTTGGGAATCCTTTTTTGGACCAAAATGTCGAACGAGGATCGGAACAAATCTTGTCAAAATTTTCCTAATGATTTGATCCATCCTAAAGATCCAAATGGAGGAAGCTCTTCTTTGGGAGTCCTCTTTGGGCCAACCTGTCAAACGAGGATCGCAACCAATCTTGTCAAAGTTTTCCTCATGATTTGGTCCATCTTAAAGATCAAAATGGAAGAACCTTTTCTTTGGGAATCCTCTTTAAACCAAAATGTGGAACGAGGATCAAAACCAATATTGTCAAAGTTTTCCTCATGATTTGATCCATCCTAAAGATCCAAATGGTGGAACCTCTTCTTCGGGAATCCTCGTTAGAAAAAAACTGTCGAACGAGGATTGGAACCAATTTTATCAAAGTTGTCCTCATGATTTTGTCCACCATAAAGATCCAAACGAAGGAACCTCTTCTTTGGGAATCTTCTTTGGAATAAAATGTTTTGAAAAAAAAGACTTGTCAAAGTTTTCCTCATGATTTGGAATATCCTAAAGATCCAAAATGTCAAACGAGAATCAAAACCAATCTTATCAAACTTTACCTCATGACCTGGTCAATTCTAAAGATCCAAATATAGGAACCTTTTCTTAGGAATCCTCATCGGACCAAAACGTCGAACGAGGATCGAAACCAATCTTGTCAAGGTTGTCCTCATGATTTTGTCCATCTCAAAGATCCAAATGGAGGAACCTCGGATCGAAACCAATCTTGTCAAAGTTTTCATCATGATTTGGACCATCCTAAAGATCCAAATTGAGGAACCTCTTCTTTGAGAATCCTTTTGGACTAAAATGTCAAACGAGGATCAGAACCAATCTTGTCACAGTTGTCCTTATGATTTTGTCTATTCTAAAGATCCAAATGAATGAACCTCTTCTTTGGGAATCCTCTTTGGATTAAAAAATTGAACGAGGATCAGAACCAATCTTGTCAAATTTGTCGTCATGATTTTGTCAATCTTGAAGATCCAAATGGAGGAACCTCTTCTTTGGGAATCCTCTTTAGACCAAAATGTTGAACGAGGATATGAACCAATTTTGTTAAAGTTGTCTTCATGATTTGGTCCATCCACACCAAAATGTTGAACGAGGATCAGAGCCAATTGTGTCAAAGTTTACCTAATGATTTCTTCCACCCTAAAGATCCAAATGGAGGAAGCTCTTCTTTTTAAATCCTCTTTGGAATAAAATGTATTGAAACCAAAGACTTGTAAAAAAATTTCACATGATTTTGACCATCCTAAAGATCCAAAATTGTGGAACCTCTTCTTTGGGAATTCCTTTGGACCAAAATGTCGAACAAGGATTAGAACCAATCTTGTAAAATTTGTCCTCGTAATTTGGTCCATCTTAAATATCAAAATCAAGGGACCAAGGATCAGAACCAATATTGTTAAAGTTTTCCTTATGATTTGGACCATCCTAAAGATCCTAATGGAGGAACCTTGGATCGGAACAAATCTTGTCAAACTTTTCCTTATGATTTTCGACCATCCTAAAGTTCCAAATGAAGGAATGTTTTCTTTGGGAATCCTCTTTGGACCAAAATGTCGAACGAGTATCGGAAAAAATCTTGTCAAAGTTGTCCTCATGATTTGGTCCACACTAAAGATCCAAATGGAGGAACATTTTTTTGGCAATCCTCTTTGTACCAAAATTTCGAACGAGGATCGGAACCAATCTTCTCAAAGTTGTCCTTATGTTTGGTTCATCCTAAAGATCCAAATGAAGGAACCTCTTCTTTGGGAATCCTCTTTGAAACAAAGTGTCGAACGAAGATCGGGACCAATCTTGTCAAAGTTGTCGTCATGATTTTGTCAATCTTCAAGATCCAAATAGATGAACCTCTTCTTTGGGAATCCTCTTTGGAATAAAATGTAAAGAAACCAAAGACTTGCCAAAGTTTTCCTCATGATTTTGACAATCCTAAAGATCCAAATGGAGGAAGCTTTTCATTATGAAACCTCCTTGGACAAAAATGTCGAACGAGGATCGGAACCAATCTTGTCAAACCTGTCCTCATGATTTTTTCCACCTTAAAGATCCAAATGGAGGAACCTCTTCTTTTGGTCCAACACAAGGTCATCTTTGTAGACATTCCCCTTATGGATTTGTAAGTTGCACACACTGATCCTTAAGGAAGAATATGTCAACTCTTCATCCAAAATGGGCTGCTCGTTGTGAAATATAGCTTGATCCGAGCCTAGCCATCCTTGCACTTGTGTAATAAAAGCTTGTTGTAGCTTCTTTGATTCAGATCTTTTGTAGTGCCTCCATGATCCTTATCATCTTCCCCTTCTTCAAAAAGATTCGTCCTCGAATAAAGATCATCATTTCCTACATTAAAATGGCTCAAATAAGTAACATTAAAGAACGAAATCTCAAAATACTCACCTTGTAACACAATGGTGTGGAGTTTTGAAAAGATTCTTCCAATGACTTGATATGGTCCATCACCCCTTGGATGCAATTTAGTCCTTTTTTGAAGTAGCTTCTTTCGGAAATGCATCCAAATCAATGCTCTCGGATGAAACTTAAGTGGTTTTCTTCTCTTGTTTATTATTGAGGTAAATGTGAAAACTTCCCCCTCAATTATTTGCTTCACATCCGTTTTCATTTGATGAAAACATACTAAAAATGGACTAAAACAATCACAAAAACATTAGATCTCAAAGGCAGCAACTCAAAGGGAGTAATAGCATAAAGACCATAAACAAGTTTATTTGAAAAACAAACATTCTTATGATGTATTATCCTATTGCATGTATTCTCCACAAAAGGTAAACATTTCTCCCAAGTTTCTACTTTAGAGTTAGTTTCTCTATGCATTGCTCCTAAAGTCTCATTTATTATCTCTTGAGTTCCCCATTCAAGTAAAACACCTTGGAATACATTGTAATTACTCAAAGTAAAATCAGCAACAATAGATGTATATGTATTCCTAAGTTGTGCATCATTCAAGTTAAACTTTTCAATATGGTCAAAACAAGTAATGTCAATATGCTCAATATCAAAAACATTCACATGCTCAAAAATTGAACTTTGATATAAAGTATTCTTTCAAGAAATTATATAACTTACAACATTCTCTTTACCTTGATGATAGTAAGTTAAATTGAGAAATGTTATGAATACCTCTTCGACATACTTTCTTGCATGCATGCTTTGTCCTTCCAATCACCTCAAGCTCTTATTCGGCCATAAATAGTGCTTCCAAACCTGAAAAAGATATTCAAACACACTAGGCAAATATCGATTAAGGTTAGTTGCCAAAAAGTCTCCTTTGTACATAAGCACAAAGTTAGGCTTTTGAATAAGGAAAACTTTCCTCACCTCACTCAAACTTGCAAGATAGCTCACTAGTTTTCTCTTTCTCTCTTTTTCCTCTAAGTATTCACACTTTTCTTTTCTCTCTTTCATTTATTTTTCTCAAAACTCTCTTGGCACAAATTCCTCTCTCTTCTCACTTTCATTTTTACAACTCAAAGATTTCTTTCCTCTCTCACTCAATTTTTCACTCAAATCTTTTTCTTTCAACTCTTTTTGTTTTAACTCAATCTCAAGCCACCTTTGTTCAAGCTTACATTGATCAATGGAATACTCTTTTGAAGATAAAGGTACAAGAATAATTTTTCTACCAACCTTAGTGAAACTATACCTATTCAAGAAACCATCATACATAACTCTCCTATCAAATTGCCAAGGACGGCCAAGTAATATATATCCCGCATGCATAGGTACAATATCACACTAAACCTCATCCTTATACTTACCAAGAGTAAAAAAAAATTAAAGCTTGAGAAACTACCTTCATTTCTCCATACTTGGTGAGCCATTGAAGCTTGTATGGTGATGGATGTGCTTAAGTTGGTAATTGAAGTCTTTTGACCAGAAATGAGCTCACAACATTGGTACAACTTCCACCATCGATCACAACACTACATGGAGTCTCATTCACCAAACACCTTGTATGAAACAAGTTGTCTCTTTGGTCATCAACACAATATTCCTTCATGTGAGAATTTAGAACCCTCCTAGATAAAAGTGCTAGTTGATTTCCTCCCTCCCAACTACCATCACTCGCCTCGGGATCCGTAATATATTCATCCATATAATCACTCTCTTCGGCTTCCTCAAAAAATTCTCCCTCAATGTCACTCTCTTCCCAATCCATAGCTACTTCTTCCTCAACATCAATTTCTATTTCATCTTCAATTATGTACCTCCTTTGCTGATTTCCAGCAACTTCTAATTCATCCAAACGCTCATTTTTAGCATTTATAACTTGAGTTAAGCGTGTAAATGTGCCCGTTTGAGCTTCCCTTAACCTAGCTTCACTACTACCCCCATAATCATCTCCCTCTTGTGACATGATGTTCCTCACAAAGTTAAAAAGTATTCTGGACCTCACAACACTCCCTCACTATATGTCACTCGAGGAACACTCGTGTTTAGCACTCAAGGTAGGTCAATTTGTATGTAGGTTCTCTCAGGTAGAAACTCACTTTTGAAGCAAAAATTTTGTTTAGAAAGCTACACAAAGTAATTCAATAAGAAAAATACAACTAATTATGAAAAGAAACAATAATAGAACAAGAAAACAGAAAAGGAAACAAAAGGTATTAAAACAGATTCTAATGCAAAGAAAAACTAGGAAAAATGCCAAAGATGGTAAGTCAAATCCGAAATTATTGGCAATGAATTTTAAAGTGAAAGCTCATATATAGATCAATCAATCAATCAATTATTAAGCGTGTACAATTGGTAAAATATGAAATTATGATGAGAATTGAAGATGCCAATTAATCAAAAGACAAGATCCTCAAATTTAAGATCAGACAGCGCACTGATTTAATTTTTAAAATTTGAGTTGTTTACAGATAGAATTGCCTTAAATGTACTTCTTGACAATAATAGATAACGGATTAAATTAACTTTCCTATTCAGATTGTGAAGGCTAATTCGAATTATTTCATGCGTTTTAGACAGCTAGATAGAGTACTAAATGCGGTATATTCAATTATGGAAAGTATGAGTAGGATTTGAATGTCAACAAATCTGAATTCAATTGATGCTTAATTTGTGGATCTAGGTTGATAAAATAACATTCAAAAATCAGAATTTTTCATTTTCTATGGATCAAACTCAGAATTTTCAAAGCAAAGTAATGAAGAACACAAGATGAACAATATAGTGCTCTCGGATGCAAAGCTCTCTTTCTCACTTTTCTTTTTCTTTTCTTTTTTTTTGATTTTCAAGATCAGAATATCTATAATATAGGAATAAGATCAGTACGAAAAGAAAAGAAAAATATGGTGGTTTGGACAGAAATGAAAAGACAAGTCATATTTGAAAACACAAGCAAATTGCAAGGAAATTAAAGAATAGAATCAAACCTAGAGTTTGGCCCAGGTTTCGACCAAAGCTCTGATACCAACTGATAAGGTGCTTAGCATGAACCTTTGAAGCAAGAACTCAAACCCTCCCTAACTAATCGGTTTCAACCAAGAGATTAAGGCTAGATGAGATTACCTCTTAGATCAAGGATCTAGAGACAAAAATGAGGTTTCTTGTTCTAGATTGAATCACTCCACAACTAGGTTGATCAATCCCTAAACCCGAAACTCTAAACACAAGAATTGCAAGGAAATGAAAACTATATTTGGTTTTCAAAAGAAACTCTAAAAGAGTAACTTAATTTTCATTCAACAATAATCTCCTTACATTGAGTTCCATGGCTTTTATAGCCTTCAAATAACAAAAGGAAAATAAAACATAAAAGGAAATAAAGCCTTAAAGGCATATGGCTACAAATTAGCAAAACATAAAAGTAGTGTTTTAATTGCACACAACTACAAATAAGGAAACATGTTCTAAATTCAAACAAAAGAGAATCTGATCTGCTTAGTTGTCTTGGAAATGTTGCAATCTTCCACTTAATGGATAGTTGGCATGTTTAATGATTCTTGCACAAGGTCATCTTTGTAGACATTCCCCTTATGGATTTGTAAGTTTCACACACTAATCCTTAAGAAAGATTATGTCAACTCTTCATCCGAAATTGGCTGCTTGTTGTGAAATATAGCTTGATCTGAGCCTAGCCATCCTTGCACTTGTGTAATAAAAGCTTGTTGTACCTCCTTTGATTCAGATCTTTTATAGTGCCTCCATGATCCTTATCACTAAGTTTATCAACCGCGATAGATCTCAATCCAGAGTAAAATGTGGACTCCTATTTATGGAGTTATATTATTTGATTCACATGGTTGAGAGCAATCTGTAAGAACGCTTAATATACTCTTGCTTTAGGAACATAACTAGATAAGTAGCTGGGAACGTATTTTCACGAGATGGAATTCATAACTTTCCTACAAATTAACGGTATCAGTGTGATACCTAAACATTTTAGAAACTTTAGGAAACTCCCTTGATGTACTGATTCGAGACATGAACAAGTGACGTCACGACTTCTATTGATCACAGAAGTACATTATCTCTAGTTCGACTAAAGATAAAGTTCATTCGAGAATCAGCGGGAACACAAGGATAAAGAGGTAATTACAGGGGCAAAACGGTAAATTTAATCCGCCTGAAATTATGAGGGTTCCACGTGAAGGATATGTTACAGATATAAATAAAGATAAACTAAATGAACATAACTCATCTATAGTGAGGGGAGTTCAACTATGAATCTATAGTGGAATTTTTCATAGTTAGATAATAAGTAATTAACTGATGATGAGTTAATCACTTAATTGACTAATTATTAAGCCCATAATCTATAGGTCCATCGGGTCTCTATGCTAGCCCAAATATCATAGTCGCGAAATCAAGTAGAAGAAAAATAAGTTTAAGTAAACTGAATTACTTAAATATGCAATATTTATTGTTCAAATATTGAGTATATTTAAACGGTAATTAATATAAACATTATTAATTGTTTAAATAATGAGTTTATTTCAACAGGAAATTAATAATGAAATATTATTAATTAGACATTATTAATTATTTAAATATTGATTATGTTTAAATGGTAATTAATAATTTGAAATTAATTGACAATTATTAATTGTTTAAATAATTAATTTTATTTGAACGGAAATTAATAATTAAAATTAATTAATTAATAATAAAATATTATCAATTAAATAATGAGTTTATTTAAAGGAAATTAATAATTAAATATTTATTATTAATTATATAAATAATGAAATCTATTTAAATGAAAATTAATAATTAAATATAATTTGATAATATTTAGTTGGAAGAAAATATTAATAGTTTAAATAAAATATTTTTTTTAAATGGTAATTAATAAATTAATTAATTAAGTTGGACTTATTAATTTAAGAGAGAGTTTCAAGCCCAATTGGATTAAGGAACCCAATTGAAATTGGCCCAAAATAATTAAATAAATAAATTTGATTTATTAATTATTTACTATATAATTTTCGGTCATAATAGATAATTTGTAGGGGATAATTGTTTGAATTATATCGTATAATAATTATATAGATTTATTTACCCAAGACAAATAAAATAAAATAAAGAAAAGAAAATATTCTCTTATTTATGTATGGCATTTTAGAAATATCAAAATAAAGGAAAGAGATAATTCTTTTTTCTTTTTGTATTTATCTTCATGGATTAATCCTAATGTGATTAGGATTCCTATTTTCCTATAAATAGGAGGCTTGGGTCATTCATAAATCACACAATTAAAATTCCTTAGAAATTCAGAATTCTCTCTTCCTTCTCCCTCCCCCCTTGCACAATTGTCCCTAGTATATAGGGAAAACAAATATTTTTGTTCTTCTTCCCAATTTCTTCTTAAGTTCGATCCCACAATCGGGTTTCGTTTGATCGATCGGGATATAACATAGAAGATCCAGTGTTGCTGAGGATTTGATGTTGTAAAGAAACATCCAACTGATTCTCCATATATTACTCAATGCAAGTTTTAGAGTTTTAATTTTCGAAAATTTAAAGCATGAATCTACATGTTTTTATCACAAATTGCATGATGTTAATAGATCCGTAATTAAGTGTTAATTAGTTTACTAAATAAAATTCCGCTAGTTTAGTAAGTCATCCCTTCACATATGCCATTTGACACAACCAATAAGGAAAAGGCTAGAAACAGATTGCCTATGTTGATGTAAACACTATAAGAAATATGACCTTAGGTGACGGTTGGAATTTTAATAGGTGACAGGTGGGTAAAAGACGGAGGGATTAATAAGATAGTTTCCGTCAACTTAAGTTGGAAATAAATAGTGGTTTGTCTTGAAATTTTTTAAAACACGATTAAAAAATCTTGTTTCCTCTCACGCTCTCCTCTTTCTCTCACTTTTGCTCTCGGTCTTCTTCGATTCTTCTCGAATCCCTCATCCAAATCGCCTCCACTATTGATCATCCTCATCCAATTTGAATCGATCCATTCTTAAATCTTAAATCTTATCAATGTCAATTTGGATCTCATTCAAGTGAACTGAGCCCTAAAATTGAAGCGTCTTTACAAACGTCCTTCCTTTCTTTCCCGATTCGCTTTATTTCTCCCATTTCTTTCTTCGATCTTTGATTTTATCAATCTATAGCGAAAATGAGAGAGTGCATTTCGATCCACATTGGTCAGGATGGCATCCAGGTCAGAAATTCCTGCTGGGAGCTTTATTGTCTCGAGCACGGTATTCAGGTATTGTTTTCTCTCGATCCGTTATGGATTTGCCTAGATCTGTGTATTTAGAGGTTTTTATGCTTGGATCTGTTTAATTTTTGTTAGATTTGTGTTTTTTGTCGCTCACATTGTGGATCTGTTGTGGATTTACTCGATTTACTCGTCGTTATTATTTAAATGTTTGTTGTGCATATGATTCACTTGGTTTTTTCTTACGATCTATATGAATTTTTTTTCTCGTTATCGATCTGTTATATATCTTCATGTATATCTAGGAATGTGATCAGTGAAGCAGTGAAGCAGAGAAAGTATATGTGGCTCTAGGAAATGAGCAGTGAAGCAGATAAACTCCCTGCTAGTTCTGTAAGTGAGCAGAAAGTGGAAATTTTGAGGAGATATGAGCAAGACAAGATTAACAACCTTCTTTCCAAATATATAGATTTATGTGGCAAGGTTTAGTTATATTTGATTGATTCCCTTATTAATAAACTAATTAATTTCTGCAAGAATTTGAGCATTTGCATTAGATAATATGAATTCTCTTATGATGTTTAAAAGATTAATCTTGTTATATCTTTTTTAAATTTTAGAGTTTAGGGGCAGCCTTCGTATTGTTATACATAGTTTTATTTTTTTATTATTTCTAAGTTAGACATTAGGATAATTTCTATTAATATAGCATCTCTAATTTTTGGAATCCCTAATGTCTATTAATAAAGTTGATTGTTCTGCCCTTTTCTTCATCAAATGTCTTCTCTAAGTTATTTTGTTTTAAAAAGCAGTTAAAAGTTTTTTTTTATCTCGTTATCTCTACATATTAATGCAATTTCCATCACAATTCATATTGTGGTAAGTATACAGTGCTTTATCAATTCCATTCAATAGTTATTATTCTATCCTTTTCCATCTTATTGATTATATTCCCTTTGCTTGTCATTTTCCTTTTGCAGTTTGATTTCATGCTTATTGCTCTCATTTGGAAGTTTGATTTCTTTGCTTCATGGTTTTTATTATTTCCATTTTGAATGACAACAAGTTACATTAGACATTCATATGAGGTGATGAATAAGTTTTGAGTTGTCTACTTATGTTTTAAGTATTAACTTCATGGACGGTTTATGGTCTCTCCATTTGACTGGAAAAATGACGGCCCTTTTGTTGTTTTTTTGTTTGACTAGATTCCTTACACATACTTGACATTACCAGCCGCAGTTGGTGTAGTCCAGAAGGTATAATCGCTTTTAATTTCAATCTAATTTATGATTCTCTCACCTCATTTCTTCCTCTTGATCTTTTTTGTTGATGCATCTTATTTACAAAACTTAACATTAGAAAATTTAAATTATTTAACCTCCACAACTCACACTGTTTACGATCAAATTGATCATTAATCAAAAGGTATTTAACCGCCACAACTGAAATTGTTTCATTCTCTTATTTTTTAGAGCATACCCAAGTCGTGAATTGATGTTAATTTCATTCTTGTTTGGTTAATTTTGTTTGTATTGAATTGTATATTTGATTACATATGGGAAATATTATTCTTCAGAGGTTATTAAGTGTAAATATGGGTCTAAGTTGAATTGTATATTTGTTGCAAGATTAGATTTATCTTAGCCTGGTCATTTATGCTAAGATCACTATAAGAAATTTTACTTTAGGTGACACTCAATTACTGTAGGAGGCTCATAAATTGAGGGCGTCTATAGTGAAACTCTCTAATTTACGCAATGTTAGTGTTCAGATTTTTTTTACATGATTTGATAATGTATTTTTATTTTCCTTGATTTTGTTGATATTTGTGAAAAATGATGGAAAAGCGTATACTAAATTTTTTTAATTTTCAAGAAAGTTTCTCAAATTTGTGTTTTTTAGTCAATTAGTTTGTGTCTAGATGTGGTTTTGGAGAATTTATGGGATATTTTGTTGAGATTGAAAGAATTATTTAGATCTAAATCATGAAACTAGTGGATTCTCTTGATAATTTTTGGCTTTTATCCATAATATTTTAAAAATATATATAATCTCTTATTTTGGTTAGCAAAAGATGGGATCAGCTTCTTTGGTATAATAAGAGAACTCTCTCCCTATTTTTGTTGGTTGTAGGCTGTATTTGTTCTTATATTCATTCCTATCTCTCATGCTTCGCTTCACTACGATTTCTTTTCCGTTGCCATTGTTAGGGCCAAGTCGAGATGAGAAATCTCTCATTCAATGTCAATTCCATTTCAATACTGATCATGGTGAGTAACTGAATAGCTAGAAGATGCTTTGACGTGTTATGTCACAATGCTGAACTCACACTTTCTTTGGTTGGGTATGAAGAAAATTTGCACTGCATCTCAGTCCTTTTTATTATTTTTTTTTGTGATAATAATGTACCTTATTGACTGCTTACATGGTTATATCTTTCTTTTCCTTTTTTCTTTAGAAGTGGGTAACAGATATTCCATTCATAATACCACCAAGAATACTTTTGAAGTTAGTGTGTGCCCTCTTGGAAGGCTCATGGCATTGGGTTATACAATTCCATATATTTTCTAATGATAAAGTGTGTGTTAAGATTGATTGGTTGGAGCAACTTAACCGCAAGTATATTCAGGTACAATACAAAATGTATTCAATTTTCATATTGTTTTACTATAAAAGTCCATTTCTTTTTTCTGAGATGTGATAATGGACATATGTTGTTTGCCTTTTACTATTTGTTAAAGATTATTATTCATGTTTGGTTAGGTAATATACATACCGTCTTATGAGAAAGATAGCACAGGTAAAATGATTCTATATGCATTTATAGAATGCCTAAGGTCACAGGTTCAAGCCTTCTCACAGAATACTTAATAAAAGAGTCATTTTCTCTCTTGGAGCTGGTGTTGGGGCGTGCAAAAGTCACCAAACCCATCCCCTGCGGATATTTAATTAAAAAGATGTTGTGAAATAATAATTTTTTTACTCGTGATTTTCTTGACTATGTTTTGTTGTTGCTTCAGTGTGCATGCACTTATTCTAATATAGCTTGTTATTGGGGTGAACCCACAGTTTGTTTTTTGCTTAAACTTGGAATTGATTATATGTCCTCTGTGTTTACTTTTTATTTTCATCGCATTGGTGGTTCATACTTTTTGGCATTGATTTTGGGGTGAACCCACAGTTTGGTTTTAAAACTATACAAATTGTAATTGGTTGTTTTGGGTGTTCAAACATAACAAACTAACTTGATTTTGTCCATTTTTATTTGAATTTTTCTATTGTAGTCCTTGTTCATTTCATTTTCGTTTGCTTTCACTCCACTATAGACTTGTCTCAGCTACCATAAATCATCTCAGATGCCATCATAGACTGAGTTTAAGCTTAGTTGTGTTCTCTATTGCCCTTTTTCTTTCATTAGTTTGTTTCTTACCATGGTGTATTGTTCCCATTTTAAATAATTTTCTAGATCCATCATAATAAATGGAGAAGTATTGTATCCCAAAGTTACAATGGGCAGTCGTTAGTTCTGATTCGAAGGTGTGTTTCTTTTATGAAAGATGTTCTTTTTATCTAAGAAATTAATATCTATGTTCATTTTTGTAATTTTTGGTAGGTTTATTTTGTAATTTTTGGTCTTTTTGGCATTTTCATTCATCAATGAAATAGCTTGTTTATTATAATAAAAATATATAATATGTTCATTTTTGTACGCTTGTTTGCAGCTGAGTTTCACACAAATTTGGTTTTGATTTTCTGTTTTGATAAGTTAAGCAATTTATTAACCTTTTTTGTTTGTTTTGCAATCCACTTTTCATATGTGTTTTTGAAGTCTCAGTCAAGAGATTTTTTTTAAGTGGGAAAATAAGTTGGTGAACGAGTTTATTTTTTTAAAACAGAAAACTAAATTTTTTAGATCATTATCGAACGAAGCTTTAATTTGATGTCGAGTTTTTTGTTTGAAATGATCCTAAAATGACTCTCTATAGAGTGTTTATTGTCGTGAATGCGTGAATTTTCTGAAAATTGGACTCATATGGTAAATGAATGGTTCAAAGTTCCCAAATTTTGACCAAATTATATACTTGGATGATAATGTGAGTTTTCAGTTTTATAGGTCTAGATTTCCTTTATCAATTGGACTTCCGAGCACTTGATATCCTCTGATTAATAACGCTTTTCCCTGTATGCATGGTGAAAAGATGAAACTAAATTTTAGATACTCTTTCTTCTCTCTATTGAGACTATATTTTTAATATGGTTTTAATGGTTCTATTTGGCAGGTCAAATAGTTTACAGGAAGTTGAAGGAGAGGTCAGATAAGTATGTTGCAAGAGGTTTGGTGAGAACAGAAGAGAGCAAGCAGAAGATTGGTGGAGCGGATGATCTTTTTATTGGTGATATAAGGGATGCAGCAAGCCTTGATCCTGCCATGCAGGATATCGATGCACTCGTAATTCTCACGAGCGTTGTGCCAAGGATAAAACCGGGGTTTGATCCTACCAAAGGTGGCAGGCCTGAGTTTTATTTTGAAGATGGGGCATATCCTGAACAGGTACTGGAAGTGGATTCTCTCTCTTTTTTTTTAATCACATATCTTTATTTGTTTGTTTCACTCTCTTACTGTAGTTTTTCCATTAGGTTGACTGGATTGGACAGAAGAATCAAATAGATGCCGGTGAGTTCATTAATTACTCATTTCGTTCTTGTTATTCTTTGTGTAAGTTTTAACATTGCAATCTATATATTCATTTGAAACAGCTAAGGCTGCTGGAGTGAAACAAATTGTGTTGGTTGGTTCTATGGGTGGAACAAATTTCAACCATCCCTTGAACAGTTTGGGTAACGGGAACATATTGGTTAGTAATCCCTTTTCAATTGTTTCCAACTTGTTTCCTAAATCCCCTGCATCTCAGCTTTTCTCAAAATGGCATTTATGTACTACTTATTAATATTAAATTTATGTACTATAAGATTACATGCTAAAAAAACTAAAGAAGACCGTCTTCTGGTAAGATTACATGTGTAGGTTGTTAATATTTATGCAAGCTTCTCATGCTAAAAAATATATTTTAGCAAAGGTTCAATTTGATTACCATTCATATTCTATTATTCGTCTGTTGATTGCTGGCCTATGTGAAATTATTTTAATAATATCAGTTGATAGGTATCCTGCATTCATTTTGCAATTTAAAGAGTAAATTCCAATGTGCATACAAATTTTTTTTGAGTTTCACCGTAAGATATTGCTAGTGCAAACTGGATGAAAAATGAACACGGTTAATCAGTATTATATTTTTTTTTAGTGAGATAATATTCAACATCAAGTCATTAACTTCACAATGCTTAAATTTTTTTAAAGTTGATCAATAAAATAGATCATATATGTCCGTATCCTTAAATTTTTTTGTGAACACAAGTTATGTTGTTTTTAATTGATGAGTTAGAAGAAAATTGATTACATTTCGACTTCTTCAGGTTTGTGTATCCCTATGGTTTGGCCAATCTCCGAGATAAAGGCGAGAAGCTTGTAGGAGAGCGAGTTTTTTGTGTTGTGTTCTGTTTGATTTAATTTTTGGAAGGGTGATTGAAGTTCTTTTAGCAATTCTTGATTTATTGTCTAAGTATGATGTAATTTAATTTTTTGTTTAAAAATATTGTAATTCATGTAGCCATTTAGTGATATTTTTATTGTAATATTTTATTTAAATTTGATAGGTGCATTATAAATATTATTTGAAATCAACTAATAAAAAATATTTTTTTCCTCAAATTTTAGACAATAGGTGACGCTCTTTTGGCATCACCTATTTGAATAGGTGACGGTTTTTTGACCGTCACCTATGCGCGATGTCACCTATTTAAATAGGTGATCGTCATAAAAAACCGTCACCTATTTGAATAGGTGACAGGTAAAAACCGTCACCTATTAGAATAGGTGACGGGTAAAACGGGTCACCTATTCCAATAGGTGACGTTTTTTTGGTGTCACCTATTGAAATAGGTGACCCGTTTTGCCCGTCGCCTATTCGAATAGGTGACGGTTTTTTATGCCCGTCACCTATTTAAATAGGTGACACTGCCATAGGTGACGGTCAAAAAACCGTCACCTATTCGAATAGGTGACGCCAAAAGGTTGTCACCTATTCCCGAAATTCTTATAGTGAAAAATCATGAAATGAACAAACATTTATGTTCCATCATCTCATGACTCAAAACACTCCACAAGTTTGTTGATCACTCCCGTCTTGAATGTTTCTAAACATGTAATCTAAAGCAATATTACAAAGGGTTGAGGCTCAAGGCTCTCCATGTGCACAAAAGGCAACATTTCATTACATTTTCAAATCTTTCAGGTCTTCTTTACATTGGTTGATACAAGGCCTATTTATAGACTTAAAATACATCTAGAATAAATTTTCATCAATTTAACTTAAGTTGTCATCAATGCAACAACTCTTGAAGCTTGAATTCCTTAAAAGTAATATTTTGAAAATAAATGTAATGCTACATAATTCATATCATTTTTTATCAGACCATAGGTTGCATCTTGTGGTCTACTCTAGAACTGATTTTATCTTAATTTTATGCATTTGTTTTTCAATCCACTACAAGAAAAAAGGCGTACAATACCCTTGAAATAACGCTATCGTAGGTATACGATCGCATTTTACAAAATGCAGTGACAGCCCCTACAATTAAAAGTCCTTTACTTTTCATCGCTTTGTTTTAATGCTTTGTTAAAGGCTATTATAAAAATGTATTATATGATTTCTAAAATGCTATAGAGGACATTTCATAGCTCTTTTAAAGCACTATTATTTAACATATTATGAGACATAAAAAAGGCTACTGTAGGACTTATTATAGCGTTTAGCATAGCCTTGACAAATGCTATTATAAAATTTATTGTAGGCTTTCCAAAGGCTATCAAAAGATTTAAAATAGCATTTATTAAACTAACTATGAGACCTAAGAAAGGCTTGTTTTCACACTCTCTTTGCTTACTCATTCACAATAATAGTATATTTTTCCTTCAACCTATTTATCAGTACAAAATATATGTAAACAAACTTGATCTAAGACAATAAGAATCAAAACTTACAAATTTCTTATAATAATAGAATGATCCAAAAAAATATATCATAAAAAATACTTTGTAACTTACAACCTTCCTTAAAAACTTTAACCATCACACTCATTACATCATTTAAAAAAAAGTACAACATTTCAAGTTGTATAATAAAAAAAAAAATTCTAAATTGATTAATCCACTATTTCTTACATAATCAAAAGTACTAAATTTGAAAACAAAAGTTGTTGAGTACAATTGTTTGCAGACATCTTTACCCCATTTGAGTGAGGTAGTCACTTGTACATGAACCTATAAAAGTAGCATTAAAAAGTAATATTAAACACTACTGGGGTTTCTGCCCTAAATCTTATGCAATCCAATTAAACTATAAATAAATAAAGGAATTATTAATTAGTAATATTTACATTGTCATTTATTATTAGTTTAATAAATGTAATCCATCATAAGATCCAGAGTTACGTATGATAACTTAAAGTGAGCATATGATGCAGGAAGATTCACTTAAGTGTAACTCAAATAGTCTGTGGTACATGAATAAAGGTTGGGTGCCTTATTTCTGGTAACACCACTAACACGGCCCACTTGTGAATTGGCACAAGTGATCTCATCCTGGATCGCTCATGTAGAGACATGTGAGTGGGGGTGTTGCTTGCAATAGAGATTGTAGTAGACTGGACTAAGATAAACTTACCGTCTTCCGGGAAAGCCAGGTTACGAAAGACACTTCGTTTATCAACCGGTTGATCATGTACAATTGATCTTAATCTTGAGTGGATTACGAACTCCTGTTCGCAAGAGACAAGCCTTTGATTTGCATAGGTGAGAGTGACTCGTATAGTTCGCTCAATATGCCTCCCACTTTGGGGATTGCATCTTGCTTATAACTGGGAACGTAATTACACAAGAATTGGAATTCACTCTTTTCCATATAGGAAAATAGATAAGTAGTTCCCTTATGGACTGATTCGGTCTTGAACAGCGGGGCCCTATATTCCTCTGATCAAGGAAAAGGTTAAAGACGCATAATAGAGATTATGTAAGATTGTTCATTGGAGAATCAGTTGGGCTTAAGGAACACGAAGTATCATGGAGGTTAATACGGTGTAAATACCTAGCCATGGATACGAACTAACTTGTGAAGGATCAAAGTGTAGTTAATGGATATAGCCAATGGACATAACTATGTCTATAGTACTAAGAGTGCAACTCTAGATATTTAGTGGAGTTATCTAGGAGTTAATGAATGAGAATTAATTGATTAAAAGGAGTTTTAATCAAAGGTAATTCTGGATCATTGGAGCTTAGTCCTATAGGTCCATTAAGTCCTCCGAGCTAACGCATGTAATCGAGAACATAAATTAATATGATTAATTTCTCTTTGGAAAATTGGAAATCAATAGAGGAGTCTATTCAATTAATCAAAGGAAATTAAATAGAGGAGTCTATTTAATTATTTAATTAATGGTGGAATTAAATAGAGGAGTCTATTTAATTATTAAATAGAAGAGTCTATTTAATTATAAGAGATTAAATAAAGGAGTTTATTTAATTAAATTAATTTTGTGTTGTCCAAAATTAATGGGGATTTAAATAGAAGAGTCTATTTAAATATTTAATTTGAAATTATCAAATTAAATGAGGAAATAAATAAAAGGAGTTTTATTTATTGGAATAAATAAAAGGAGTTTTATTTATTTAATTATTTAACGGAATTGTTCCATTAAATAAAGAGGAAAATAAAATGCCCAATATTGTCATTGGATGATGATAGGGGCGTGTGGCCCAAGGTGGGGTACACGCCCCCCCTTGGTCAAAGGGTTGACCAAAAAGTTTGCATTTTTATTTATTTAAAATATATGAATATCTTATTTTTAAATTAATATGATTAATTTAAAATGGAAGATATGAAATATTTTATTTTAATTAATATGATTAATTTAAATGGAAGATATGGAATAATATATTTAAATTAATATTGATTAATTTAAATAAAAGATATGGAATGTTTTATTATGGGATAAAATATAATATCTTTATTATTCAAATATATTTTAGAATATCTTAATTAATTATTTATTAATTAAAAAGATATTCAGAAGATTTTCTGATGCCTTGGTTTTCCTATAAATAGGACCTTTGGGGTGACCCCAAAACACAAAACCAAGAGAGTTAAAGTAAAGGCTCAGGAATTTCATCTCCTCCTTCTCTCTTGCGCCGCCCATAGGGTGATTCGGAAGAAAATTCTTCTTCTCAATTTTTTCCTTTTTCCAAAGGAGATAGTGCCCACGCACCGATTCTCTTTTGTGCTTAGTGAGGAAGATCTTTTTGGTGGTTGCTGGATCGTAACCATCGAAGAACGAGGAAGAGTCAGACACTTCTCGACAAGGGTTAGTTTTTCTTTTATGCATTTAGAATTTTGAATTTATTATACTGCAAGGAAAGATCCGTTGGGACTTCCGTTTGAGAACTCTTTTAGAGGCCTCAATCCCAACAACTGGTATCAGAGCAGTCTTGTTAATATAATATTTTCAAAATTATATGATGGGAATTGAAAACAATTTTAAAAACGGTTTTAAAATTGTGGTTTTGCGTTTTGGTTGAATTAGGATTTATTGGCCTAGGGTTTTCTTTCCTAGAAATTTTGTAAACCCTTCATTGGGTATAGGAAAATTTTTGTAATCGTTTTAGTCATATGGGATATCGATCGAAACGATGGAGGAAAGAAAAGATGAACCGGATCCCGGCCGGTACCGAAGGAGTCGGTACAGCGAGCTGCAGGTGGAGAAGACCACCACGGCGGCGGCGCTGCCTGCCGCCGCGGCGGGGCTGCGGCAATAGCAGCCGAAGCTGCTGCCGCGGCTGTAGCAGTGAAACGAAAAAAATAAATAAATAAAGGGGCAGCGGCAGCGCCTAGGGTTAAAACCCTAGGTGCCTCCCCTCGTTTTTTCGGTTTTCGTTTTTCTGGAGATCCTGGAGATGTTCGTGATGAAGATTATTTCTATATTAGATATAGGTTTAATTTTCATAGATTTGGCCAATAGTATCCCAACCAAAATTGCTTATTTATTATATATGTTATATATATAAATATTAATTATTCATGCATAATGTATGCCATAAATAATTATTCCCATCATAAATGCATAAATGCCATGATCATGCATCATTAATAGAGATTATTGATATTATGCTCATGCCTTGTATAAATATAATTGTTATATTTATTGTGCTAGAATTTTAATTAAGGGGTTAATTAGTAATTACTAGCAGTATGTTTTAGGTTTTAATTAAAATGGTCTAAAAGAGTTTAGTAACCAATATTTTAATTAATCGTTTAGTTTTAAATAGGATTTGAAACTAAAACCTAAAAGATGAGGTGTCACTATTTTTAATTAAAGAGTTAATTAAAAATTAATGAAGTTGAGTTTATTAATTTAAATATAACTTTGGCGAGAAAGCTCTGCCCAAGATAAGAGGTTATTTAATCGTTCCATTAACACGGGACCCCTCTAACTGGGAGCGATCTGGGAGTCATATTTTATTAATAATTCTCTTCATTAAGACGGTGCATAATGTGTTAGGATTAATAGAGATTAATCACTTGGCTTTCACATTAAAATCAATCTAACCAATCTATAAGAGCTATTATAAGTTAGATTGAACTTAGATATTAGAGGTAGCCTGGTATATCTAAGTTAAAAGCCTTAGCTAGCTATATTGAGTGGGAGAAGGACAAGTGACAACGTGTCATGCGGTCTCCAAGTTGGAATCAATGTGTGAGGTTCATATAGGGCTTCTGTGGTGTTGGTAACTCTTCACTCATTCCCTCCGGAAAGTAACCGTATGAATCAATACCCGGGTGATTCTCTTTGGGATAGGATTTTTTAAAGCTCTTGATGTTTGACTCTCCCTTCGGTGACACTCATCAAGATAACTTTAAGTGATCTAAAACTTGGGTTACACTCAAAGGGATCCATTTAGAAAGATACTTAAGACTTTTGATGTTTGACTCTCCCTTCGGTGACATTCATCAAGAATAATATTTAAGTGATCTAGATGTTTCGCCTGACCAAAACATGGTAACTAATAGAACTGTAGGATATGAGATAGCCTGGGGATGTTCATTAGTTGAGAGAAGTCTAATTTTTGTGGGAGGGAACCTTGACCTGCCTACGTAGGCATCGTTCCTGTTTCACTAATATACCATGGCATTGAAATTGTGTTTTTAAGGTTTTAGAATTTCATTAAATGTGCATTCATGCATCACGTTTAATAGATGCCAAAAGTATGAATGAATGGATATGTAAAATTGTATTACTAAGCATGTGTTTATTTATTTATCAGCAATATGTCGAATAAAAATTTCTTGACTTGGAAAAACAAACCTACAATGAATGATGAGAACTATGACAGTTGGGAATCAGAGCTATTTGATATTCTGGTCAATGAGCACGTTCACTTTGTTCTTTACACTGATTGTCCTGAGGGTCCAAACCCAGTTCTTCGAGGCGTGTGGGATCCATATGAGAGATGGATCCAGAGCGATGAGATAGCTCAGATGTACATTCTAGAAAGACTTTCTTTCCATATGTACAGGATGGTAGAATTGGCTGCCACCGCACGAGAGATGATTAACATCATCCAAGACACTCGAGAGAAGCCTCAATATAATTTTACTGGGCTGAAGTATGCAAGAAAAAGAAGAGCTTACGTACTGGTAAATATGATTTACTTCGTGACATTATGAGATAATGAGGATATGATCCTGTTGAATTTATGGAAATTCAATTCACTAACTCAACTTCTTTTTGCAGACAGACGAATTTTCGAAAGTTCGTGAATTCAGCTCAGAGGATAATTTCAAAAGGAGAAAGATTGAAATCAATAATGGTAAATACGATTTACTGTTCTTTGTTTTCAGTGATGAATTATGAGATAATTCTAAATCATAATCTTTTCTTTTGACAGTGGAAGAATGGAAAGGAAATAGAGACTTCATGAAGTTCGCGCTCTGGAGCTTGAAGAAGCTATTCTAGTCATTTAATGAACCATTGATTGGATCTATGTCATAAAAACTATTTTAGTAACTTGTTGTTACTTTCTATGTTTGAGAAACATATGATTATTTTATTATGAATAAAATAAGTATTGGTTCATTTATGAAGTTGTTGGTTATCTTTAAATAAAATGTTTATTTTCCTGAACACTGTTTATTATGTTCCTGGTTTAAACCGGAACATAGTTTCTTTGGGTTGTATTCGTAAACAACATTATACCATGGATTTCGGTATTAATAAAGTTGATATTTTTAAAGATGGAAACTTTATTTGTTCAGGAATAGAAGATAACAATTTATATATACTAACACCGTTAGTATGTGCAACACTTTATAATACTGAGTTGTTCCAGACTGCAGAGTCTAGAACTAATAAAGGTAGAATTTCTAAAGATGAGACCCTTCTATGGCATCTAAGGCTTGGCCATATTAACCTCAATAGAATTCAAAGACTGGTTAAAAGTGGACCTCTAAGTAACTTAGAGCTTGGTACACTCCGATGTGAATCCTGTATAGAGGGTAAAATGACCAAGCGTCCTTTTTCACTAAAGGAAATAGAGCCACGAAACCACCTGGAGCTTATCCATTCGGACCTTTGTGGTCCGATCAATGTAAAAGCTAGAGGTGGATATGAGTACTATGTGTCTTTTATAGACGACTACTCAAGGTATGGGTACATTTACCTGTTGCAATTCAAGTCTGAAACTCTTGAGAAATTCAAGTAGTTTAAAGCTGAAGTTGAAAAGCAACTTGGTAAATCTATCAAGACACTTCGATCAGATCGTGGTGGGGAGTATATGGACTATGAGTTCAAAGACTACTTGATAGAAAATGGGATTACATCCCAACTTTCAGCTCCTGGTACACCTCAGCAGAATAGTGTAGCTGAAAGAAGAAATAGAACCTTACTCGAAATGACGAGATCAATGATGAGTTATTCATCATTACCAGAATCTTTTTGGGGTTACTCATTGGAGACTGCGTTATACATCCTAAATAGGGTACCTTCTAAAAGTGTTTTAGAAATGCCTATTGAGTTATGGTCGGGACGTAAAGTAAGCTTGCGTCACTTCCGAGTATGGGGATGTCCAGCACACGTGCTGAAAATGAACCCTAAGAAATTAGAATCATGGTCTAAGGTATGCTTCTTCGTAGGCTACCCTAAAGAGACGCGTGGTGGATTGTTTTATAGTACTGAAGAGAATAAAGTATTTGTGTCAACAAATGCTAAATTCTTGGAAGAGGACTATATAGGAAACCACAAATCTCCTAGTAAATTAGTATTAGAGGAGATGATTCCAAGTGAAACCACTAATAAGCCAACAATTGTTGTTGGCTTGCCTATCTCTTCAAATAGGAAGAGAAATTCTAGTTAAATCCACTTAAGTCCCCGTCGTAGTGGGAGGGCATCCAAGTTACTCTAACGATATTTGGGATTAACTAAGGTCAATGACGGCGGAGTTGACCTGGAGGATCCATTGTCTTATAAGGAAGCAATGGTGGATGTTGACAAAGAAAAATGGCTAAAACCCATGGATCTCGAGATGGATTCCATGTACTCCAACTCAGTCTGGGTACTTGTAGATCAACCAGTTGGTGTAAAACCCATTGGGTGCAAGTGGATCTATAAGAGGAAACGTGGAGCGGATGGGAAAGTGGAGACTTTCAAGGCTAGACTTGTAGCAAAGGGGTATTACCAAAAGGAAGGGGTGGACTATGAGGAAACCTTCTCTCCTGTTGCTATGTTAAAGTCTATTAGAACTCTTCTATCCATAGCAGCCCATTTCGATTACGAAATTTGGCAGATGGATGTCAAGACAGCATTCCTGAATGGCTATCTTGAAGAGAGTATCTATATGCTCCAACCAGAGGGATTCATTGTTCAAGGTGAAGGACAAAAAGTTTGTATGTTGCTAAAATTCATTTATGGATTAAAGCAAGCTTCACGGTCTTGGAACAAACGATTTGACACTACGGTCAAATCATATGGCTTTGAACAGAATGTTGATGAGTCTTGTGTTTACAAGAAGATACTCAACAAGGATGTGGTTTTTCTCATTCTGTACGTGGACGATATCTTACTTATTGGGAATAATGTAAGGGTATTATCGGACGTTAAGAAATGGCTAGCTAACGAATTCCAAATGAAGGATTTGGGAGAGGCTCAATATGTTCTTGGTATCCAAATAATAAGGAACCGAAAGAACAAGACGTTAGCGTTGTCTCAGACATCCTACATTGACAAAATAGTTGCCAAGTATGGGATGGATAAATCCAAGAAAGGAGCGTTACCTTTCAGGCATGGGATTTATTTAACTAAGGACCAATGTCCTAAAACTCCTCAAGAAGTTGAGAGTATGAGACAGTATCCTTATGCATCAATAGTTGGAAGTCTAATGTATGCGATGTTGTGTACTAGACCGGACAACTGTTATGCAGTAGGGATAGTAAGCCGTTACCAATCAAACCCTGGTTATGAACATTGGGTTGCAGTCAAGAATATTCTCAAGTATCTTCGGAGAACAAGAGAACATGTGCTAGTGTACGGTAAAGAGGATTTGATTCTCAAGGGGTACACGGATTCTGACTTCCAGACAGATAAGGATTCTAGGAAATCCACGTCTGGATCGGTTTTCCACACTTTGTGGTGGAGCCATTGTTTGGAGGAGTATAAAGCAAAGTTGTATTGCTGACTCGACAATGGAGGCCGAGTACGTAGCCGCTTGCGAAGGCCGCTAAAGAGGGTGTCCTGGCTTAGGAAGTTCCTAACCGATCCTGGGAGGTAGTACCAGACATGGACAAACCCATAACGCTATTCTGTGATAACAGTGGTGCTGTAGCCAACTCCAAAGAGCCTAGAAGCCACAAACGGGGAAAGCACATAGAGAGAAAGTATCACTTGATAAGGGAGATAGTCCAAAGAGGAGATGTTGTAGTGACAAAGATAGCCTCTGAAGATAATATTGCTGATCCATTTACAAAGACGTTTCCGCCTAAGGTGTTTGAGCGTCATATGGGTAGTTTAGGATTACTAGATAAATCTCTGTAAAGCTTTAGTGCAAGTGGGAGATTGCTGGGGTTTCTGCCCTAAATCTTATGTAATCCAATTAAACTATAAATAAATAAAGGAATTATTAATTAGTAATATTTACATTGTCATTTATTATTAGTTTAATAAATGTAATCCATCATAAGATCCAGAGTTACGTATGATAACTTAAAGTGAGCATATGATGCGGGAAGATTCACTTAAGTGTAACTCAAATAGTCTATGGTACATGAATAAAGGTTGGGTGCCTTATTTCTGGCAACACCACTAACACGGCCCACTTGTGAATTGGCACAAGTCATCTCATCTGGATCACTCATGTAGAGACATGTGAGTGGGGGTGTTGCTGCAATAGAGATTGTAGTAGACTGGACTAAGATAAACTTACTGTCTTCTGGGAAAGCCGTTACAGAAAGACACTTAGTTTATCAACCGGTTGATCATGTACAATTGATCTTAATCCTGAGTGGATTACGAACTCCTGTTCGCAAGAGACAAGCCTTTGATTTGCATAGGTGAGAGTGACTCGTATAGTTCGCTCAATATGCCTCCCACTTTGGGGATTGCATCTTGCTTATAGTTGGGAACGTAATTACACAAGAATTGGAATTCACTCTTTTCCATATAGGAAAGTAGATAAGTAGTTCCCTTATGGACTGATTCGGTCTTGAACAGCGGGGCCCCATATTCCTCTGTTCAAGGAAAAGGTTAAAGACGCATAATAGAGATTATGTAAAGTTGTTGATTTGAGAATCAGTTGGGCTTAAGGAACAAGATGTATCATAGAGGTTAATACGGTGTAAATACCTAGCCATGGATACGAACTATTTTGTGAAGGATCAAAGTGTAGTTAATGGTTATAGCCAATGGACATAACTATGTCTATAGTACTAAGAGTGCAACTCTAGATATTTAGTGGAGTTATCTAGGAGTTAATGAATGAGAATTAATTGATTAAAAGGAGTTTTAATCAAAGGTAATTCTGGATCATTGGAGCTTAGTCCTATAGGTCCATTAAGTCCTCCGAGCTAACGCATGTAATCGAGAACATAAATTAATATGATTAATTTCTCTTTGGAAAATTTGAAATGAATAGAGGAGTCTATTCAATTAATTAAAGGAAATTAAATAGAGGAGTCTATTTAATTATTTAATTAATGGTGGAATTAAATATAGGAGTCTATTTAATTATTAAATAGAAGAGTCTATTTAATTATAAGAGATTAAATAAAGGAGTTTATTTAATTAAATTAATTTTGTGTTGTCCAAAATTAATGGGGATTTAAATAGAAGAGTCTATTTAAATATTTAATTTGAAATTATCAAATTAAATGAGGAAATAAATAAAAGGAGTTTTATTTATTTAATTATTTAACGGAATTGTTCCATTAAATAAAGAGGAAAATAAAATGCCCAATATTGTCATTGGATGATGATAGGGGCGTGCGGCCCAAGGTGGGGTCACACGCCCCCCCTTGGTCAAAGGGTTGACCAAAAAGTTTGCATTTTTATTTATTTAAAATATATGAATATCTTATTTTTAAATTAATATGATTAATTTAAAATGGAAGATATGGAATATCTTATTTAAATTAATATGATTAATTTAAATGGAAGATATGGAATAATATATTTAAATTAATATTGATTAATTTAAATAAAAGATATGGAATGTCTTATTATGGAATAAAATATAATATCTTTATTATTCAAATATATTTTAGAATATCTTAATTAATTATTTATTAATTAAAAAGATATTCAGAAGATTTTCTGATGCCTGGTTTTCCTATAAATAGGACCTTTGGGGTGACCCCAAAACACACAACCAAGAGAGTTAAAGTAAAGGCTCAGGAATTTCCTCTCCTCCCTCTCTCTTGCGCCGCCCATAGGGTGATTGGGAAGAAAATTCCGCCCATAGGGTGATTGGGAAGAAAATTCTTCTTCTCAATTTTTTCCTTTTTCCAAAGGAGATAGTGCCCACGCACCGATTCTCTTTTGTGATTAGTGAGGAAGATCTTTTTGGTGGTCCCTGGATTGTAACCATCGAAGAACGAGGAAGAGTCAGACACTTCTGTAAAAATTATGTCTAATTAATCTATTAATTCTTTTTGTAAAACGTGATCTGTAAAATTTTTTACTAATTGAATCTATCATCTAAAAAACGTGATATGAAACTCCAAGAGTAAACAAGGATGGAATTTACTTTAAGATATCAAGCTTTTTGTCGCATGATTCATTATAACGCCCCGTTATGAGAAAGTTAAAAATAAATATTATTTTTGTTAAATAATATTAATCAGCTTGATCGATTAATTAGAGCAGAAATACAGTGTTATTTCAAAAAGGGTATTATGGTAAATTTTTCCCGAAAACCTCAAAATTTGAACCTTTTGAGTTGACTATTATTTTGACATAAGATTGATCGTCTCGATGTCAAGATTCCAACGCAACTGACGGTTTGTCATTCTGAGACCCGGTGATCAAATTATAGACGTTTTAAAGTGAGTGGAAGTTTCGTAAATATGCCAACTCATGAATTTTAACCTAGGGTGACTTCCCTTTTTGCCTTTATCATATTTTAGACTCTCTTTCTCGCCTCCATGGCTGCTGCCCCCTTGAGAAGACCTGGGTTCCGATTTGTTCGTCATTTCTTCATCGATTCAAGGATCGATCTCGTATTTGGAGTGTTTGGAATATCCTTATTTTATCAAAAGGTAAATCTTCTTGTTCTTTTGGTTTCACGATTCAAAAAAACATTAGTGACATAGAAGATAATGTTAAGAGAAATTTTTTCTATGAGCCCTAGTCGTATGATACAAGTCTGAGAGAGAGGGAGAGAGTAGGGGAAGGAAAAACATATGAAATAAAAATTGGGAAATTTTTTTTTTAAGCTGCCAAATAATTTTTCATTCTAAATAATAGCCTTTTGTAAATACCCTATAAATTAAGGCTATTATATCCCTTATTTGTTGTAGTGACTCTACACATTCTGTCATCCCATTCGTTTCTGCCATTTCATCATTTTTTTTCTTCATATTTACAATCTGATTTCATTTCCATCTTAAAGATCACATTTAGATCTTGAAAAAAAAAAAGCTTTTCATCCAAGGCACCAACTTGTTCATCTTGTCTTCTTCTTGCAAATTCTTGAAGTTTATGATTTTGATCCATGAGAAATTCGTCCATAATCATCCCATAACAGCCCCATTAAGTCCTTACATTGTAACCCATGAATTTAAATCAAAATTTTAAGTTACATTTAGGCACCATTTAATTTGTTAACATATAATGCAACAATTACATTTGAAACTTATATTTTAACTCTAAATGAAGCTTGTAAATGATCATTAATGCTTGTCTTGAAGTTGCTTTAAGTTCATTTGAATGAAGCTTTAGTTTTCATAAATGCATCTTGAGTGTTTTCAATGCAACTTGAGTTGTCATCAATGCAACAGCTCTTAAAGCTTGAATTCCTTAAAAGCAAGATTTTCACAATAAAAATGCAATGCTACATAATTCATATCATTCCCCCATTCTTCAAAATGATTCATCCTCAAATCAAAATGTGTTGCTGCAAAAGAAAGTTTGAAAGAAAAAATAATAATTGGACCTTACAAGCACTCCCTCACTTTCTTAACTCTCGAAATCATAATTTCACTCGTGTTTGCACTCAAATTTATTGAAGATTGGCTAAGAATTTTAAAGAACCAGCTCATATATATGCAAAGAAAACAATAATCAAGAACTTACAAAAGACCAATTTTAAAAATTTGATCAGAATTGAAAACATTAAATAGCAAAATCCAAACTGTTGGAATTTAGGGTAATATGACATAGAAAGTAAATCCTAGAAGTTAATGATTTTCATTATAACTTGGACAAAGTGGCCTTATGGACATTGAAAGATAACCGTAAATTACAACATTTATCTACAGGAGAAATAATCAAATTCGGAAGTTATGATAGGGTTTGGATAGGAAACAGAAACATTAAATGTGGCAATTACAAAACTGGACATTTATGGCAGATTTGAATATGAAACAATGTTAGAGATTATGGAGTGTGTACTATGACTTGTAACTGCTTGCCTATGGCATATAACTGATATAGTAACACATTCCAATCAGATCTAGACGAATTCCATGGATCAAACTCATAATTTTGAAAAATTTGCAGGAAGAACAAGAGATGAACAAATTTGAATGTCTTGAATGCAATTTCTCTCTTCCTCTCTTTTTTTTTTGTTTTTTTTTTAATTTACAAGATCAGAATGTGATCATCAAGATAGAAAAAAAATCAGAATAAAAAGATGAAGAAAAAATTCATGCTTGGATAGCAATGAAAAAATTGGAAAGAACTGAAAAGAACAAGAATTGAAAAGGATAGATTGGATAAAACTTGATCTAGAGATCGACCACAAAATCGCAACCAATGCTCTGATTCCACATGATACGAAAACCCTTTCAAAATACTCTTAGAACCCTTGAAATTAACTAAGGACCCCAAAAGATCAAGACCAAAGAACCCACATATGTCATTTGACACAACCCATAAGGAAAAGGCTACAAACAGATTGCCTAATTTGATCTAAAAATCATGAAACGGACAAATATTTATGTTCCATCATCTCATGACTCAAAACACTCCACAAGTTGGTTGTAAAAGTTTTACAAGATTAATTCCTATCCTCGTTTGACATTTTGGTCCAAAGAGTATTCCCAAAGAATAGGCTCCTCCATTTGGATATTTAGGATGGACCAAATTAGGAGGACAACAGGTTTCTCCATTTGGATCTTTAGGATGGACCAAATCATGAGGACAACTTTGACAAGATTGTTTCCGATCCTCGTTCGATATTTTTGTCAAGAGAGGAATCCCAAAAAATATAGGTTCCTCCATTCGGATCTTTAGGGTTGACCAAATCTTGAGGACAAGTTTGACAAGATTGTTTTTTATCCTCGTTTGACATTTTGGTCCAAAGAGGATTCCCAATGAATAGGTTCCTCCATTTGGATCTTTAGGATGGACCAAATCATGAGGACACCTTTGACAAGATTGTTTCCGATCCACGTTCAATATTTTGGTCCAAAGAGGATTCCCAAAGAAGAGGTTCCTCCATTTAGACCTTTAGGATGGACCAAATCATGCGGACAAACTTGACAAGATTTGAATGAAGAGGCTTTAGAGTTGCCATTATCTTGGATTTTACATCTTCTGAAAAGAAGGGAAAACTAGCTACTACGGAACAGACTTCTTCTCAGGAGAAGAAGACAGACGATGATTATGTAAATCAAGGGATGCCGCTACTGTGGAAGCAGTAGCAGCAAGTTCTAGGTGGAGCTCAACATGGATAGCTGAGGGTACAGGGACAGGTTCATACTTACTACATTAGTTGTGCCAGTTTCCATTCTAGGAGATGCACACTTCCCCAAAATGCTATGCTTATGATCAAACTTGGGACAATGCCACCTTTTGTAGGGCGTATAAGACATGTCATCACAACATAGTAACAAGGGTTCGGATTATCAGAAAAAGCTGCAGAAGGCACCGCCAGCTCAGTATGCTCCCTAGGGGCAGAGGTCAGGACTTAGGTAGAGATCATGGAAGACTGGCTCAGTAGTACAGATTTACACTTGTTACCTTCTCCACCTGCTCAGCATCATACTTGAGTATTTTCTACTAGAAAGAATGCTAAGGCTGCAGGTATGGTAGTGATGGATACTTTGTCATATTTAGGCCATTTGACTTTTGTTCTTTTTAATTCTGGAGTTAGCCACTCTTTTATTTTATCTCGTTATATTAAGTTGGTAGCTCTTGAGTCAAGACTGTTGGGTTTTGAGATGCGTGCTTTTACCCCAGTGGGGAAGTTTATTATTGTTGGTAGTGTGATTAGTCCTGATGATATGTGTATTATAAGTAGTTGTTCACATTCTACTTTGACTGTTATGCTTATATCTTATTTTGATGTGATATTGGTTATGGATTGACTATCATCCAATCATACCATTATCGATTGTACTTAGAGAGTTGTTGATTTTATGAGTCCTTGTGGGACCAGTTTACATTTTTGTGGGTCTAATAGTCGAGTAGCACCCACTTTGATATCTATGATAGAGGCTAGAATGCTTCTAAGTTATGGAGCTTGGGGTATATAGCTAGTGTTGTGGATACTTCTGTACCGAAGACTAACTTGAGTTATGTGCCTGTGGCGAGGGATTTCGTTGATGTTTTCCCTAATATGTTACTCGGTTTGCCACCAGTGAGAGAGTTAGATTTTCCGATTGAGGTTGCTCCTGGGACAGCTCCATGGTCCAAAGCACCTTATTGTATGGCACCGGCCGAGTTGAAAGAACTCTAGAGCCAGTTATAGGAACTCTTAAACTTAGGGTTTATTCGCCCTAGTGCGTTCTCATGGGGAGCACCTTATTATTTGTGAAAAGAAAGATAGTTCAGTGAGACTGTGCATTGATTATTGAGAATTAAACCGAGTTATTGTGAAAAACAAGTATCCTTTACTCAATATAGATGATATATTCTATCAATTGAAGGGAACCACTATTTTTTCGAAGATAGATTTGAGATCCGGTTAAATCTGTTGAGAATTCGGGATGAGGATATTCCCAAGACTGTTTTAAGACGTGTAATGGACATTACGAGTTTGTAGTTATGTCCTTTGACTTGACCAACGCTCCTACAGCTTTTATGGACCTTATGCATATTGTTTTCAGAAGGTTCATTGATGATATCTTGATTTATTCTAAGATCGAGGAGATGCATGATATGCATTTGACGAAGGCATTGACAATGTTACGAAATAAGTATATCATGCCAAGTTCTCAAAGTGAGAGTTTTGGCTAAAAGAAATAACATTTTAGACCATTTTGATATCAAGTAGAGGGTTATCTGTTGATTCTTCTAAGATTGAGGCAGTTAGTAACTGGCCTAGACCGACTAGTGTGCCTGAGATTCTAAGGTTTTTGAGGCTTACAAACTCTTTTTTGAGAGGAAGAGTCAGACATGCCTAGTCAATCTATCTTTCTACAGATAGTGCATTGATAATTGTAAGAGGCTTTGTGTGCCTTCGGGATCGACTTTTGAAAAGAGATGTTGGAGAAGGCTCATATTTCTATCTTTTATGTTTATCCAGGTAGTACAAGATGTACGAGAACCCGAGACAGTATTATTGATGGCCTAGGATGAAACATGAGATTGCAAAGTATGTGAGTAGGTGCTTGATTTGTTAGCAAGTCAAGGCCCTAAGGAAGAGTCCACCGGGTTATCTTAACCCTTGAAAATGCTTGAATAGAAATGAGAGGAGATTTCCATGAATTTTATCAGGGGTTTTCCGAAGAGGGCAAAGAGTTATGATACCATTTGGGTAATTGTAGACCGTTTGATGAAAACCGCACAGTTTACTCTTGGAAGGATCACCTATTCAGTTAAGACTAGGGTACAGTTGTACCTAAGAAAGACTGTTAGATTCCATGATGTGCCGGTGAAGATTGTATCAATCGGGACATATGATTTGTCTCAAAGTTTTGGCACTATTTAGACACTTTATGGTACAAGTGTCATTCTCCTGCTCATTGGGAAGAGGTCGGAGAAAAGAGACTTTTGGTACTCAAGTTGTTACAAATGACTAGAAAGTCTAACGCTTTGATTAGAGAGTGGTTAAGGGTTGCTCAAAGTCGACATGAGAGTTCGGCGTAGTCTATTCGAGTTGTAGTAGTGGATTTTGTATTCTTCAAAGTGGCACCAATGAAGGGTGTTATGAGATTTGAGAAAAGGGCAAGTTGAGCCCTAGCTTACCGTTTAGCTTTACCACCTTTGTTTTGATCACTCTTAAAGTTCCCATGTATCGATACTTTGAAAATACATGGTGGATCCTTCCCACGTGATTGATTATGAGCCGGTAGTTTTGGATGTTAATATGTTTTATGAGGAGACACCGGTTGAAATCCTAGCATTCGAACAAAAGATGTTGAGAAATAAAACGATCCACTTGGTTAAGGTTTTGTGGAGATACCAAGTGTCAGAAAAAGCAACGTGGGGACGAGAGGATGAGATACAGTCTAAGTACCCTCTCTTTTTCATCTAGTGAGGGCACTTTTCGAGGACGAAAAGTCTTTTAAGGAGGGTAGAATTTAACGTCCTGTTATTTTACACGGAATTTTTTTTATTTATTATTTAATTTAATTATTATTATTAGATGTAAAGCACTTAACTTAACTTTAGAATTTATTAATTTAAATTTTAGATTTAATTTAGAATCTATAACTTAGAATTTACGAGTTTATTTCGTTCGTAAATTCTTTTAATCGTTTCATTAGCTTAAATTAGTTTTGGTCGTATTAATAATTATTAACGGGCCAATTAATAATTATTAATCACCATTTGGCTAGTTTAAGAACTTCGGGTTTCGTTTTATAAGCTAAAAATCATTAAAGGGACGTAACCGTAATTTCTAATTTCTTAAAATATCTAAAAACACTATTTATCTTCTTTAAATAGCCAAGTTGACCATAAAAATTGACCCATCTTCTTCCTTTCTTCATCTCCTTGCCGTGGATACCATCCTCCATTGGTGAGGCTTGGGTTTTCTTCGTTTTTCAACCGTTTTTTATGATTTCAGTTGCATTGGATTGCTCGGGACGTGGGCTATCTATCCCACCTAACCTTTTGACATTTCTCATTCTCTAAGGGAAGCCCTAAAAAGTAAGTTTTCAAAACTTTTTACATGGTTTTTTTTGTTTTTTTATTATAAATGAGTTTTGAAGTTGAAATCATGAATTTCCATCAAGGAATTTGACGATTTTGAGCCCTGATTTTCAAAAAGCACTATTGATCCTAAAACACTATTCATCGGAAAACACTATTTATCCGAAATCACTATTCACCCGAAAATGACACTTGTTCTCATATTATATATGAGTTGTAATATGTTGTTCGATTGATGAATTGTAGGTGCGATTGCTTGTTTGTTGGTTTGTGGGAACTTTGCTGTCACGGAAGCATTCGAGGTGAGAATAAATAGAATTAAAAGTAGCTTTAGAAACCGAATAAGTTGAACGATTTGTAAAATCGGAAGTTGAGATTAAGTTTTAAATCAAAAGGATAAAAGAAAGTGAGCTAACATGCTTAGGCTTGGAGTTATATCTAATTTGAGTTGAGAGAACTCATAGGCGTTTCGAAGGAAACGAATAACTCTTGGAAGTTCTAAGTTTAGATTCGCTTCGGCGTTTAATAATATTTATCGGAAGTTGAAAGTTCCAAGTATAATAGGGTGATAAAGGAATTTGGATAAGGAACTTCGAACGTTTATTGAAAGCAATAAAATCAATTGAATTGGACACTTTATGATTAAGTTAGTAATTCAAGTTTAACTAAAGGCCGTTTGGCTTGATCTATTTATTGTTTTCTTCTTAGAAGTTCCTAATTTCTTATTTTATGCATAAGAGTATTTCGTGATCCATTTACCTTTATGTTCTTTCGATTACTTTGAATGTTTATATTTATTTACTTGCACTTGAAAGCATATTCATATCATATCATATCATATTGCATAATCAAAATTGGGAGGAATAATGAGGCAACGCATAGACTGAGTGAGCTTGCATTGTCTTGTATTATTCGTTTTATGTTTACGTATATGTACATGAGGAATGCTAAAGAATTGCGGGACTTTGCATGATCGGAGGAGATGGATAATGAGATAATTATGGAACTATGCGAGTTCACATTATCTAGTATTATCCATAATTACTATGATACATATACGACGATACAGGTGTGCATTGAAGCTTGTATTCGTTGGGTGAGATAATGAGGTGAATCAGCTTAGCCTACGGGAGCATTCATTACCTGACATTATTCACTAGAGGTGGGAAGATATTATTGAAAAGAATTCGTATATTTTATTTTAGAAAGTGAGTTTAATGAGGTGAATGAACTTAGCATACGGGAGTTTCATTACCTGTCATTATTCACTAGAGATGGAAAGATATTATTTAAAAGACTTTGTATATTTTACTTTGGAAAGCGAGATAATGAGGTAAATACTTAGTCCTACGGGAGCTTTCATTACCTGACATTATTCGCATGTGATGGTTATATTAATGTAAGGGTTGTGTGCCCTTTACACTTGTTTAGTGAGTTAATGAATGTTTAAATATGTTAAGACCGAGTGAGCTTAGCATTATTTATTAAAGAAAAGAAATGAAACATTATGTATATTATACATTTCCATAGAGAAAAAGAATGAAATATGATGATAGCCGAGTGCTATAAGGAAGAGGAATGAGATTAAATTTTATAATGAGAGAATACAAGGGTGTATTGAACCTTGTATAATATTTAATGATGTAAACCTTAATTGGAAGATCTTGAAATCGGAAGATCTTGAAATCTTGAAATCGGAGATTAACACTTGAATGTAAACCTTATGTATAGTATAAGGTATTAAAAAGAATGAAATACAAAATTATGTGTGTTATGAAACACATCCTCCTAATGCTTGGAAGTTAGTTCCTCCATTATATGGGAGAATTGGTATGTAAAAGTGAAATACTTGATACAAAACCCTTTTTGGTGGTTGAAAGGTAAGGTTATGTGAGTTATACTTGGACACAATTCCGGATGCGTGGAGTCTAATGTTACTTTTTATTCTGTTTACTTTCACAGGGCTTTCTTTTAGCTCATGATATTACGAACATTTTCAGGTAATGTTTGGGTTCGTGGGAAAGGAGCTGGTGCAGTCTGATCTGAATGATGATGATGATGTCGAGAGGGTCTAGAGATATTTTTAAAGTTCGTGGACTCATTCTGTCTTATATTTTGTCTTTTTAGATGTATATTTGTATATAAGTTCATAAGAGCTTTTCATCTTAACTTTTTCAGTCATAAACTCTTTTAATCTTTACACAGGAATTGCATTTGCTATCGTTTAATTTCTCTTATTGTGAAAAATGTAAACAGATTGTGGATAGTTCAAGTTTTAAACATATCCATGCCAAATTTTTTTAATTAAATATTAAGTCTTTCGCTGCAATTTGATTTTAAATGATTTAAATGGAGTCGAGTCGTCACAGTCCAAATCATGAGATAATCTTTGACAAGATTGGTTCTGATCCAAGGTTCCTCCATTTGCATCTTTAAGATGGACAAAATCATGATGACAAATTTGACAAGATTGTTTCAAATCCTCATTCGACATTTTGGTCCAAAAGGATTCCCAAAGAAGAGGTTCTTCCATTTGGATCTTTAGAATAGACCAAATCATGAGCAAAACTTTGTAAAGATTTGTTCCGACCATCATTCGATATTTTGGTCCAAAGAGCATTCCCAAAGAAGAGGTTCCTCCATTTAGATCTTTAGGATGGACCAAATCATGAGGACAACTTTGACAAGATTGGTTCCGATCCTCGTTCAACAATTTTGTGCAAAAGAGTTTCCCAAAGAAGAGGTTCCTCCATTTGGATATTTAGGATGGACCAAATCATGAGGATGACTTTGAGAGACGGGAAACTTTAATTCTTTAGTTTCAATTTGGTCTATAGAGTGAAGGATTCCCAAGGAAGAGGTTTTTCTATTTGGATCTTTAGTATGGAAAAAATCATGAGGAAAACTTTGACAAGATTGGTTCCTATCCTCGTTCGACATTTTGGTTAAAAAAGGATTCCCAAAGAAGAGGTCCCTTCATTTGGATCTTTAGGATGGTCCAAATCATGAGTAAAACTTTGACAAGATTGGTTCCAATCTTTGTCGACATTTTTGTTCAAAGAGGATTCCCAAAGAAAAGGTTTATCCATTTGGATCTTTACGATGGACCAAATTATGAGGAAAACTTTGACAAGATTGGTTCTGATCCTCGTTCGACATTTTTATCCAAAGAGGATTCGCAAAGAAGAGGTTTCTTCATTTGGATCTTTAGGATGGACCAAATCAAGAAGAAAACATTGACAAGATTGTTTCCGATCCGAGGTTCCTCCATTTGGATCTTTAGGATATAACAAATCATGAGGACAACTTTGACAAGATAGGTTCCGATCCACGGTAGACAGTTTGGTCCAAAAAGGATTCCCAAAGAAAAGTTTCCTATATTTGGATCTTTAGGATGGACCAAATCATTAGGAAAACTTTGACAAGATCGGTTTTGATCCTCGTACGAAATTTTGGTTCAAAGAGGATTCCAAAAGAAAAGCATCCTCCATTTGGATCTTTAGGGAGGACCAAATCTTGAGGAAAACTATGACAAGATTGGTTCCGATCCCCGTTCGACATTTTTCTTCAAAGAGGATTCCCAAAGAAGAGGGTCCAAAAAAGATTACCAAAGAAGAGGTTCCTCCATTTGGATCTATGGAATGGACCATATCATGAGGACAACTTTGACAATATTGTATCTGATCCTAGTTTGAAATTTTGGTCCAATGAGTATTCCCATAGAAAAGGTTCTTCCATTTGGATCTTTAGGATGGTCAAATTCATGAGGAAAACTTTGACAAGATGTGTTCCGATACTCGTTCGACAAATTGGTCCAAATAGGATTGCGAAAGAAGAGGTTCCTCCATTTGGATCTTAAGTATGTTACAAATCATGAGGACAACTTTGACAAGAATGGTTCCGATCCTTGTTCGACATTTTGATCCAAAAAGGATTACCAAAGAAGAGGTTCTTCCATTTGGATCTTTAGGATGGACAAAATCATGAGAACAACTTTGACAAGATTTGTTCCGATCCACATTCGATGTTTATGTCGAAAGAGGATTCACAAACAAGAGGTTTCTCTATTTGGTTGACATGATAAGTTTCGATCCTCGTTCATCATTTTGGTCCAATGAGGATTCCCAAAGAAGATGTTCCTCAATTTGGATATTTAAGATGAACCAAATCATGAGGCAAACTTTGAGAAGATTGGTTCCGATCCTCGTTCGACATTTTGGTCCAAAGAGGATTCGCAAAGAAAAGCTTCCTCAATTTGGATCTTTAGTATGGTCGAAATCATGAGGACAACTTTCACAAGATTGGTTCTGATCCTCATTCTACATGTTGGTCCAAAAAGGATTCCCAAAGAAAAGCTTCCTCCATCTGGATCTTTAGGATGGACTGATTCTTGAGGACAACTTTGACAAGATTGGATTCGATCCTCGTTCAACATTTTGGTCCAAAAGTATTCCCAAATAAAAGGTTCCTCCATTTCGATCTTTAAAATGGACCAAATCATGAGGAAAACTTTGACAACATTGGTTCCGATCCGAGGTTCCTCCATTTAGATTTTTAAGATGGTCCAAATCTTGAGGAAAACTTTGAAAACATTGATTCTGATCCTCGTTCGACATTTTTGTTCAAAGAGGATTCCCAAAGAAGAGGGTCCCCCATTTGCATCTTTAGGATGGTCCAAATAATATGGAAAAGTTTGACATGATTGATTCCGATCTGAGGTTCCTCCATTTAGATCTTTAAGATTTACTAAATTATGAGGACAACTTTGACAAGATTGGTTCCGATCCTTGCATGACATTTTGTTCAAAATGGATTCCCAAAGAAGAGGTTCTTCCATTTGGTTCTTTAGGATGGTCCAAATCATGAGGAAACGTTTTACAAGTTTTGTTCCGATCTGAGGTTCCTCCATTTGGATCTTAAGAAAGGTCCAAATCATGAGGACAACTTTGACATGATTGGTTCTGATTGTCGTTCGACATTTGGGTCCAAAGAGGATTCCCAAAGAAGAGTTTCCTCCATTTGGATCTTTACGATGAACCAAATCCTGAGGAAAACTTTGACAATATTGGTTCTGATCTAAGGTTCCTCCATCTGAATATTTAGGATGGACTAAATCGGGAGGAAAAATTTGACAAGTTTTGTTTCAATTCTCGTTCGACATTTTAATCCAAAGAAGAGGTTTATCCATTTGGAAATTTAGGATGGTCAAAATCATGAGGAAAACTTTCACAAGATTATTTCCGATCTGATTGTCCTCCATTTGGATCTTTAAGATGGACCAAATCATGAGGACAACTTTTACAAGATTGGTTCTGATCCTCGTTCGACATTTTGGTCCAAAGAGGATTGCCAAAGAAGAGGTTCCTTCATCTGGATCTTTAGGGTGGACCAAATCATGAGGACAACTTTGACAAGATTGGTTTCGATCCTCGTTAGATATTTTTGTCCAAAGGGGATTCCCAAAGGAGAGTTTCCTCCGTTTGGATCTTTAGGATAGTCCAAATCATAAGGACAACTTTGACAAGATTGGTTTCGATCTTCGTTCAACATTTTGGTCCAAAGAGGATTCCCAGAGAAGAGGTTCCTCCAATTGGATCTTTAGGGGTCCAAATCATGAGGAAAACTTTGAGAAGTCTTGTCTTGATCCCAGGTTCCTCCATTTGGATCTTTCAGATGGACCAAATCATGAGGAAAACTTTGACAAGATTGGTTCCGATCTGAGGTTCATTCATTTGGATCTTTAGGGTGGACCAAATAATGAGGAAAACTTTGAAACGATTGGTTCCGATATGAGGTTCCTCCATTTGGATCTTTAAGATGAACCAAATCATGTGTAAAACTTCGACAAGATTGGTTTCGATTTGAGGGTCCTCTGTTTGTATCTTTAGGATGAACCAATTCATGAGGACAACTTTGACAAAATTGATCTTTTGGATGGACTAAATCTTGAGGAAAACTTTGACAAGATTGGTTCAGATCCTCGGTCGATATTTTGGTCCAAAGTGGATTCCCAAATAAAGGGTTTGATATGAAAACCCTAGATTTGGATCAAGAACCCGTTGATGAACCCTTGAGTCACCAAGATGTACAACCCCCAAGGTAATTTACAAAAATCCAAAGAACATGAGTCAAGAAGATTATTCCTAGATCTATGATCTTGAAATAAGAAGAACTTGTTTCTTATCTCAAGATTGAAACAATCCACAAACACTTTAGATCATGAGTGTTTTATTGTTTCTAAACAAGTAATCTAAAGCAAAACTACTAAGTTATGCAGGATCATCCTACCAATCTTGTCAAAGTTGTCCTCATGATTTTGTCTAGATAGTGGAGGATTCCCAAAGAAGAGGTTTCTCTTTTTGGATCTTTAGGATGGACCAAATATGAGGAAAACTTTGACAAGATTGGTTCCGATCCTCGTTCGACATTTTGGTCCAAAGATGATTCCCAAAGAAAAGCTTCCTCCATTTGGATCTTTAGGATGGACCAAATCATGAGGACAACTTTGACAAGAAAAGTTCCGATCCTCGTTCGACATTTTGGTCCAAAATGATTCCGAAAGAAGAGGTTCCTAAATTTGGAATTTTAGGATGGTACAAATCATGAGGACAACTTTGATGGGATTGGTTCCAATCCATATTCGACATTATAGTTTAAAGAGGATTCTAAACGAAGAGGTTCCTCCATTTCGATCTTTAGGGTGGACTAGATCATGAGGTCAACCACTACAAAAAATTTCACAAAAGATAACACTAAGTGTTTTTAACTGATGACACGCACTACTAGATTACTGTCAATTTGCGACTAGAACATGACGTAGCTTTATTGCGACTTAACGAGTTGCAAAACTAAGCGTTGACCATGAGCTACCATTTGGTCGCAAAAATTGGACCAAAATGCGATCGGTGTATTTAAATAGATGTAAAAAAGTGTGTGAATTTATGGCGCCAAATTTACGACCGTCGAGTAGTAAATATTTACGACCATCCGGTCGTAAAAAATGACCCACACATTTTTAGTCACAACATTTGGCGCGAATGCAGAATTACGATCAGTTGATCATAAATATATATCGACTAGGAGGTCGCTTTAAAGCGACTCTCCTTATTCCCGGTCACTTTTTTTGGAGGGAAATATTCTGAGACCAATTACGACCAAATGGTCGCAAATAGGCCACTATGTGGTCACAAGAAATGGAGGGATTATTACTTATCTTCCAGCCAATTTTCGTGACGACTTGGTCTCAAAATGACAGATTAACCCCCTATAAAATGCACTTCCATAGATAGTTTATGAACACAAAAAAAAGAGAGTGGATATACATTCGTTTAGTTGAGGGTTTTTTGAACGATGAATTCGTTGCAGGGGTTCATCAATTTGTTGAGTTTTGCATGGGAACTGGGTATTATGAAAAATATGGTCAGAAAATACAATGTCCATGCAGAAAATGTGACAACAGAAAAATCATACCGGTTCCTGATTTGAAGAAGCATCTTTATAGTCTTGGTTTTGTGCCAAATTATTATCACTGGGTGTACCAAGGTGAAACGAAGGAAATGTTTGACGCTGCTGTACAAGAATCTTGACAGTATGAAGGAAGCAACTCGAATGTTGATGTTGCACTCCATATTGAAGAAAACCAGCTTGGTCAAATGCAACAGATGATAATGGATGGTGTAGGGTATGGTAATGAAATTAATCGCGAAAAAGAATATGAAGAAAAAACTTTTGTTGAGGAGGAAATGAATTCAGAAGCACGTAAGATGCACGAGATGCTGACCACAGCTAGTCGACCGTTGTATGAAGGATGTGGGGTTTAGCCAACTTTCTACAGCTACAAAACTTTTAAATATAAAAAGCGTAGTACCATATACTAGTTATAGGATTTCATTCAATTGCATCATGGTTTCGTTGATGCGCTCTTCCAGAAAACACGCTACTAGAGAGTTTGTACGACATGAAAAAGCTAGTGGAGGATCTCGGTTTGCCCGTGGAGAGAATAGATTCATGTCGAAATGGATGCATGATATACTGAGATGTGGATGAGAGTCTGCATCACTGCAAATTTTCCTTTCAGCCAAGATATAAACAAGGGAGAAGCAATCTGATTCCACAAACCCGCACAATAACCTGGAGCAGGAAAGCTTGGACCAAACTGGGAAGGTCCATATTGCGTCACTGAAGAATTCAAGCTGGGAACTTATCGCCTCAAAAACCAAGAGGGGAAGTCAACTCCAAGGGCTTGGAACGCCACACATTTGAGGATTTATCATATGTAAGAATGAAAAAAGCTATGTAAACACTTGGCCGAAGAGGCCCATTTTCAAATTAATATATGAGTATTGCATAGTTTTCCTACAAACATCTAAGTATTTCCTCAACTAAAAGCCCTAACCAGTTAGGCAAATCTCCAAGTCATCAGATATACATTAAAAAAAAAAGACAGACTCAGTTAGAGATAGAAAAAGGAACGAGGCAACAAGTAAGTAAAACACCAAGTTTTATTTCGCAACAAACAAGTAAGGCTTGGACCAACATATCGGGAACTCGGTCGAAAAGAATTATAAGAATTGTACGAAAGAAAAAAGATTTGTTGCAACTCTGAGTTATGTCGGTCGAGGTATCAACGTCAGAAACGGTGAAGATGTCTTCCTAGGAGAAGATGAGGGTATTGTCCGGAGAACAACTAGCTGATCCATCAAATCACCCAAGACGAACTCCAAGAAGAGAATGGGGGTCTTGTCCAAAGAGAGCTGGCTACTCCACCAACTCACCACATCCGAGGCCGTGACGTATCTCGGAAAATGGTCTTCATAGAACAAGTGGAAAAAGGTGAGAATCTCCGAGCTCTGAGGTCAACCAGCAGGCCTAAAGGAAATCCATTCCTACCACTCTCTAACTCGGTCGAAGATCGCTTCTCCAATTAAGTCACGACAAAGACAGGTGTGGAGTGATGGAGAACTCTCATTTTCATCGAAGAATGGCTCTGCCCATCTGAAGGAAGGAAAGAAAGCTTGACCATGCTTCCTTAAACCAATAGAAACACCACTCTCAGTGCAGAATCCCTAACGGTCCCGCAACGCAGGAGAATCATCAAGGGCAAACATGAAGAGTCACCTCGCCGCTACTCGTTCTGATACTTTTGATTAGTGGCAGGGGAGGGGGGAGCTACTGATTAGCGCAAACAACTTGAACTCTAAGGTCTACCCACACAGGTGTGGAGGATTACGATTAAGAGGTTCAAGTCGCCCAAGGCCAACCAAACAGGTGTTGAAGGTTACGATCAAACGTCTTCCATAAAGGCCACAATTAAGGAAGGCCAAACATGGAAAAGGAACAAAAATACATGGGAAAACTGAATCTGTATCAGAGAATCTGGCAATGGAAAGGAGGGGCAGATTTTGAAAAAATGGCTCAAGATGTGAGTGGGAAATGCTGAAGGCCTATTAAAAGAGCCAAACAACCGTCGAGATGGCGCCACGTGTCTAACATCCTGCGCGACATCACAATTGGCGGTGCATGCAAGATGATGTGTATGTTAAATCGCAATTAAGGCGGTTAACTGCCCCTAATTAAACGCAATAAAGGCAATTTAATGGGAATGACTAACGGTTGACACGACCAATCACAGCGTGACATCACCACCTCGAGAGATGGAACGCCTTGATGCATCGAACAACTCCGTATTAAATATAAGTCGTTTCGACTTCTAGATAGGAGACCTCCTCCCCCACTATAAAAATAATGGTTGCATTAAGATGTCCCTCAGTCCCCACGATCAATTGACAAGTGACTGTAACTATGGACAACTCAACTGCAACTTCGAAGTAACCAAGAAAGTCCTAAAGTTCGAAAACCGAGAACTTAGGATGGAAAACACCAGGCTCACCCTTGCCCTCCTGAAGAAGGACGATAGAGAAGTGGATATAAAGGGGCTGAGGGATGAGCTCAGGAGCACCCTAAAAGCTCTGGAGGAGTCAAACGGCCGAATAGAGCAACTGGAGAAGAAAAATCACTCCCTCGGAGAGGATAAGGAGATCTCGATAATGGTATAGGGTTACAGACGATCCGAATGCTACTATGTGTTCAAAGATCACCTGCGAGCTGTGAAGAACCTCTTGAACTATTACGATGAGGAAAATAAGTCCCTCAAGGAGGAACTAGCATAATCAAAGCGACGTAGGAGATCTACAGTCATCATCGACAGCGATGAAGACTAGAAGGCTAGTCAAAAGACAGAGACGTGTAGTTAGGTTATTTTGTTCATCTAATGTACAAGAAAAGAAAAAAGGAAATTATATATTTTGTTTTAATTATTAATACGCTTTCTTCGCCAAATCAAAATCCTCGGTCCGTCCGAGCATTTAGAAGCCTTCTTCAGAAGTAAAAGTCTCAGTCCGTCTGAGCATTTAAAAGCCTTCCCTAGAAACGAAGGCCTCGATCCGTCCGAGCATATAAAAAGCCTTCTCTGGAAGCGAAAGCCTCGGTATGTCCAAGCATTTAAAATTCTTCTCTGGAAGCGAAAGCCTCGGTCCATCTGAGCATTTAAAAGCCTTCCCCGAAAGTGAAAGCCTCAGTCTGTCCGAGCATTTAAAAGCCTTCCCGGAAGCAAAAGCCTCGGTCCGTCCTAGCATTTAGAAGCCTTCTCCGGAAGTGAAAGCCTCGGTCCGTGTGAGCAAATAAAGCACTTACGGATGCCTAAGGGATGAAACATGGGAGTATTGAAATGTTCTAATCCTTTTCCGGAAGCAGAAGCCTTGGCTTATCCAAGCACTTAAAGCCTTCTCCAGAAGCAAAAACCTTAGCTCATCCAAGCACTTTAAAGCCTTCTCAAGAAGCGAAAGCCTTGGACTGTCCAAGCATCCAAAGCCTTCTCCAGAAGTGAAAGCCTTGGCTAACCCAAGCACTTTAAAGCCTTCTCTGGAAGCGAGAGCCTTGATTCATCAAAGAGTTCAAGGTCTTCTTTGGAAGGAAAGGAATTCTCGCCTCGATAAGCGACTAAGCCTTTGTTTGAAGTACAAAACAATTCAATGAGAGAATACTTCGTTGAATGGAGCATTGTGAAATGGGGAGAGGAGAAGCGAACAACAAATCGGAGGAAAAAGAGTATGTAAGAAAATAGATTATATGTTCTTAAATACAAAAAAGTCAATATGAAAAGAAACATAGTTCAAGAGAGGGGCTCCACAATCCGGATTCTTGCCCATACAGAATTAGATAGAAACGTAATTAGTCTCAATAGGAGAAGGATCCACAGGGGCATCATCAGTCACGGTAATGCCATCACCTAAGACCTGGATTCCTGCGTCGTCATCAACCCATCTTGAGTTGAAGTTCCACCCTGGGGAGCAAGCAAGCGTTGGGCTTTCTCTATTAACTCCAACCGAAGCTTAATGGCGTCGCTATGCGCAACCGGGATGATTGGGTCTCAGTCTTCTTTGGCAATCTCCAAAAGTGCCTTGATTGAATCTCCACCGACCTCCAACCCTATAAGGATAGTCTGCGCTGAGACTGCAGTCACCTCGGCCAGTTTCTCCTTAAGTCTACCAACAATTTCCTTGAACGGAAAAAGTTCGACCACCTGAGACTTCAAAGGCAACAATTTGACCACTTGGGATCACAACAAGTTGTTTACCGAAGAGACTACGGCCAACTCTTTCCTAACACTTTTCAGCGATTCTACCTCTCGATTAAAGCCCTTCAAGGCCTTGGCTTTCTCCTTGATCCCAGTGTCCAGAAGCTTCAGAGTCTTGATCCTTCCAGCCTTGGCTTTGCCATGAAGTTGCAATAAATCCTCATTAAGCTTTTGGAGACGTTCGTTCTCTTCCCAGATACGCTCAAGTTCAGGCAAATGGCCAAGGTTCTCAGCCTCCAAAGAGAAAATTCTCCCTTTTTCTTTAGCAAGCTCAGTTTTTAGCCAAAGACCGGCAGTAAGCGCTGAATCCAGATGACGAGACTGATGCCTCTTCTTCTTCATCTCTGCCATCTCACACTCTAAGCTACGATGCTTCAGTAAAAGGCTCTCCATGTTGAGAGTCATTCGAGCCATAGCTTGGGTCCCCTGAAAGAACAGGCACAACCGAACTCAGCATAGAAAAGGAGAAAGCAGAAAGCATTGGGGTATTACCAGACAAACCAGCCAAGTGCGGTAGCACATGCGTTCGAAGGTCTTCTCATCACTCTCATAATCAAAGAGAGGGTCCAGTTGCACGACCTCCATGTCAGGAGAAAATCCGACAGCATCGACAGCTCGTCGAAAAAAGAAATCCTCAGATAGGGAGTGCTCCTCAAAACTAGACCTAGGAGTTGCAAATTTTTGAAGCAGACAAGATCCATTATTCTCGCCTCCAGGCCCACTTGCTGAAGCCGAAGCCCCGACTGATGGAGGAGGATTAGCCAGCATCATCGATTTCGAGGGGCCCGAGGCATTGAGGTCAAGCGATCCATCAATGGTTTTGACGTCCTACGGTGCTGAAAGAGCATCCTGTTCAAACTCCTTAGAATCAGAAGAAAGAAGATTAACGTGCTCAGAAGAAGGCGAGTCCGCCTCAGAAGGAAATGAATGATAAACCATCTCAGGATGCATCTGGACATATTCATCCACACCCCTTACCGCGCGCTCATATGCATCAAGGATTCCACCCCTTCTCCATTTCGCAGTGGGGAAATCCGTAGGATGTTCCGCTTGGAGACCCGCGGGAGGATCCGCAACAGGAGCTATTGCGCTCTCTGTGGTGACTTCTGAAATGTCTGTTGCCGCGGCCTGCCCAGTCCCCAAAGGACGACGACATTTGGATCCAGCCACCTCTTTTCCTTTCCGATTGAGTGAAGGCGCCATTGTAACCCTGTTCCTTCTCATGCCCTAAAGGAGAGTGAAAAAAGCGTCAGAGTCACTAGAGCTCGGAATTGGGGTAAGTTGCACACTAGACATTCTCTTGCTGAGACCTATAATACAACTGATCTAAGTCAACTGCGCGACACCAAAATAAATGTAAAAGAGAGAAGGAAAAATAGAAAAGGAGTGGCCAAGATGAAATACTCACGAGGAGCAACAGGCACGAAATTTGCTGGAGGAGTCCAAAGCTTGGCGAAAACTAGCAAAGGGTGCTGGGTAAACCCTTCCAGATTGAAAGGGCCCAACTCTTCAAGAACCTTACAGTGTCCAAGAATCTCTTTGGAAATGCTCTTCGAAAGCGAATCCTTCACCAAAATAAGAAACCGAAAGTTGTTAGCATGGCTATAGACAAACAAAACACGAAGTAATTCAGAACTCATTCTCTCACCCTCATTCTCTCACCCTCATCCTCCCATGAGGCAGGAAGAGTCCAATCCAGCCTTTGTCACCAGAGGTCTAGTCTACCAAGGCAGGTTTTTTATGGGTCTGAAGAAGGAAGCGTACCTGATCCTGGACGTTCAGATGAAGGGACGAAAAATGGGTAACCATGCCCAAAGTGGGTCGGAAACCCAAACCCGAACACACCACTATGAGGGTGACCGAAGACCTCAAGGTGTTCGGCATGAGTTGACCCAAAGCAAGACCACTACTCCGGAGCAACTCCGCTATTAGGAAAGGAAGGGGTAACCGAACCCTCCATTGAAAAAATCGCGGATAAAGAGTAGTACCTCTCCTGGGGAAAGATAAACTCATTCCGACTCCACAGGAAGCCTACTCTCAAAGTCTAAGGAAATGCCGTACTCGGCCCTCAACCTGTCAAGTCCCTCTTGCGTCATTTTTTTCTGGAAATGAACGGGACCTACATTCTCGATTGCACCCGTCGACTGAACCTTCTTTTTCCTATTACTCTCCCCAGCCCCATCCTCTGTCGGATTGGCGGTAGGAGAATTAGAAACATCAACATGGTCAATAAGAGAGAGCTCCTCTCCCTCCGACGATGTGAGGACAGATGGGATGGTCTTGGATTTTGGCTTACTTCACTTGGAACGACTCTTTTTCTTTTTCTTTTTCACCGCCTCTACAGCAGGCACAGAAGAAGGGGAATTGGAGGAGTCAGAAACAGTGACTGGGCCCATCAAGGAAGAACCCCCTCCCACCAATGGGTGAGAGGTAGGGAGAGGCTGGGATCCACGTCTAAACCTGCTTAGATCTCAGAAAGAGACCCAAACCCACTCACGGACGGAAGGGAATCTTCCTCAATTGGGGAACGAGAATCAACCATAGGCTCATTTCCCTCAGGTTCTCTCCGAGATGAGGGACCAATACCAGATTCTTGAATATGCACAGAGGAAGGGGAATACCAAACTCAACTATCTCGAAAACCATACCGTCATAATCGTTATCGTTCCCTACTACTACCCTCAGAGTCCTATGACCCCTAACTATGGAGGTCTCTTCAAAGTTATCCATGACGGAAGAAAGATAAGAGGACAGAGGAAAAAGGTGAAAGACTAACCTTCAAAAGAAGACAGGGAAAGCTTCAAAGAGACGGATCGAAAATGACAGAGAATCGTTCGAAAGCGAAGAGTCTTCAAACAACTTTTGGAATTCGAATGGCAAACGAGTCATTAATTCTGAAGGAGGAGACTATTTAAAGGAGGGAACACTCATCCAACCACCGTGACGCGTGGAGGGCGGTGCGACGATCCGCATAGAAACGCTTCGTTGGGAACCTAAATCACTTCAAAGCCCAACAGATTAATTTTTCTGAAGGATCGCATTCCCCGAATCTAACAAGTCCACGTGGAGGCACGACGATCCGAAATCGTGAATAGAGTCATCGGAAGCATGAACCAGCATAGGGCCGAAACAGTTTATTTTCCGACGAGTCGCGTTCGTCTGTCATCTCAAGTCAATCACGGATCAAAACGAACGCCACGTCTCAGATCCAAACATATACTATTTCTCGCACCGGACTTTCTGATCCAGGAAATAGCGAAAACTGTAAAGGGTAAGAATAGCCCTCACACGAGCCGTGTACATCAGACCAGCCCACTTAGGTCCAAGGCCATCTGGATTGCCGCTTGAAGGAGCTAATCTTCTTCGGGCCATTAAAAGATCCATTAAGCCTAGTTCAAACACTAGCTCAGTCATGAGGTCCACGATCAGGGTACTATAAAGCTCACTTGACCTATCAAATCAAGTAAGTTCACAATTTCACATATTTCAAAACCCTAATACTATCTTGTGGCGCAAGCTACTTCTCACCTACCACCACCTAACTTGATCGTCGGAGGGTCCTTGGCCAATACCACACTGGTGCCCCTCTTACCGTAAACTTGCTTCTTGTCTCAGGTAGCTACGTCATCGAGAGACCCAACACGTGATGTAGCGTGTTCAACCGTGTGGGAAAGATCCACCAGATAAACATCCCACACAGGCATTAGTCAAAGTTTTTTTTTATAGAATTAAAAAAACATACATTTATATTTGAATCGATTTGGGGGAAGTTTTCTTCTTTTTTACGATATTTTTTATGAAATTTGGATTTTAAGGTCAAAGTAAATTTTGATTTTGCACCTAAATTGCAAAACTGATGATGGGTGGTCAATATGAAATTTTGTCAGTTTTGCTGTAATTGAGGTTGTAATATTTTTTACTCACAAATTCTATTTATTTTTATTATGACTTTTATTGATAATAATTATTTCTGGTATTCATGATATTAATATTGTATGTATTCAGTGGGTTATTATGTGTTGGATTCAATTCTATGTGTTTAAATCTTTATTTAATCTTTAGTTATTTGAGATGTTTGTGTATTCTGATGTACAAATTATTTTTGGATAATAATAAAAAAAATCATTCATACTACGATATGAATCAATTACTTTGGTATATACAACTTCTGTAATATTGATTCTGAATTAGCATATGGTGCAATATTATTATCTTTATATGTTTCTGAGTTAATGATAAAGTATGTAAGGAAGTCATAAATTCAAAATTTTATTCCAATTGAATTAATTGAAACAAGAAGTTACCAAAGTAACCTCTCTTATGTAAATTATTTTATGAGGGATTTTAAAGTTTAAGGTATATGTAAATTTATGCGAATATTAATTGGCCAAAAGGAAGGTTATTGTTTGGTATAATTACATACACACTTGTGATATATATATGTGTCAATTATAAAGTCATTTGCATGTAAATAATAAATCGATCAAAAGGTAATTTTATTATTTGATATGAATTTACTGTCAATTATATTATCATGAATCAAGATACCACTTACAGTTATTATTATTGTCCAAAGACTTGATATTAATGTTGTACTCGATATCTTGAGATGGGAATTGCCCTTCTTTGAATTTATTAATTATTACAATGATAAAGTATAATGTGAGCATAGTTTACTTTGTTCTCTCTAATTCATATATGAGGATGTCCAACTAAATGTAGGTTTTTCCGACCATATGGAAAGAAATTGGACTCCAAAATAGTAAACAATTATTTTATTGGTTATGCTGAATGATCCAGGGGTATAAATTTTATGGTGTCACAATAAATAAATTTTTTTAGAGATGGGATCTACAATAGTTTATAGGAAGTTGAGTTGAGGAAGAAATAAAGTTAAAGATAATCGAGTATAAGGAAGCTGTAAGGCCCCAGATTTCCAAATAAGATAATTAGAAATTTTGTTTATAAATAGTATGCTTGCGTGTGTATGTTAGGCACTTTAGAAATTATTTTTTAGCTAATGTGGGTTAATTGATGATTAACCATAGTTAAGGGTTAACTAGGGGTGGATTTTGTTCTAAAAGAACTTGTTAACCATGGTTAGTTAGTAGAAAGAGACTAGTTAGCAATTGAAAATAAGGAAGGGACTTGAGAATAGCATTAGGAGGTGGAGGGACTTAGGAAGAAATAAAAGAGGTGGAGGGAAATTTGAGCAAATAACCATCTTAATATTTATTTTTACTTTGGAAAATAGAAGTATAAAAGGAGAATTAAAAGGAAAGGAAAAAATATATATACAAAAGACATTCTCTCTACTCCATTCATCTCTCTCACCGTCGCCCCCCCATCCTCTTTTTGGCAATTTGTCTCTCCATTAATTTCTCTTGATTTTGGGTAGAATCAAGTTGGGTTTTGGTTAAGTTATGATAGAATCATCATCCAAGGAAGACTCAAACAAGAATCATTTAGTCTCAAGAAGGTTCAATGTAACGTCCTGTTATTTTACACGGAGTTTTTTTTTTATTTATTATTTTTTTAATTATTATTATATGATGTAAAGCACTTAATTTAATTTTAGAATTTATTAATTTAAATTTTAAATTTAATTTAGAATTTATAACTTTGAATTTACGAGTTAATTTCGTCCGTAAATCCTTTTAATTGCATTATTAGTTTAAATTTAGTTTGGGGCATATTAATAATTATTAACGGGCCAATTAATAATTATTAATCACCTTTTACCTAGTTTAAGTGCTTTGGGTTAAGTTTTAAAAGCTAGAAGCAAAGGAAGGGTGTTTTCGTAATTCTTCATTCACTTTAAATTCAACTATCCTTATCTTCTTCTTCATTATTGACCAAAGTAAAAAAAATATCAAAATTTCCTCTCCTTGCTTCTCCCATGGCCGCCCATACCAAGCTCATTTCAGCTCTTGGATTTTAATCAATTCTTGACCGTTTTCGATGAGGTCATTTGCGTTGGATTGCTAGGGACGAGGGCTATCTATCCCACCTAACCTCATGTCGTTTCTTGTTCCCTAAGGGGAGCCCTAAAATGTAAGTTTTGAAAACTTTTTACATGGTTTTGTTCATTTTTTATTATAAATGAGTTTTGAAGTTGAAATCATGAATTTCCATCAAGGAATTTGACGATTTTGAGCTCGGATTTTCGAAAAACACTATTCACTTGAAAACACTATTCATCTGAAATCACTATTCACCCGAAAATCACACTTTTTCTCTCATTAGATTTGAATTGTAATTCGTTGATCGATTGATGACTTGTAGGTGCGATTACTCGTTTGTTGGTTCGTGGGCACTTGGTTGTCACGGGAGCATTCGAGGTGAGAATAAATAGAATTTAAAGTAGCTTTAGAAACCGAATAAGTTGAACGATTTGTAGAATCGGAAGTTGAGATTAAGATTCGAACTGAAAGGATTAAAGTAAGTGAGCTAACATGCTTAGGCTTGGAGTAAGTTACAATTGAGTGAGAGAACTCATGGATTTCTCGAAGGAAACGTTTAACTCTTGGAAGTTCTAAGTTTAGATTAGTTCCGAGGCTTAAGAATGATTATCGGAAGTTGAAGGTTTCGAGTATAATGGAATGAATAAGGAACTTGTTTATGGAGACTTTATGATAAAGTTAGTAATTCAAGTTTAACTAAAGGCCGTTTGGCTTGATTTATTTATTGTTTTCTTATTAGAAGTTCCTAATTTCTCATTTTATGTATAAGAGTATTACGTGATCCATTTACCTTTATGTTCTTTCCATTAATTTGAATGTTTATACTTATTTACTTGCACTTGAAAGCATATTCATATCATATCATATCATATTGCATAATCGATTATTGGGAGGAATAATGAGGCAATGCATAGACTGAGTGAGCTTGCATTGTCTGGTATTATTCGTTTTATGTATACGTATATGTACATGAGGAATGCTAAAGGGCTGCGGGACTTTGCATGATCGGAGGAGATGGATAATGAGATAATGATGGAACTATACAAGTTCACATTATCTAGTATTATCCATAATTACTATGATACATATACGAGGATACAGGGGTGCATTGAACCTTGTATTCGGTGGGTGAGATAAAGAGGTGAATGAGCTTAGCCTACAGAGCATTCATTACCTGTCATTATTCACTAGAGGTGGGAAGATATTATTGAAAGTAATTTGTATATTTTTATTTTGGAAAGTGAGTTTAATGAGGTGAATGAACTTAGCCTACGGGAGTTTCATTACCTGTCATTATTCACTAGAGATGGAAAGATATTATTGAAAGAAATTTGTATATTTTATTTTGGAAAGCGAGATAATGAGGTGAATGCTTAGTCCTACGGGAGCTTTCATTACCAGACATTATTCGCATGTGATGGTTATATTAATGTAAAGGTTGTGTGCCTTTTACACTTGTTTAGTGAGTTAATGAATGTTTAAATATGTTAAAACCGAGTGAGCTTAGCATTATTTATTAAAGAAAAGGAATGTAAACTTTATAGTTTGAATTACTATAGAGAAAAGAAATGAAACATTATGTATGTTATAAATTTCCATAGAGAAAAAGAATGAATTATGATGATAACCGAGTGCTATAAGAAAGAAGAATGAAATTGAGTTGTATAATGAGAGAATACAAGGGTGTGTTTAACCTTGTATAATTATCATGTTATATATATGAGAACTAGATTCTCAATTAATTGGAAGATCTTGAAATTGGAGATTAACACTTGAATGTTGTGACGACCCGACTTCTTTTAAATCATTTAAAAACTAAAACACAGCGGAAGTCTTAGTATTTAAAAAAAACAGCGTGGATATATTTGAAACATAGACTATCCAAAACCTGTATACATTTTTCACATCAGAAAATTTAAAAGCAAGGAAATGCAATTTCTTTTCCAAAGTTTAAAGAAGTTTATAATCATAAAAGTTAAGACGAAAAGCTCTTATGAGCTTATATAAAATTTTACATCTCAAAAGACACAAAATAAAACAAAATAAGTCCATGGACTTTAAAATACTCCTAGTCCATCTTAGCATCATCATCCATCGTTCAAGCTGCACCATCTCCTCTCCCACGACCCCGAGCATGAGTGTTACTTATTCTTTACTAAAACTCCCAAAATTTGGAGGAATGTTTTCATATCCAATACCTCTTACTGGTTCATCCTTTTAATACCTCGTACTATATATAAGTTTACCCTTCCTTTATGTTTAATCAAATAATAATAATCGCGTTCGGACTTAACATAACCAACAATCACAATTACGATAATGACAATAATGTTAGCATACGTAGTCCAACCACTATTCATTAACTCGTTAAACAAGTGTAAAGGCCACACATCCTTTACATCAATATAAACATCACATGCGAATAATGTCAGGTAATGAAGCTCCCGTAGGCTAAGTTCCTTCACCTCATTATCTCGCTTTCCAAAATAAAATATTCAAATTCCTTTTCAATAATGTCTATCCATCCCAGTGAATAATGACAGGTAACGAAGCTCTCGTAGGCTAAGTTCATTCACCTCATTAAACTCACTTCCAAATAAAATATATGAATTCTTTTCATTAATATCTTCCCACCGCTAGTGAATAATAACAGGTAATGAAGCTCCCGTAGGCTAAGTTCATTCACCTCATTATCTCACCCACCGAATACAGGTAATGAGCTCTCGTAGGCTAAGTCATACCATGTATCTTCGTATATGTATCATAGTAATTATGGATAATACCATATAATGTGAACTCGCATAGTTCCATCATTATCTCATTATCCACCTCCCCCGATCATGCAAAGTCCCGCAGTCCTTAGCATTCCTCATGTACATATACGGAAACATAAAACGAATAATACTAGACAATGCAAGCACACTCAGTCTATGCATTACCTCATTATTCCTCCCAATAAACGATAATGCAATATGGGATGATATGATATGAATATGCTTTCAAGTGCACGTAAGTAAATATAAACATTCAAAGTAATAGAAAAAAACATAAGGGTAAATTGATCACGTAAAACTCTTAAACATAAAATAAGAAAGTAGAAACTTCTGATAAGAAAAACAATAAATAAATTAAGCCAAACGGCCTTCAGTTAAACTTACTTACTAAATTTATCTTAAAGTCTCCATTTCAAATTATTCTAATTCTTCCAATAAGTACTTGAAGTTCCCTAATCAAGTTTCTTATTCAATCCATTAAAATCGAAACCTTCAACTTCTGATAATCATTTTTAAGCGTTAGACCTAACCTAAACTTAGAATTTCCGAGTGTTAAACATTTCCTTCTAAACACTTATGAGTTCTCTCAACTCGAAATTAGAACTAACTCCCAATTCTAACAAGTTAGCTCACTTTATTTTATCCTTTCGATTCAAACCTTAAGCTCGACTTTCGATCCTACAAATCATTCATCTTATTCGGTTTCTAAAACTACTTTAAATTCTATTTATTCTCACATTGGTAAAAGTAGAATTCGCTCCCGTGTTTCGAAAGATCGATCTAGCAATGGTCCACAAACACCTACAATTAAATTACATCTAACAATCATTAATTAACCAAACATCAAACAATCGTCATCTAAAAGCATAAAATGACGAAAAACCGGAAAAAGCTCAAGGAGGCTCTCAGCCCCTTCAAGGAAAATAGGTCTCGGGTTTGGTTTCCCGGCTTTTAGGCAATTTAGAGGTGTTTCAGGTTGGTTTCAAGTAGTTTAGAAGTTCCCGATTTAAATGGGTAATGATAATTTAGATTTTTGGGCAACAAATTGATTTCCCGAATTTAATTACAATAAACAATTATTCAATAATAAGACATCCCAAAACAGCCCACAAAACGTATTTTTTCAAACGGGACGGGTTTTGGCTCAAACTCGGGTTTAGGGTTAAGGAAAGTTTCTAAAATCACGTAAAACAACTTCCGTAGTTGAAATCATCGAGTTTATCGGCAAGAAATCGAAAATTTCAACTATGGAATCCATTAAAACACTATTTGAAGAAATTTTAGAAACTTTGTCATACCTGGAGGCCTTTAGAAAACTGATGGAAAGCTTGATTGTTAGGTTGAAAAGAATCCTAGGACTGAGAACTTTCCCATGCAATCGGAAATGGAACGATCCGTTGAGAAACGAACAAAACCCGAAAATTTTCCCCAAACCCTTTATACCCACGGTTTTTAGAGAGGTGAAGAGAAAGAATTTTAGTCAACTTTTGTTCAAATGGCAATTTAAAGATGAAGTGAATAGTGAATTGATATTTTAAGAATTTCAGAAATTACGGTTACGTCCCTTTAATGACTTTTAACTTATAAATCGAAACCCGTTAAAAAATTTAACGAATTCATTGAAAATAATAATAAAAAATGATCAAATAGTTCAATAAATTATTGACCTTGAACATAAAAAACCAAAAAACAAACAAATTTGTTAAAAATACCTATGAAAAATAGTTCAATAATTAATTGAATTATAGTTCAATAATTAATTGAACTATAATTATGCTATTTGAGTAATTTTTAAAAAGTTATGACATTTTAGTAATTAGTATGTAGGTTTATGCTATCTGAGACAAATTCTTTATTAATTTTGATATGTTTTAATTTTTAGGGGTTTGATAAATATTTATAAATTTTACAATTTTTTTTTATTTTTTAACACCTTTATATATGGTATGGTTGTTTTAGGTACAAGGTATATTGGTACGAGCTCTTTATGGATTGTTAGCCCTTCAAGAGGAACGTAGAGTATGTAAACAATTTATAGTTTTATGATTTTTTGCATTGCATTGTATGTGTGTGCCGCTTTGTTTATTTTTTAACTGCATCTTCTGGGTTTTGTAGAAAGTGGATCCTCAGACTGCTGAAGCAATAGACCAGTTTTTGCTGAAACTCAAAGCTTGTGCTGTAGGGGATTCATCTTTCTCTTTCATTTTGGATGACCCAGCTAGAAACAATTTCATTGAGTATCTTAGGTTTTAGCTTTCTAATATATGGCTAAGTGTTTCAATTTTTTATATCTAGTATGTTATTTCGTATTGTTCTTTATAAAATATTTCTCGTCATACTTCAACAAGGAGTCACCATTGTCACCAAAAATAGAGCTTCAAGGAAACAGAAAGGCGGCTAGCCTCATTTTTCCCGATGGAACCCGCCCCGAAAGTGGCGGGAAACCCCGTTCCCAATGTGGACGAGGACGGCTACTAATTTATTAAGGCCAACCCAATCCCTTAAAAAAGTATAAAATTAAATTAAATAACAATATTAAGGTTATTATTTTAAAATTTAAACGGCAAAAATTCCAGTTAAATTCCTTGTTCCCTATGATTTCCCCGAGGGGAATCCTCGTTTTCGTCCTCTCTAAATGATGAATTTACTGGGGATGGGGACATGGAATTTGAGTAGGGACGGGGACGTTCCTTGTTCCTGCCCCTCCCCGTGAACACTCCTAATGATGATGAAGAAGACTCATGTGTGCTGACAATAAAGAGGAAATATACGGCAGTGCCATCGACGAAGAAAAAACAATGACGAAAAAGGAAAAAAATACAGAGAAAGAAAAATCATGTGTGTCATTGAAAAAACAAAGACGAAAAACTTGCGTGATGAAAGAAAAGAAAGGGAAAGAGAAATCGATGAGATTTTAAAAAGGACGACGTCCGAGATTCAAGACGTTGAGATGTAGAAGCAATTAAGGTCACTGCCGGTGAAACGAAGTAGACGGCGCCCAACCACCCTTGCCAACTTGATGATATGAGTGAAGATGCGCTAATTAAATATTTGGGAAAAATATCATTTGTCCAACTTTCACTCAGGTTTTATTTTCGTCCATAAACTTTTAAAAGTGATTGTTTTCATCTATGAAGTTTACAATTTGTTCCGTTTTAGTCCTTTTGTCTATGTTTTTCCATCTATGGCATGTAATTGATAATGTGACATTATATAAATATAAAATGAGTTTAAAGGACATGGAAAACAAATATATAGTCAAGTTTAAGACTATAAATTAAGGAGAAAAAATGAGATTAAACTCACTCTATATTCGTTTTTCCTTGGTCTTTAACCTTATGGTATATTTCCATATTGTCATATCATCAATTTCATACCTCATAAGCCCTTCATTAGTGTCCTAGATGGAAAAACAAAGACAAAAGGACCAAAATGAAATGAGTCATAAAATACAGGGACGAAAAGTGTAACTTTTGAAAGTTTAGGGAAGAAAATAAACTAAAGTGAAAGTTTAGGGTCCAAAGTGGTATTTAACCCTAAATCTTTTATTCTCAGCCATTCATCTTAGAAAATGTAGGTAAATTATATTCAATCTTTTGCAAGCTTATATTCTTTCTCTGAGAATTATTTAGACTCATATTCCCACACTCAACTTTGATTATTTTTTCTACTATTTATACAGTCGTCAAGTTGAGATACCGATTTGAATAAAAGATCATTTAACCACTTTATCTTAAAAACATTTCTCAAAAGAGAATCTACTGAAGCAAATATAAACTAAAACTCTATTGATCTTTTTGTTGGGCCTATTTCCTGTTGTGGAGGAAATTAAAAGCCCAAGCCCTTTAGGGCTGTCTGTGAATGGAAGAAAGAAGCAACTGCCGGCTAATTGAGAAAAAGAGAGAGAAACAGCCGAGGGAGAGAGAATTGAGTTTTTTGAGAGTTTTTACAATTCTGCCTCAAACTTTCAGCAACCGTTTGCAGATTTGTTTATCGTTAGATCGAGCTGAAATTTGGTGAGCGTGTTCCCGGGGCGGGAATTTCAATCTGAACGGTGAAGATCGGGTTTCGAGTCTTCTAACATTAGATTGTATTGAGCAGAAGTGTGCTACTTTTCTAAGTGAGGTTTCTCCAATTTCTCATTTATTGTTTGCCAAGATTACTCTTTATCTTGATGTTGATGTTGTATGCCTCTAGTATTATCTAGAGAGGACTTGTTGTACCCATTGTTGATTATAGTGGAGGTTTCTGACTTCCGTTCGTGGTTTTTTACTTCTCCGCATTGGAGGGTTTTCCACATAAAATTCTTGGTGTCATTTTATTGCTTTGCTACTATTCGTATTATTGTTTCCTATTAGATTCACACAAGAGAGGGATAATTTATCTTTAATTAAATTGGTGTTTATCCCAACAAAGTGGTATCAGAGTGTAGGTTGTAATCGATTTGTGCCTTGTGTTGAATGATGGAAAGTAATACAAGTAGAATGGTTAGTTTGAATGGATCAAACTATTATATTTGGAAAGCAAAGATGAAAGATCTTTTGATGGTGAAGAATATGCATTTGCCTGTGTTTGCCACTGAAAAACTGAAAGATAAAACTGATGAGGAATGGAAATTTATGCATGAGCAAGTATGCGGCTATATTAGGCAATGAGTAGATGATAATGTTTTCAATCACATTATTGAGGAGACACATGCAAAATCTTTGTGGAGGAAACTTGAAGAACTATATGCTCGAAAGACCGGTAACAACAAATTTTATCAGTTGAAACAAAATATATATATGAGATATCAAGATGGTACTTCTGTGTCAGATCACTTAAATACATTCCAAGGGATTCTTCATCAGTTTGCTGGAATGAATGTCAAGTTTGAGGAAGAGGTAAATGCTTTATGGCTTCTTGCCACATTACATGATTCATGGGAAACACTTAGAACTTCTCTGTTAAACTATGTTGCTGATAAAGATATGACTATGAATTTGGCCAAGAGTAGTGTCTTGAAGGAGGAAACAAGAAGAAAGTTGTAAGGTTTCTCTTCACAATCCGATGTCCTAGTCAATGAAAATAGGGGGAGAAGTCAAAGTAGAAGTTCAAGGAGTGGACATAGAAGCAAGAGTAAATCCAACAAGTTTTCAAATATTGAGTGTTACCACTGTGATTTGAAGGGGCATATAAAGAAGCATTGTCGCAAGTTCAAAAGAGAGAACAAAAATGACAAGGGTAAAGAAAGAGTAAATGATGACAACAATGGTGAAAGAATTGATACAACAGAAGAAGAATATCTCTTTGTGTATGATGGTGATTTCCTCAATCTTGTTTTCCAACCGACTGATTGGGTTATTGATAGTGGTGCCTCAGTTCATGCTACATCGAGAAGAGATTTCTTCACATCCTACACGTCTGGTTATTTTGGTCTGTTAGGATGGGTAATGATGGTTTTCCTAAAGCCATCGGTATGGGTGATGTGTGTTTGGAAACCAGTAAGGACACTTCTTTGGTTCTGAAAAATGTGAAACATGTCTCAGATATTCGATTGAATTTGATTTCCATAGGTAAGCTTGATGATGAAAGGTTTTGCAACACCTTTCAAAATGGTAAATGGAAGCTTAGAGAAGGTTCTATGATTCTATCTAGAGGCGAAAAGATATCCTCATTGTATTTGATGCAGGCAAAGGTGACAGATTCCAGTATCAATGCAGTTGGTAGTGATGATGCCATAGAGTTGTGGCATAACTAGCTTAGTCACATGACTGAGAAGGGTTTGATGCATTTGGCCAAGAAGAATCAGCTTTCTGGTGTAAAGAATGCACATTTAAAGAGGTGTGCACATTGCATGGCAGAGAAACAAACCAGAGTTGCCTTCAAGACGTCTCATCAAAGCTCAAAGAAGCCAGATAAACTTGATCTAGTTTATTCTGATGTGTGTGGTCCTATGAAAATAAAGACACTTGGTGGTTCTCTATATTTTGTGACATTTATAGATGATCATTCTAGAAAGACTTGGGTTTATACCTTAAAGTCAAAAGATCAGGTATTGGATGTATTCAAAAAGTTTCATGCACTTGTTGAGAGAGAAACTGGAGTTAAATTGAAATGCATCAAGTCTGATAATGGAGGTGAGTATTGTGGTCCTTTTGATGAGTATTGTAGGCTTCATGGCATTCGACATCAAAAGACACCTCTTAAGACTCCTCAGTTGAACGGGTTAGTAGAGAGAATGAATCGAACACTGGTTGAAAGAGCGAGATGTTTGCTGTCACAGTCACAATTACCAAGATCTTTTTGGGGTGAAGCTTTTAGTACAATTGTACATGTTCTTAATCTATTACTATGTGTTCCTTTAGGAAATGAAGTGTCAGATAGAATTTTATCAGGGAAAGAGATTTCTTACAACCATTTGCATGTTTTTTGTTGTAAAGCATTTGTTCATATTCCTAAAGATGGGAGATCTAAACTTGACACAAAAACGAGACCATGTGTATTCATTGGTTATGGCCAAGATGAGTTTGGTTATAAGCTTTATGATCCCATGCATAAAAAGGTTGTTAGAAGCCGAGATGTTGTATTTGTGGAAGACCAAACCATATAAGACATTGAGAAGACTGATAAAGCAGAGTTGCAATAGAATGATGATTTGATTGATTTTGATCTAATTTCTTTCACACAGCTTCCTACTCAGGTTGAAAATGAAATGCATGATGATCAACATATTGATACAGGTGATTATGAAGCTCCTACAAAAACAGAAGTGGATGATCAGGTATATGAGCAGTCTCCAACTGTAGTAGTCCCACCAGATGTTCAAGTTAGGAGGTCAATGAAAGATAGACATCCTATCACACGGTATACTGTTGATGATTATGTGTTGCTAACCGATGGGGGAGAACCTGAAAGTTATGAAGAAGCTATTGATGATGAGCACAAAAGAGAGTGGGTTGATGGAATGGAAGATGAGATGAAATCACTGCATAAAAATCACATTTTTTAGCTTGTCAAGTTGCCGAAAGGAAAGAGAGCTTTGAAAAATAAGTTAGTTTACAGAGTGAAGCAAGAACAACATACTTCACAACCCCGATACAAAGCTAGATTGGTTGTTAAAGGGTTCAGTCAAAAGAAAGGCATTGATTTTGATGAGATCTTTGCTCCTGTTGTGAAGATGTCTTCTATTCGAGTGGTTTTGGGTTTGGCAGCTAGTCTTGATCTAGAGATTGAACAGATGGATGTCAAAACCTCATTCCTTCATGGGGATCTAGATAAAGAGATCTATATAGAGCAACCAGAGGGTTTCGAAGTGAAGGGTAAACAAGCACCGAGACAGTGGTACAAGAAGTTTGAGTCAGTTATGAGGGAGCAAGTGTAAGGCCCCAAGGTTTTTAAAAGTAGTTAATTAAAAAATTTACTTAAATGGTATGCTTGTGTGATTAATGATAAACATTTTAGAAATTATTTTCTATTTGTAATTTGATTATTTGGTGGTTAACCATGGTTAAAATTAATTAAGGGTGGAAGATTTGTTTAAAAGAAAAACTTTTAACCATGGTTAGTTAAGGAGAAAAGGTGAGTTAGCAAATAAATTTAAAGTGAGGACTAGTTGGCAAAATTTTGAGTGGAGGGGCTTTGGTTGTTAGGTGAAGAGGTGGGTGGACTATATTGCAATTAGTAACTTTTAGTTTTAGCCATTACTTAACTATATTAATGGGAATTTAAAAAAAAAAAAAAAAACAAATCCATTTCTTCATCTTCTTCCTCCCCCCCCCCATTTTCAACAAGAGGTGATTTTACTTCTCTTCATCAATTCTTCATGAAACTTGGTTAAATCAAAGGGTTTTTTTTTTGTTGATTTATGAGAGAAACATCATTTTAGGAAGATTGAAGCAAGAATCTATTGGTTTAGAAAGCTCTAAAGGTAAGATTTCATTTCAAGAACTCAAGCTTTTCTAGGTTTTTCCATGGAAATTTTGGGTTGTTCTTAGTTAATGTTTTTAATCACTTGGGTGTTGGTTTCCTTTCATTTTTTAAATTCTGGAATTCTATTTGCAACTGATGAATTCAAGCTTTAGGTTTCACCTATTTGAGAAAGAAGATGATGGAAGCCATGGTTGGGTGTAAGCTTTAAAAAACTCCATTAATGGTAGTTTTTCCCAAGCTTCTAGTTTTTCAATTTTTGGGTTTTCTTGACTTTTACTTAGAAACTCTTAATTCTGGAACTTATGTGTGCCTCAATGTATATATTTCACATGAAAAAAACTTGGAAGCGTAAGGAAATGATTTTTTTGAAGATTCTCAAATTTGGCCAAAATACTAGTTTTAAACGTAGCTAGTTTTTGGTTTTCTTGATTAATCTTGAGAAGTAATTCTGGAAATTTTGGGTGATTATATGTATATATTATACATGAAAAACACGTTAGAAGATAAACCCAATGATTTTTTATAATTTTCTTCATTGGCCGAAAATTACATATTGAAATTGACTAGTTTTGGGATTTTTTCTCCGCTAACCGGGTTTGAGTTGTGTTGATTGTATTGGGCTGAGGTAAATATATTATTATGTATCTAAATATTTTTGGAATGATTGATGAAGGATAAGTGAAAGCACAAGCAAATTGGGAGACTATTTGTGAAGGTGAGAACAAAAAGAATCAAAACGGTGGCAGCGGTGTTGCTTGCGGTTGTTAGAAAAATTATGTGGGATGATTGTTAGTGTGTTCATGGCTGGTTTTGAGTTCTCTTTGGTTTATGAAATAAATGGGAATCGGTAGTTGTGAAAGAAAGGAAAGACGAGGACCAAGCTTGGATTGTTAATAAGAGTTCGAACGGAGCGGAATTGCTGGAACCAACTCGCTCTCACATATACCTTGAGCTATTCCTACATAATATCTTGCATTTATACATGATTCATGATTATTTGCTTTGATTTGAGTTTCAAGTCAAAGATCGAGTCATATACTTATTTGGGATTTACTTTCATTTAATTACGATGTGTTTGGATTGAGATTGACGAGTGTTGCATAGTAGAAATGCAGCAAGAAATAAGGCTAGAGATACGACCTTATATACTTATTGTGCACTTTAAAAGTGTCATGTGAAAGATTGAGTCATATGCTGACTAGGAATCATTATTGTTTATGTTCGATGTGTTAAAATTCATGTCCGATGAGAATTGAAAGAATGCATGACTATTCCATTTCATTTCATGACAATTCATTCATGAACACTTCATTCATGCATTTCATATGATCGATATGTGGCCATGGGGTCGTAACCCATGTAATGGTGAGTGGTTGTTGGACGTTACACGTGGTTACTGTGGCGGATGTTGTGTAGCCTTGAGGCGCTGTGTGGTGGATGACCTGGATGCTAGAGTGGCTATTACGATAGCCTAGAAGAATAAATGAGCTACGGCTCGAGTGATTGTTGAGATAGTTTGTGAGAAACGCGTGATAAGACGCGAGGAATGTGAAATGGAAATTTTGAAACATAAAGTTGGTATCAAATTGACTTGATATTGAACTTGTAAAGTTGCTAGTTGCATAAACATACATGTTTGAGTTTGATCATTCTTATGCATTCATATTTGGTTAGTTCCTTTTGAAATATTCATAGTGAGACACGGGAAAGTGTAACGGTAAATGATAATGATTAGAAATGTTAATGGAACATGGTATTGGTTTGAATGAAGGCTTGATGTAACATGGGAAGTGTGATATGCTCATAGTGAAACGCGAGATATGTAAATGTAAGCAATTTATCAGATTGGAAAGTATGTTGGAATGGAGCACTGGGTTGATTGTGGTTGATTCGACTTGGTTATAAGCTTCAAATACCCATGGTTTGATCAATTCTACATGTTTATGCTTCCTAACACATTCTATGCATTCATTAGTATTTGATTTCCTCTTGAGCATAACATTCGAGCATCGCATATCATCGTTTTAATTCTTTTTGCTTTCACTGAGTGTCATGCTCAAAGATGCTTTATATCACCTTTCAGGTGTTGCTCGAGAACAAGGAGTGAAGAGGCAAGTGGTGCTCGTTGACGTACAGGATGGGGACTTTGGATAGGCCACAGACACGTGAGTCACGGCTTCGGGTCGAGAAGTTAAGTTTCGTTTTGGGGTCTATAGACAAACTCTTTTATGTAAATATTTTTTGAATGATATTGTAACGGCCCGACTCCAATAAAGACTGGCCGCGAGTACTCTCAGCGAAAGCGCAGGAAATAAGAAATTTAAATTTCATTTAAAACGTCTCGTAATGGAAAACGACAATTTCTACGAAAAATTTGCGTGGGTCCATTTAAAAATCGAATAAACCGAAACCTGTTTACATCAATTTCCCAAGCAGAGAAAAACGGTAAATAACGTTTTCAAAAAAAAAATAACAACTTAAAACAACTTTATACATAGACTATAAACAACGACATTAAACTAATGATTACATAAGACACTTCTTATGCAATCCACACGACTCGAGCTCGAGATGCAAACCACTAGTCCTCTTCCAAGCTCGACATTCAAGCTTCAACGCATACCATCTTCCTTGTCACATCCTCGACCGCAGAAAAACCTGAAAGGTGATATGAAGCATCTCTGAGCATGACACTCAGTGAGAAACAAAAAGAAAAGAAAGTACATTTATGCATGAAGTTCAAGGTCAGAGAAACGTCCAAGCATCCAAGTCTCGCTCCCCTCACCGAGTCTTTGCGTCCACTAGAGAAACTACCTCCTATAGTTCATCTCGTACCCAAACTAAGCTTTTCACATTCCCGATAAAAACAAACGATTCGGAACTAAAATATCTTCCAAACCTCTACAAACTATTCAAAACAAAAAGCTCTTTATAGACATTCTCATTACAATTAAACTCACATCTCAACCCGATCTCCAATCTATTCATCCTCCTTATTCCATCCTCTGTCGACCTCCACTCGATAATCACTACATCTAGCATTATCATCACATGATCATTGTATCTATCTAGCAGTACCCTCTTAGTATGTTTAAGTTCAACACACTTTCTACCATCCTTTCTAACATAACTAAGGCACCTTACCTCTTTTACCTATGTACCTTATCTAAACTCGGTCCACTACCCTGTCTATCTTGAAGGTATTCACATCAAGCAACTCGAAGAATAAGCATGTATGGAAGTAAATGAAGTTATTGTAATGTTAAGATACATTTAAAATCAATCAAGTGAGTAAACAAGAAAACTAAACATTTGATATAATCAAAGCGTCATCAATCCTTAGCAATCCGAGTATCAATTAATACTTTCACTTTCCACACATCTTACCGTGCACCGATGATCTTGGAGACTATCTCGATGACTCTCTCCATAAATTAAAGTATCAGTACTTTCACATTTCACTCGTCTTACCCGAACCAAATGTCTCGAGGCTATCTCAATATGGGTTAATGGCATAATGAAATGATGTAGATGTGATGCTCGAGATGCTATGCCCAAGGAGTCAAATATCAATGAATGCATAATATGTGCAATTAAAACTTAAGCATGTATGTTGAACAAACCGTGTCAAGTAAGCATAACCATTTTATGTTCCTTTTTCCACACAATCTTTCAATTATCATTTCCGCGTCTCACTACGCACTTTACACATACTATCACATTCGCCACTCGAGCCGTAGCTCCACATAATCTTCCAGGTTATCGTAATAACCACTCTAGCATCCAGGCCATCCACCACACAGCGCCTCGGAGCTACACCACATCCGCCACGGTAACCACGTGTAACGTCCAACATCCACTCACCATTACACAACCGAAAGTATGAAATGCATGAATGATATGCTATGAGATTAAATGAGATGGGCATGCTTGCTTCCGGTAAACATTTTATATCAATTTTTCAATTTAATGGCACAAGTAGAACAATTCCTCCAAGCAATACAATCATTATACGTATTAAGCTTAAGTCACATAACCCTTAGTGCACAGATCAAGCTTTTCCCCTTTTAAGCTTTTCCACAACTAACCATCGAGCATAACCCGAACAATACGACAAGTATACATATGACTCGATCATTACTCACATAATGCTCAAAATTCACATAATCACATGGTTCACGTTCACACTTTTCTCTATTATCTCATTCGTAACCATTCCTCGAGCATAAATCAAAAACATGACAAATATGCATAATCATATCCCCAAACCAGTATATGATTCATTCATGGACTATGAACATAATAATAATAAAGCAAATAGGCATGCTTAATGAATAACTAATCAAAACGTGAACCGGTTTTGAGTTAATTAGCATTTCAGTTCTTTAAACCAATACCCGAGTCAATATCTCTTCCCGTTACTTCACTTTCTCCCAAACCTTACCAACCACACCACAATTCACCATTTCTCATAATCCTAAAACTTCATTTCTGAGATAGTCCAGAAAGAATCGAGAACACTACACCAATCACCCCTCCGATTCTTTGTGTTCTCACTTTTCTAGTCAAACAAGACTTGACCTTGGCTTCCTTCTTCATCAATCACAATCATTGAAAAATCAATCTTAAGCTTAACATACTAAAAGTTCATCAGTAAGAACAATAATCTAAACCCTGAAACTCAAACTGCTCCAAAAAGCCTCTAAACTAGCTAAAAGGAAAAGTAGCAATTTCGGCCATTTGAGAGATTTTTTTGAAAAACCATTGGTTGGACTTCCTAGAATGATTTTCTTATGTAAAATATGTATTTAGACACCCAAATATACCAGAATTGGAAGACATTAAAATAAGACTAAGAAAACTCCAAAATTAGAAAAACTAGGAAATCTTCAAATGGCCAACAATGGTGGTTTTAGTTTTGAGTTCCATCCTTGGCTTCCTACACTTGTGTGGTGTCTAAAATGTCTAAACTTCACTCTTGGATGTTACCAACTCCCTTTCCGAGATAACACGCATACCCTTCGGTGAAGTCTTATTTTCAACCTACAACCTCCATAACCCAAAGCAAGCTACAACTCATATTCTTTTTAGCCTAGAGCACCTCCCACCGAGAAATTAATTCTCGTTTGTAATAACTCGAAACCTAGACCTCTATGATAGGATCCTATCTCAAATCCGTAACCATGCTAGTTTAGTCAAGTCAACAATTTCTAAACTTATCTCCACTTAACCCCTTTCTTGTCTTACTCATTCTTCCCAAAGCTTAAACAACAAAATGCATAGCAAATCATCATACAAAAATCAAACATAAAAATACTTGAAATCCTTTTTGTTCCCACCTTGAGTTCATTAAAACTAGCTTGGAGTCGCTCTTCCTTTACCTACAACACAAAAGCATTACAAACTACTCTTAATCTTTAACTTTACATATCAATTATCTATGTAAAATGTATTCTAAACAGCCCCACATGAGTCATTACCCCTTAATATAATTCTTAAACATTTTAGGAACAATTAATCACCATTTCGAGACCCCAAAACAGCCCCATAATCAATGACTACAAAACAGCCCCTATTAAATTCAATGACAAAACAGTGGGAAGAATGTAGTTTGCAATGTCTTTTTATATATAGAGAAGTGCTTATTTAACTTACATGCTTAATTTAGAGTCAATTCATATTTACACAATATTAAACTTCATCTCTTTTAAAGAAAACCGTTTAGGTTTTGAAGTTATTAAAAGAATTCATAAAGACAAGTCATGGTGGGTTTTAGTTCAATTTACAAACTCAAGTAAGCTCTTAATGAAATTTCTAAGTATATTCCATCTTGAAGAAATCCAAAACCTTAACTAAATTTTAGTTTTTAAAGACTTCAATTGCAAGATTTAGCATGCTATTTCAATGAATTCCTTAACCACAAGCTTAAACCCCATCAATTTTTACGTGGCATTTCTATCAAAATGAAAATATGTAAAATAAGAAGACGTCTTCTTGGTGAATAAGCCATTGATTATTTTGAATATTTTGGTTTTGATAGAAATGACATGTAAAAAAAAGGACATTCAGAATCGCATCTACGTCGGTGAGAAATAAGTCAAGATTGTTGAAAAACGATTAATAGATTAGGAGCAAATGTAAACAAAACAATTCTCAACAAACAGATTAGTAGCGTAAATATAAGTTTAAACTCTATTAATCACTCTAAGCCATAATGGTTCCCATTTCGCTGACATAATTCCGTCAAGGAACTTCCTGATGTCCTCGTTCTTGACATGGCATTTCTATCAAAATCAAAATATGCAAAATAAGAATACTCCTTCTTCGGTGAAGTAGCCATTTAATATTTTGAATATTTGGGTTTTGATAGAAATTGCATGTCAAGAATAAGGACATCAGGAACTTTCTTTATTGTTTTATGTCAGCGAGAATGGGGCAATTCTTACTGTGAAGTGATTAATAGACGTTAAATTTATATTTGCTTCAGTAGCTTATCTTTTTAGAATTGTTTTATTTACATTTACTCTTAATCTATTAATCCCTTAAGCAACGATGACTCTCTTCTCACTTACGTAAATGCCATCCATAAACTTCCTGATGTCTTTCTTTTTAACATGGCATTTCTAACTAAATCAAAATATGCATTATATGAAAACGCCTTCTTCGATGAAGAAGCCGTTTATTATTTTGAATTTTTTGGTTTTGATAGAAATGCCATGTTAAGAAGAAAGACGTTGTGAAGTTTCTTAATGACATTTATGTAAGTGAGAAGGGAGTCATCATTGCTGAGGAGTTATTAATAGACATTAAATTTATATTTGCTTCAATAGCTTATCTTTTTAAAATTGTTTTGTTTACATTTACTCTTAATGTATGATTAATAGATTAAGAACAAATGTTAACAAAATAAGTCTCAAAAGGAAAACTACTGAAAAAATATAAGTTTAAACTCTATTAATCACTCCCCAACAAGGATGGCTCCCTTCTCACTTATGTAGATACAATCGAGAAGCTTCTAAATGTCCTTGTTTTTTACGTGGCATTTCTATCAAAATGAAAATATGTAAAATAAGAAGACGTCTTCTTGGTGAATAAGCCATTGATTATTTTGAATATTTTGGTTTTGATAGAAATGACATGTAAAAAAAAGGACATTCAGAATCGATGGTATATATGTTAGTGAGGATGGAGTTTGCTCCCTTCTCACTTACGTAGATACGATTGAGAAACTTATATTTCTTAAAAACATAAAGAGAAGGATGACCGAATCGACAATGAATATCAAAAGCAAATGATGATGATACTCCAGAACATGCAACAACAAATTAAGGGTCAAGAACATAGAGGCCGCCAGACTTATGTCCTTTACCAATTATCTGCTTCGTTGTAAGATCCTGAAACAAACAATAAATGGGAAAGAATGAGACACGACAATTTAAAGAGTGAGTAATTTGACTGACATACATCAAATTAAATGACAAATCAGGGAGCCTAAGAATAGAAGACAAGGGTAATGAAGGAACAAGTTTAGGTTGATCGAATCTAATAATAATGGAAGGGGATCCATCTGCTAAAGTAACATGAGATGAAGAAGTGTGTGCTTTGAATGTAGAAAGTAATTTAGGATTACCTATCATATGGTCAGTTGCACCAGAATCTATGACCCATTTTGAGAAAGAAGAAACAAGATACAATGTCGATTTACCTAACTGAGCAACAGCAGTACCAGAGGGAGGCTAATGATCCACTCTTTTAGTCATCAAATTAGTATAAACTTGTACTTGACACAAAGCAACAAACAACGAATAAAAATAGTCCAACAAACGGCTAAATAGTTAGCCACAAATATGTAGAAAACAAATTGTAAAGGTAGGACACAAAACAAAAACTGGACAGCAAGCAAAAACCCTAATGAAAAACATATTTGAACCCGAATTATAAATAGAGATTTGGACAACAGCAAAAACTCTTGTTTTTGTCAAAACCAAACCAAGCACGGGTTGCACCCAAAAAACTGCCACAGAATGACAGTAAATAAGATTCCAAACAAAACCAGACAAACTACGGCAAGGTACGACGACGCACACGCCGACGTGTTGCGAAGTACCTAACTGTTTGTGCGGCGCGTTGGCCCAAGCGCAACTTCTTTCGGCGGATGGTGGTTCTTCCTACGAGGGTGGTGTCAACAAACGGTCATAGACCCAATCACAAACCCTAACCCTCTTTAACAAGAATTCACTCTACCAACTTTCAAACAAATCTAGCCTAACCTAATAGGTTTAAAAGTAATGGGCCTCTAACTATGTAACTATACATTATAATAAACCTAATAATATGTCTAACAAAAGAAAAACTATTATCAAACAACTCAACATTTTGAAATCCCAACACCAAACAAACAATTATCCAAAGTTTACAACTTATATTTAAATTGCCTAAAAGCCGGAAAACCAACCCCGAAACTCATTTTTGATGATAGGGCCGTGGGCCTCTTTGTGGGATTTGTTGGGTTTTCGGCCTCTTTGTGGGATTTGTTGGGTTTTTTATCGTTTTATATGTTTAGTAGTTGTTTGATCGATAGTTGGTAAATTATTGATTTTGTGATATAACTTAATTGTAGGTGTTTTTGAACCGCGTGGTTGATTGCTGTTACGGTGTTTAGGAGCAAAGTCTTCACTTTTATTAAGGTGAGAATAGTTAGGATTTAAAGTAATATAGAAATCGAATGAGTGTGAAGGTTTGTAGAGTTTGAAACTAAGACTAGAATCCGAATATAAGATTAGAGTAAAGTGAGTTAGTGCCCTTAGGATTAGGAGTTAATCCTTTAAGTGAGAACTTAGGAGTTCTCGAGGAAAGCTTTGAATCTTAAAAGATTCTAAGTTAGTTTTGATACGAAACTAAGGTTGGATCATTGGAAGTTAAGAATCCAACTTGTAATTAGAACGATTAATAGAACCTCGGATTATTGAAAGTTTAGAATCCTGGAAGGTATAGTTAATCGTTTAAGTAATGATTGTACTTTTATTATTGATACCAGGAGTTCGATCGACTTATCGTTCGTCCGAGGTCACAATCTTTTTTTTTTTTACTTAATGTCATTTACTTTATGTCTTTTACTTTATGTTTATTTCGATTACTTTATTATTCGCACTTTACTTTATTTACTTTTGTAAGTATGTGCAAGCATATCATTGCATCTCGCACCATGGCATATTGCAACATGACATCTCGCATAAAAGAAGTACGGGAATGTTGGAGCCTACGGGTATTGTCCGCATTTCCTTCCGAGAATAAGAATGAAAATGAGAAAGAAAAGAAGTACGAATGTTGGAGCCTACGGGTATTGTCCGCATTTCCTTCTGAGAAAAAGAATGAAAATGAGAAAGAAAAAAAGTACAGAATGTTGGACTCTTCGGGAATTGTCCGCATTTCCTTCTTCATGCATTTTATGCATATGATTGATGAAAATATATATATCCTGGATAGAGGATCGAGATGTTATATTGTTATGAAAAGTTATTTACTTTTACTGTTTTTGTCATAACAAGAATTTTGATGAGATTAAGACTACGAGAGTTAGTAGTATCATCCTTTAGAGAATGTAAAAATGAATTCACCTAGAGTTTGGATGATTTTAGGAGTGTATGGTGTCAGATTATTTGGACACAAATCGAAATGCGAGTTTGAAGTCTATCTTTACTTTTTATGCTTATTATTCTCACTGGGCTTAGTTTGTTAGCTCATGATATTACAACCAATTTCGGGTAATGCCTTGGCTAGAGGTCGAGGGAAAGGAGGTGGTGCTGCGTGATCGAGGGATGCTGACCTCGAGATGGACACTTTTGTTTGTAAAGTTTATGTCTTTATTTTGATGAATTTTAAAACTTTGATATTGTATATAGCTCATAAGAGCTTTTGATGTGGTTTTTATGATATGATTTATTTGAACTCCTGATTTGGACTCAAAGTCCATGTGAATTTATTAGATTGAAAAATTAGGATGTAAACAGGTTTTTCGGCATGCCAACTTTCAAACAAAACCACGCAAAATTTTCTAAAAATAAAAGACTTCCATTGTTTTCTCCGAATTTAATTTATTTAAAAGTGACGGGTCGTCACAAGTATTCCGGCTCGTATTGGTACACTCATTAAGATCAAATGATACAGTCACTCACTGTCTTCATCGAGACCATCCACGAAAGGTTCTACTTTCCTACTTGAATGGCAACGACCTTTTTATTTATCACCACACTATCACATTGATTTACCGTAATAATAGTAATTTTACTTTTCCGCCCCCACCGGGGATTCATCCCTTAATTTATCTAGATCACTAGACTCGAGCAAAACTAATTACTTTTCTACAAACACTCATTTGAGCAAGAAACCTAATCTCTCAACACCGAAATATGGTCATAATCATGCCTCATTTACACATAAAGTGTTGGTCAAGTATGCCACTCACACAACTACTTTATCAACTATGCAACAATCATACTATCATCAAAGTGATGATCTAAAGATCAATCTCTTGAAGTATCCCAACTCCCTTGCACTAGTTCTATGTCACACGCTACATAATGTGCATAACCTTCAAACCACATATGATAAAGCCTAACCTCAGTACTTATACCAAGATCCCCGCCTATCGGTCAAATCAACACCGCCACTTAGTGGCTTTTACGAGGTGGAAAAATATCACAAATTATAATTAACATTCAACAAGGGAGAATCTCTCCTCATAACTTTCCACTTCTAAGAAAAGTAATACTTTAGAATAAAGTTCAGGAATACCTGGTGTCGTTGATCCGAGTGATTCTTAGGACAAGGACTTAAAACCAAAACATGAAATACATGTGATGCATGTGGTCTACAGAACCCATAGGCTCTGATACCAACTGTAAAGACTCAAATTTTCTCAAATCTTTAAATCATAAGCAAACAGCGAAAGACTAGATTTTTTTAAAAAGTTGGCGTGGTTCCGTTTAAAATACGAACTCCCTAAACCTGTTTACATGAGCCCAGATCAGAGAATTTAAAACAACAGGAATTCATACTCCAGTTTATACCCAAATAAGAGAAAATAAACTCAAAAATATGTACAACAGATCTTAGGCTCTCGTGAGCCACAAAATACAAATTTAAAGACATCAATATCTGAAGTTTTATATAGAGTATTCATAGAATGCTCCAAAATATGCCTTTTTAGTCCAAGTCCCAAAGTCATCCACTCGTGATCAAGCAACACCACCTCAACGACCACGCCCTCTCACACGAGTATTACCTGAAAAAGTTTAAGTGTAGCAACATTAGCATAAAAATGCAAGTGAGAATAAGATGGATGCAAGCACTTCTATGGACCGAATTCCATATCGGAAAATGTGTTCAAATTCCTATCGTGCTCTTTATTACCCATTCTATACTCCCAAGTACTTTGCATAAGAAAAATCAATCCCATTCCACTATATCGTAACTTCGAAAAATAAACATTCAAGTTAGTAAATAAAGTACTAAAACGACTAATCAGTACTAAGGCATAACAAAGTTAATAATAATGTAAATTTCCATTCTCATTGTGACCACTTTATCACATTTCACATTTTAAACCGTGACCATATTGTCACCATTCACATACCACACCGTGACCACATTGTCACCAATCACATACCACACTGTGACCACATTGTCACCAATCACATGACCACATCGTGACTACATTATCACCAATCATATTACCACGTCGTGACCACATTGTCACCAATCATATTACCACGCCGTGATCACATTGTAATCAATCACATTACCACGCCTACCACACATACCACATGATGATTCATTTTTCGTTACAACACATACCACATGATGATTCGTTTTTCGTTACCACACATACCACATGATGATTCGTTTTTAGTTACCACACATACCACGCCTACCACACATATCACATGATGATTCGTTTTTCGTTACCACAAATACCACGCCTACCACACATACCACATGATGATTCATTTTTCGTTACCACACATACCACGCCTACCACACATATCACATGATGATTCGTTTTTTGTTACCACACACACCACGCCTACCACACATATCACATGATGATTCGTTTTTCGTTACCACACATACCACATGATGATTCGTTTTTTGTTACTACACATATCACGTCTACCACACATACCACGCCACACGTACTACTCCCCTTTGGTAGTACTAATTAGCGAATCTCATCGCTATAATTATCAAACTAGCTCAAATCCTGATTTCTCCCAAGTTTCCTTTAACTATCTTATAACCACTCAAATCAACGGAGTAATCTAATACTCTTTTCCAATTTCCGGAAACATAATCCTCTTTGAGAATACAACTTAATCCACAGTTAAACAACTCACTTTAAACACACCAAAATTTTACTAATTTCTTTCCTTATGCACTTTCCTTATCTCCCAACTATATCCAATCTTGGATAAGCTCTAAAATCTAATAACCCTTTTAACCCCGATCAAGCATGATCGTCATGCAACCCGGAAACATAAAAGTAATCACAACCATTTTAAACTCACCTTAGATTTGAAGTCGAGTATCTAAGGAATCGAAGTTGAATCCACGCGACAATTACAAACCTACAATTCACCAATTGAACTACAATTTACAATTCATAACTAATAAGAGAACAAGTGTGATTTTCAGGTGAATAGTGATTTTGGATGAATAGTGTTTTCTGGTGAATAGTGTTTTTCAAAAATCTGGGCTCAAAATCGTCAAATTCCTTGATAGAAATACGTGATTTCAACTTCAAAACTCATTTATAATAAAAAACGAACAAAACCATATAAAAAGTTTGAAAAATCACTTTTTAGGGCTTCCCTTAGAGAACGAGAAATGGCACGAGGGTAGGTTGGATAGATGGCCCTCATCCCGAGCAATCCAACACAACCGAAAACACGACGATCCGCCTAGAAATGAAGAAAAGACAAGAGAAAAACCCCTCCCACCATTGATGATGAAGCTCTTGGCCAAGGAAGAAGAAGAGAAGAAAAAAAATGATGACTTTGGTCTACTTTGTCTTATTTAAAGAGATAATGAATAGTGTTAGGATATTTTAAGAAAATTAGAAATGACGCATACGTCCTTTATTTGCCTTAAGCTTTTAAAACGAAACCCGAAGTACTTAAACTAGCCTAATGGTGATTAATAATTATTAATTGGCCCATTAATAATTATTAATCACCATTAGGCTAGTTTAAGTACTTCGGGTTTCTTTTTAAAAGCTTAAGGCAAATAAATATTAATACAACCGAAACTAATTTAGGTTAATTAAGAAATTTAAAAAGGTTTCCGAACGAATTTGACTACTAAATTCTAAATATCTAATTCTAAAATTAACTTTAATACTTTAATTCAATAAATAAATAAATTAATAATTAATAAAAAAATTTCACCTCAAAATAACGGGATGTTACAAATCCTCATCCCTTTCCCCGATCTCTTTGAACGAGGAATTCATTGGGGACGAGGATAGGGAATTTGAGCGGGGACATTCGTCTTCCCCACCCTGCCGACTGAATACTCCTAATGATGATGAAGAAGACTCATGTGTGCTGACAGTAAAGAGGAAATACATGGTAATGCCATCGACGAAGAAAAAGAAATGAAAAAATAAAGCAAAAAAATTATAGAGGAAGAAGAAATCATGTGTGTCATCGAGAAAACAAAGACGAAAAACTTGCGTGATGAGAGAAGGGAAAGGGATAGAGAAATCGAGGAGATTGTAAAAAGAACGATGTCAGAGATTCAAGACGTTGAGATGAAGGAAGAAGTAATTAAGGTCACTGCCGGTGAAACGAAGTAGACGGCGACCCACCACCCTTGTCAACCTGATGATATGAGTGAAGATACCGTAATTAAATCTTTGGGTAAAATATCATTTGTCCCTGAAGTTTCACGTAGGTTTCATTTTCGTCCCTGAACTTTTAAAAGTAACAGTTTTCGTTCCTGAAATTTACAATTCGTTTCGTTTTAGTCATTTCGTCTATGTTTTTCCATCTATAGAACTCCAAGAGGTATTATATAAATATATAATGAGGTTAAATAAAGTGAAAAAACAAATATACATTAAAGTTTAAGACTAGAATTGAGGAGAAAAAAAATGAGATTCAGCTCACTTTTTATTCGTTTTTCCATGGTATTTAACCTCACAGTATATTTCCATAATGTCACATCATCAATTACATACCTCATAAGCCCTTGATTAGTGTTCTAGACGGAAAAATAAAGATGGAAGGACCAAAACGAAATGAGTCACAAAGTTCAGAGATGAAAAGTGTAACTTTTGAAAGTTTAGGGACGGAAATGAAACTGGAGTGAAAGTTCAGGGACCAAAATAGTATTTTACCCTAAATACTAAATTTTCAATATTTTTTCTACCCTTTATAGAGTTGTCAAGTTGAGATACTGATTTGAATAAAAGATCATTTAACCACTTTATCTTAAGCGTTTTATCGAGAAGTTTTGAACCCAATAAAAAATTGAGTTACATTAGCTGAGATTTTGATATGCTATGCAAAATTAAAACATATTTTAATTTTGATCTTTTTTCTTCACATGACATTTAAATCAAAATTAAAATATGTAAAATAATAAGACGGCTTCCTCGATACAGGGGAAGCCGTCTTATTATTTTGCATATTTTGATTTGATAGAAATGTCATGTGAATAAAAAAGACATTCGAAAGTTACTTAATGGCATCTATGTCGGTGAGAAGGGAATCATCATTACTGAAAAGTGATAACAGCAAATGTAAACAAAACAATTCTCAAAAGACAAGCTACTAAAGCAAAGATAAATTTAAACTCTAATAATCACTCCTCAGCAAGGATTGGCTCCCTTCTCACTTACGTGGATACCGGCAAGAAAATTTCTAATATCTTTATTTTTCACGTGGCATTTCAATCAAAATCAAAATATACAAAATAAGAAGACACCTTCTTCAGGAAGAAACCGTTTATTATATATTTAGAATATTTTTGTTTTGATAGAAATGTCATGTGAAAAAGTTGTTCAAGTTTCTTGATAACATCTACGTCGGTGAGAAATGAGTCATTGTTCTTGAAGAGTGATCAATAGAGTTTTAATATATATTTTCGTGAGCTTGTCTTTTGAGAAATGTTTTCTTTACATTTGATATTAATCCTTGTTTGATTATATGTTTTCTCTCAATTGTGATACATTTCAGATTTGGAGTATCAAATCAATCTTTGCAAAATTCAATTCCTTATCTCAGAAGATCATTGTCAAAATGATAATGTCTCACAGTATTGAAGATCTCAGTAACTTGATGCTACTATTTTAAACTCACCTTAGATTTGAAGTCGAGTATCCAAGGAATCGAAGTCGAATCCACGCGACAATTACAAACCTACAATTCTCCAATTGAACTACAATTTACAATTCATAACTAATAAGAGAACAAGTGTGATTTTCGGGTGAATAGGGATTTCGGATGAATAGTGTTTTTCAAAAATCCGGGCTCAAAATCGTCAAATTCCTTGATAGAAATACGTGATTTCAACTTTAAAACTCATTTATAATAAAAAAACGAACAAAACCATATAAAAAGTTTTGAAAACTCACTTTTTAGGGCTTCCCTTAGAGAACGAGAAATGGCACAACGGTAGGTGGGATAGATATCCCTCATCCCGAGCAATCCAACGCAACCGAAAACATGACGATCTGCCGAGAAACGAAGAAAAGACAAGAGAAAAACCCCTCCCACCATTGATGGTGAAGCTCTTGGCCAAGGAAGAAGAAGAGAAGAAAAAAATTGATGACTTTGGTCTACTTTGTCTTATTTAAAGAGATAATGAATAGTGTTAGGTTATTTTAAGAAATTTAGAAATGACGCATACGTCTTTTATTTGCCTTAAGCTTTTAAAACGAAACCCAAAGTACTTAAACTAGCCTAATGGTGATTAATAATTATTAATTGGCCCATTAATAATTATTAATACAACCGAAACTAATTTAGGTTAATTAAGAAATTAAAAAAGGTTTCCTAACGAATTTGACTACTAAATTCTAAATATCTAATTCTAAAATTAACTTTAATACTTTAATTCAATAAATAAATAAATAAATAATCAATAAAAAAAATTCACCTCAAAATAACGGGACGTTACAGTCTACCCTCCTTAAAAGACTCTTTGTCCCCGAAAAGTAGCTTCTAAGTAAACAAGTGAGGGTATTTATCCCGCATCTCCACCTCTAGTTCCCAAGTAGCCTCCTCTTGCACTTGTTTCCTCCACAAAAATCTCACTAAGACGATAGTCTTGTTCCTCAACACTTTTTGCTCCGATGCTAGAATCTTCACCGGTGTCTCCTCATAAGACATGTTAGCATCAAGAACAACAGGCTCATGATCTATCACATGTGAAGGGTCCGCCAAATATTTTCGAAGCATACAAACATGAAAAACACTATGAACTGCCGATAAGGATGGTGGTAAAGCTAAATGGTAAGCCACTGCTCCAACTCGATCCAGAATCTCAAATGGACCGATAAACCTAGGGCTCAACTTGCCCTTCTTCCCAAACCTCATCACACCGTTCATAGGTGCCACCTTTAAGAACACATGATCCCCCACATTGAACTCAAGTGGGCTTCATCGTTTATCGGCATAACTCTTCTGTCGACTTTGGGCAACCCTCATTCTCTCTCTAATCAACATAATAGACTCACTAGTCCTCTATAACAACTCGGGTCCCAACAGTCTCCTCTCTCCAACCTCATCCCAGTGAGCAGGAGAACGACACTTTCTACCATAAAGTGCCTCAAACGATTCCATCTCGATGGTAGCTTTGAAACTATTATTATAAGCGAACTCTACCAAATACAAATGCAAGTTCCAACTACCACCAAAGTCTAGAACAGAAGCCCTCAACATATCCTCTAAAATCTGGTTAACTCTCTCTGTATGACCATTGGTCAGAGGATGAAAGGCCGTTCTAAAATCCAAACCGGTACCCATGGCGGAATGCAAACTCTGCCAAAACTTTGACACAAAGTGAGTGTCCTGGTCTGATACAATCCTCACAGGCACACCATGCAGTCTAACAATACCCCTCAAGTACAACTGTGCCCAAGTCTCAACCGAATAAGTGATCCTCCCCGGTAAAAAGTGTGCGGATTTTGTCAAACGATCAACAATCATCCAAATGGTATCATACCCTTTGGATGTTCTGGCAACCCACAAACAAAATCCATAGAGATCTCTTCCCATTTTCACTCGAGTATACTCAAAGGATTAAGATAACCTGTTGGTTTCGTCCTCAAAGCCTTGACTTGCTGACAAGTCAAACATCTACTCACAAACTCCGTGATCTCAAGTTTCATCCTGGGCCACCAATAATGTTGTCTCAAATCTCTATACATCTTGGTACTACCCGGATGAACAGAAAAGATAGAATTGTGAGCCTCCTCCAACAAATCTTTCTAGAAAGTCGAACTCAAAGGTACACATAGCCTTTGACGATACATCAAAGCACTATCAGAGGAAAAAGTAAAGTGACTATGTATACCTGACTTTACCTCAATAAAACCGGCTTGTAAATGATTCTCGCTCCTCTGAGCCTCAATCATCCTCTATCTCAAAGTAGGCCCCACTGTCAAGCTAGCCAAACTCACTGTAACATCGGCAGTAAGGAGGGCTATCTCGGCACGCTCCAACTCCCATCTCAATCTCACTGGTAAAGCAGACAAGTGCGAAGACTTTCTGCTAAGTGCATCCACCACTACATTGGCTTTCCCGGGATGGTACTGAATATCACAATCATAATCTTTCATAAGCTCCAACCATCGTCGTTGTCTCATATTCAATTCCTTCTGAGTGAAGAAATATTTGAGGCTCTTATGATCGGTGAATATCAAGATCTTCTCACCATACAAGTAATGCCTCCAAATTTTCAAAGCATGTACAACCGCCGCCAACTCCATATCGTGAGTCAGATACTTTTTCTCATGCTCCTTCAACTGAAGGGAAGCATAAGCTATAACTTTCCCATGTTGCATCAAAACGCAATCCAAACCTCTCTTCGAAGCATCAGTATAAACCATCAAACCACCACTACTATCGGGTGACACTAAAACAGGTGTCGTTACAAGTCTCTTCTTGAGCTCCTCAAAGCTCTTCTCACACTCCTCGGACCATACAAAGTCCACTCCCTTCTTTGTCAAATGTGTCAAGGCCGATGCTATTTTAGAAAAGTCTTGAACAAACCGTCTATAATAACCGGCAAGTCCAAGAAAACTACGAATTTTAGTCACACTAGTTGGTCTAGGCCAACTACTAACCGCCTCAACTTTAGAGGGATCCACCATCACTCCTTTACCAAAGACCACATGGCCTAAGAATGTCACTTTCCTTAGCCAAAACTCACACTTAGAGAACTTTGCATACAATTTTTTGTTCTCGTAACACCGTCAAAACCTTCTCTAAGTGCATGACATGCAACTCCTCGGTCTCAGAATAGATCAAAGATATCATCAATAAACACAATAAAAAAGGAGTCAATGAACTTCCTAAACACCGTTTTCATAAGATCCATAAAAACCGCCAGCTCATTAGTCAAACCGAAAGACTTAACCACAAACTCATAATGCCCATAACACGTCCGGAAAGCGGTTTTGGGAATATCAACCTCCTGGATCCTCAACTGGTGATAACTGGATCTCAAATCTATCTTCGAAAAGATAGTAGCCCCTCTCAACTGATCAAATAAATCATCAATCCTTGGCAAAGGATATTTATTTTTCACAGTAACTCGGTTCAACTCTCGGTAGTCAATACACAACCTCATTGAACCATCTTTCTGTTAGGAATGGTGTCCTAGAACTTGTAATTATTTAATAATAATAATTTATTAAGAATAAATTAAATAAATAAACATAAGTTCTTTATATTATCTAGATTGATTGAATTAACGATATAGGGAATATATGGAAATATATAAATATCAAACATTCAAATAGTAAACCCTAAGTTACTCTTATGAAATCACGACTTAGTATGTGAGTCATACAAGAGGATTAAAGTCGAGATGAGTAACTTAAACGTGTCTATAGTAAACGGATAACGTTTGGGAACCTTATCCTGGTAACACTGTTGATAGCTTCGCATTTTGTTTATAGACAAATGATCGAATCCTGATCATTCATGTGAGAGACATGAAATGGAAGTATCATATGCAATGTTGATTGTATAAGACAGGACCACGATGTTCGATCAAATTTCTCATTAGTACCGTTTACAAGAAATAATCGAATATCAAACTAAGTTTACCAACCGTGATAGATCTCAATCCTGAGTGGAATACGGACTCCTATTTGTGGAGTTATGTTCTTTGATTCACATAGTTGAGAGCGATCTGTAAGAATGCTCAATACACTCCTGTTTTGGGAACATGACTAGATAAGTAGCTGGGAACTCATTTTCATGAGATGGAATTCATAACTTTCCTATAAATTAACGGTATCAGTGTGATACCTAAATATTTTAGGAACTTTAGGAAACTCCCTTGATGTACTGATTCGAGACATGAACAAGTGACGTCACGACTTCTATTGATCACAAGAAGTATCTTATCTCTAGTTCGACTAAAGATAAAGTTCATTGGAGAATCAGCGGGAACACAAGGATAAACCGGTAATTACAGGGGCAAAACGGTAAATTTATCCGCCTGTAATTATGAGGGTTCCACGTGAAGGATATATCACAGATATAAATAATGATAAACTAAATGGACAATAACTCATCTATAGTGAGGGGAGTTCAACTATGAATCTATAGTGGAATTATTCATAGTTAGATAATAAGTAATTAACTGATTATGTGTTAATCACTTAATTGACTAATTATTAAGCCCATGATCTATAGGTCCATCGGGTCCCTATGCTAGCCCAAATATCGTAGTCGCGAAATCAAGTAGAAGAAATGGAAATTTTAAGTAAACTGAATTACTTAAATAGGCAATATTAATTGTTTAAATATTGAGTATATTTAAACGGTAATTAATATAAACATTATTAATTGTTTAAATAATGAGTTTATTTAAACAGGAAATTAATAATTAAAATATTTATTATTAATTATTTAAATAATGAAAATTATTTAAATGAAAATTAATAATTAAATATAATTTGATAATATTTAGACGGGAGAAAATATTAATATTATTAATTGTTTAAATAAAATATTTTATTTAAATGGTAATTAATAAATAAATTAATTAAGTTGGACTTATTAATTTAAGAGAGAGTTTCAATCCCAATTGGATTAATGAACCCAATTGGAATTGGCCCAAAATAATTAATTAAATAAATTGTATTTATTTATTATTTTATGATGATAAAATCGGCCATGACATGTATTTTGAGGAGATAATTGTTTGAATTATATCCTAAAATAATTACATAGATTTATTTACCCAAGATAAATAAAATAAAGAAAATAAAATAATCTCCTGTTTATCTATGGCATTTTCGAAATTGCAAGATAAAGGAAAGAGATAATCTTTATTCTTTTTGTATTTATCTCTATAGATTAATCCTAATGTGATTAGGATTCCTATTTTTCTATAAATAGGAGGGTTGGGTCATTCATAAATCACACAATTCAATTCTTTGGAAATTGAAAAATCTCTCTTCCTCCTTTTCTCTCCCTTTGCCGATTTTGCTATTCAAAATTGTGAAGAAAATATTTTTCTTCTTCCCAATTTCTTCTTAAGTTCGATCCCACAATCGGATTTCGTTTGATCGATCGGGATATAGCGTAGAAGATCCGGTGTTGCTGAGGATTTGATGCTATAAAGAAACCTCCAACCGATTCTCCATATTTTACTCAATGTAAGTAAATGGTTTTAATTTTCTAAAAACGAGCATGAATCTACATGTTTTTATCACAAATTGCATGATATTAATAGATCCTAAATTAAGTGTTAATTTGTGTTACTAAATAAATTCCGCTAATTTAGTAAATTATCCCTTCACTTTCTTTCTCACAAACAACACTAGTGCTCCCCACGGGGACACACTAGGGCGTATAAACCCTAAATCTAAGAGTCCTTGTAACTGACTCTTGAGCTCATTCAGCTCCGTTGGTGCCATACGATAAGGTGCCTTGGACAATGGAGCCGTCCCAGGTAACACCTCTATCTGAAAATCCATCTCTCTCACCAGTGGTAAACCGGGCAAGTCATCAGGGAAAACATCAGAGAAATCCTTCACAATCGGTATCGAATCTAGTGTAGTCACACTAACAGACATGTCTACTACACTAGCCAAATAACCCATAGCACCATCACACAAGAGAGCTCTAGCCTGAATCGCAGAGATGATTGCAGGAGTCACTCTACCTCGAGTCCCAAGGAATCGAAAACTAGTCTCACATAGACCAATAAAATCCACAACTTTGGCACTATAGCCAATGTTGGGGTGGTTGGCTAACAGTTAATCCATACCCAATATAATATCAAAGTCACACATAGGCATCACAATCAACATAGCATGCAGGCAACAACCCAAAATGCACATGTCATTGGTATAAATAACTCTATTCACAATCACAGATTTCCTAAGCAGGGATTTCAACAAAAACTCGACCTCGAGTATTGTAACGTCCCGTTATTTTGTGATAAAAAAAAACTTTTATTTATTTTATTTTAATTTAAGTAATTAAAATTTATTTATTTATCCTTGAATTAGAATTTAGTAGTTTATTTCATTTTAATTCTTTTAATGGCATTATTTGTTTAAATACGTTTTAATGGTATTAATAATTATTAACTGGCCAATTAATAATTATTAATCACCATTGGGATAGTTTGAGATGTTCGGGATTCGTTTTTAAGCCAAAAGTCTAAAAGGGCAAAATCGTAATTTCCCAGTTTGCAAAATATCTAAAAACACTATTTGACTATCTTCTTTAAATTGCCTTGACTCAAAAATTGACCAAAAGTTGCTCATTTTTCCTCCTCAAAGCCGAGAGCACCAAGAGAGGAAAAAGGAATTTTCGGGTTTCGCTTATTTCTCGACGGATCGACTTGATTCTCGTTCCATTGGAAAGGTATCGATCCTACGATCCTTTTCCACCTAGCCTTCGTACTTGCCACTCGTGTTTTACGGAGTTCTCGGTAAATTTCTTTTGAAACCCTAAGCTCCAAATAGTGTTTTAATGGAGTTTTCATTGTTTTCTTTTGATTTCTTGCCGTGAAACTCGGTGTTTGTCAATTCGGGAGTAGTTTTAAGAGTTTTTGGAAACTATCCCTTAACCCTAAAACCGAGTTTCAGTCGAAACCCTTCCCGTTTGAAATTTACCCTTTTGGGTTTGATTTTGGGTTAGAAATTAATGAATGAATGTTTATTTAAATTCAATTCGGGAAAGGGATTAATATTCGAAAACCCAAATTATCGATACCCATTGAAATCGGGATTATCGAATTTGCTTAAAACCAACTCAAAACGTATTTAAATTGCCTAAAAGCCGGAAAACCAACCCCGAAACTCATTTTTGATGATAGGGCCGTGGGCCTCTTTGTGGGATTTGTTGGGTTTTCGGCCTCTTTGTGGGATTTGTTGGGTTTTTTATCGTTTTATATGTTTAGTAGTTGTTTGATCGATAGTTGGTAAATTATTGATTTTGTGATATAACTTAATTGTAGGTGTTTTTGAACCGCGTGGTTGATTGCTGTTACGGTGTTTAGGAGCAAAGTCTTCACTTTTATTAAGGTGAGAATAGTTAGGATTTAAAGTAATATAGAAATCGAATGAGTGTGAAGGTTTGTAGAGTTTGAAACTAAGACTAGAATCCGAATATAAGATTAGAGTAAAGTGAGTTAGTGCCCTTAGGATTAGGAGTTAATCCTTTAAGTGAGAACTTAGGAGTTCTCGAGGAAAGCTTTGAATCTTAAAAGATTCTAAGTTAGTTTTGATACGAAACTAAGGTTGGATCATTGGAAGTTAAGAATCCAACTTGTAATTAGAACGATTAATAGAACCTCGGATTATTGAAAGTTTAGAATCCTGGAAGGTATAGTTAATCGTTTAAGTAATGATTGTACTTTTATTATTGATACCGGAGTTCGATCGACTTATCGTTCGTCCGAGGTCACAATCTTTTTTTTTTTTTTACTTAATGTCATTTACTTTATGTCTTTTACTTTATGTTTATTTCAGTTACTTTATTATTCGCACTTTACTTTATTTACTTTTGTAAGTATGTGCAAGCATATCATTGCATCTCGCACCATGGCATATTGCAACATGACATCTCGCATAAAAGAAGTACAGAATGTTGGAGCCTACGGGTATTGTCCGCATTTCCTTCTGAGAATAAGAATGAAAATGAGAAAGAAAAGAAGTACAGAATGTTGGAGCCTACGGGTATTGTCCGCATTTCCTTCTGAGAAAAAGAATGAAAATGAGAAAGAAAAAAAGTACAGAATGTTGGACTCTTCGGGAATTGTCCGCATTTCCTTCTTCATGCATTTTATGCATATGATTGATGAAAATATATATATCCTGGATAGAGGATCGAGATGTTATATTGTTATGAAAAGTTATTTACTTTTACTGTTTTTGTCATAACAAGAATTTTGATGAGATTAAGACTACGAGAGTTAGTAGTATCATCCTTTAGAGAATGTAAAAATGAATTCACCTAGAGTTTGGATGATTTTAGGAGTGTATGGTGTCAGATTATTTGGACACAAATCGAAATGCGAGTTTGAAGTCTATCTTTACTTTTTATGCTTATTATTCTCACTGGGCTTAGTTTGTTAGCTCATGATATTACAACCAATTTCAGGTAATGCCTTGGCTAGAGGTCGAGGGAAAGGAGGTGGTGCTGCGTGATCGAGGGATGCTGACCTCGAGATGGACACTTTTGTTTGTAAAGTTTATGTCTTTATTTTGATGAATTTTAAAACTTTGATATTGTATATAGCTCATAAGAGCTTTTGATGTGGTTTTTATGATATGATTTATTTGAACTCCTGATTTGGACTCAAAGTCCATGTGAATTTATTAGATTGAAAAATTAGGATGTAAACAGGTTTTCGGCATGCCAACTTTCAAACAAAACCACGCAAAATTTTCTAAAAATAAAAGACTTCCGCTGTTTTCTCTGAATTTAATTTATTTAAAAGTGACGGGTCGTCACAAGTATTCCGGCTCGTATTGGTACACTCATTAAGATCAAATGATACAGTCACTCACTGTCTTCATCGAGACCATCCACGAAAGGTTCTACTTTCCTACTTGAATGGCAACGACCTTTTTATTTATCACCACACTATCACATTGATTTACCGTAATAATAGTAATTTTACTTTTCCGCCCCCACCGGGGATTCATCCCTTAATTTATCTAGATCACTAGACTCGAGCAAAACTAATTACTTTTCTACAAACACTCATTTGAGCAAGAAACCTAATCTCTCAACACCGAAATATGGTCATAATCATGCCTCATTTACACATAAAGTGTTGGTCAAGTATGCCACTCACACAACTACTTTATCAACTATGCAACAATCATACTATCATCAAAGTGATGATCTAAAGATCAATCTCTTGAAGTATCCCAACTCCCTTGCACTAGTTCTATGTCACACGCTACATAATGTGCATAACCTTCAAACCACATATGATAAAGCCTAACCTCGCATACTTATACCAAGATCCCCGCCTATCGGTCAAATCAACACCGCCACTTAGTGGCTTTTACGAGGTGGAAAAATATCACAAATTATAATTAACATTCAACAAGGGAGAATCTCTCCTCATAACTTTCCACTTCTAAGAAAAGTAATACTTTAGAATAAAGTTCAGGAATACCTGGTGTCGTTGATCCGAGTGATTCTTAGGACAAGGACTTAAAACCAAAACATGAAATACATGTGATGCATGTGGTCTACAGAACCCATAGGCTCTGATACCAACTGTAAAGACTCAAATTTTCTCAAATCTTTAAATCATAAGCAAACAGCGAAAGACTAGATTTTTTTAAAAAGTTGGCGTGGTTCCGTTTAAAATACGAACTCCCTAAACCTGTTTACATGAGCCCAGATCAGAGAATTTAAAACAACAGGAATTCATACTCCAGTTTATACCCAAATAAGAGAAAATAAACTCAAAAATATGTACAACAGATCTTAGGCTCTCGTGAGCCACAAAATACAAATTTAAAGACATCAATATCTGAAGTTTTATATAGAGTATTCATAGAATGCTCCAAAATATGCCTTTTTAGTCCAAGTCCCAAAGTCATCCACTCGTGATCAAGCAACACCACCTCAACGACCACGCCCTCTCACACGAGTATTACCTGAAAAAGTTTAAGTGTAGCAACATTAGCATAAAAATGCAAGTGAGAATAAGATGGATGCAAGCACTTCTATGGACCGAATTCCATATCGGAAAATGTGTTCAAATTCCTATCGTGCTCTTTATTACCCATTCTATACTCCCAAGTACTTTGCATAAGAAAAATCAATCCCATTCCACTATATCGTAACTTCAAAAATAAACATTCAAGTTAGTAAATAAAGTACTAAAACGACTAATCAAGTACTAAGGCATAACAAAGTTAATAATAATGTAAATTTCCATTCTCATTGTGACCACTTTATCACATTTCACATTTTAAACCGTGACCATATTGTCACCATTCACATACCACACCGTGACCACATTGTCACCAATCACATACCACACGTGACCACATTGTCACCAATCACATGACCACATCGTGACTACATTATCACCAATCATATTACCACGTCGTGACCACATTGTCACCAATCATATTACCACGCCGTGATCACATTGTAATCAATCACATTACCACGCCTACCACACATACCACATGATGATTCATTTTTCGTTACAACACATACCACATGATGATTCGTTTTTCGTTACCACACATACCACATGATGATTCGTTTTTAGTTACCACACATACCACGCCTACCACACATATCACATGATGATTCGTTTTTCGTTACCACAAATACCACGCCTACCACACATACCACATGATGATTCATTTTTCGTTACCACACATACCACGCCTACCACACATATCACATGATGATTCGTTTTTTGTTACCACACACACCACGCCTACCACACATATCACATGATGATTCGTTTTTCGTTACCACACATACCACATGATGATTCGTTTTTTGTTACTACACATATCACGTCTACCACACATACCACGCCACACGTACTACTCCCCTTTGGTAGTACTAATTAGCGAATCTCATCGCTATAATTATCAAACTAGCTCAAATCCTGATTTCTCCCAAGTTTCCTTTAACTATCTTATAACCACTCAAATCAACGGAGTAATCTAATACTCTTTTCCAATTTAGGAAACATAATCCTCTTTGAGAATACAACTTAATCCACAGTTAAACAACTCACTTTAAACACACCAAAATTTTACTAATTTCTTTCCTTATGCACTTTCCTTATCTCCCAACTATATCCAATCTTGGATAAGCTCTAAAATCTAATAACCCTTTTAACCCCGATCAAGCATGATCGTCATGCAACCCGGAAACATAAAAGTAATCACAACCATTTTAAACTCACCTTAGATTTGAAGTCGAGTATCTAAGGAATCGAAGTTGAATCCACGCGACAATTACAAACCTACAATTCACCAATTGAACTACAATTTACAATTCATAACTAATAAGAGAACAAGTGTGATTTTCAGGTGAATAGTGATTTCGGATGAATAGTGTTTTCTGGTGAATAGTGTTTTTCAAAAATCTGGGCTCAAAATCGTCAAATTCCTTGATAGAAATACGTGATTTCAACTTCAAAACTCATTTATAATAAAAAACGAACAAAACCATATAAAAAGTTTGAAAAATCACTTTTTAGGGCTTCCCTTAGAGAACGAGAAATGGCACGAGGGTAGGTTGGATAGATGGCCCTCATCCCGAGCAATCCAACACAACCGAAAACACGACGATCCGCCTAGAAATGAAGAAAAGACAAGAGAAAAACCCCTCCCACCATTGATGATGAAGCTCTTGGCCAAGGAAGAAGAAGAGAAAAAAAAATGATGACTTTGGTCTACTTTGTCTTATTTAAAGAGATAATGAATAGTGTTAGGATATTTTAAGAAAATTAGAAATGACGCATACGTCCTTTATTTGCCTTAAGCTTTTAAAACGAAACCCGAAGTACTTAAACTAGCCTAATGGTGATTAATAATTATTAATTGGCCCATTAATAATTATTAATCACCATTAGGCTAGTTTAAGTACTTCGGGTTTCTTTTTAAAAGCTTAAGGCAAATAAATATTAATACAACCGAAACTAATTTAGGTTAATTAAGAAATTTAAAAAGGTTTCCGAACGAATTTGACTACTAAATTCTAAATATCTAATTCTAAAATTAACTTTAATACTTTAATTCAATAAATAAATAAATTAATAATTAATAAAAAAAATTTCACCTCAAAATAACGGGATGTTACAAATCCTCATCCCTTTCCCCGATCTCTTTGAACGAGGAATTCATTGGGGACGAGGATAGGGAATTTGAGCGGGGACATTCGTCTTCCCCACCCTGCCGACTGAATACTCCTAATGATGATGAAGAAGACTCATGTGTGCTGACAGTAAAGAGGAAATACATGGTAATGCCATCGACGAAGAAAAAGAAATGAAAAAATAAAGCAAAAAAATTATAGAGGAAGAAGAAATCATGTGTGTCATCGAGAAAACAAAGACGAAAAACTTGCGTGATGAGAGAAGGGAAAGGGATAGAGAAATCGAGGAGATTGTAAAAAGAACGATGTCAGAGATTCAAGACGTTGAGATGAAGGAAGAAGTAATTAAGGTCACGCTTGGTGAAACGAAGTAGACGGCGACCCACCACCCCCTTGTCAACCTTGATGATATGAGTGAAGATACCGTAATTAAATCTTTGGGTAAAATATCATTTGTCCCTGAAGTTTCACGTAGGTTTCATTTTCGTCCCTGAACTTTTAAAAGTAACAGTTTTCGTTCCTGAAATTTACAATTCGTTTCGTTTTAGTCATTTCGTCTATGTTTTTCCATCTATAGAACTCCAAGAGGTATTATATAAATATATAATGAGGTTAAATAAAGTGAAAAAACAAATATACATTAAAGTTTAAGACTAGAATTGAGGAGAAAAAAAATGAGATTCAGCTCACTTTTTATTCGTTTTTCCATGGTATTTAACCTCACAGTATATTTCCATAATGTCACATCATCAATTACATACCTCATAAGCCCTTGATTAGTGTTCTAGACGGAAAAATAAAGATGGAAGGACCAAAACGAAATGAGTCACAAAGTTCAGAGATGAAAAGTGTAACTTTTGAAAGTTTAGGGACCGAATGAAACTGAGTGAAAGTTCAGGGACCAAAATAGTATTTTACCCTAAATACTAAATTTTCAATATTTTTTCTACCCTTTATAGAGTTGTCAAGTTGAGATACTGATTTGAATAAAAGATCATTTAACCACTTTATCTTAAGCGTTTTATCGAGAAGTTTTGAACCCAATAAAAAATTGAGTTACATTAGCTGAGATTTTGATATGCTATGCAAAATTAAAACATATTTTAATTTTGATCTTTTTTCTTCACATGACATTTAAATCAAAATTAAAATATGTAAAATAATAAGACGGCTTCCTCGATACAGGGGAAGCCGTCTTATTATTTTGCATATTTTGATTTGATAGAAATGTCATGTGAATAAAAAAGACATTCGAAAGTTACTTAATGGCATCTATGTCGGTGAGAAGGGAATCATCATTACTGAAAAGTGATAACAGCAAATGTAAACAAAACAATTCTCAAAAGACAAGCTACTAAAGCAAAGATAAATTTAAACTCTAATAATCACTCCTCAGCAAGGATTGGCTCCCTTCTCACTTACGTGGATACCGTCAAGAAAATTTCTAATATCTTTATTTTTCACGTGGCATTTCAATCAAAATCAAAATATACAAAATAAGAAGACACCTTCTTCAGTGAAGAAACCGTTTATTATATATTTAGAATATTTTTGTTTTGATAGAAATGTCATGTGAAAAAAGTTGTTCAGAAGTTTCTTGATAACATCTACGTCGGTGAGAAATGAGTCATTGTTGCTGAAGAGTGATCAATAGAGTTTTAATATATATTTTCAGTAGCTTGTCTTTTGAGAAATGTTTTCTTTACATTTGATATTAATCCTTGTTTGATTATATGTTTTCTCTCAATTGTGATACATTTCAGATTTGGAGTATCAAATCAATCTTTGCAAAATTCAATTCCTTATCTCAGAAGATCATTGTCAAAATGATAATGTCTCACAGTATTGAAGATCTCAGTAACTTGATGCTACTATCATTGAGAACTTAATATATTGAAATAATATTTATGACGATATAGAACATAATGAACTTACTGTTGGCTTTTGGTTAGAAAAGCTATTAACAAGGAAGAAGTTGAACAAAAGAAATACTTGAGAATCTATCTTCAAGCAATACATTTTATTGATTGTTCATTACAGCTTTTTATAGAGAGTTGAAGATATCAACTTCCTAAAATCTTTAACAACTTCCTAATTTAGTGCAACAACCTAACAAATAGTAAATGACTTCCTAGATTGTAGAGAAAAAATCAAAACTAACTTATTATGCAGGACTTGATCAAACATTCTAACACTCCTCCTTTAATTCAAGGACTGCAGACACCAATCTTCTGTCTTAACATCTTGAATTGCTCAGTAGGTAGTGGTTTGGTGAATAAGTCTGCCACTGCTCCTCTGATTTGCAGTAGCTCAAGCTTACTTCTTCATTTTGCCAAACTTCCCTTACAAAGAATAGCTTGATGTTGAAGTGCTTGGTCTTATTGTGAAATATAGGATTCCTTGAGATGGCTATAGCTGCTTGATTGTCCACAAACAGAGTTGTGGCTTCACTTTGACTCAATTGCAAATCATCTAGAATTTTTCTGAGCCATAAAGCTTGGTTGACAGCTGCTGCAGCTGCAACAAATTCTGCCTCTGCAGATTGATTGAGTGACGAAGTCTTGCTTTCCTGAACTCCAGGAAAATACTTCATCTCCAATCCTGAAAAAATAACCTGAAGTGCTTCTAAAGTCATCAACTGCTCCTCCCCAATCACTGTCAGAGAAGCCTTCGAGCTTGAAGTCGTTAGTCTTCTTGAATTTGACACCAAAGTTGAGAGTTCCTTTAATGTACCTGAGAACTCTTTTGCTGCTATTAAATGAGTTACAGTAGCACAATGCATAAATCTGGACAACAGACTTACAGCATACTGGATGTCAGGTCTTGTGGCTGATAAATACATCAAACAGCCAACTAAGCTCCTGTAGTGGCCTTCTTCGACTTTCTCAGTGCCATCATCCTTTTGTAGTTTCTCCTTTTGATTCATGGGAGTGGTCATAGCTTTGCACTCGTCCATTTTGAACTTCTTTAAGATCTCCTTGGCATACTTCAACTTGTTGATAAAAACCTCACCATCTCTTTGTTGAATTTCCATACCCAGAAAGAATGCCATGAGCCCCAAGTCTGTCATTTCAAAGACGTTCTTCATTTCTTGCTTGAATTTTGTGATTAGCTCAGCATCATTTCCTGTCACCAAAAGATCATCAACATATAGAGAAACAATGATTATTTGATTTCCCTAAAGCTTGATGTAAAGAGTAGCCTCAGAGAGACTTCTTTCAAAACCAATGCTCAACAAGTGATCATCTATTCTGCTGTACCAAGCTCTCGGTGCTTGCTTCAGTCCATAGAGCGCCTTTTTCAGCAAATACACTTTGTCTTCTTCACCCTTTTTCTCAAAGCCATATGGTTGTTCAACAAAGATATCTTCTTGTAGAACACCATTTAAAAAAGCTGATTTGACATCCATTTGGTAAACCTTCCACCCTTTTTGAGCTGAAATGGCTAGCAACAATCTAATAGTGTCTAGCCTGGCAACGAGCAAATGTTTCTGAATAATCAATGCCATAAATTTGAGCGTACCCTTTTACGACAAGTCTGGCCTTAAGCTTGTTAATTGAGCTGTCTACATTAAGCTTGGTTCTAAAAATCCACTTCACACCAATCACGTTTTTGTCCTTTGGCCTGTCCACTAGCTCCCTTATCTAATTCTTCTCAATTATCGACAATTCTTCCTCCATCGCTGGTTTCCATTTTGAATGTTGGAGAGCATCCTCGGAAGTAGCAGGCTCACAAACAACTATATTGCATCTTTGATAAATGTCAGAGAGCAGCCTTCTTCCCCTTTTTGTTATGTCATCCTCGATTTCTTCTCTCCAGGCTTCCTCGGAAGGATTTTTGTGAGAGTCAATGACTTTATGTGTTGAGTTTTTCCAATCCCATTCATCACTCTCACTGAAATGAACATCCCTCGTGATTGACATCTTCTTGGTTTGAGGATGATAAACTTTATATGCTTTTGATGCAGTACTATAGCCTACAAAGATCCCAGGTACTGCTTTTTTTGTCGAGCTTGTCTCTCTTAATCTGTGGGATGTGAACAAAACATACACAACCAAACACTTTAAGAAATTTTAGTGATGGTTTATGTCCATACCATGCCTCAAATGGAGTTGCTTGTTGAACTGCCTTGGTTGGCAGTCTATTTTGTAGAAAGACTGCAGTGTTTGCTGCTTCAGCCCAAAACGTTTTGGGGAGCTTCTTCTCATGTATCATACTTCTCGTCATCTCCATGATTGTTCTATTTCTTCTCTCACTTACTCCATTCTGCTCTGGGGTGTATGGACCTGTGAGTTGACGTTCAACACCTTCTTCTTCACAAAAAGTATTGAATTCGGTAGAGTTGTATTCAGTACCATTATCGGTTCTCAAAACTCGAATCCTGCAATCACTTTGATTCTCTGCTATTCTTTTAAATTTCTTGAACACATCAAATACCTCTGACCTTTTTTTAAGAAAATAAATCCAACACATCCTTGTATAGTCATTAATAAAAGTTACAAAATAGATGCTACCTTGTAATGATATTGTCCTTTGTGGTCCAGCCATGTCAGAGTGAACAATCTGCAGCTTCTGTTCAGCCCTTCGAACAGATTTGGAAAAGGGCCTTCTACTCAATTTTCCAAACTGGCGTGCTGCACAACTTGAAATTGTTTCAGAAAAGTTGGGTAACCCCTCCGACATTGAGTTGCTTTGCAATGTATGCATCTTTTGAATGCTGCAATGTCCCAGACGTTTGTGCCAAATTTCAGTGTCGTTCACTACTGCAGGATAAGCTGAGCACTCCTCCTCGGTTGGATTAAATGAGAAACTCTTCCTTCTTATCTTGACACACAACACCTCTTTTCCATTTGCATCATAGATGGAACAGTGATTGTTTTGAAAGGTTATGCTGAATCCTTTCTCAACAAGCTGGGGCACACTTAGCAAATTTTGATTTAAATCGGGCACATAAAGAACATCTGATACTGTCTTTGTACCTGTCTTCATTGTGATTGCTACAGTGTCTCTCCCTTTTGCTATAAGACGCCCACCATCATCGATTCTGACCTTCGTATCTCCACATGGATTCAGGTCTTTGAACAGACTTCTGTTATAAGTCATGTGATTTGAGCAACCACTATCTATGAGCCAATATTCTGACTCTTCGCTGGTGGCATAACATTGTGCTACAAAGATTTGATCTTCGTCCTCCTCCTCTACAATCTGAGCGGCATCAACTTTTTGCTTTTCGGATTTGCAGATAATTGCTTCATGCCCTATTTGATTGCATTTGCTGCATTTTGCATCTGGTTTTCTCCAACATTTGAAGGGAGGATGGCCTTTCTTTCCACAGTGTTTACAAGGTGGATAGTTTTTCTTCTGATTTCTCCCCTTGTTTTGGTCACTGCTTGAACCTTCATTGCCCTTGCTGAAATTCTTCTTCTTAGACTTCAACTGGGTTTGAAAATTTGCAGCTAAAGCACCTTCCACAATGGGCTTTAATCTCATCGTTCTTCTCTGTTCTTGCGCCTGTAATGAGCTTAGGAGTTCTGCCAATTTTAAAGTGGACAGATCCTTCGTGTTTTCCAAGGAAGCTATGGTTGCCTCGAATCTTTCAGGTAAGGAAACGAGAATTTTCTGGACCAATCTACTGTCAGGAAGATCAGTGCCCAGCATTCTTGCCTTGTTTGCAATCCCCACCAACCTGTCAAAGTACTCTTTTATCGTCTCTGACTCCATCATCTGTTGTCTTTCAAATTCTCGTATCAAATTCAATGCCTTCATGCCTCTGATCCTTTCGTCACCCTTGTACTCGGCTTGGAGGAAAACCCAAATGTCTTTAGCTGATTTAAGGGTCATAATTCGGTTGAAAATTGAAGGAGAAACTGCAGAAAATAGACATGACTTGGCCTTAGCTTTCCTTGTCTTCTTCTCTTTATGGACCTTGATTTGTGCCAAGGTTGGGTTGTTTGGAAGAGCTGGAATTTCATAATCTTCCTCCACTGCTTCCCACAGATCGCAACCCTCCATATATGCCTCCATCCTTGCTGCCCATCTTTGATAATCATCTCCATCGAACATTGGTAGAGTCATGGCTGAGAAAGAGTTTGAACTCTCCTCCATTGGACTAATGGACAGCTTGGGGATGAAATTTATTTCACTCAAAAGAAGATTCTCTCACGAAAAAAGTGCTCACAGGTCCCTCAAGAATTATAGCTCTGATACCAAGTGTTGGCTTTTGGTTAGAAAAGCTATTATCAAGGAAGAAGTTGAACAAAAGAAATACTTGAGAATCTATCTTCAAGCAATACATTTTATTGATTGTTCATTACAGCTTTTTATAGAGAGCTGAAGATAACAACTTCCTAAAATCTTTAACAACTTCATAAAATAGTGCAACAACCTAACAAATAGTAAATGACTTCCTAGATTGTAGAGAAAAAATCAAAACTAACTTATTATGCAGGACTTGATCAAACATTCTAACAATTACAATCTCATGTCATCTAGATTTGGAGTTTTGTTCTTGGTGTGTTACTATTATGATATTTATATTGTTGAGATATGATAACGAAAATCTTCAACACTTTGAGAGATTCTCTTTTTGACAAAAGCCATTTTCAGTCATAAGAATCATTATCACAAGTATGGATGTCAAGCTCTTGAACCATGTAGCGTCGTGCGTAGCATATCTGATATCTCAATTAAAACCGAATCATTATCACTCAATCAGAAAGTGTAACTCAATTTTTTAATAGGTTTAGAACGTCCAGATAAAACGCTTAAGATGAAGTGCTTAAGTGATATTTTCTTCAAATCGGTATCTCCACTTGACGACTCTATAAATGGGTAGAAAAAGCAATCAAAGTTAAGTGTGGGAATATGAGTCCAAAGAATTCTAAAAGAGAGAATATGAGCTTACAAGAGATTGAATATGATTGGCGCATATTTATTAATGTTATAATATATTTTAGATTGGCCTTTATTTTGTCCAAACCAAATTTATGTAATTTTTAATGTGATCAAAATATTTTGTTCAAATTTTAATTGATTCAAATTCAAATAAAATTCTTTGTTGAATTGATTTGTACTTTAAAAGTTTTCTTAATATAATTTCCTTTGATTAATACACATTGATTGTATTTTTTATAATAGGTAAAGTCATTAAACTAAAATTGTTTTTTCTGCCAACACATTGACATTGGAAAAGGTTCTTTTGAAATTAAGTTTTTATAAATCTTTTTAGCTAGTATGAATAATTTATTGAAATTACTTTTTAATATTATTTTACTATTTGCTAAATAATTCACTGTCTTATTTGTTTGAATTGACAATATTTTTTCCATTATTATTCCATCAATTATGTTTTTAGATGCTAGAGAATAGATTAATTTTCTCCTCTTCTCTCTTTAAAAAGGCAGAAACTTTTCATATGAAGGACCACCTCTTCTAATCATTCAAATCTTCAAGAAAATTATCATAGAGTGTTAAATTTCTCTCTCTTTTATTTTATAATCTCTTGTGAGGTTTTTATTGTTGATAGAGTTTTTGTTTAGTATTTTTTCAAATATACAAATTCAAGTTAAACTTGAGGGTAATCCAACTTGAAGATCTTCATCAACAAGGAGCAATCGAAGACAAAGAAAAATGGAGTATTTTGTTTGTGCTTTTGTGTTTTGCTTTAAATTCTTGTTGATGTACATTAATCTTTCTAGTGGATTTTTTCTCTAGGTGTGGCCTCGTGGGTTTTTCTGTATGGTTTCCCATGTTAATCATTCTCAAGTTTTGTTTTTCCTTCCATATTATTTAAAATTCTTATGAACTCTATTAGTTATTAACTTTAACAATATGTCTTAACTTACAACTTTCACGATCACTGGTGCAACTGTGCCTCTTTCGATGATCTAATAATTGAACATATTAATTCTGGTTTTTTACAAATAAAAAGTGAAAAACGAATTTCATTATTAATTACACGAGAAATTAGCTTTCAATTGGTATCAGAGCAAGTCGCTTAAGTTACTAGTGAGATTTTGGGATTTTTTTTCTGATCTAATCTTGTGTTTTTATGAAAAGGATGAACAAATAAAGGGAAACCGGAAGAGTTTAAAAAGAAGAACAAAGTCGTCACTTGCAGCGATGTCGAATCCATTAAACATCAAAAGAAAAACATCGTAAGTAATAATGTATATTCTACTACATCTTTTACTCTAACGACCCTACTCAAACCGAGGCTCGGCCGTGGGAACTCTCAGTGGAAGAGCGGAAAACATGAAATTCAAAATACACTTAAATCAAAACGCAATGAAAGGTAACAATTTTACGAAAAATTCGTGTGGTTCCATTTAAAAATTAAACTAACCAAAACCTGTTTTACATGGGGCCCAACAGAAAAAGCAAGAAAAGTACATTTCTAAAATAAAAGAAGTTTAAAACGACATCATGAAATATAATATATGAAAGCTCTCTTGAGCTCAAGACACAATATCTACAATTTACAAACTAGATTACATAAGTCTTCTCTTATGCGACTATCACAACTCAAGCTCGAGGAACGACGTCAACTAGTCCATTTCTGAAGTTTGGCATTTAAGCTTCAACGCATACCAGCTTCCTCGTCATGACCTCGATCACATCCAAACCTGAAAGGTGATATGTAGCACCTCTGAGCATGATGCTCAGTGAGAAATAAAAATAAAGGAAAGTAAATTTACATGCAGAATTCATAGTATGAAGTGGGTCTAAAAATTTGACTCTTTCGCCCCTCTCTCAGTCTTTCCTTTTAATGAATCTGCCTCCTATAGTTCATCTCGTACACTAAATAAAAACTCCCACATTCCCGATTTTAATACAAATAATAAACAATTAAGTCAACTTCTAAATCATTAAAAACTAATTCAAATCTGTTCGCCTCTCTTATCCCCATCTCGTGCCTTCCTACTCTCGGTACTTACTACACTTTGCCTTAACACTCTTTTGAATCTCACCGAAAGCAAGCTAAACCAAATACCTCTCTTTCTCTTGGATTTCCCTAAACCCATTTCACTTAGGTTTTAACCTTCATGCCCAAACAACCTATAGTACTCGTTAAGACGCTCCCCGTACTTAACTCTTTCACACATCCCAGAGTATATAAATGTTAGCAGCTAACGAAAATCAAGAATCGATATGATGCAATTGAGATGGCAAGCAGACAAAGCATGTATGTTTAAAATTTAAGTTTCCACAAACAAACATAAGTGTTGCTACATGATCTTTTATTCAAACCAGTGCCACATCTTGCTTACACTTTCATGTATCTTTCTACGCACATCTCAGAAACCATCCCAAAAGTGAAATCCGAACTCAAGGCTATCTCAAATTGAGCTAATGGCATAATTCAATGATGTAGGTGTAATGTCTAAAATGCATAAAAATGTTCAAATGCTTAAACATGTATGTTTATACAAAACTATCAACATTTCAAGTTCATGATCAAGTCGTGTCAACTATATTCAATCCAATACCAACTTTCCATATCACATTTTCCACTTTACATCAAACTTTCGTTCAAACCAATACCACATTCTGTTATACTTTCCCCGCGTCTCACTACGCGCATTTCACTAACTATCTCAGATATCACACGAGTCGTAGCTCATTTATTCTTCCAAGTTATCGTAATAACCACTCTAGCATCCAGGCCATCCACCACACAGCGCCTCGGAGCTGCCCAATATCCGCCACGGTAACCACATTTAACGTCCAACAACCACTCACCATTACATGGGTTATGACCCTATGGCCATGCAACAAACACATGATATGCATGAATGTAATGAGATGTAAATGGTCATGGTTTCCTTATAATCGTTATCGAGTATCAACCCTTAGCATACCGCACATATATAAGACTGAATCCCCATCCGAATAAGACTCAATATCTCACTTAACACTTTCAAGTACACAAACAAGCACATAAAGCAATGCTTCGAGTAATATCCTTTAACATATCAACTATGAAATACTCATTGAACATCCATCTTTAACACATCGAGCATATATGAAAATAAATCTCAATCAGTATATGACTCGATCTTTTACTTGACATAATTTTTAAACATACATAACATAATAAACATCTCAAAATAAAAAATAAAAACAAGACATTTTAATCCATTCACAATTGTCATTCAACTCGCTTTACTTCACAAGTCGTTATTCGCCCGGTTTCCCATTCATTCAATCAACAACTACCACTTTCCTACCTTCAAGCACACATTACACTTTAAAAACCATCCACAAAATACTCAATTTTAATTCCACATTTACCATGAGACACACATCAATCGAACATCCCACACCGTTACTCGAATCTGTTCTTAATTTCCACTTTTCTAGTCAAAACAAGGCTTAACCTTGGCATTGCTTTCCTCATCAATCATAATCATTTACCAACTAACCTTAAGCTTAAAATATCATAAATAATTCAGTAAGAACAATTAACTAAATTCCGGAACCCGGTTTGCTCCCAAAAGTCTCAAAACTAGCGAAATGGAAAAGTAGTGATTTTGGCCATTTGAGGGGTTCTTGAAAACTCATTGATTGGAGTTCCTAACTTGATTTTCTTATGTAAAATATGTATTTAGACACCAAAATATACCAGAATTGAAAGACGTTAAGAGAGGACTAAGAAAACTTAAAAATTAGGAAGAACTAGTAAACTTTAAAAGGGTAACAATGGAGGTTTTGAGCTTTGGTCATATCCATGGTTCTTACCCTTATGTCGTGCCTAATATGTCAACACTTCTATATTTATCCTCACCGGTACCCTTGCAAACTAGCACGCATTCCCTCAGTAAAGTCTTGCTCACAACTTATATCACCATAACTCAAGTTGCACCACCAACCCCTTTTTATCGAGCCACAATACCTTCATTAAAACATTAAGTCCTCAAACCTCAAACCAAGCCTAGACCCTCCATTACATAATCTCATCCTTAGCTATTCTAAGACCAACAATAACAACTTGGCTTGCCAAAGGAAAACCCGACATCCTAGAATCCTCGTACTCCATATATCCCGTTCTTGTCTTACACACTCCCAATTGCTTGCTCAAGAATAACCTCCCATCTACTTATTTAAACCTTGACAATACTAACAAGATTAAACATTCTTACACAATTCAATTCATATTACAAAACTCAAACATAAATGTACTTTAGTTTCTATTTATTCCCACCTTGTGATACCAAGTATCTAGCTTGCACATTGGGCTTTGCTTTGAGCCATTTACCTACATACAATTCATCTCATTCATTTAAAAAAATTTATATAGCATGATTATATACAAATTAACATTTGAACATCACCCAAGACCCCTAAAACAGCCCCACATTCCGAAAGGCTAAAACAGCCCGTAAAGTTCATTAATAAAACAGTGGGGAGGGTGTATTTTGCTATGTTTTTATATATAGAAAAGTGCCTAATGATTTCCATGCTCAATATATATCAATTCTTAATTTACATGAGTTTAAATACATTAGAACAGGAAATTAACTTATGTCATAGAGTTTTGATAAAGTTTTAATTAAAAGAACATTTCATATTCATGGAAGTTTGTTCTTTTTATAAAGCCATAAGAAGTTTTTAAAGCAAGTCTTCACATATTAACCTAACTTAAGAAAACCTAAACCTCATCCTTTGATTTTGTTTCAAAAGTTCCATTTACAAGAATTTATATGCTATTCATTGAATCCCTTAACTACAAGCTTAAACCCCAACAATTTCCATAAAATCCCCAATTTTAAGAAAAAGCCCTAGGAAGAAAACTTACCTTTTCATCATGATAACTTGTTGGAAACTTCTTAATTCCTCTAGATTTAGACTCTACTTACAAAAACTCACACTTTTGGCTTTGATTTGAGTGAATTTGAGTAAGGAAATGAAAAACCCAATGAATTCCCCCATGGGGCTGCTACTGCCAAACAGCAGGGAGGTGAAAAGAGAAGATGAAGGAGGGAAATAGCTAGCAAATCTTGCTCCAATAATCCTAGAATCCATTACCCATCAACAATCTACCATTTTCACATGAAAATCCAAGCAAACCAAAGGAAAATTGAAGGAAAATCAAAGCCCCCATCTCAGCCCCCTGTTGTTCGACCATGAAGAAGAAACAAGCTGTAGTTACTGTGTATTTTTTTTTTAAGAATAATAATATAATTTGCCTTATAAGGAAGTTTAAGTATTTGCTAATTGACCCACTTGTTTCTAAATATGATGGGGAGTACCCCATGCCTTCTAAATTAGCCCAAACCATTTATTTTAATAGCAAAGAAGCCCCCTCTCCTCAACTAACCATAGTTAGTTTTTAACCAAAATTCAATTTATATACTTTAACTATGGTTAGTTTATAACTCAACCATAGTTAACCGTTTTAACCTTTAATAACTATTCAAAACAATTCATTTTAACAATTTAAAATAGAAATATCAATTTTAAAATCCATTAACCAATTTAAAATAATATAAAGATATCTAAATTAAAATAAATGAATTTAACTATTTAAATTATTTTCCCAAACTCGGACCTTCACATTTACTAATGAACCTACTAGTGTACAGGCTTTAAATAAAAAAATGATCAATTAGAAATTCGAGAGGATAGTGATGCATTTGAAGAAGAGGAAGATTCTATTGAAGAAGCCTACATCAAGATGTATAATGAATGAGTGAAGGTATACAAAAAAACAAATCATTATCTGAGCAAAATAAGATATTGTTGGAGGTAAATTCTGATTTGACATCAAAAGTTGAGGATTTGAATATTTTTGCTTATTGAAAAAGATAAAGATTTTATTGATATTAAGCTTAAACTAGAAAATGCTAATAAGGATATCAAATTGTTGAATATGAGTAATGAGAAGTGCGATTATCCACTAAGTATAGGTAAAGATCATAGAGAGCATTGTTGTGAAGGGGAAACATCCAAAAGCCCAAATATTTTTTGTAAAAACTCAACAAAATATTACAAAAGTTTTTAACCTAAGAGTAGATAATGTTGCAACTATGGAGAAGCAAGAAAATCATAAAATGTCTTATTATGATAGAGTTCATAATTCTATCAATTGGAGGAAAAATAAAAGTGTTGCAACTATGAAACATATGGTAAGCCTCATACATTTGTACCTATTTGTCATTTTTGTGGGATTTGTGGACATATAAAGCCAAAGTGTTTTAAATTAAAAAACATATTGAAGAAAATCAAGAAAAATATATGCCTGATTTTCAAAATCGTTTTCCTAAACAAATATGGGTGAGAAAAGATGAATTAGAAAATTTTATTTCTCATAATTGTTTGAAAACTCGTTGTTCAAATACTTGATTTTTGTGTGTGGTCGTTCTTTATGTTGATTTTTAAAATTGAATATTTTGTGAGTTATTATGTTTTTTTTTTACCTTGCTATTTTTTTAAAGAATTTTTTTTACTTGCAAGACGAATATTGTATTTAGTGAGAGTTATGAGATCTAATTTTGAGGGAGAGTACTATTATGTTTTCAACGACTTTATATTTTCTTTAAAAAAATATTTATTGTCATTTTCTTTGGTCTTGTATTGACAAAAAGAGAGAGAGAGAGAGAGAGAGAGAGAGAGAGAATTTATAAATGAGCATTTACATTTTGAGGGAGACTTTTGAATTGCCTTTTTTTTTAGGAAATATTGTTAATTTTATATTTCATTTTGGTTTTTTCAAAACAATGACAAAGAGAGAGATTGTTAGAATATATTTTATATTGGCCTTTATTTTGTCAAAGCTAATTTTTTGTAATTTTTAATGTGATCAAATTATTTTGTTCGAATTTGAATTGATTCAAATTCAAATAAATTTTTTTGTTGAATTGATTTGTACTTGGAAAGTTTTCCTAATATAATTTCATTTGATGAATACACATTAATTGTATTTTTTTATAATAGGTAAAGTCATTAAACTAAAATTGTTTTTCAGCCAACACATTGACATCGGAAAAAGTTCTTTTGAAATTAAGTTTTTATAAATTTTTATGGCTGGCATGAATAATTTATGGAAATTACTTTTTAAAATGATTTACTATTTGCTAAATAATTCATTGTTTTATTTGTTTGAATTGGTAATATTTTTTCCATTATTATTCCTTCACATACGTTTTTAGATGCTAGAGAATAGATTAATTTTCTCATCTTCTCTCTTTAAAAAGGCAGCAACTTTCATATGAAGGACCACATCTTCTAATCACTCAAAGCTTCAAGAAAATTATCATAGAGTATTAAATTTTTCTCTCTTTTATTTTATAATCTCTTGTGAGGCTTTTATTATTGAGAAAGTTTTTGTTTAGTATTTTTTCAAATATACAAATTCAAGTTAGTCTTGGGAGAAGACCAACACATACCGAAGGGATTTCGGGTTGTGATAAGTTCATGACAATGAAGAGATTTCTTGGATTGAGATTCGCAAAGGGACTTGTTGATAATCTGACTTGAAGATCGTCATCAACAAGGAGCAATCAAAGACAAAGAAAAAGGGAGTTTTTCGTTTGTGCTTTTGTGTTTTGCTTTAAATTCTTGTTGATGTACATTAATCTTTCTAGTGGTTTTTTTTCTCTAGGAATAGCCTCGTGGGTTTTTCTGTTTGGTTTCCCACGTTAATTAATCTCGAGTTTTTTTCCCCTTCCACATTATTTAAAATACTCATGAACTCTATTAGTTGTTAACTTTAACAATCTGTCTTAAGTAACAACTTTCACGATCACTGTTGCAACTGTGCCTCTTTCAACGATCTAATAATCGTCCATATTAATTCTTGTTTTTTGCAAGTAAAAAGTAAAAAACGAATTTCATTATTAATTATACTAGAAATAGGTCCTTACAATTAAGATAGAAAATGAACGGCAGAGATTAAAAGAATTCATTAGGGCATGTTTACTCATATCATCAGGTTGGCAAGGGTGGCGGGGCGACATTTTACAATCTCTTTGATTTCTTTTTCCCTTTTTTTTCTTTCATCACGTAATTCTTCCGTCGTTGTTTTCTTGACAACACACATGATTTCTTCTTCTGTATCTCTTTTTTTCATTTCTTCTTCCTCATCGACAGCACTGCCGTATATTTCCTCCTTATTGTCAGCACACATGAAGTCTTCATCATCATGTTCATGTTGTCAGATACTACAAATTTCAGACTTTACTTTAATATGGACGTTTTCAACCAGCTCCTCTTTGGTTTGCAACGGGACCACCACTATTTCTTTATTATCTTCTTCTTGTTCAACATCAAATTGACTGAATCTTTCTTTTAATTTGATCCTCATTTTTGCTCAACTCTTAATTTCTCTTTTGTCTTGATAAATTCTTTGGTTTTGAGTTCTTTCCCACCAATACTTAGCAAATCCCTTGAATTTTCGAGAAACTAAATATAGTTGTTCATCTCTTGAATCTTCCATAATTTCAAAGAAATCATCTACCTTGTTAATCTAATACAAGAATGCCTTCAAGTCAAAAAGCCCATCAAAACTAGGAATTCTCGGTTTGGTTAAACATTGAATATACATGCTTTCACCTCCATATATATTGTTGCTATCCTATGGGCTTGGGAAGAAATTTTTATAGTGGTTTGATTAGAAATAATAGTAGTTGTTAACCATGGTTGTGGAAGAGAAGTGTAACGACCCGATTTTCCTTTAAATTCAAATGCACAGCGGAAGACTTAATTTTTAAAGAAAAACAGCATGGGTTCGTTTAAAAGTCGAATAACCAAAACCTGTTTTACAACCCAAAGTCCAGAGAAAGCTATAAATCGGGAATGCACATTCCAAAGTAAAGTTTAATCATAAAAACATCAAAATACTTTACACATACACCCTTCACGGGCTCAAAATGACACAAGTATGTAAAAAGTATATGATTTACAAGCTTTACTACTAATGCTTCAAAAGTGTTTAATATTGTCCTTACACCACCTCGGCCAGTCAAGCGACACCATTTCCTCTACCTTGCTTCTTAGGACGGGGTTCACCTGAAAATATTGTGGTGTAGCACCATTAGCAAACAATGCTAGTGAGAGTAAAATGAAAGCAAGTAATCCTATGAACTAAATCTCATACCAGAAATTGTGTCCAAAAACCTAAATGTTCATTTCTACCAATAACCACATTCCAATTTCCATGTAAACATAAGATAGTATCATACTACCTGTATTCGTCATTCAAAACCATGAGATGGAAATAAAGACTTAAAGTAAAATTAACATTCACAACTAAGTCTCACTACACGTTTCTAAAGAATAGGTAAAAATAACATTAACTATCTTTATTACCAATCAAGTTTCATCGTATCGTGCTATTGTATGGATCGAAATCAACATATATACCACGTACGGTCATACCATGTCACAACCATCGCACCATGATACGTATGGATCCGAATCAACATACTATCATGTGCCGTATCATAGATCATAATACCATGGTACGTGCGGATCCGAATCCACGTACTACCATGTACCATATCACAACCATCGTCATCGGGTATACCATATGGATAAATATCGCATACTAAGCCCGTGCGGTATTACCATATCACAACCATCGTCATGGGGTATACCATATGGATAAATATCGCATACTAAGCCCGTGCGGTATTACCATATCACAACCATCGTCACCGGGTATACCATATGGATAAATATCGCATACTAAGCCCGTGCAGGTATTACCATATCACAACCATCGCATATCAGGAGTTTCACCATATCGGATATCAGGAATTTCACCATAGGTATCAGGAATTTCACCATAGGTATCAGGAATTTCACCATAGGTATCAGGAATTTCACCATAGGTATCAGGAATTTCACCATATCGCAACATGATATGTATGGATCGAAATCGACATACTATCATGTGCTAGTTACAAACCAAAGTACCAACATCACACCATGACTACGTATGGATCGAAATCAACATACTATCATGTGCTAGTTACTAAGTGCTCAAAGTTCCCACAAATTCATCACACCATGATACGTATGGATCGGATCAACATACTATCATGTGTGAATCATTGTGCCCTAGGTCTCCAATAAGTTAGCTAAACTCCGAAGAAGTCTACTAAGTTAAATAGAAACCTAACTAACTAGAATACACGAGTTAACACTCAAGTGCATCTTCTAATTACTTTACTTCCAAAGTCATCCAAATGACTTCAAATCCATCAAAGTAACTTCTAAATCAACCGAAGTAACTTCCAAATCAACCGAAGTAACTTCCAAATCAACTTTCATCTAACATCTCCAAATCACGTTACCATACTTCCAAACCTCCCCGATGATCTCTAATCATCGAACTAACCATAAGTCCAACTTTCTCCACACACACTTCCGAATTAAAGTTTCCACCCAAAACTTAATTCTAAGAAGTTAACCCCCTCTTAACATTGATAAACAATTACATAATGAAACTAAATTCATAAAATTGCTAACTATCATATTAAACTCACCTTAGCCAAATAACTCCAAATCACCACTTTTCACGAAACAACAACCGAGCAATCGCACCTACAATTCACCAATTGCACAACATATTACAACTCATAACTAATATGCGAACAAGTGTGCAATTTCGGGTGAATAGTGATTTCGGGTGAATAGTGTTTTTCGAAAATCCGGGTTCAAAATCGTCAATTTCCATGATAGAAATTCATGATTTCAACTTCAAAACTCATTTATAATCAAAAACGAACAAAACCATATAAAAAGTTTTGAAAACTTACTTTTTGGGACTTCCCTTAGAGAACGGGAAACTTCAAAAAGGTAGGTTGGATAGGTAGCCCTCGTCCCTACCAATCCAACGCAACCGAAAACACGACGATCCGCCGAGAAACGAATGAGAAACGAAGAAAAGAAATTCTCATCCATGGCTTGAAGTTGCTCACGGCAATGGCAAGGAAAAATGACAAGTTTTGGTCAATTTTGTGACTTTTAAAGATGATGGAATAGTGAATTTAGATATTTTGGTAGTTTTGAAATTACGGTTTTGCCCTTTTTGACCTTTTGCTTATAAAACGAAAACCGACGGTCTTAAATAAATCTAAAGGTGTCTAATAATTATTAATTGGCCCGTTAATAATTATTAGAGTCACCGAAACGAATTAAAACGATAAAAAGGATTTTCGGACGGAAATAACTAATAAAACTGAAATTACTAATTTTAACTAATTTTAAAAGCTTTAAATAAATAAAAATAATAAATTAATAAAATAAAATAAAAAATTTACCTCTAAAAGTAACGGGACGTTACAGACTACCCTCCTTAAAAGACTTTTCGTCCTCGAAAAGTGCACTTACCAAGTGATAAGCGAGGGTACTTACACTACATTTCGTCCTCACGTTACTACGTATCTCCTTCAACACTTGGTTCTTCCACAGAACTTTAACCAAGTCTAAAAGTTCTTGCAACGACTTTTCAACTCTCTGAGCTCAGCTGGTGCCATACGATAAGGTGCCTGGGACAATGGCGTTGTCCCCTGGTATCACCTCTATCCTGGAAGTCTAACTCCCTCACCTGGTGGCAAACCAGGTAACTCATCAGGGAAAACATCAACGAAATCCCTCACAACGGGTACGAAAACTAGGGTGGTCACACTAACGGATGTGTCAACTACACTAGCTAAGTAACCCCAAGCACCATCATACAAAAGTGCTCTAGCCTGGATCACCGAGATAACCACAGGTGTCACCCTGCCTCGGATCCCGTGAAAGCGTAAACTAGTCCCACATGGACCAATAAAGTCTACCACTTTCTCACTACAACCGAAAATGGCGTGGTTGGGCGATAGCCAATCCATCTCCAAAATGATAACAAAGTCGATCAACAAAGATGGTAGGTTGCAAGGCTCGTACTGCCCCTCGTAATTTTGCCCTCAAACCTACGATAAATCTCCTCTTCTTACTCTCAAGATCAATAACCTGTCTGGTGGCAAACTTTGACAACCGGTCAAACTCTCTCTCATAATCCACAACAGACACGTTACCCTGTCTGAGAGTAAGAAACTGAATCTCTAGTTGGTCACGTGTTTCCTCAGGATAGTACTTCTCAAAGAACTTCTCCCTGAACATCTCCCAACTAACAAGCAAATCAGGACTAAGAGTATTGGTTATACCATTCCACCAGTAAAGTGCATCATCAACTAATGAGTAGGTTCCACAGTGAACCTTCAGCTGATCTGGGCACTTAATAAACCCAAGTATTCTCTCGATCCTGGTAATCCACCTCTCCGCATCAGCCGGATCGGTAGATGTACCATCAAACTCAGGAGTATTATACCTGACATACTCCTTCAGAGTTTTCGCAGCATCAGTCACACTAGTCTGATCTACCACAGGAGCAGGTGATCTAACAGGTGGTATAACCGGATCAACATGTCCTCCACCTCGTAACAGATCCCTGAAATACTCCTCAGAAATGGTAACACTGCGACCGTGACTAGGTGGCTGATCTACTGGAGGCTCATCCTCTCGGTACTCAGGTGGAGGAGGAGGCGGTGTAACTGCCCTAGTCCTACCTCTACCTCGTGCCCCCGGTCGGTACCCTACTACGACCACGCCTATGTGTCACTATCCTCGGAGGCATACTGAAATCACATCAGAAAATCCTCACATGAGATACCAGTAAAGGGAAAACTAAAGTACAAACAACTAATCAAAAGAGAGCGTTTTGAGGATACCTGGCGCCGTTGACTTCGAGTGATGTTTGGACAATATTAAAATATCAAAAACATGCGATGCATGTGGTCTTCAGAACCAAAGAGGCTCTGATACCATCTGTAACGACCCGATTTTCCGTTAAATTCTTTAAATTCAAATGCACAGCGGAAGACTTAACTTTTAAAGAAAAACGGCATGGGTTCGTTTAAAAGTCGAATAACCAAAACCTGTTTTACAACCCAAAGTCCAGAGAAAGCTATAAATCGGGAATGCACATTCCAAAGTAAAGTTTAATCATAAAAACATCAAAATACTTTACACATACACCCTTCACGGGCTCAAAATGACACAAGTATGTAAAAAGTATATGATTTACAAGCTTTACTACTAATGCTTCAAAAGTGTTTAATATTGTCCTTACACCACCTCGGCCAGTCAAGCGACACCATTTCCTCTACCTTGCTTCTTAGGACGGGGGTTCACCTGAAAATATTGTGGTGTAGCACCATTAGCAAACAATGCTAGTGAGAGTAAAATGAAAGCAAGTAATCCTATGAACTAAATCTCATACCAGAAATCGTGTCCAAAGGCCTAAATGTTCATTTCTACCAATAACCACATTCCAATTTCCATGTAAACATAAGATAGTATCATACTACCTGTATTCGTCATTCAAAACCATGAGATGGAAATAAAGACTTAAAGTAAAATTAACATTCACAACTAAGTCTCACTACACGTTTCTAAAGAATAGGTAAAAATAACATTAACTATCTTTATTACCAATCAAGTTTCATCGTATCGTGCTATTGTATGGATCGAAATCAACATACCACGTGCGGTCATACCATGTCACAACCATCGCACCATGATACGTATGGATCCGAATCAACATACTATCATGTGCCGTATCATAGATCATAATACCATGGTACGCTGCGGATCCGAATCCACGTACTACCATGTACCATATCACAACCATCGCATCGGGTATACCATATGGATAAATATCGCATACTAAGCCCGTGCGGTATTACCATATCACAACCATCGTCCCGGGTATACCATATGGATAAATATCGCATACTAAGCCCGTGCGGTATTACCATATCACAACCATCGTCTGGGTATACCATATGGATAAATATCGCATACTAAGCCCGTGCGGTATTACCATATCACAACCATCGCATATCGGGAGTTTCACCATATCGGATATCAGGAATTTCACCATAGGTATCAGGAATTTCACCATAGGTATCAGGAATTTCACCATAGGTATCAGGAATTTCACCATATCGCAACATGATATGTATGGATCGAAATCGACATACTATCATGTGCTAGTTACAAACCAAAGTACCAACATCACACCATGACTACGTATGGATCGAAATCAACATACTATCATGTGCTAGTTACTAAGTGCTCAAAGTTCCCACAAATTCATCACACCATGATACGTATGGATCGAATCAACATACTATCATGTGTGAATCATTGTGCTCTAGGTCTCCAATAAGTTAGCTAAACTCCGAAGAAGTCTACTAAGTTAAATAGAAACCTAACTAACTAGAATACACGAGTTAACACTCAAGTGCATCTTCTAATTACTTTACTTCCAAAGTCATCCAAATGACTTCAAATCCATCAAAGTAACTTCTAAATCAACCGAAGTAACTTCCAAATCAACCGAAGTAACTTCCAAATCAACTTTCATCTAACATCTCCAAATCACGTTACCATACTTCCAAACCTCCCCGATGATCTCTAATCATCGAACTAACCATAAGTCCAACTTTCTCCACACACACTTCCGAATTAAAGTTTCCACCCAAAACTTAATTCTAAGAAGTTAACCCCCTCTTAACATTGATAAACAATTACATAATGAAACTAAATTCATAAAATTGCTAACTATCATATTAAACTCACCTTAGCCAAATAACTCCAAATCACCACTTTTCACGAAACAACAACCGAGCAATCGCACCTACAATTCACCAATTGCACAACATATTACAACTCATAACTAATATGCGAACAAGTGTGCAATTTCGGGTGAATAGTGATTTCGGTTGAATAGTGTTTTCGGGTGAATAGTGTTTTTCGAAAATCCGGGTTCAAAATCGTCAATTTCCATGATAGAAATTCATGATTTCAACTTCAAAACTCATTTATAATCAAAAACGAACAAAACCATATAAAAAGTTTTGAAAACTTACTTTTTGGGACTTCCCTTAGATAACGGGAAACTTGAAAAGGTAGGTTGGATAGGTAGCCCTCGTCCCTACCAATCCAACGCAACCGAAAAACACGACGATCCGCCAGAAACGAATGAGAAACGAAGAAAAGAAATTCTCATCCATGGCTTGAAGTTGCTCACGGCAATGGCAAGGAAAAATGACAAGTTTTGGTCAATTTTGTGACTTTTAAAGATGATGGAATAGTGAATTTAGATATTTTGGTAGTTTGGAAATTACGGTTTTGCCCTTTTTGACCTTTTGTTTATAAAACGAAAACCGACGGTCTTAAATAAATCTAAAGGTGTCTAATAATTATTAATTGGCCCGTTAATAATTATTAGAGTCACCAAAACGAATTAAAACGATAAAAAGGATTTTCGGACGGAAATAACTAATAAAACTGAAATTACTAATTTTAACTAATTTTAAAAGCTTTAAATAAATAAAAATAATAAATTAATAAAATAAAATAAAAAATTTACCTCTAAAAGTAACGGGACGTTACAAGAAGGTGAATCATTTTTGCTATTTATTTTTTTTTTTTGGAATTTAAAAGGAGTCTGAGAAAAGAGAATTGATGGAAGGTGATTTGGTTATGAGTGGCGATGAAATAAAGAACGAGGGCGACGATGAGACTATTTTGGCAGATTATATATTTTTTTTTATTGAATGGTATAGTAACAGAGAGAAAAATGAAAAATGGCTGAAAATGACACTGTGATTTTGGATGGAGGTGAATTACAAAAATGAAATGAAAACTAATGGTAAATTTGGAGAAGATGAACAAGTATATTAGCAAAAGTTGATGTGATCGAGAAACTGCAAGAAGCGGTGGGATTTGAAGCCTGGAGACATGTGACTGGTGTGTTTGGGAGTGCTTTTGGCGCTTTTAAATTAGCAAAAACACTTTCTAGATACAATTTTTATGTTTGGCAACATTCTATAACCATTTTTTTAGAAGTCAAAAGCATTTCAAAGTGCTTTTTGAAAAAGTAGTAGGTACTTTTTGAAATGTTTTTTATTTTTTAAACTTTGTATCTTTAATGTCTTCTACATATTTTTATCTCTCTAACTTTTCTCTACATTTTTTATCTCTCTAACCTCTCTCTACATACTTTCTCTCTCTACACACTTCACTCTCTAACTTATTTTTCCACTACCTAACGTCTTATACACTTTCTTTCTCTAACTTATTCTACAAAAAAAAAAATTCTACCTATATTTTGTCTTTTCTATTATGCAGGTGGTTTTTAAAGCTTAAAAATGAAAACTTTTTTTCCCGTATGAGTGATCAGTTGAGAAAAGGTGGGTTGTATTTTCATTAGTTTTTAAAGATTTATGAAGACACTAAGCCAAGTAATTGATGCCATCTTCATTTTCTTCCCAAGGCTGAACGTAAATGTAGTCCTCCTGCTTTTTATTAATTTCTCAAAGTAGTTTAAAAGGTTTTAAACCTTTAGGCTTTTTTTTCTTCTAGAGCTCAACTATAGGGCTTAAATGAATTAGTATATTTACAAAATAAATGGGGCTTGCAAGTTTAGTGGTGAAAGACTTAAAGAAGAATTAGTATATAACCTTGCTTATGTGCGACTGTATCTTATAAAAGAAAGTAAACTGTTTGGCTTTATGGGTATGTTACTGAAACAATTTTGGAATGGTTCTTTGAAATCTATTTTTTTTATCTGTTGGGATTGAATGCTATTTTATAAGCTTTTGGAGTTTGTTTGCTACCTTTAAACTTCAATGCTTCTTAAATTTTGACACTACAAGAATTTTGACTTAAGATGACACATCAAAATTAAATGGACGACACTTAGTTTAAAAAAAGGAGGAAGAATTAAAATAAATAAAAAAAACGTCGTCTATTCCTATAAAAAACTCTCAAACTTAATTAAAAAATAAAAACAAAAATAACGATCTCTTCATCGTTCTACATCGCTCTCCTTACTTTCCCACTCAATCGCTCAGATTGGCTACTAATGTATTTATCTGATAAAGAGATATTTATCTTATTTCTTTCCTATGATTTAGTCTAATATGAGCTAATTAATGGTGCATACTACATGACATTGGTCTTCCATTTCACTATTGATTATCATGCTTTGTAGATGGAACTGTAATGTTTTTTTCAAGCTTTTGTTTTATAAGATGGGTTTCGTTGTTTATTCAAGAAAAAGTCGCGGGTTTCATTTATTTTTTGCGGCCGTTTTTTTATTTCAAGCCAAGACTAAAACTAGCTTTTTTTTTTTTTTTTCAAATTTCCCACATTATCTTTTGAGTTCCCGCTTTCAACCATCTAATACCTAAACTTCATCCTCTTCACCTTTAATCTGATTTTCCTTCTGATAATTTTGTTTTATTCGTTTGATTCTTATCAAATAACTTGAACGTCTCTTACCTTACCTTTCATTACCAGTGTTCCTTTTTGAACATTTTTATGTGTGGGTGTGTAGCTTTGAATCAATTATGTTCAAATGTTGAAGATCTCTACTGGAGAAACTTGTAGGCTTTCTTTGCAATCCGACCACCTCATTTTTCAAGTTCCTAACGATTCAGCTAACCACATCATTCAGGTACTTGGAATTGTTTTTCATTATCACCCTTAAATTACATTACTATTTAGTAGTTTGTAATTTTATGACCTCAAAATTTTTTTGCAACTTAGTTTATTTGGTGAAATTGGCTTCAGGAAGTTTGAAGTTTGTATTTTAATCTGGGGAATCCCTCTTAAGTCCCTTTAAGATCCAACCCACATTTTTTTAAAGGAAACTGAAAAATTTTGTATTAAAGGAAAATAATTACAAAGAAGGGTGAAGAGATATCACCCAAGCCAAAATCATTAAAAAAAAACACTTGCAATTGGCGTTAATAAAAAAAACATCAAAATTACAAAAAGATTTAGAAAGAGAAGCAAAAAGGGAGACTTTGTAACGAATCAAATCCCATACATCATTTGGAGGACTTGTCTTGTTCTAAAAAATACGATGATTTAGCTCCAACCAAATTTCCCGCGTGATTATTTTAACCGCCTTTTTCCAAATCCATCTATCTTTATCTTTGAAAGGGTGTCCGACCAAAAGAGAATAGAGATTAGTTTTTGAACATTTACCAAACACCAACTGAGCGCGAAAGTATGCAACAGATTAATCCATAAGAAAGCAGCATAAGGACATTAAAAAAAAAGATGGTTCACATTTTCCGAGGAAGTATAACAGAGACAACAAAATGAAGGAGAAAGAGTAATCTTCGGATTTCGTCTCTGAATCATTTCAGTTGTGTTTAAACCTCCAGCCTTCAGATTCTAGTTGAAGAAATTGATCTTTTTAGGACATCCTTAGTCCAAATACAAGTAGCCAATTTCTCATCCAAAATGTCATCCTTAGTAGTTAAATAAGTCATCCAGCTTCCAATAATACGAATCCTCCCTGTTTGTAATCTGATGAGGTTGGAGAAGTTGAAGGAGAGAAATAAAGTCATCAATCTACCGATCATAGAGTGGCCTTTTGAGAATTACATTCCATACATCAGCACCCTCTGTCCAATAATCCTTAACCACAACTTGCTTGTTGCTCGCTGAACTGAAAAATCTTGGGAATTTTCTTTTCATTGGAGCTTTTTCAATCTACCAGTCATGCTAGAATCTAATTCGGCTACCATCACCTAGATTGAAACCCAGAATATCAATAAGTTTCAACTTACCTTTTTTAACAAAATTTAAAGGATTATTTCCCGTTACCCGAAGTCTCATATTCATAAACCAACCAAACCTATTATCCAGACCATGAATACTTGAGATAATAGAGTACCATATGGAGTCTGATTCCACAGGGAGGCGCCAACACCATTTAAAAATAAGAGCTAAATTCCTCTCTTTCAAGTTGCCCTCCCCAGCCATCCTTGTTGACATCAATTTTGTCCGACATAATTTAAAAGAACTAAACAATTTTCGTTTATATAATTTTAATTTTTAAATTTGTTATTGAAATAATAAAAATAAGAGTTTTAATTAATATCATGTAAATTTGTGTAAATTTGATAAAAGTGGAATTTTAAATGTGGAAAAGAATAATTTAGAAATTAAATAGGAAGATAATTATAAAATTGAGATGAGATAGAGATTAATTCAATTTGAAAATAAGATATTGATAATATTCTGTAGATAATTGGAACTTAAAACGAGATATGATATGATATTTGATATTGGATTTTTGATATTTATTTATCTCAATCTTATTCTCTTCAAATTTAATCCTCACATTGGCTATAAATAGAACCCACCCTAAGGCTAAAAAAAAAAAGAAGAGAATACACAGCCAAGACTACTTCAAAAAAAATCTTCCCTTCTCACGATTCACGCCCACCACGTTCTCCCTCGATCTGATCATTCCAAAAGCCCAAGAACCAAAATTTCTTATTTTTCTTTCGTCTCCACCGACCGCTCATTTAGGCTAAACCCAATCATCATTCTTCCTTTTAACCCATTATTACGTCAGACAGACCACTTGGGAAACTCAATTCGTCTCCTACCATAGTTTGGTAAGTTCTAAATATGTTTATATTATTTCTTTTCTTTTTGAGGTTTAAATTTGGTTTTAGGCAAAAATGAATTACTGACTTTTTTTGCATGTGCATAAGTGAAATTGTAGTTTTGTCTTTATTATATTGAATTTCCATGTATTTTGTTTTCATTAGTAAGTTTTTGTTTTTTTGTTTTGTTAATATATGCATGGAGCAAATTTATCATGTAAAACCTATTTGGATCAAATTTGTTGTCTCTGTTAATTGGTATTTGGTTTAGGAATTGACGTTTTTTTTAATGTTTAGTCATAATTCTTATACTGAGGTTATATATTTCGTTTGAATCTAATTTTAAAATTCGATTTAATTTATAAGATTTAATTTGATTAATTTATTATCTATGAGCATGTTGTATGTTTTCTTATATTTGATACCTCTATTATCAGTCAAAATAATATTAGAAAGGTTTAGGGATCATTAGAATGCTAATTTTGCATATTTTCTTTACGAATCCAAATTTTTGAAATTTGTTAGATTGCTAACTTTTTTCATTTAAATGGCTTTTTCTTCCCAAAATATGAAATTTACTCGAATCGATTAATAAAAAATATAATTACTTCCAAAATTTATTATTCAAATTCTATAATAATGATGATTTGTTTTTAAGATTTTTAAAATAAATAAACGTTTTTAAAACCTTCCGACGATGGAAATCTAAGAGAATTAGAATGCTAAATCTCTTAGAACTCTTGAGGAAGAGGAAGTTAATTTCATAATGTTGAAGTTAAATTCCAAAAAAATAAACTTTTACTAATGACCTCGTGTCACTCATAATTATTTAATCATATCTCTATTCTTAGATATATTGATTAATAAACATGGGACATTTAAAAAAATAATAAAAATATTTTTGTTTTAAAGATAAAAGGCTTTAGTTAATACAATAAATAATAAAAACAACAATCGTTTTCATAACGAACATAATAGGGTGCTAATACCTTCCCTATGTGTGAATGAACCCCCGAACCCGTTTTAAAAGTTAGAAGACCATCTTTAATTTAATGACAAGGTGACTAATCACACCAATAATTTTAAAACCAATGATTAGTGGCGACTCTTTATTTTTCCGCGTCACAATTAGGTAGCGACAATCCTCTCGCTTTTTGAATAGTCACATGTTTCCAATTAACCAGGTGATTGTCTGAGTTAATACCCTTTTGAGCCCACAAAAAGTCTCTCAACTTTTTCTCCAAAATCTTTGTAACTTTAGAAGGCATATGAAAGATAGACATGAAGTAGGTAGGTAGATTTGAGAGAGCAGATTCTATGAGAGTTAACCTACCTTTTTTTGGAAAACAGAGCATTTTTCCATTTATCCAATCTCTGTTCGACTCTGTTAATCATAGGAGCCCAAAACTCTACAGTTTTATTGTTTCTTCCTAAGGGGAGGCCAAGATACTCAAAAGGCAAACATAACCCCATTTAGAAGCATTAAAAGCAACATCCTCTGTTGGAATGTTCAACTCATAAAGAGTAGTTTTCTACCAGTTTACTTTAAGACCCGACCCTACCTGGAAGAGATGTAAGATTTGGAAAATAGTTTCAAGCTCAAGCTCTTCGTAAGCACCAAAGATGAGGATGTCATCTGCGAATTAAAGGTGACTAAGGCTGATATTGTTTGTGCCCATCTTAAGACCTTTCAGAGCATTGGAAGAAAGAGCAGTATTCAACAGTTTGCTCAGAACATCAACAATCAGAGCAAAGAGAAACTGAGAAAGGGTATCTCCTTGTCTGAGGCCTTGGGCGCCCATTAGGGGTGAACATGGGGCGGGGTGGGGCGGGGTTGGGTACCCCGCTTACACCCCGACCCCGTTTAAGCCAAAGAATGGCACCCTGACCCCGACCCCACCCCATTTAATTGTCAAGGTCGGGATACCCCAACTCCACCCCATTTAAGCAAGTTTTGTTAAAAAAAAAACAAACAAACAGGAAGAACATTGCAGTAGGCAGAGAAGAAAAGAAAGGAAAACGGAGAAACATTACATAATTTGTTTAAAGGGTAAAATGCAAATGACACCCCTGTGGTTTGTTTCAAATGCATGAACACCGCTTGTGGTTTGAAAATGGCAAATCACACCCCTGTGGTTCCAAATTTTTTCAATCATACCCCTCATCTTCAATGCCAATAATTTTCTTTTAGCCATAACTTCTTTGTTTTAACTCTGATTTGGATGATTCGATATGTTTTAGAATCCTCATTTCAAGCTCTACATAATAGTCACTTTAAAACTTTGAAATAATTAATAAATAAAAGAGTTTATTAACATCAAAGTACTAGGTATGATTGACACCGTTAACTCTTTTGGTTATTGATAATTTAGAAGTTTTTAAGTGAACGTAGTGTAGATACTGAAATGAAGATTCCAAAACATCTTGAATCATCCAAATTGGAGTTCAAATGAAGAAGTTATGATTAAAAGAAAATTAATGACATTGAAATGGAGGGGACTGATTGAAAAAATTTGGAACCAAAGGAGTGTGATTTGTCATTTTCAAACCACAGGGGTCTCATTTTCATTTTACCCTTTGTTTAAAAAAGTCAGAACCTAAATCTAAAAAATAAAAAGAGAAAAAAAAAACAGAACTTACTGGCGGTGGCAATGGAAGGGGCGGCGACGATGGAAGTGGTGGAGAAGAAGTAGGGCGAGGCAGTGTGGCTGCTTGCTTGCTTAAAATAAAGAACAGGAAGAAAGGTAGAGGGCTTCGTGTGTGGTCGTGAGAAAAAGAGGGAAGATTTAGGAAAGATAAGAAAGGAAAGGAAAGATAAGAAATAAAAGTAAAAAAATAAAATAAATAAGAGATGTCTGTCTTGTATGATCGGTATGGCAACCCTAGAGGGGGGGTTGAATAGGGTTTTAGGTTAATTTAAGAACTTTTTCGATTAATGACTTCTAATTAACAAGTTAATTAGACTTTTTAAACTTAAGCAATCAATATGAATTTTATACTAAAATTCCTTTTAACAAAGTATGTTGGTTTTTAATAATCATGGGAAATATTTAATCATAAAGAAATTCTAGCAATCAATTATGTTTCAATAAATTCTATCAACAAATATATAATAAATATGTGAAGCATCAATTTAATTTCCAATGATTGATAATTAATGATCCCAATTAATATGCACAATAAATATTTAGCAGTTAATAAGAGTGCAATAAATTAAAGAGGATAAGGTTAGAAAATAACACCAAGATATATAGTGGTTCAGCCAAAATTCGACCTAGTCCACTCCCCGAGCACCTCTTGGGAATTGTATACCTTTTCCGGGAGGAAGTACAACTCAATCCTTTTACCGGGCTCAAGATCAAACCCAATCGTTCTTTTTCCGGGATCAAGAATAAACCCGATCCTTTTACCGGGAGCAATATCAAACCCACGTTCCTATTTTCACGGGCTAGGAAACCGATCCAAGTGTGAATTATAAATTTTCACACAATTACAAATCTCTCAAAAGATTAAATATGAAATTTAAGCTCTTACAAGAATGGCTCTCAAAATAGCCTAATAAAATCACTCAAAATAAACCCCAAATAATATGAAAAAATAGCTTGAAGAACTTCAAGAATGGAGATCAAATTTCAATATTTTTCTTGGCAATTCACCACTGATTTTCGGCCATTTGAAGAGCAAGTATCCGTTGGGCCACGTGGCAAGTTCTGGTTGGATGAAGCAATCTGATATTTGAATTAATAAATAAAATATTAATAACTTCACGGGCACCAGGGGCAAAATGGGCAGAGAGTTGTTGAGAGAAAGCTTCAAAAAAATCGGTCAGCAAGTCAAATAATATAGGTCAGGAAGTGGAAGGCATTAAATCAAAAGTCAGGGGGCAAGGAAGACAATTCAAGCGCATAGGGAAAAGTAAAAAGCTGGCATTGGGAACATGCTAGGCCGCGTGTCGATCAATGGCTAGCTGAAGTAGCTCGGTGGAACCCACGACGTCAGCAGCTTCAATAGCGCGTCAGGCGTTTGGTCTACACGCGCGACTACGTGGCTTGATGAAGACCGTTGGATGCGAGCGATGGTTAGATCGAACGACTGACGTAAATTCTACTTTCCTTTTTTTTTCCGAATATATGTATATATAAATTAATTTTAGTTGGCGAATGTGGAGTGTCGGATCACGATCGAACGGCAGACGAAATTCTAAATTTCTTTTTCTTTTAATTCCGAAATTTATATATATAATAATAATAAATTATTATTATTATTATTATATATATATATATATATATATATATATATATATCCAATTCTATTTTCTTGATAACTTCTTCGTTTTAGCACGGAATTGGACGATTCAAATTGCACCGTGCTCGATATTTTCCGCTCTACAAAACACAACACTAAAATACTAAAATTGATTATGTAACGTCCCGTTATTTTGAAGTGAAATTATTTATTTATTTATTTATTTTATTTTATTATTTATTTAATGTTATTTATTTATTTATTTATTTCAATTTAAGTATTTAGATTAATTATTATTTTTGTAATTTTGATTTTAGTAGTTAATTTCGCCCGAAATCCTTTTTAACCGTTTTAATACTTTAAATTCGTTTCGATGACATTAATAATTATTAATAGGCCAATTAATAATTATTAATCACCTTTAGATTTATTTAAGAGCTTCGGGTTTCGATTCTTAAGTCAAAAGTCATAAAAGGACGCATCCGTCATTTCCGATTTCTTAAAAATATCCAAAACACTATTCACTTTCTCTTTAAATAAACCAATTGACCAAAGTTGACCAAAACATCTCATTTTCTCTTCTCAAAACCGTGGCTCTCATGGTGTGGGGGAAGATTTTCTGGTTTTGCTCGTTTCTCGACGGATCGGCTTGATTTCAGTTGCATCGGAAAGGCCTCGTGTTGACTTTCTAAGCCAATTAATCTTATTCTTATTTTGATGATAACAAACGTGTTTTTGTTACTAATCAATTTTCTGTGTTTTGATAGTCCACTGCGTAGAGAAAATTATAATGAGTCCAACGCAATTGAAATCGACTCAATCGGACTTCAAACGAATGAGATATTGATTTTAGAAGATTGGAATTAAATTAATTATTTAAATCGGATTGTATATGGCAAGCTTCATGGTGCGCTCAACATCTCAGCCGTCAGATGGAATTCAAATTCAGTGGCCCAGATTATTCATAATTATGATTTAAAGAAAAGGAAATATTCAAACTTTATTACAGCCGTCAGATCTACCTGCTGTCTGAATTAAAGGGCTAGATTTATTCAGATTTATAAAAGAAAAAGGAAAAAGGAAATAAATGAAGAATTGATATCATCCGTTAGATCACGCACTGAAGCTCATCCAACAGTTCTTATTAATCAATCAATATATATATATATATATATATATATATATTTGGAAATAAAAAAAAACAAAAGAAAAGAAAAAGCTGATTTGAAATCAACCGTCCGATCGAAGAAAAAAATCCATCCGACGCTCATGATCTGCCACGTCTTCGCGAGTGAAGTCACGCGCTTGACACGCCCAGCTGCCTGCTGACTCCGCGGGTCCCACGCGTTTCTGCTCCGCCTCTCACAACGCGACACATGGCTTCTCTGTCCCCTCCACCAGCTGTTTTGCTTTTTAAAGATGCAGCAAAAAGTCCAATATGCCCCTGGTCTTTTGGTCAATGCCTTTCATGTTCTGACCTTCATTCTTTGCTTCAGCTGACCGAATTTTAAATCCCTCTCACAACGGATAGCTGCCCTATTTGCTCCTTCTGACCGGAATGTTATTAATAATATTATTATTATTAATTTCAATTTCAGAAATGCTACAACCAATGACGCTTTGACACGTGGCCTTCTCCATTGACTTATTCTGAAGCATTTATTACACCATTTGGTTGATTACAACAAAGCCCTTCACTTATTTGAATTTATATGAAGACATAAAGGGTAAAAACGTCTTTACAAAATCAATGAAGTCTTTGCCATCAGATTTAATTTATGGAAGATTGAAAATCAGAAAATGGCTCTTCCCTTCTTCATTGTTGACTAATTGGAAGGCTCTTTCACACCATTGATGATCAAGCTTTTAGAAGAAGATTGATGAACAGTAGAAAAACGGTAACATTTTCATTGCCTATAAATTGAGCTCGAAATTGACAGATTACAAACAACCAAAAACAGAGGCAAATTTCAGATTGTTGAGTTCTAAAATTCTTCATTTTTTAGTCATCCTTTTGAGCCTTTTTGTGAGCATTAAAGTGTAAATTACATAGCCATTGTAAGGGCTTTTATTGGAGAGTGATTTCTCCATTTGTTGTGAGATTTAATCTTGTAAATCTACTCTTTTGGGAGAGTTTGTATTTGTGTGAAAAATTATAATTCACACGTTGGGTTTGTTCTTGAGCCCGGAAAAAGAACGGTTTGGGTTTGACTTTGATCCCGTGTAAAAGAGTCGGGTTTGATCTTGATCCCGCAAAAGGATTGGGTTCTACTTTGCTCCCGAAAAAAAGTAATAAATTCCCAAGAGGCGCTCGGGGAGTGGACTAGGCCGGATTTTGGCCGAACCACTATACATCTTGGTGTCATATCTCTAACCCTTTCCTCTTTACTTATTGCACTAATATAAATTGCTAAATATTTATTATGCATATGAATTGGGATCATTACTTATCAATAATTGGAAATTAAATTAATGCTTGACATATTTATTGTTTGAATTAAATTGAGAAATTATTGGTTGTTAGAAATTAATTGTGGTTTAATATTTCCAAGTATTATTCAAATTTAGTTTACTTTGTTAAAGGGAATTTTAGGATAAAATTCATATTAAGTGTTTGAGCTTAAAAAGTCTAATTAACTTATTAATTAGAAGTCATTAATCGAAAAAGTTTTAAATTAACCTAAAACCCTATTCACCCCCCCTCTAGGGTTGCCATAACGATCCTAACACCTCGGTCCTAGGATTCTTCTCCACCTAGCTATCGTGCTTTCCATCCGTGTTCTAAGGACTTCTCGGTAAGTTAAAGTTCAAACCCTAAGCTCCAAATAGTATTTTAATGGAGTTTTCTTTGATTTCCTTCTATTTCTTGTCGTGAAACTCGGTGTTTGTTAATACGGGAGTTGTTTTTACTGATTTTGGAAAGTTTCCCTTAACCCTAAAACCGAGTTTCAGTCAAAGCCCTTCCCGTTTAAAATTTACCTTTTGGGGTTTGAATATGGGTTATAAATTAATGAATTAATGTTTATTTAAATTCAAATCAGGAAATTGCATAATGTTCAAAAACCCTAATTATCGATACCCATTGAAATAGGGAATATCGAATTTGTTTGAAACCAACTCGAAACACATCTAAATTGCCTAAAAGCCGGAAAACCAAAAAAACCCTTTTATGGAGGGGGGGCCGAGGGCCTCATTGTTGGGATTGTTGGGTTTTTCGTCGTTTTGTATGCTTAATTGTTGTTCGATCGTTAGTTGGTAATTTATTGATTGTGAGAGATAATTCTAATTGTAGGTGTTTTTGGATCGCTTGCTCGATCGCTCTAACGGTTTTAGGAGCGAAGTCATCTTTTACTAAGGTGAGAATAGTTAGGATTTAAAGTAATTTTAGAAAGCAAATAAGTATGATGGTTTGTAGAATAAGAAGCTAAGACTAAGATTCGAATCTAAGATTAGAGGGAGGTGAGTTAGTGCCCTAGGATTAGGAGTTAATTCTTTAAGTGAAAACTTAGGAGTTCTCAAGGAAAGCATTGAATCTTAGAAATACTAAGTTAGATTCGTTTTTGAAGCTTAGGATGGATCATTGAAAGTAAAAGATCCAAACTTTTATATAGAACGATTAATAGAACCTCGGATTATATTGGAAGTTTAGAATCCTGGAAGGTATAGGTTAATCGTTTAAGATAGGATTTACTTGTATTAATGTAGCGGAGTTCGATTTACATATCGTTCGTCCGAGATTCCTATCTATTTTACTTTATGTCTCTTACTTTATGCCCCTCTACTTTATGCTTGCATCGACTACCTTAATTCCGCACTTTACTTATTTACTTTTGCAAGCATATGTATATCATATTGCACCATAACATTTTTTGCATCATTCATTGAAAAAGAAAAGAAAAGAAAGTGAAAAAGGAAAAGAAGGGAGAATGATGAATCATACGGGAAGTTCACATCACCATCAAAAAAAGAAAAGAAAGTGAAAAAGAAAAGAATGGAGAATGATGAATCCTACGGGAAATTCACATCACCTTCAAAGAAAAGAAAAAAAAGTGAAAGAAAAGGAGTTGAATGGTATTCTACGGGATGTACACATTACTTCTTCATTCATAGGGGGTTGAATGGGATCCTACGGGACGTCCTCATGCATAAGGTTGAATGGGTATCCTACGGGATGTACCTATTATCTTCATTCATGCATAAAAGGGCGAATGCGAAATCCTACGGGATGTCCTCATGCATTCATGTTTATGATCAATGAAATAGAGAATCGAGATGTTTTATATTTATGTAAAGTTTATTTACTTTTCTTATTTATGTCGTAACAAGTTAATGGATGAGGATTTGACTATGAGTGTTAGTAATATCATCCTTTGGAGAGTATAGAATGAAATTACCTAGAGTTGGAGAACTTTAGGATTGATTGTGTCAGGTAAATTGGACACAAATCAGAATACGGGTTTGAGATCTAACCTTACTTTTTATGCTTATTATTCTCACTGGGCTTAAGTTGTTAGCTCATGATATTACAAAAATTTCAGGTAATGCCCTGGCTAGAGGTCGAGGGAGAGAAGATGGTGCTGTATGATCGAGGGATGACGACCTTGAGATGGACTAGGTTGATTTAAAGTCCATGGACTATGTTTTGTGAATATTTCACATATTTGGAGTTGTGTATTTGTAAATAGCTCTTAAGAGCTTTTGTCTTTATGTTTATGATTATAATCATTTTGAACTCCTGGATAGGAACTAAATGTTCCTTGTGTATTTTAGATTTTGAAATTAAGATGTAAACAGGTTTTGGCTAGCCAATTTTCAAACATAATCACGCCATTTTTCTTAAAATATAAAGACTTCCGCTGTGTTTCCTAATTTAAATTATTTAAAAGTGTCGGGTCGTCACAGATTAATACTAAGTGTTTGTTATCATCAAAGCATAATTAAGCGAGATTAATAGGCCAAAAAGCCAACATGTCTCATGTCAGCGTGCGAACTGCTGCATTGGTGGGGATTTGGGGTGTGGGGGGTGATATAAAAACCCTAGATTTGGATCAAGAACCCCTTAAAGAACCCTTGAGTCACCAAGATCTAAAACCCCCAAAGCAATTTAGCAAAACCCAAGGAACATGAGTTAAGAAGATTATTTCTAGATCTATGATCTTGAAATAAGAAGAACTTGTTTCTTATCTCAAGATTGAAACAATCCACAAACACTTTAGATCAAGAGTGTTTGATTGTTTCTAAACAAGTAATCTAAAACAAGACTACTCAAGAACATACAAGGTAAATAGCCAAGCAAGTCAATTGGAAGCAAAAGCAACTTTCTATTTCATCAAATCTGAATATTAGGGTTACAGAAAGTCTTTAAATAGTCAAGAGAAAAACCCTAAAACAAAAGCCCAAAAGTAATCAGCCCATAATAAAATCTGGCATGTGAACAACATTTAAGGAAAGAATAAAGCAACTAAAGCTTAAAGCAAAAAGCAAAGTGCCCATTTTAGGAAACTGACTTTAAATTTAAAAATCCTTGCACATGTCTTTAATATTCATCCTCCAAATGCACTTGCCATAAATTAAAGTGCATTTCATCCTCTTCCATTGCCTCCAAGCTTGGATCATCAAAATCTATCTTCACTTTGCTCATGTATGCTTGACAATGGATATTCAAGGCTTGTTGAACCTTCTTGGCATTTGATCTTGTAATTGGTCCTTGTGGCATCTTAAGCTTGTCTTGTGGTGCTTGTGCTCCATGAATCATATCAGGGGGTATTTACTAATCGGGGTCGGGGCCCCGATGGGGTGCAATCCCATAGCCTTGACCCCGTCCCATTTAATAAACGGGGTATGTTCTTTCACCCCGACCCCGAATACACAGTTAAATGGGGCGGGGTAGGGCGGGTTCGCTGGGTAACAGGGTATTTGTGCACCCCTAGCGCCCATTGATGAAGACAAGGAATTTAGTTTGAGAAATGCAGTTATAAATCGAGTTTTTCCACTGGCATGTGAATTCTTTTTTTATCCATAAAGGCCATAAGAAAATCCCAGTCTACTAGATCATATGCCTTTTCAAGGTCTATTTTCAAGATCCAACCGTTTCCTTCGGAATTCCGCATCTCATTAACCACCTCATTAGCTATCAAAACCGAGTCTAAAATGTGTCTCCCTTTGATAAAACCAAACTGATTTTTTGTTACCGTCTTATGGATCACCTCTCTCAGTCTATCCGCAAGCATCTTTCCCAAGATTTTGTAGATGCTATTCATCAAACTAATTGGTTTGATATCTTTCATACTCACTGCACCTTTTTTTTTTTGGAACTAGACAAATAAAATTCTCTTTCAGGCAAGCATTTAGTTTGGAGTTCTTGAAAAAAATCTTGGAACATTGTCAATAGGTCAGCTTTGACAATGTTCCAAGTCTTTTTTTTTTTTTTATAGAATTCCATTGTATAACCATCTGGACCAGGAGCTTTATTGGCTCCCAGAGTAGTAATTGCCTTCCAAATTTCCAAACTATCAAAAGGACGGGTTGAGATTATATTATCAGCTTCACTAATTGGATCCCAGTTGAATCCTTCAAAATAAATCTGTCACTGTGAAGTTTGGAATAAAGATGCTCGAAGTAAGTGATTGCTTCTGTCTCTATTTGCACCTCTGTAGTAAGCTTCTCCCCTTCCTCATTGATGAGCTCTGAGATAAAAAAAAAAATCTTCTACTGTTAGTCACAGCATGAAAGAAGCTAGAATTTTCATCTCCCTCTCTTATCCACCGCACTTTGCTGTTTTGAAACCATCTATGCTTTTCCAGGTCAAGCGTTTGCAAGAAATCTCTCTTCAGACTTTGTCTCTGATTTTTTTCCTCAGCATTTTAAGCCGTTGTCTCCCCTTTTAAATCCAGTGATTCAATCTCTTGATGAATAGAACGTTTTTTCATTTTGAGATCACCAAACTGTTCCTTGCCCCAAAGCTTTCAAGCTCCCTTCAGATTCTTCAATTTAAGATTAAAAGAGAAACTCGGCCACCCCTTACCATATTGTTCATCCACCAATCAAAAACAAGAGGCAAAAAACCAGTATTAGAGAGCTAGAAATTTTCAAACTTGAACGACGTAGTCCCCATTGAAAAGTGTTTATATTCGAAAGTGGTCCGAAACAATTCTTTCTTTGCGATGGACCCTAGAATGATTAAAATTGAGGAGCCAATCGTTAGACACAAGAACTCTATCTAAACGACAGAATGTGGGGGTTCCTCTCATTCTAAACCTAGTAAATTGGCCATTAAATAAAGGAAGGTCATTCAGCTCCAAAATAATGTCCATGCGGTCTTCGGTTTTTCAAATCAATACTCTTTTCAGCCCCTACCTTGGTGTTTACTTCTCCATCTGCCAGCTTAAAGGAGTCTTCCTGTTTAGTATCCACGTGGCTGTTTGTGTCTGCAATGCATGGACGATTGGGAAATGGGATCCAAGTTGGTTTTAAACTCAGTAAGACTATTCCCTCTGACTGCGAAGCGATAGGGAGTAAGGACTAAGGAGGTGAACTGTATTGGTGGGCTCGAGGAGACAGATGCTTGCTCTTTTTGTATTCTTCACTCTCCATTGAGAAGATCCGCCATGCAAAGAGCTTTCCCTCCTTCAATCGCCATCCGAGAAGATCCGCTTTCTGGTCATAAGAATCATAAAAAGGAACTAAGATTCTCCCTACGATCGTCTGGTCCTTTATTTTGAGAACAACCAACTTCCGATCACTGATAATGGAAATTTGGAGAAATCCCCCCAAAGAATTACCCAACTCCTTAAAAAGTCATTTGGAAATTTGGGTAAATATCTGAGTTTGACCCATCCTCCATAGCAAGAAGCGTCGGAAAAGGGTTCCATTTTTCGAACGAACCAGCCTTTGTTTAAAGTAAGGGATGACAAGTCTTATTCTTTCTAGCAGAATAAAAGTGCCTTTTTCATTTTATTTTATTTGGGACTCTTTTGCATCTTTCACTTCAATTTTTTCTCCAATAATTGACGTTGCTTTTAGTCTAATTACAACTCCAACATAAATTTTTTTTTTTTTTTTTTGGCAGCAAATAGTGATAGAGAATGTATGAGATAACATTACCATTACATACAAAATCAGAGAGCACAGAACATTGAAAATATGTAGCCATTGTTTATGATGATTTCAGGTCAGAGCTCAACTCTCTCTGGTGGGCATTACTTTCCTGTTGTTGAAGCTCAGACGAGATTGAGTAAGCTTTCTACGCTCCCACAAGAAAAGTTCACTTTATATTCCTTGTTTAGTAGTCCTATCTTTATTACTGATGTGTGATGGAATAAGAAATTAGCATTGATTCTATGATGGTTTGGGGGTAAAACAAATATCTTGTTGAACTTATTTTAGATATTTTGATTATTTCTCTTTTTGTCTTCGAAGTGGTGAATGTTTATGATGATTTGAATTATTTGATTAGTTGTAATTGTTGTGATGTCCATATGTTATTTGTAATATGGATCAATGTTTTGCATGATGACATAGGTTATAGTGTCAAAGGTTGAAACTGTTATTTGTATATTCTTGCTTTTGTTTATGCTATTTTCTGCTCTAATGAATTGTACTTTTGGTCTTTGTTGTTTAAGTCCCTTTTTAGCTGTTTAAGTTCTTTAATATTTCCTCCAGGGTTTTGATACTACAAAGACAAAGGGTGCTCACTTCCAAGAGGCATTTAGAGCAGGCAACTAGCTACCATCTATATCTACCTCCTTCATTTGGAGATATTTCTCTGCAACTCTTGCTTACACAACTTCATCAAATAAACCTTTCCTCTTCTCTTCAGACCCATCCAAACTAAATGTTGGAACCACTCTTGAGCTCTTGTCTATTTTCAGACTTCTTTTATTATCAATTCCTTCCTCTTCGGCCTTAACATTCGACAACAATAGAGAATCCAGACCAATCGCTGAGATAGGTATAGGTTCCTGTCAAAAGGTTGAAGAAAAAATGAGAGAGAGAGAGAGATCAAAAGTCAAATGACTAGAGAAGTAGTTTATCTCCTACCTGATCGGCATGCTGTCGAAAAGTATTGACATCAGATTCCCTCGCTCGTGGCATAAATTCTAGTAATAGTCTTTGAATGGTGTAGTCTAGATCCTTCAAAGGAATTGTAGTCTTTCCAATATCATGTCCACCCATCATATCAATTTCCATGTCGAGGGCATTGTCATCTTCACGCTTATCATTTCCACTGAAAAAGCATTCCAACTGGGACTATAGCAGTACTTTGTACGAAAGGAAATGTTAAAGCATGTACTGAAGGAACAACGGTAGGTTGAAGAACAAGTGATTTCTTACTGAAAGATTATAGATATTTACTTCTTTCAATTACTTTTTCATTCACTAGGGGTGGCTTTTGATTTGTTAATTCACTTGTGGCTGGTGTTTAATTTTATGGTGGTTTCTTGGCAAAGCCTCCTTGTAAAGTTAATCAGAAAGCTTATGAGTTTTCACAGAAGATGCCTCCAGTTCTTCAAGTTAAGGTGCAAGCTCGGTCTGATATATGGGATGATTTATTTGACCATGATATTTTCAATCTTGGTGATATTTCCCTGTATTTCTTTCCTTTAGAAAATATTTAAAGGTATGCTTTGTTTTGGATTAAAGGTTACAATTTCCGTTATTGTATAACATTTGTTTTCTGAGAAAAATTGTTTGTTGACTTGTAGGTCTAGCGAGAACAACTCCTCTCTGTTTGAACTAAGCTGGATGGTGTGGAATTGGTCATATTTACAACTAAGCTGGATGCTGATCAGAGTGTAAGTTCTTTGACATTCGTTAGTCCAGCTTTCTTTCCATATATTTTTTTCTAACTCTCAAGTCTCACTTCAGTTTGAAACTCTTTCTTTTTTTCCTATTTATGTATGTGTGACTCTTGACATGAGAAAGAAGACCGATCACAGGCAAAATCGTACACGTTTCTTGAGTCCGATACACTCAAATTAGTTGCTTCACTAACTTCTATTAATTGTCTAGTGTTTACTTGTGCTAGGTTAATAAGATGTGTGCAATTCTTTCTGTAGATGTTATCAATTGTTTAAATTCAGAATGCCGCCTCTTTGGAATCTTCCGTAATATAGAAAATGATCCATCTCCTTCTGATATCCTTGGAGAACACCTTACTGCTGCTTTAACAGTACCTTTCGTATAGTTCCCCAGTTGGAATGATTTTTCAATGGACATGATAACCGTGACGATGACAACGCCCTCAACATGGAAATTGATATGATGGGTGGACATGATATTGGAAAGCCTACAATTCCTTTGAAGGATCTAGACTCCACCATTCAAAGACTATTACTAGAATTTATGCCACGAGCGAGGGAATCTGATGTCGATACTTTTCCAAAGTATGTCGATCAGGTAGGAGATAAATTACTTCTCTAGTCATTGGACTTTTGATCTCTCTCTCTCTCTCTCTCATTTTTTCTTCAACCTTTTGACAGGAACCTATACCTATCTCAGCGATTGGTCCGGATTCTCTATTGTTGTCGAATGTTAAGGCCAAAGAGGAAGGAATTGATAACAAAAGATGTCTGAAAATAGACGAGTTCAAGAGTGGTTCCAACATTTAGTTTGGATGGGTCTGAAGAGAAGAGGAAAGGTTTATTTGATGAAGTTGTGAAAGCAAGAGTTGCAGACAAATATCTCCAAATGAAGGAAGTAGATATATACTGTAGCTAGTCTCCAAATGAAGGAAGTAGATATATACTGTAGCTAGTTGCCTGCTCTAAATTCCTCTTGGAAGTGAGTAACGTTTGTCTTTGTGTTATTATCTGTGTTGCACATGTTAAAATAGAATATTAAAATTGATTATTTGAAGGGGGAAAAATTCAAAACTGTACTAAGTAAAGCTGTTTACAATCATAGGCTGATGCATGCTATTGAAAATGTAGCTTTTGTGTTTAAAGAATTTAATTGCCTATGATTATTGACATCTCATGGGATAATTTATGGTGTCTTGATGTTCAGCTCAAAAAGGCCAGTAGTAAGAATAATTCTCTTACTCAAATCCAGCAAAATTCAACGAGAGTTGCAGGCAAATATCTCCAAATCTTATGATATATTTTTTTTGTACAGAGTAAAAAAAACTGTTAAAACTTCTTATGTAGATGTATTCTACAAATTTCATGTACTCATTTTTACTGCACTGAAAATGGAGCTTCTCATCAAATTTTATGTACATTGCTTGGGGAAAAAAAAGGATAAAATATAATATTGAAATTCTAGCTAGTCGTTGGGATGAAGAAAGATTGAATTTTTTTTCTTCCTAACAAAATATTTCATATACTCATTTTTAGCATTAAGATGTTGAATGTTCATACAAATCAGTAAAGTTTTTTTTTTCTTGGTGCTTACATTTACACATATCATCCATCTTACAACCTTTAAGAAGAAAAGCTACAAATTATTATTCCAATTGTTTTTTTTCTTTTTCTCTCTTACCCATATATCATTTTTCATTGGTTTGTAAGCATATTTAGGTGTGTACAAGTATCGTTAGAAAAAGAAAAAAAAGAGATATTTCGACATGACTTTTTTTCCCACGAGTAATTTTAAAAAAAGACATTTTTCAGCATTTATTACTTTCGTATATGTACTTGTCAATTTACTCAAATATCATATTTGCTCCTTCACGCGCAACTCAATTTTAACCTTTTCCCTTTTTCCGTTTTAACCCCATCTTCTTCACATAATTCCTTACAATATTTTTCTATACCAGATTTTACACTCTCGTCTTCTTCCTTTCATGTCAATCATTCCTTATTATGGTTTGCTTATTTTTTTTCTTTTTAATTTTGATTCTTCTCTTGCCCATCATTTTCTTCGAATCATAATTTCATCTTTTTTTTTTGTTTGGATTTTTCGATTTTGAGTTCATTCATCTTTTTTTGTTTTTGAAGCCCTTTTGTCCATTACATAATAAAAATTCATTCTTTGTCGTCAACAATTGTATATGGCTCATACTCGATTGCATATCAAGATTTGAAGGTAGTGCTACTTCTTCAGTCTCATCATTCACATTATCACATACATGCACACAATACATTTGAATTGTATTGCCCCGTTCGTGGTTCAGTCCTAATTTCTAATTTCTAAGCAGTTAAAATATTGAAAGTAATTGGATTACGACACGTCTTTCGGTTTTTAGGGAATACCTTCTCAATTGCAGTCGGGGATTCTCTTGTGCATGTCGAATACAAATACCAAATTTGTGACGTCTCCAATTGCATCTTTAAGTTTTTCCATAAACCAAGTCCAAAGACGCATTGTCTCTCTATCAACGATACGAAATTCGATTGGATATATTTGATTGTTATCGTCTTGGCAAGCACATACTAGCATGACGTTTGCGTAGGCGTGTGCATGGGATTGCCGAGATAAGAAAGATGACGCGATAGCTTTCGAGCTCTGTATGCGATGTTCGGAAGTCTAGAATATCAGATTCTCCAAATTACTAAGCGATTTTTATGGAAGAGGCAATATATTTAAAACACAGTTGCTGAGTGACAATCGTCCTTGACACACCCCATCCTTTTCTACTACGGCTCTCGATACGACCCGACTTTGCTCGATATGTCCAGCAGTGTACAACAACGGTCCTCGATACGTCCCTACGTGTTTTCCTGTCGTTGTCATTTGCCTTGACATTTCCATGCTACTTGCTACACCAAACTCATTCCCACATACGCTAAAGATCAATGCGGGTTGATTTTTAAGAATCATTAATCAAATCAATAATAAAAAAAGACCTGATCTGATCCAATTCATTAAACATGAAACTTAGCCAAGAAGTGGTCTCTAACCCTTGTCGTCGCCGCCACTTCCTTATGAGGAATCTCTCTTTTCTTGGCCGATATGAATTACGACAAAATATTAGATACTTCATCAATTAAGATAATTTCTAAGCAGTTAAAATATTGTAAGTAATTGGATTACGACACGTCATTCGGTTTTTAGGATATACATTTCTCAATTGCAGTCGGAATTCTCTTGTGCATGTCGGATAAAAATACCAAATCGGTGGTGTCTCCAATTGCGTCTTTAAGTTTTTCCATAAACCAAGTTCAAAGACGCATCTGTTTCTCTATAAACGATATGAAAATCCAATTACATATATTTGATTGTTATCGTCTTAGAAAGCAGAGACTAGCATGACGTTTGCCTAGGCGTGTGCATGGGATTGCCAAGATAAGAAAGATGATGCGATAGCTTCCGAGCTTTGTATGCGATATTCAGAAGTCTAGAATATCATATTCTCAAAATTACTAAGCGATTCTTATGAAAGAGGCAATATATTTAAATTTTTAATGGTTTTTGTTTAGTATCAAGTGCTAGACACAGTTGCTGAGTGACAACCATCCTCGGCACGTCCCGAGCTTTTCTACTACGATCCTCAATATGGCCGGACTTTGCTCAATACGTTCTAGAGTGTACAACAACTGTCCTCGATACATCCGACGTGTTTTCCTATCGTTGTCATTTGCCCTGACATTTCCATGCTACTTGCTACAACAAACTCATTTCCACATGCGTTGAAGATCAATGCGGGTTGATTTTAAGAATCAATAATCAAATCAATAATAAAAAAGACTCTATCTGGTCCAATTCATTAAACATAATACTTAGCCGAGGTGGGGTCTCTGACCCTTGCCATCGCCGCCACTTCCTTATGAGAAATCTTTCTTTTCTTGGGCCGATGTGAATTACGATAAAATATTAAAAACTATATCAATTAAGATAATTTCTAAGCAGCTAAAATATTGTAAGTAATTGGATTATGACACGTCTTTCGGTTTTTAGGGAATACATTCTCAATAATGATATTACTAGTTATCATTATTTTAAAATCACTCGGTCACATTTGGTACCAATCCAAGGAGACAATCGGTCCATATTCAATCGGGACCAACTGTTACATACCTGGCTCTGTCAAAACGATCGAACTTGACTATAATGGTACCGATTGTGTACTACATTTTTACCTATCGCCTGTTTTGGGACCGAGTGTTTTGATAGAACGTGATTGGTATGAAACCATTAGTCCGATTGTTTTGCGACCAACTGGCTACTTCAATTCTATAGCGTCATTTATATGAAACAAGCAATTAGTTAAAGTGATTTTCTCTAAAAAAATATATATAGCTTGGATGATGGACTATGATGAGCATGAGTTACGTTGTTTTGCTTTAATCTTCCTTACTATGATCTTGAAACAATGATTAAGTCTAGGATACTTCATATTTGCTTACTACAAATTTGAAAAAAAGTATCACTCATATTTAGATTAGAATTAGTCTTAAGAGGTTAATTTATACATGATTTCCATAGTCCATGTTAAGTTTAATTTATCTCGTATGCTTTCTCGTTTTTAGTTTTTTTTTTTTTTAAAAGAGTGGTGGAGGTTTAGAATCACGCTTAAAACTAAAACGGCTTGTATAGCCCTTTTACCTTTGAACTTAGATATTAAGGAATATGTTTAATGACATAAAATTGATATTTTTGCCTCACCTTTTCAGAAAATTCAAGACTTTACCGGCTCAAATACAATTCTTCTATTAATGATATTACTTGTTGTCATTATTGTAAAAACACTCAGTCACAGTACCAATCGAAGGAGACAATCGGTCCATATTCAATCGAGGCCGACTGTTACATTCTTGGCACGCTCTGTCAAAACGATCGAACTCGACAATAATGGTACCAATTATGTACTGCAGTTGGTACCGAGATCGCCTTATTGGGACCGAGTGTTTTGACAAAGCTTATTGGTATGAAACCATTGGTCTGATTGTTTTGTGACCGATTGTCTACTTCAATTATGTATCATTATTTATATGAAACAAGCATTTAGTTAAAGTGGTTTTTTTTCAAAAGAAAAAATTATATATAGCTTGGATGATGGACTATGATGAGCATGAGTTACTTTGTTTTGTTTTAATCTTCCATTCTATGATCTAGAAACACTGATTAAGTCTAAGATACTTCATATATGCTTACAACAAATTTGAAAAAAAGTATCACTCATATTTAGATTAGAATTATTCTTAAGAGGTTAATTTATACTTGATTTTCCATAGTCCATGTTAAGTTTAATTTATCTCGTCGGCTTTCTTGTTTTTAGTTTTTTTTTAAAGTGTGGTGGAGGTTTAGAATCATGCTTAAAACTAATAAGGCTTGTATAGCCATTTTACCTTGGAACTTAGATATAAAGAATATGTTTAATGTCCTGATATTGATATTTTTGCCTCACTTTTTCCAAAAATGCAAGACTTTACCGACTCAAATACAATTCTTCTATTAATGATATTACTAGTTGTCATTATTGTATTGATCCGGTCTTTCTGAATAGAGAAGAATAACACTCTTTTGTTTTAAATTTCATCACTCCCATAGAAGAGTATTTAGTTTTAATCATACGAGTGTCATTCTTTTACACTTTTTTTTTTTTTTAAATATAGATCATTTTAGAATTCTTTGAATACTCTATAAATAAACTATAGCATCATTTATATGAAAACATGCAATTAGTTAAAGTGATTTTTTGAATACTTTATAAATAAACTATAGCAAACACACAATGTAAGGCCTCGGGTTTTTGAAAAGAATGCTTAATTATAAATTTCTACATATTGTTTGCTTGTGTGTTTGGTGATAAATACTTTAGTATTACTTCCTATTTTTTATTTGATTTTTTTTTAGTTTTTGTGGTTAATTATAGTTAAAATATTAACCAAGGGTGGAAAATTACTTGAAAGAATGCTTTTAACCATGGTAAGTTAAGGAGGGGAAGATTTAGTTAGCAAATAAGACTTGAGTAAGGACTAGTTAGAAAAGTCTTGGGTAGATTGGCCTTAGTTGTTAGGTGAAGAGGTGGGGGACCACTATGCAATTAGAGACTTTTAGTTTTAGCCATTCATAAGTATATAAGTTGGGTAAAAAAAAAAGAGAAGCAAACTCATCTTCTTCCCTCCCCACCGTCGGCCCCATTGCTCCAAGAGGTGGATTTCTAGCTTTTCAATTCTTCTTGATAGTGAAATGAAAGTCGGTTTGTCGAATTAATCGTGATTGTTTGAGAGAAAGCAGAATGAGCAGAATTATTATAGTTATAACCTTGCTTTTATTCAATCATTGAGCTACTCTTATATGACACTTGGGTTTATGAAATGTGTTATGAAATATTGAGTCATATAATGATTGGGATTCATTCTTATATATACTTGATACGTTAAAGGTTAATATTTGATAAGTGATATGGTTTAGGCATGGTTACTTACGTCTCATTGCATTCATACATCACTTTTTTTTTGTTACATGGCCATGTGGTTGTAACCTATGTAATGGTGTATGGATGTTGGACGTTATATACGGTTATCCTGGCAGGTTGCATGTAGCTCCAAGGCGTTGTGTAGTTAATGGCCCGGAAGCTAGAGTGGCTATTGGGGTAGCCTGGAAGTATAAAATGATCATTAGCTCGAGTGGCTATTGAAATGAGCATGTAAAATGTGTGAAAGTGTAAGCGAGTTGTGGCATTGGTTAGAATTTTGATTGTGTTAATCATACTAGTGCTCGATGTGGAAACTTAATCTTAGACATACATGTTTAGCTTTTTTGACATTTTGAAAGCATGGAATTAAGCATATCATCGTTTTACTTCGTTTTATTTTCACTGAGTGTCATGCTTAGAAGGTGCTCTATATCACCTTTCAGGTAATGGTAGGGGTCGAGGCCACAGGGAAGTTGGTGCATGTTGAAGCTTCGAGATGGAACTTTTGGAATCGGCTATCGTATTTCAAGGCATTAGTTTCTGGGAATGGCCTATGTGTTGTTTTGAGCCTTTGTGTCGATGTCGAGACTTTTGAAATGTTTATTTGTATATGTCCTAAGTCTTGTAACAAACTGTTTGTGCGCTTCGTACTTTGAACTTTAAAACTTACTTGATAATTAAAAAGGGTCGGCGTGCCAAATGTTTTCATTTAACATGGTCTTTTGGAAGTTTGATTTAACTCAATGTTACCAAGTTATTTTATTGATGTGTTTTTAAACGTTATGTTAATGCCCTATGCTTCAGCCTTGCGTACTCGTGGCTTATGCATATTTAATAAGTCGGGTCGTTACAGTTGGAATCAGAGCCTATGTGGCTCTAAGACATGTCTTATGTGTTTGAGTCGGTCAGTTAAGCCTAAGTCCAAAAGTCACCTCGAAGGTCAATGGTACTAGGTATGACGGTAATCCTTAACCTTTAATTATTCATTAGTTGCTTATATTTATTGTATGGAGTTAAACTTGAAAGTTTGCTTAAGTGCTCAACAGGTTGTGTGATTATTGTGTTGTCAGGATGCCTCGGGATGTTGTACCCAGAAGGGGTAGGGGTCGAATTCCTACTCGGGGTCGTGGAAAAGGTCGTGGGAGAAACTATGTTGAGGTTCTTGAGCCACCATCGCCGGCAGGGGAAGGAAATGGGTCAGATTTGGAAGATGATGGAAATCAGGGTAACCTCAGAGAGAAAGTACTACCCAAGGGAGGAGTGTTACCTCCAGCTGAACGTCTTGTGCCGGGGGGTTGCGGCATTACTAATGCTGCCAAGATGTTGAAAGAATACCGAAAGCATGCCCCTAAGGAGTTTGATGGTACCTCGACAGACTCGAGGGTGGAAAAAATGTGGATAACACAGCTAGAGAAATCTTTTGGATACATTGCATGTCCTGACGAGTTGAAGGTTCATTGTGGAACCTACTTACTAGTGGACGATGCGATGAACTAGTGGGATTCTGTTTCACAATCTTTGGCTCCAACTGGGCGAGTTTCATGGGAAATGTTTTGTGAAATTTTTTTCGATAAATATTATCCTGAGGACACCCGGGATCAGTTAGAGGTAGAATTCTGCTCACTTAAACAGGGGGAACTGTAAGTGGTGGAATACTAGAGGGAGTTTGACAAGTTATCTCGTTTCACCACGGGATATGTAGCTACACCAGAAAGTAAGAAGAAAAGATTCATTGTGGGTTTGCGAGCTGATATACGAGGACTAGTTTGTTCGTTGCGTTTGGCTACTTACGCTGATGCTCTTGACTTTGCATTAACATTGGATATAGCCTCGACTAATAAGAAGGCGAAACAAGTAACTGTGGGTTAGTCTTTCTCGGTTAAGAGAAAGGCTTAAGAGTATCCACAGGGACTGGATCATCAGCAACAGTTGCGTACGGTTTCCAATAGAGGTGGGGGCCAATCTTTCCAACAAAGAAATCCGGGAAATTCTTTTTCGTTTTGCCAACATTGCTATTGTTATCACTTGGGGGGATGTTAAAAACTTATGAGATGTTACAGATGCGGTCTGTCAGGACATGTTGCAAGCCGATGTTTGGCAACACAGCTACCATATCTGTAGGGTAAACAGTTTTAGGGTTGGGGTCAGGAACAAGGTCGTTGCCAAGCTAGGCCTTTTCAACAGCAACATAGACCCTCGCCAACTCCACAGCCACAATATGTTCCACAGCAGCAAGGACGAGTCTTTGCCACTACTCGAGAGGATGTAGAGGCCGTAGGTACGATGGTCACAGGTACTTTATCTGTTCTAGGGCATTCAGTTTATGTCTTATTCGATTATGGAGCAAGTCCTTCGTTTATTTCTGCGGATTTTTTGCCCATGCTACTTTGATGTCTGAACCATTAGGTTATGATTTGTGCGTGACAACTCCTGTTTGGAAGTCTATAGTGGTTAATCGAGTTGTATACACTGGGGAACTTAACATTGCGGGTTACGACACTTAGGCCACATTGATTGTGTTGCCTCTAACCGATTATGATTTAATTTTGAGCATGGATTGATTGTCAGCTAATCATGTCACGACCAATTGTGAAAATAAGAAGGTGGAGTTTGCAGGGTCAGGGTGGAGGTCGAATTTTCTTTCGAGGATCCAAAGGCAAAGTGACACCGGTTATTATATCAGCTCTCCAAACTAATGTATTATTGCAATAGGGAGCCTGGGGCTATCTTGAAAGTGTGGTTGATACCTCGATAGAGGAGGTAAGTGTGAGTACGGTACCTGTTGTACGAGAGTTTCCTTATGTTTTCACTGATGAATTACCAGGTTTACCATTGGTAAGCAAGATGGATTTTCATATTAAAATAATTCCAGGAATGACACATTTGTCAAAAGCACAATATAGAATGACACTGGCTAAATTAAAGGAACTCAAGGTGCAACTTCAGGAACTTCTTGACCTAGGGTCTAGTTGACCTAGTGTTTCTCTATGGGCTGCACTGGTTTTGTTTGTCAAAAAGAAGGACGGGTCGATGAGGCTGTGCATAGATTACCATGAGTTGAATCGGGTGACGGTAAAGAACAAGTTCCTTTACCTCGTATTGAAGATCTTTTCGACCAGTTGAGAGGGGCTACCGTATTTTGAAAAATCAAACTTCGGTTAGGGCATCGCCATTTAAGGAATGTCGATGATGATATTTTAAAGATGAGATTCCGAACTCGATACAGCCATTATGAGTTTGTGGTCATATTATTCGGATTGACGAATGCCCCCGCGACATTTATGGATCTTATGCATACGGTGTTTCGGAAATTTTTAGATCTTTTTGTCATTGTTTTCATTGATGATATACTGGTTTATTCAGAAACAGAGAAGTTGCATACGATTCATCTTGAGAAGGTGTGGACGACATTGAGGGCCGAGAAACTTTATGCGAAATTCTCGAAGTGTGAATTTTGGGTGAAGCAAGTTGCCTTTTTAGGTCTTGTGGTGTCTAGAGAGGGTATATCAGTTGATCCCTCAAAAATTGAAACGATTAGTGGTTGGCCTCGACCATGTCGCCGAAATCAGAAGTTTTCTTGGGCTTGCAGGGTATTATTGAAAGTTTGTACAAGATTTCTCTAAAATCACATCTTCGCTAACACAGTTGACCAGGAAAGGTGTGAGGTACGTGTGGACGGAAGAATGTGAGCAAAGCTTTGAGGAGCTAAAGCGTAGATTGGTTACAGCTCTAGTTTTAACATCATCTGATCATATGGGTGGTCTTACGGTGTATAGTGATGCTTTGGATGTCTTCTCATGCAACATGGTAAGGTGATAGCATTTGCATCACGTCAGTTGAAGGAACACGAGAAAAGATATTTGGCTCATGATATGGAGTTAGCAGCAATAGTTCATGCTCTGAAAATTTGGCGCCATTATTTGTATGGGGAGAAGGTGACGATCTCTAGTGATCATAAAAGCCTGAAATAATTTTCACCCAAAAATAGTTGAATATGAGGCAACGTCGATGACTAGAGTTAGTCAAAGATTATGATTGCGATATCTAATACCACCTGGGAAAAGCCAACGTTGTTGCAGACGCTCTTAGTAGGAAGATGTCACATACTGATGCACTTTTAACACATCAGGTACGACTTTGTTGGGAGATGGATAGGGCTGAGATTGCGTACCTCATTGTCGAGGTTACAACTAGTCTAGCTAGGTTGACAGTAGGGCATACACTTAGACAACGAATGATTGAGGCTCAGCAAGGTGAGTCTCATCTAGCCGCAGGGTTCGAGGAGGCAAAATCTAAACCACCTAGATACTTTACTTTCTCCACGAATAACGCCTTAATGTATCATGGACGATTGTGTGTACCCTTGGGGTCAATTTTTTTGGGAAGAGTTGTTGGAGGAAGCTCATAACTCTATATTTTCGGTGCATCTGGGTGGCAAAAAGATGTATCAGGATCTATGACAACATTATTGGTGGCCAGGAATGGGGAGGTAGAGGAATATATGAGTAAATGCCTTGTTTGTCAGCAAGTCAAGGCACTTAAACGAAGTCCACCAGGTTTGCTTCAACCGTTGAGTGTTCTCGAATGGAAGTGGGAGGACATGTCGATGGACTTCATTACCGGATTATCGAGGACACTTAAAGGGTTTGACACGATTTGGGTAATAGTTGATCGTTTGACCCAAACTGCCCACTTTGTACAAGGAAAGACAACATATTCAGTAGAGGTTTGGGCTCAGCTTTACTTGAAAGAGATTGTACGTTTACATGGTGTGCCTGTTAGGATCGTTTCTGATAGTGACACACATTTTGTTTCCAAGTTCTGGCAAACGTTACATGATGCAATGGGAACCCGATTTGAGTTTAGTACAACTTTCCACCCTCAGACTGATGGGCAGACAGAACGAGTTAACCAAATCTTAGAAGACATGTTGAGAGCTTGTATTATAGATTTTGGTGGTAGCTGGGATACTCACTTGTATCTCGTGGAGCTCGCTTACAATAACATCTATCAATCCTCAATCGAAATGACACCTTTCAAAGCACTTTATGGGAGAAAGTGTCGGTCCCCTATTCATTGAGACGAAGTAAAGCGTAGACTTTTGGGACCTAAACTTGTGCAAACGACGTGTGAAAAGATTGGCTTGATCAAGGAGCGAATGTGAGTTTCCCAAAGTCAACAAAAGAGCTATGTTGACACTCGACGAAGTACTTTGGAGTTCATGGTGGGCGATCACGTGTTTCTAAAGGTTACACCTATGAAAGGTGTAATGTGGTTAGGTAAAAGGGGAAAGCTTAGTCCACGGTTCATTGGACCTTTTGAGATCTTAGACCGGGTTGGGAAAGCTTATCGGTAGCATTGCCACCTGCTCTTGCAGCTGTACATAACGTGTTCCACTTGTCTATGCTCTGGAAATATGTGGCTAAACCATCACATATCATAGACTTCCAACCACTTGTTCTTGATGCTAATTTGACATACGAGGAAACACAGAGGAAATCTTGGCAAGCGAGCAGAAAATTTTGAGAAACAAAATGATAAACCTCGTTAAGGTTTTGTGGAAGAATCAATTGGTGTAGGAAGCTACTTGGGAACTCGAGGATAAGATGAGGGAGAGATATCCGTTCTTGTTTCCCGGAGCGTAAATTTTGTGAGGACGTAAAATTTATAGGTCGGGAGACTGTAAGGCCCCGGTTTTTTGAAAAGAAGGCTTAATTATAAAATTTCTACATATTGTTTGCTTGTGTGTTTGGTGATAAATATTTTAGTATTACTTCCTATTTTTTTATTTCATTTTTTTTTTAGTTTTTGTGGTTAATTATAGTTAAAAGATTAACCAAGGGTGGGAAATTACTTGAAAAGAAGCTTTTAACCATGGTTAGTTAAGGGGGAAGGGTTAGTTGGCAAATAAGACTGAGCAAGGACTAGTTAGCAAAGTCTTTGGTGGAATGGCCTTAGTTGTTAGGTAAAGAGGTGGGGGGACCACTATGCAATTAGGGACTTTTAGTTTCATCCATTCATAAGTATATAAGTTGGAAAATAAATAATAAAAAAAGAGAAGCAAACTCATCTTCTTCCCTCCCCACCATCGGCCCCATTGCTCTAAGAGGTGGATTTGTAGCTTTTCAATTCTTCTTAGTTCTTGGTTAAATAAAGGGGATTTTGGCTAATTTTTTGAAGAAAAAACAAGATAGGAAGATTGAAGTAAGAATCCATAAGATCTAAGCTTGCAAGGTAAGAATTCTACTCATGAAACTCAAGTTTTCTTCTAAGTTTTTATGGAGTTTTTTGTTATTCATGATTGATGTTGTAGAACTCTTCTTGTTATGAGTTATTTTCATTTTGAAATTTTGGAAATTCACTTTCAATTGGCCGAAATGCCACCCTTTTAATTAGCTAGTTTTGAGACGTTTGTGTTAAACCGGATTTGAAGTTATTATTGAATGATATTGGCTGAGATATTTGTATTATTATGAATCTAAATAGGTTTGAAATGATTGTTGTAGGAGGAGGTCAAACTCAAGCAAGATTTGGTTTAAATTTTCAAGGTGAGAACAAAACGGGTTAAAGCGACGGTATGGTTGGTCAAACATGACTGTTATTATGGGGATGTGGAGTTGTTATTAATATCATATGAGGCTGATGTGAGATCAATGCCTTGTGTTTTAAAGTAAGAAATAAAGAGGTTGATAATGAAAAAGAAAGCCGATTAGTCGAATGAATCGTGATTGTTTGAGAAAGCGGAATAAGCGGGATTATTGTAGTTATAACCTTACTTTTATTAAATCATTGAGTTACCCTTATATGCCACTTGTGTTTATGAATTGTGTTAGGAAATATTGAGTCATATATTGATTGGGATTCATTATTATATATGCTCTTAACATTAAAGGTTAATATTTGGTAAGTGATATGGCTTAAGCATGGCTACTTACGTCTCATTGAATTCAAGCATCACATTTGTTTTGTTACATGGCCATGTGATTGTAACCTATGTAATGGTGTATGGATGTTGGACATTACATATTGTTACCGTGGCAGGTTGCATGTAGCTCTAAGGCGCTGTGTGGTTGATGGCCCGGAACCAAAATGGCTACTGGGATAGCCTAGAAGTATAAAATGAGCATTAGCTCGAGTGGATACTGAGATGAGCATGGTAAAATGCGTGAAATAGACGGGCGTAATTTGTTTTATTTCCACTGTGTATCATGATCAGAAGGTGCTCTATATCACCTTTCAGGTAATGGTAAAGGTCGAGGCCGAGGCAGAGCAGCTGGTTCACATTGAAGCTTTGAGATGGAACTTTTGGAATCGACTATTGTATTTCAAGGCCCTAGGAATGGCGCATGTGTTGTTTTGAGTCCTTGTGTTGGTGTTGAGACTTTTGAAGTGTTTATAAATAAATTTGTGTATGTCCTAACTCTTGTAACAAGCTTTGTGCGCTTCGTACTTTGAACTTTAAAACTTACTTGATAATTAAAAAGGGCCAACGTGCCAAGTGTTTTCGTTTAACAGGGTCTTTTGGAAGTTTGATTTAATTCGATGTTACCAGGTTATTTTATTGATGTGTTTTTAAACGTTATGTTAATGGCCTACGCTTCCGCCTTGTGTACTTGCGACTTAGGCTTATTTAATAAATTAGGTTGTTACACACAATGTTCACAGAAGCTTGTTGTCCCTTTGATGTCTTCTGGCAGAAGCCCTTGCTTTATAAGTTCAAGCATTTCCCTTTTCACTGATATGTGAAAGTCTTTTATGTCATATGTTCCCATCTATCTTCTTCTTTGCTTCTGATACAAGAGCTATGTCAGGACTTAACACACCATTTATCACATATAAACCATTCTTCTTTTCACCCTTTAGGATCACTTTGGTGTCTCTGCTAACTTCATTAATACCTTTCTTTCCAACATATTGACGACCAAGAGAGTCAAGTGCCCCTAAGGAAATTAGGTTTCTTTTCAAGCTCGGAACATGCGTCACACCATCTAGTGTAGTTGTTGAGCCATCGTCAAAGGCAAAATGGCTATATAAGCCTTATTAGTTTTAAGCATGATTCTAAACCTCCACCACTCTTTTTAAAAAAAAAACTAAAAACGAGAAAGCATACGAGATAAATTAAACTTAACATGGACTACGGAAATCATGTATAAATTAACCTCTTAAGACTAATTCTGATCTAAATATGAGTGATACTTTTTTTCAAATTTGTAGTAAGCATATGAAGTATGCTAGACTTAATCAATGTTTCAAGATCATAGTAAGGAAGATTAAAGAAAAACAAAGTAACTCATGCTCATCATAGTCCATCATCCAAGTTATATATATATATATATATATATATATACACATATATTTCAAAAATCACTTTAAATATATGCTTGTTTCATATTTGATTATATAGAATTGTAGTAGACAATCAGTCGCAAACCAATTGGACCGATTGGTTTTATACCAATCATGCTCAATCTAAACACTCGGTTGTAATCGGGCCATCGATACCAACTGTAGTACACAATCGGTACCAGTATAATCGAGTTCGATTGTTTTGATAGAGCGTGCCGGGTATGTAACAGTTGGTTCCAATTTAATATGGATTGATTGTCTACTTCGATTGGTACTGATTGTGACCGATTTTTTTACAGATTTTTAAATTAATATTTTTTATTTCAATAACTTATTTTCAAGCATACCGCCAAATTTATCAAGTTATATTATATTATGATCATTAAAAAAATGGAATATGGATGACTAAATGGATATATTAATAAATTAGAAGTGTTTCACTACAAAAAATTATCAAAAGACGGGTGTACTAGACCACATCTCCACGGCTTCAATTTATGACACCTGAAGAGAAATGGTCAGGTATTGCACCAAACCTGAGTCACCTCTGAGTCTTTGGATGTGTAGCTTATGCACATGTCAAAGTGGGGAAATTAGTACTAAACTCCTTATTCAAATGCTGTCAAATGGGTAATTAGATACTTTTCAGGATCATGCTCAATGGGATCGAAATATTAATAAGGAAGAAGAAGACTGTCTTAAGGGTTTTGTAGAATCAGATTTTGTTGGATAGAAGATGATAATTGTGAGGCTATGTGTTCACTTTGTTTGTTACTGCTGTAAGCTGTAAAGCAATGCTTCAGCCTATAGTTGCACTTTCAACAACAGATGCAGAGTACATTGCTGTCAATGAAGCAGTCAAGGAAGGTTTATGTCTGAAAGGCATTCTCGAGGATCTGGGAGTTAAATGCTGTGACAACCCGTCATTTTTAAATAAATTAAATTCAGAGAAAACAGCGGAAGTCTTTTAATTTACGAAAAATTGGCGTGGTTTTGTTTGAAAATTGGCATGCCGAAAACCTGTTTACAACCTAATTTCAAATCTAATCAAAATCTCATGGACTTTAAGTCCAAATCAGGAGTTCAAATGTTTCGTCACATAAAAACCACATCAAAAGCTCTTATGAGCTATATACAACATCAAAGTGTTCAAAAATTTATAAAAGTGTTACACAAACTTTACAAAGACAAGTCCATCTCGAGGCCAGCATTCCTCGATCACGCAGCACCACCTCCTCCTCCTCGACCTCTAGCCAAGGCATTACCTGAAATTGGTTGTAATATCATGAGCTAACAAACTAAGCCCAGTGAGAATAAATAGCATAAAAAGTAAATATAGACCTCAAACTCGCATTCCGATTTGTGTCCAATAAACCGACACAATCCTTCCTAGAATTCTCCAAAGTCTAGGTCATTCTAAGTCATATTTTCCATTTGATGAAACTAATTAGTACACTTAGGCTAATTGTTCATCCTTTAACTTGTTATAACATAAAGTAAGAAAAGTAAATGACTTTGCAAAAAAATATAACATCTCGACTCTCTTTCTCATCTATCATATGCATAAAAGTAATGAGTACATCCATAGGATACGCAATTGCCATTTATGCATGTAATGAAGGTAATGTGGATTTTTACAAACTATCCACCCTTATCCTTATGCATGAAGGTAATGTGGGAATCCACTCATCCACCATTCAACCTTATGCATGATGAAGGTAATGTGGGAATCCACTCATCCATCATTCACCTTATGCATGAAGGTAACGTGGGAATCCACTCATCCACCGTTCCTTTCATTCTTTTCATTCTTTTCTTTTTCTCTTTTCAATGATGCGAGATGTTGTAGTATAATAAATAATGGTGCAAAATGTTATGCATATGCTTGCATATGCTTGTACAATTAAATAAAGTAAAGTAAATGATAAAGTAATTAAAATACACATAAGGTAAATGGGCATAAGTAAAGACATAAAGTAAATGACAAAAAGTAAAATAACCGAGAAACTCGAATGAACGATATGACGATCGAACTCCGATATTAGTAATAAGATTAGAATCATAATTTAAACGATTAACCTATGTCCTCCTGGATTCTATACTTCCAAATAACCCGAGGTTCTATTAACCGTTTTAAATTACAAGTTGGATCATTTTGACTTCAAAATAATCCAACCTTAGTTTCATAACGAAACTAAGTTAGAATCTTCTAAGATTCAAAGTCTTTCTCGAGAATTTCTAAGTTCTCACTTAAAGGATTAACTCTTAATCCTAAGGGCACTAACTCACAACCCTCTAATCTTAGGTTCGGATTCTAATCTTAGTTTCAAACTCTCAAACCATCACACTAGTTTGCTTTCCATATTTAATTTAAATGCTAACTATTCTCACCTTATTAATAAGATGATTTAGCTCCTAAGTTCGAAGGAGCGATCAACCACGAAGTTCAAAAACACCTACAAACGAATTACATCGTAACAATCAATAACGAAACCAACTATCATTCAAACAATTACTAAACATACAAAGCAACGAAAACCCAATAAAACCCACAAAGAGGCCCACGGCCCTATCATCAAAAACGAGTCTCGGGTTTGGTTTTTCGGCTTTTTGGCAATTCAAAATACGTTTTGAGTTGGTTTTAATCAAATTCGATAATCCCGATTTCAATGGGTATCGATGAATAGTGTTTTTGAACATTAATCCCTTTCCTGAATTGAATTTAAATAAACATTCATTCATTAATTTCTAACCCATTTTCAATCCCAAAAGGGTAAATTTCAAACGGAAAGGGTTTCATTGAAACTCGGTTTTAGGGTTATGAAATAGTTTCCAAAAACACATAAAACTACTCCCGAATTGACAAACACCGAGTTTCACGGCAAGAAATCGAAAGAACACAAAAGCTTGAATCAATTTCCATGGAAGTTCAATGAGAATTCGAAATCTAGGGCTTACCTTAGAGAGTTGGAAACGTTCCAAGAGTGGAATGGGTAGAAAGGTCTTGGCGAGAGCTTTCCAACGCATCCGAAATCACGCAAAACGGCCAAGCAACAGCGGGGCGACCGTTTCTTCCTCTTCTTTTTTCTTCCCTTTGTTGCTCGGGTTTGGAGAAGAAAATGGTGATGTTTTGGTCAAAATGAGTCAATGACTCATTTAAAGAAGATGACAAATAGTAAATAGATATTTAGGAAGTTGGAAATTACGATTTTGCCCTTTTTAAGACTTTTGGCTTAAAACGAATCCCGAACATCTCAAACTAACCCAATGGTGATTAATAATTATTAATTGGCCCGTTAATAATTATTAACACCATTAAAACGTAATTAAATAAATAAAGCCATTAAAAGGAATTAAAATGAAATAAATTGCAAATTTCTAATTTAATAATAAATAAATGAACTTAATTACTTGAATTAAAATAAAATAAATAAATAAATAAATAAAATTTTATCACAAAAATAACGGGACGTTACAAATGCAGTAAAGTGAAAATTCATTATGATAATCAAAGTTCTTGGTATCTATCAATGAATGCTACGTATCATGAGAGATCTAAACATATTGTTGCAAGGGGAGAAATCTGTTTAGAGAAAATCCACATTGATGATAACCCAGCTGGGATGCTAACAAAACCAATTCCTAGTCCTAAGGTTTATGGATGACAGAGTTTCGTAGAGATTAATGAGCTATGGCAAGATAGTCTATATGATAGAAAGACATGAATATTGAAGCTGGCCACTAGTATACATAGGGGTGATGTCTTAATGTTTGTATCAAGAAAAAACTCAATTAGCAATTCCAGCAATAATAATATTTAAATAACTCTATATTGAATTTTGACTTTCAAATAACTCTAATATTTAATTTATAATTGATATTAATCAAATTGTCATTTAACATAAAAAAAAACAGGTGTGTTGGACCACACCTCAGCAGATATCATCAGCCTAAATTGTGTAAATTTGTCGGGGTATTGCTAGAGTTTCTACCCTAAATCTTACGTAATCCAATTAAACTACAAATAAATAAAGAAAATATTAATTAGTAATATTTACATTGTCATTTATCACTATTTAATAAATGTAATCCATCATAAGATCCAGAGTTACTTATGATAACTTTAAGTGAGCATGTGATGTGGGAAGTGTAACGTCCCATTATTTTTTCAAGGTAAAAAAAAAATATTTATTATTATTTTATTTTAATTATTTATTTACTATTTAGTATTTATTTTATTTAAAGCATTTAAATTCATTTTTGAGTTAATTAATTTAATTAGAATTTATAACTTAGAATTTACGAGTTTATTTCGTTCGTAAATTCGTTTAATTAGCCTAAATTAGTTTTGGTGGCATTAATAATTATTAATAGACCAATTAATAATTATTAACCACCATTGGGCTAGTTTAAGTGCTTCGGGTTTCATTTTAAAAGCTTAAGGCAAATAAAGGACGTATGCGTCATTTCCGAATTCTTAAAATATCTAAAACACTATTCATCCTTCTCCTTCAATAAGCCAAATTAGACCAAAACTTCATAAATTCTTCTTTTCTTCTTCATCCTGCCGTGAGGATCATTTGGTGAATTCCAAATTTTGGTTTTTCTTCGATTCTTGGCGGATCGCTATAATTTCGGTTTCGAGGACGGAGACAGGGAATGTGGTCCCCGACCCCGACCCTGTTCCCCTATTAAATCCCCAAAATTAATATATATTTATAGATTATTTTAAAATATCTTTATATTTAAGCCCAATCCCTGTTAGCCCAACTATTCTACTACTTTTATTAAGCATAACTTTTCTAGTAGTTTTATTAAGCCCAAACCAATCCCTTAAAAAAAATTAAAAAATAAAATAAAATAGCAATATTTGAGTTTTATTTTAAAATTTAAACGGGGAAAATTCCCCGTTCCCCGTCCCATCCCAGACCTCTTTGAACGGAGAATTTACCGGGGATGGGGAAGGAGAATGGGAGCGAGGACAGGGGGGAATGCATTCCCCATCCCCGCCCCACCCCATGAACACTCCTAGTGCTTCGTTGCAATTTCCCCAATAGAACTAACTCAAAAAAGTACACAGTGGAAAGCTTAACTACATCCTCGTCCGCGGTCAACCCATGATACAAAAACTTCTTCTCTAACTCAGCCTTAGAGATTGTCATGCTATAGTTGAATAATTCCTTACGAAGTCTGAAAGATCCACCCTTATTCTTTACTCTATTCCCTCTCCCTAACCCAGTGCCTTTAGAGAATGTGACAACCTTCCTCTTATAAAAAAAACTCATTATACTCTTATCCGTATGATCAATCTCCCTTAACAAAAACATATGGATGATAGGACCACAAAATGTAAAACCTATATCCATCATTCTTCCTATAAAAGTATCCTTAAACATCTTTAGCTGTATTGGACTAAGAACGTTCCTTATATTCGTCAAGGTTGTCCTAAGATGTGACAAACACGAGACGCTGGCGATAAAATGATCAACATGACTCCACTTCAACTTGACCACCATTTTTCAGTAATTGAGTTTAAAAAATAGAATAAACAATTAACTTTTAGGAAAAAAATACAAATAAATGCAAGTCACAGTGTAAAATATCAATCTCAGCTTCACAAAATCGGTACCAAATTTATGAATTTGACAATTGTGTTTACTGTAAAGGAACGGGAACAGACATGATCTACCTATTGCTCTATGTAGATGATATGTTACTGGTAGGAAAACATAGATAGGAATTGGAGGAAATCAAATATGTTCTTAACTCAGAATTCGAAATGAAATACTTGGGAAAGGAGAAAAGGGGAACTCTCTTTCTCATCAAGAATCATACACAAAAAGCTACTCAACAAGTTTGGAATGTCAGAAGCAAAAGCAGTGAAGACACTTCTTGCAACTCACTTCAAACTATCAGCAAAAGACTTGCAAAATGAAGAAGACATTGAACACCTAATCTAAGGTACATGAACAATATATCATATTCAAATGCTGTTGGAAGTCTCAATATGTATAATGTTTTATGAAATCGTCCCAATTCTTGTTATTTGGTAATGAATCTAAAAAACAATGTACATTAAGGAAATGAAGGAATAAAATATTGGAATTTTTTAAATTCTATTAGAAGTCATTAATCTAGTAATGAATATATCATTAACATGAATGTTTGGATAAAAAAATTGATAAAGATATTCAAATAAAGCAATTAATACAAGTTTACTTACTTGTCAGATGAAAGATAGAGATTGAAGAGAGTGGGAGTTTGCTGTTAGACTCAATAAATAGATAAAAAAGGGATTGAATGAATAATTGAATAGGAAGAATTCTAATTTTAGTGGGGCTGTATTGACGAGAGGGGTCGTATCGACAATGAAAAACAATAGAAATGGTAGATAGAGATTGAAGAGAGTGAGAGTGGAAGAATTCGAATTTGAATAGGGCTGGGATGGGCCGAATCGACGAGGAAAGAATAAAAATAGAAGAATTCGAATTCGCAATTATAGAGATTGAAGAGAGTGAGAGTGGAAGAATTTGAATTTGAATGGCTAGGATGGGCCGTATCGACGAGGAAAGAATAGAAATGGAAGAATTCAAATTTGCAGTTAAGGATTTTTTGATTCTTGGAATACTTCTCAAATGATTATGATTTCATATTAAGGTTAAAAAACTATTGGGCATAAATTTTTCATTAACAATAACTAAAAGAATTAATTTAATTAGTGATCAATAATTATTAATATGTTAAAAATTAAATCAAGTCAAAATAAACCTTTTATTTATCAATTTGATTGAATGTCATTCAATCATATTAATTATAATATATATGAATACAATAAATTAAAAATTGAAAGGAAAAATGTTTATTGTATTCGTATATATTATAATTTGTAAAGACTCGAATTTTCACAAATCTTTAAATCAGAAGTAAAACAGCGGAAGACTTATTTTTACAAAAATTTGGCGTGGATCCGTTTAAAATACGAATTCCCTAAACCTGTTTACATGGGCTCAATCCAGAGAATTTAAAACAAACGACATTTCACTCCATTTTATACCCAAAATCAAGAGAAAATAATACAAAATAATCTACAACAGTTATTAAATTCTCATGAGCCATAAATACAAGTTTAAAAGTAATGACATATGATTTTTATCAAGCATTCGTAGAATGCTCCCAAATTGTACATATAAAGTCCATGTCCCGAAAGCCATCCACTCGTGATCAAGCAACACCATCTCCTCCACCTCGTACCCTACTAAGAGTAATACCTGAAAAAGTTTAAGTGTAGCAAAGCATTAGCATAAAAATGCTAGTGAGAATAAAATGGATGCCAGCACTTCTATGGACCGAATCCCATATCGGAAAATGTGTCCAAAAATCTAAGTACTCTTGCACAACCCATTCAATATTCCAACGTACTTTACATAATAAGATCAATCCATTCTACTAACTCGTAAATTCGGAAAGTAAATATTCAAGCTCGTAAAATAAAGTAGGTACTAGTGCTTAACAAAGTAAATGACAAAGTAAATAACAAAGTAAATAACAAAGTAAATGAAAAAGTAAATAACAAAGTAAATAACAAAGTAAATGACAAAGTAAATTTCTCATTTCATTCGTGACCACTTGTCACCAATCATAATTATTCCGTGACATCCGTGCATAACAATAATATGCAAGTCACCGTGACATCTGTGCATAATGATAATATGCAAGTCACCAATCACAAACCATTTCGTGACATCTGTGCATAACGATACTATGCAAGTCACCGTGACATCCGTGCATAACGATACTATGCAAGTCACCAATCACAAACCATTCCGTGACATCCGTGCATAACGATACTATGCAAGTCACCGTGACATCCGTGCATAACGATACTATGCAAGTCACCAATCACAAACCATTCCGTTTCTTTCAAGTAGTCTAATCTCGTAACTTTCACCACATCGGTTATCAGGACTTTCACCATATTGGTTATCAGGAATTTCACCATATCGGTTATCAGGAATTTCACCATATCGGTTATCAGGAATTTCACCATATCGGTTATCAGGAATTTCACCATATTCGTTATCAAGAATTTCACCATATTAGTTATCAGGAATTTCACCATATTCGTTATCAGGAATTTCACCATATTAGTTATCAGGAATTTCACCAATAACATCTTACTTTAAACAACAACCAAACTTAACTAAATTCCTTATGCACTTTCCTTAACTCCCAAATAACAAGCATTCTTGGAAAAGTTCTAAAATCTAATAAACCTCTTAACTTCGATCGAACATAATCGTCAAGTAATTTGAAAGCATAAAAGTAATCACAACCATTTTAAACTCACCTTAGCCAAATTAGTTTTGGTCCAAAACTCCGATTTCCCACAATTCAACAACCGAGCAATCGCACCTACAATTCATCAATTGCACAACATATTACAACTCATATCTAATATGAGAACAAGTTTGCATTTCGGATGAATAGTGATTTCGGATGAATAGTGATTTCGGATGAATAGTGTTTTTCGAAAATCCGGGTTCAAAATCGTCAAATTCCATGATAACCATTCATGATTTCAACTTCAAAACTCATTTACAATCAAAAACGAACAAAACCATATAAAAAGTCTTGAAAACTTACTTTTTAGGGTTTTGTTTAGAGAACGGGAAACGCCAAAAGGTTAGGTGGGGTAGATAGGCCTCATCCCAAACAATCCAACGCAACCAAAATAAAGCCGATCCATCGAGAAACGAATGAGAAACGAAGAAAAGCAAGAATTTTTCTTCTCATCCATGGATGCCCATGTGTGGAAGAAAAGGAAGGAGAAGGAGAAGAAGATGAAGATGAATTTTGCTTAAGTGTTAAGATAAAGAAGATATTTACAAAAGAAATATCTAGATATTTTAGGGTTTGCGAAATTACGGTTTTGCCCTTTTCGACCTTTTTGCTTATAAAATGAAAACCGACGGTCTTAAATAAATTTAAAGGTGTCTAATAATTATTAATTGGCCCGTTAATAATTATTAGAGTCACCGAAACGAATTAAAAAGATAAAAAGGATTTTCGGACGGAAATAACTAATAAAACTGAAATTACTAATTTTAACTAATTTTAAAAGCTTTAAATAAATAAAAAAAATAATAAATTAATAAAATAAAATAAAAATTTTACCTCTAAAAGTAACGGGATGTTACATAATTAATTGTATTCGTATATATTATAATTAATATGAATTGAATGACGTTCAATCAAATTGATAAAAATGGTTTATTTTGACTTGATTTAATTTTTAACATATTAATAATTATTGATCAATAATTAAATTTATTCTCTTATCTATTGTAAATGAAAATTTTACGCCCAAAAGTTTTTTTAACCTTAATATGAAATCATAACCGTTTGAGAAGTATTCCAGAAAACCAAAAACCTTAACTGCGAATTAGAATTCTTCCATTTCTATTATTACCTCGTCGATACGGCCCTTCCCAGCCCCATTCAAATTCAAATTCTTCCACGCTCACTCTCTTCAATCTATATAACTACGAATTCGAATTCTTCCATTTCTATTATTTCCTCGTCGATACGGCCCATCCCAGCCCCATTCAAATTCTAATTCTTCCACTCTCACTCTCTTCAATCTCTTTCTTCCAATTCTATTGTTTTTCATCGTTGATAGGGCCCATATTGCTAATACAACCCCATTCAAATCAATATTCAATTATTCCTTCAATCCTCTTTTTTCTATCTATTGAGTCTAGCAGCAAACTCCCACTCTCTTCAATCTTTATCTTCCATCTGACAAGTAAGTAAACTTGTATTACATTCTTTATTTGAATATCTTTATCAATTTTTTTATCCAAACATTCATGTTAATTATATATTCATTACTAGATTAATGACTTCTAATAAAACTAAAAATTTTCCAATTATTTTTAGATTCATTACCAAATAACAAGAATTGGGATGATTTCATAAAACATTAGTGGAATGGTTGATTTTTTATTTTCTCAATTCTTTGCTACAGCTCGCTGCCTGTTTTAAAACTGAATTTTATATTGCATGCACTTTTGCTAAATTTGTTAGAGCTTTTGTTTACTAATATTTTTTTGAGTATTTTTGTTCTCAGGTGCTTGTAAATGTCTAGCCAAGATGAGCTTCCCTACCGTCCTAGCAGATTTGTGTCTAAAAATGCCAAGGAAAGATTCAAGGACTTATTTCAGAAAAAGGACTGTTTGTGGGAAAGGGGATTTGAGTTAAATTATGCTCTACCTAATCTTGGGCTGCCTAACTTTCTTCACAAGCCCTTACTTGCCCTAAATTGGGGGGAGTTTATTGGACATCCTTCTAACCCTGTAGTCGAGTGGGTTAGGGAGTTTTACTCTAATTTTGAGGAGATGGAAGAGTAGTTAAGATTGAGTGTAGTCCTAGAGCTTTGAACGATACCTTCCACCTGACCCATGGTCAAGATGAATTTGGAGATAAAGTTAGAAATCTGTCGAAGAAGGATTATAGAAATATTATAAGAACTTGCGCAGTAAAAGGTGCTCAGTGGGAAGAATACAAGGTTAAGAAAATAAAATTGCCAAGAAAAACCTTTTCAAGCCTGAGGGAAAGATTTGGTTGATTTTCCTTGAGACTAGGTTAGCTTCAACCTCTCATGGAGGGATAGTGAGTGCAAAGAGGATGTTTCTCCTTCATTTCATTCTAAAGCGCAAATTGATTGATGTGAGAAGATTGATATGGAAAGAAATGTCTGAATGCGCAAAGGGAAAATGAGACCTGGTTTTCCCTTCCATTATCACCACTTTATGCAAAAACTCGAGAGTTCCTCATCGTAAGGGTGATGTTACTGTTGGTTGAAACGGTGATTAAACTAGATGGTGAAGGGTGGCATGCAGGTGCACATGATCAACAAGTAATAAAGTGGTAAGTGAGTGTGCCCCACGAGGATGGTTGGTTTAAGGCAAATTCGGAAATTAAGGGCGGATGCGATTACAAGACAAGATGAATATCAAAGCTAAATGTTATGATGCACGAAGTAAATAGATCGAAGGCGTGAGGTTGTGATGCTATGCTGGGGATCAAGATAGGCTTTTATCATCAAGTATTATGCTTGTTGTAAGACCTCAAATACAAACTGAGTTCATGAGACAACAATAACATAAGAATAAAAAGGCAAGAGTGAGTTCTCTCAAACAAGCTCTAACGCAGCTCACCAACCTTTGATTCTATCTCTAAAACCTTAGGTGATTTATGCTTCCTTTGTATCCCTAATTATTATTATCTATTCTCCCTAACCCTCCATTTATTTCTAAATTTTAAGGATAGGATGAACAAGTGAATTCTTACTCTAAGTTGTCATGCAATGGATTTTTCAATACTTGCATAAACTCTTCTAACTCTATTTTCATAAAGCTTTAAAGGACATGATCATGAAGAATTCTATGTCACAATCTTAATAAATACATAAGTCTCAAAATATTTTCTTTAACCTATCCATATCCCACTTAGTACAACATCACAAAAAGATTTAGCCTAACATGGCTAATAACATCATGAAAGTAAATGAGTTTTGCTGAAAGAAATCCATAACAGAGTTGTAAAATGCAGACTTCAACTAAATAAACTATAAATGAAAAGTAAACAACTAAAACTCTAAATTTCAGTCGCCTCCTTGCTCCGTTCTTCTTCTTCTCTAACTTCGCTCTCTCCTCTTTTGACCTAAAGTTCACGACTTTTTTTATATCAACCTACACTTGCTCTATTCTCGCTATTCATCTTTTCCATCAAAAATAGTAGTTGGTGAAGTCTATCGGGCTGCACGCATGGCTAGGGAACTGTAGCGCAAAGTGACAGCAGCTTGTCCCATTAAAATAGCTGGGAACAAAAGTAAATATCTTCTCTTCTTCCGATTGGCTTGCTTCATCATCATCACTGCATGCTTTTCTCGGTACTTTACCCTGAAACAACAAAATCTGCCAAGAGCCCTAACTATGGACTTATGCTCACAATGGCCAACATTAGGGAGCTGTAAATGCTTAATCACAACATGAGAATTATTCAAAAGAGTTAAAATAAGATAAAAACTCAAAATAACTAGCAACCACAAAAGTAGTTTGAATTATATACAATGATTTACCATTTTACTCAATTACTTGGTCTTTTCACCTAGATTTGTCCAAGTTTAACTATGTGAATACTTCCTTTCTAAGGACTTATCAGTTACATATGACAATGAGAAGCCAATCTCCCGAAGACAATTTATAGGATATTTAATGAGAAATTTCCCTAAAAAAGCCCGGTAAAAAGAATGTTTCTCTTGGGATAGGAAAAGGTAAAATGAGAGAGGGAAATGAAAATTTAGAGAGAGACGGAAATGGTGGAGATGTTGCCTCATTGTCCATTATACAATTGGCAGCCCTTCAAGAGAAAGTATCATCATTGAATGGTCAAATTACCCAACTCCAAAGGAAAAATAATTCTTTTTTGAAGTTTATGCATCTTTGGACTGGGGGGATGACCGCAAACCTTCAATTTATTCAAGGAGGATTACAGTCAAATGCTTATCTTCCCCTTTCATATTTTGAGTGCGGATGAACCGAACTTAGGGAGAAATGGAACAGGGCCGAGTAGGCCTAATGAAAGTGAGGCGGATAAAAATCAAGCTACTAATAAAATAGGAGTGAATGAATCTTTGAGAGGTGAGTATGAAAATGACCATGAAAAAGAGAATTCTGAAAGAGATGAGAATGATAATGAAAACTTTGTAAATGATTTTGATGAGGAAGCCAGGGATGAAGCCAAGGATAGGAGGAGATATGGCTTTGATGATGGGTTCTTCGAGAGAAATTTTGATTTGAATGAGGGAGTAAGAGAAGAGAATACAACTGAAAAAAGGTGAAAATTTAGAAGATCCCACTGTTTATGTAATTCTAGAGCATGTTGTTGTAGTATTAGAAATCCAGTCTGCTGCAGCAAGAAAAAAGAAAGGCAAGGTTGCATCGGACAAGGGCAGATCTGCAATAAAAATGAAGACTAGAGCCTCGAGAAGTTTTGTTGCTACAAATGAGCAAGTAAAAGATGTTGTGGGAGAAGAAACCATTCTTGCTAGAGCATGTCAAAAAAGAAAGAAAGTTCCTGTAGAAAGTGAAAATGTTGCAGCAAAGAGCGTGCCTAGAGTCAAGAGCACACTTCGGGTCACCAAGACTAAGAGAAAATTGGTCATTGCTTATTCTGCAGAAGATAATGAGTGGGGGAAATTTGAGGCAAATATGAGTAATATTGTGGAGCAGTTTGCTAAGAGGAAACATTCCGCTGAAGAATATAATTCAAATGGTGCTTCAACAGGTTCTGTTGCTGGAGACACACCAGAGAAAGAGCTTGAAAAGCTTCCAAAGAGCCTTCCCAAGTTACAAAAGAATTCAAAGTCCTATCTTATGACATATTTTAGAAGGAAGAAGCAAAAGATAGTGGGAAAAGAGGCTCAATTACCTCAGGATGAGGTGAATGTTGCATCAACTCAAGAGCAAAATACATCAAAAGATTCTGATGCTAGGGCAATTGAAATTCGACCTGTAGATGGCTTGTACTGTGAAGGACAAGGTTTTGGGCATGGAGGTCCTTCAAGGAACCCTTGAAGATGGCTAGTATAAAAGCTTACTTTGAGCTCTCTAATGGCTAATGAAAAATCTTGTATCTGGTTTAAAGATCATTCAATTCCAGTCTTATTCTTGAGTGTTTTTAGCAACTTCATCTTATCTTTACTTCTACTTTTGTTCTACAAATTTATCACTTTGTTTATAAAAATTGTTTCAAAACTGGTATCACAGCCCCGTTTTACGAATCCAACCGAAGAAGGTGAAGTTCTGGAATCAATGTCAGTCGTGAAGTTCGATGTGGAAAAGTTTGATTGGACAAGGGACTTTGGGATCTTGAAAAAGAAGATCATGGCCTTGTTGACACAAGAGAAAGCCCAGAAATGATGAAGCCAGAAGAGAAGGAGATACTTGAAGACACAACATTCATTATTCTTATTCTGAATCTGAATGTGAATGGTAGATGAAAAAACTACAGCCTATGGCCTATAGAACAAACTTGAATCTCTTTATGCTGAAAAAGACCTTCCAAACATGATTATGATGAAATAAAGAATGTTCACCTACAAGATGGATGCTTCAAGATCCTTGATAGGAAATCTTGATGAATTCAAGAAAATTACAAGAGACTACACAAGTACTGGAGAAAAATTGGGAGAACAAAGTGAATCAATCATTATTTTGAACTCACTTCAAGATGCGTATAAAGAAGTCAAGGTAGGGATGAAGTACAGTGGAAACAAAGGATATGGAGATTAAGACATCAAAGTACAATGTTGTAGCAGATGGCTTGTTTCTTAAGGTAAAAAACAAGAGTTTCAATGGCAAGATCTCAAAGTTTGACAGGAGCAAGAACAAGTCAAAGTGAAAATGTTTTATCTGCCATAAAGAAGGACATTTTAAAAGGGATTGTCCTGAAAGAAAGGATAAAGATAAAGGAAAGATAAGGGAAGCTTCAAAAACATAGCAAGATCCAAAGGAAGACCTGTTGAATTACTCTGAAGTACTGGCAGCAGTAGATAGCAAAGAAGATTTCAGAAGAAATGCAAGTCAAGTATGGATTGTAGACTCTGGTTGCATATATCACATGGCACCCTTGAAATCAAGGTTCAAATCTGTACGTCCCGTTATTTTAAGGTGATTTTTTTTAATTAAAGTATTAAAGTTAATTTTAGAATTTAGTAGTTAAATTCGTTCGGGAACCTTTTTAATTGCTTATTTGCTTAAATTAGTTTCGGTTGTATTAATAATTACTAATGGGCCAATTAATAATTATTAATCACCAATGGACTAGTTTAAGTGCTTCGGGTTTCGTTTTAAAAGCTAAAAGCAAACAAGGGATGCATTCTAAATTTCCGAATTCTTAGAAATATCTTTTTACTATTCATGCATCTTCTTTAAAAATGGTCAAAAGTCAAAAAATGAAGACAATTCCTTCTCCTATTCTTCTCCATGGTCGTGGGCCTCAATCCATGGATTTTTTCATGGGTTTTATTCGTTTCTCGGTGGATCGTCTCGATTCTAGTTGCGTTGGATTGCTCGGGACGAGGGCTACCTATCCAACCTAGCCTTGTGGTGTTTCTCGTTCTCTAAGGGAAGCCCTAAAAAGTGAGTTTTCAAAACTTTTTATTTAGTTTTCTTTGTTTTTTATTTTAAATGAGTTTTGAAGTTGAAATCATGTATTTCTATCAAGGAATTTGACAATTTCGAGCTCGGATTTTTGAAAACACTATTCACTATAAAACACTATTCATCTAAAAATCACTATTCAACCGAGAATCACACTTTTTCTCATATTAGTTATGAATTGTAAATTGTAGTTCAATTGATGAATTGTAGGTTTGTAATTGCTCGCGTGGATTCGACTTCAATTCCTTGGATACTCGACTTCAAATCTAAGGTGAGTTTAAAATGGTTATCGAGTAGTTTTATGTTTCTGGATTGCATGACGAATATGTTTGATCAGGGTTAAAAGGTTTACACGATTTTAGAGTTTATCCAAGATTGGATATAATTGGGAGATAAGAAAAGTGCATAAGGAGAATCAATTAACTTTTGGTGTTGTTAAAAGTAAGTTGATCGTTGTGAGTTTGGTTGTATTCTCAAGGAGAATCTTGTTTCCTGAAATTGGAGTAGGTGTTAGACTTGTTTCTTTTTGTTTGAGTGGTTATAAGGGAGTTAAAGGAAACTTTGGAGAGAAAGTATCATGACTAGTTTGGACTATAATATACTTGGAGAAGAAGAGTTGTGGTGATTAGCTCAATCTAGGCTTCTCCTTATATTTTGTCCTAGTACTTATCGGTTTCTTTTACCTATTCAATGTTAGATGTATCGAGCGTGGTAATGTAAAACGACTCATCATATGGAATGTGTGATAATGTGAAACAATTCATCATGTGGTATGTGTGGTAATGTCAAATGATTCATCATGTGCAATGTGTGGTAATGTGAAACGATTCATCATGTGGTATGTGTGGTAATGTGAAAAGATTCATCATGTGGTATGTGTGGTAATGTGAAACAATTCATCATGTGGAATGTGTGATAACAAAAGTGCGGAATTGAGTTAGTTGTAATAATTATAGCGATGGGATTCGCTATTTGGTACTACCAAAGAGGTGTAGTACGTGTGGCATTGTGATACGCGGTGTGATAATTATGGCGTTGTGATATGCGGCGTGGTAAATGTGACAATGTGGTCACAATGTGAAATGTGACAATGTAGTCCAATGTGAAATGTTAAATGTGACAATGTGGTCACGATGTGAAATGTATTGTGATGTGGTAAGTGTGAAATAAAATATCGTGTGGAACATAGTAACATACGTGGTATGATTAGTTATTGTGTGGAAATAACGTGTGGTATGATGTGTGTGGCGAGAAATTACATTTATACTTGTTTCGTTATGTTTTAGTACCAAATGGTTGTCTTAGCATTTTACTTATGAGCTTGAATGTTTAATTTCGTAATTTTGATATCATTGGGAATGGATTGTTTGCTTATGCATAGTCTTGGGAGTATAGATCGGGTAGTAAAGAGTAAAATAAAACTTTGGACACATTTTCCGATATGAAACTCGGTCCATAGAAGTACTGGCTTCCATTTTACTCTCACTAGCATTTTTATGCTAATGTTGTTACACTTTAACTTTTTCAGGTAATACTCGTAGTAGAGGACGAGGTCGAGGAGGTGGTGTTTCTTGATCGCGAGTAGATGGCTTTTGGGACATGGACTCTACATGTAATTTTTGGGGCATTCTATGAATGTTAGATGAAAGACCATACATGTCGTTTACCTTAAAACTTGTATTTTGTGACTCATGAGAGTCTAAGAATTGATGTATATGTTTCCGAGTCTGTTTTCTTTGATTTGTTTATAAATTGAAGTGCGCACTTCTTATGATTTTACTTTCTCTGATTGGGACCATGTAAACAGGTTTCGGTAGTCCATATTTTAAACGGTTCCAAGCCAAATTTTTATAAAAATCCAGTCTTCCACTGTGTGTTTCTAAATTTATAATTTTGAGAAAAATCAGGTCTTTACAAAATCTTTCAAGGAGTGGAATGTTGGATTGGTGTATATGGGAAACAATGCCATATGCAATGTCAATAGGGTGGAGTTCGTAGATCTGAAGTTTTAGGGTGGCTCAACAACTACACTAGATGATGTGAGGTATGTCCCGAGCTTGTAAAGAAACCGGCTTTCGCTAGGGGCTCTTGACTCTCTTGGCTATCAATATGTTGGAAATGGAGGTATTATTGAAGTTAGCAGAGACAGCAAAGTGATCATAAGGGTTGAAAAGAAAAATGGTTTACATGTGATAAATGGTGTGGTAAGTCCTGACATATCCCTTTTATCAGAAGCAAAGTACAAGATAGATGGGAACATATGGCATAAAAGACTTTCACATGTCAATGAAAGAGGAATGCTTGAACTTATAAAATAAGGGCTTCTACCAGATGACATCAAAGGGACAACAAGCTTATGTGAACATTGTGTGTTTGCTGTAGTTTATTTATAAAGTATTAAAAAAATCACTTTAACTAATTGCCTGTTTTCATATAAATGATGTTATAGTTTATTTATAGAGTATTCAAAGAATTATAAAATGATGTATATTAAAAAAAAGTGCAAAAGAATGACATTCGTATGATTAAAACTAAATACTCTGCTATGGAAGTGATAAAATTTAAAACAAAAGAGTGTTATTCTTCTCTATCCGGAAAGACCGGATCAATACAATAGAGACAACTAGTAATATCATTAATAGAATAATTATATTTGAGTCGGTAAAGTCTTGCATTTTCTGAAAAAGTGAGGCAAAAATATCAATATTAGGAAATTAAACATATTCCTTAAAGAAATTGTCTACAATAGCATATAAAGTGTGCATAATTACTTTCATATAGATACTTTTGCCAAATTACTCAAATAGCAAATTTCATCTTTTAAACTTTCACGCCTGTTTTCCCATTTTTGTTAAATCTCTGATTTGCCCTTGTCTCCTTCCTCCCTTTCAATTCTTCATATCTTTTGCAGCTTGCGATTTCTTCCTCCAAACCTGAAACTTGTGATTCTTTTTTTCTTTCACTAAAACAAGCAGATTTGTTTCTTCCACTTCTAGGTTTTTATTTTCGTTTTCTCGTTTTTATCTTTTCGTGAATAAAAGTTTTTTGCTGAGCTTTTTAAGGTCAATTTTCAATGATTTTGTTCAAATTACATCATCATCTTTTTTGCTTGTTTTTCAATTGTTCATCTTTTTGCTTGTTTGAATCTCATCTCCAATTTACAAGAATTTTCCACGCAACTCCATCTATTTGTTTGTTTGTTTATAATATTTGAATGATTTGTTCATTGATTTCTTTCTTTGTGTTTTGGTTCCATAATTATTTGATTTATAATAGTGATTTTTTTTCATCTTATATTGTCCGTTTTTTTTTATTTTATTTTTTTAACTCAGTGTAATATAACAAACCACAAAAGAATTGATGTTTATGTTAGCTCAATAGTTTTTTGAATCAAAACAATATGCTTTTTCCTCTTTTCTTCCCATATTCTATTGTCTTTTTTAGTTGAATATTTTTTTGAATTACATCAGTGTGTGTTTTTCCTCTTTTCTTACCATCTTCTATTGTCTTTTTTTAGTTTAATATATTTTTGAATTATAAAAGTGTGTTTTTTCCTCTTTTCTTCCCATCTTCTTACGTCTTTTTTTAGTTCAATAATTTTTGGAATTAAAACAGTGATTCTCTCTATTTGTCTATGATTATTTCCAATGATTGCTCAAAAAACCATTAACCTTTTTTGTATTGAACTAAAACAAGGAGCTTACAAGCAGTGAAAAAACAATAAGAACAGGGGCTTCTATCATCAACTGTTTTATTTCAATACTATATTGTACTATAAAATGTGTTTGTTTTTTCATTTTTCTCAACTTATGTTTACTTTTATAGTTTGTAATTAATTGATAGTAAAACATTTTTCTTTCCCCAACTTCTATTCTATTTTCTTCTTTTTTGTTTAGTTCAATATTTTATTGAACTAAAACAGTGAACAAGTGTGCAATAATTTCTCTTGTTGATTTGTCAACTTTGTTTTAGTTCAATAATTAATTGAACTAAAACAATATTTAATTAGACTCACTATTTTAGTTCAATAAATTATTGAATTAAAACAACGCTTTTGCTTTTTATGTTTTTGTTTATTCTCCAAATTCGTGGTCTTTTAATTCAATAATTATATTGAACCTAATCATTTTTATTTTTTTTATTAATTAGACAACTTTGTTTTAGTTCAATAATTTATTGAACTAAAACAGTATTTAATTAGACTCACAGTTTAGTTCAATAAATTGTTGAACCAAAACAATGCTTTTGTTTTTTCTGTTTTTGTTTCTTCTCTAAACTCATGGTCTTTTAATTCAATAATTAATTGAAGTTATCATTTTTTTATTAATTAGACAACTTTGTTTTAGTTCAATAATTTATTGAACTAAAACAATATTTAAATTAGACTCATTGTTTTAGTTCAATAAATTATTGAACTAAAACAATGCTTTTGTTTTTTCTGTTTTTTTCTTCTCTATACTCGTGGTCTTTTTAATTCAATAACTAATTGAACCTAATCAGTTTTTTTTACTGTTTCAATTAATGTTCACGCTTTTTATTCTATTTCGTCTAAATAATTTTTTTGTTTATATATTTATTTTTTTAGTAGTTCAATAATTAATTGTTCTGAAACAATGTTTATGTTTTACTTTTTCTTTTTCTTCTCTATACCCCTAGTCTTTTTTTTTCCAATAATTAAGTAGACCACACTGCTTTAGTTCAATAATTTATTGAACAGATTGTGTTTTTGGTTTACTTTGTTTTAGTTTAATTATGTGTTTTGTTTTTTACCTTTTTTTTTGTATAAACACTTGTTTGTTTGTTTGTTTGTTTTTTTTACTTTAACTATCTGCTTTTCTTATTAATTAGACAACTTTGTTTTAGTTCAATTTGAACTAAAACAGTATTTAATTAGACTCACTGATTTAGTTTAATAAATTATTGAACTAAAACAATGCTTTTGGTTTTTCTGTTTTTTTTTTCTTCTCTTTACTCGTGGTCTTTTTAATTCAATAATTAATTAAACCTAATTAGTTTTTTTCTTTTTTTTCTAGTATGGTGAATATAGCTATTGTTGTTTATTATGGAGGGCGTTGGGAAGGCTTGGATACATATGTTGATTATAATATGGACGGTGTTTTAGTGGATGACACTTTTAGATTTTCTTGTTTTCGTCAATGTATTTTAGATCAAAGAAGGAGATTTGGCCAAAGAAGAAAAGAATACCATATGCAAATGAGTCTAAGACAGAGTTCAAGTGTGGTCGGTGTAGGAGATTTGGCCATAACAAACGCACATGTAGATATGGGATACCTTGATGTCTTAGTTCAATATTTTATGGTTTTTTTCTTTGTTCTGGATGTTTTTAAATGTATTAGACCTCATTTTTTTTTACGAAAGGTTTCTATTTTTTTGTTATGTTATTATATTTAGTTCACAATTATCAAGCAGGTTTAAAATTTTGTGTAATAAAATGGTGTTTTTTTAATCATCCATTGTTTTACTTCAATATTATTGAACTAAAACAGTTTGTTTTTTATATGGATTTAAATGATCAATGTTCATCTTTTTCTCTAGTTTCTTTTTATATAAAATGGTGTGTTTTTAAACAGTTTGCCGGTTGATCTAACCGGCAAACTTCTTGAAGCTGCTAAGGCTACAAATTCAGATCTTTCCAGTCCAGAAAGTTGGTGAGCAATTTTCTCTATACCAGGGGTGCTATGCATTCTTAGTTCTGTAGTATTTTTGCTCTTCTCAAGTGGTGAGAGAATTTTTTATTGAAGTAAGCCTTTTTTTCATTGAACTTCCTCACAACACCATTCATGGAAATGATTTGATCATCACATCACACTATTGTATGAACAATGTACAAACTTCAAAATGCCGAAATAAAAAGTGGTGTGTAATATATTAAACTCCCACTTCGATTTTTAGTTCAATAATATATTGAACTAAAATAGTTTTTTTTTTTGGTGTAAATGCTTGTTTTTTTGTTTGTTTTTTACATACAACTGTCTATTTTCTTTCATAATTAGTCACACCGTTTTATTTTCAATAATTAATTGAACTAAAACATTGTTTTGTTTTAAATATGTTTTTGTTTTATCCTTTAAACTACCAAACATTTTTTCGTTTTTTTTCTTTACACTCCCACTTCAATTTTTAGTTCAATAATATATTTAACTAAAATAGTTTTATTTTTTATTTTTACTGTTTTGCTGTTGCTTTTTTTAGTCTAAATACTTGTTTAATCTGTCTTTTTTAAATTAATTATACAATTCCTTTTTAGTTCGATAATTAATTGAACTAAAACAATGTTTAATTAGACTCACTGTTTTAGTTTTTTCAGATTTTGTTTCTTCTCTAAACTCGTGGTCTTCTTAATTCAATAATTAATTGACCTACTAGTTTAATCTGCTTTTTTTAATTAATTTGACAATTTATTTTTAGTTCAATAAATTATTGAACTAAAACAATGCTTTTGTTTTTACCTTTTTTTAGTTCAATACATTAATTGAAACTAATCTGTTTTCTTTTTTTTACTTCTTTTTTCAGTATGGTGAATATAGCTATTGTTGTTTATTATGAAGGTTTGGATGCATATGTTTATTATCATATGGATGGTGTTCTAGTGGATGACAACTTCGAATTTAAAAATTTTCGTCAACGCATTATCGATCAATTTATATATAACAAATGATGTATTGCCTCCAAATGTTAAGCGTGCTGCTGCCGTCCAAAGAAGAAAAGAATTCCATCTGCAAATGAGTCCAAGACATTGTTCAAGTGCAGTTGGTGTAGAAGATTTGGCCATAACAAACGCACATGTAGATTTGGGATACCTTGATGTCTTAGTTTAATACATTTTTATGTTTTTTTTTTGTTCTTGATATTTATAAGTGTATTAGACCTCATTTTTATGGTAGCAGAAAGTTCAAAATACTATTGACCTAAAACAATGCTTTTGTTTTTTTAGTTTTTGTTTCTTCTTTAAACTTGTGGTCTTTTTAATTCAATAATTAATTGAACCTACTTTTTTAATCATTTTTTTTATTAAATAGACTATTATGTTTTAGTTCATATTTAATTGAACTAAACCAGTGTTTATTTTAGACTCACTGTTTATGTTCAATAATTAATTGAACTAAAATCGTGTTTAACTTAGACTCACTGTTTTAGTTCAATAATTAATTGAACTAAAATAAACAGTTGGATTTTAAATTCTTTTAAGGATCAGTACCTACTCTCTAAAATTTTGTCTTAAAATAAACTAATGTTATGTAAAAACACCTGATATTTTATTGTTCTTTACTTTTCTGTTTCTCATTTTTATTAACTAAAACAATATTTAATTAGACTCAATGTTTTAGTTCAATAAATTATTGAACTAAAACAATGCTTTTGCTTTTTATATTTTTGTTTCTTCTCTAAACTTGTGGTATCTTAATTCAATAACTAATTGAATCTTTTTTTTTATTATTAATTAGACAACTTTGTTTTAGTTCAATAATTTATTGAACTAAAACAATGCTTTTGTTTTTCTGTTTTTTTCTTCTCTAAACTCGTGGTCTTTTAATTCAATAATTAAATACTTTTATTGTTTTTCTTTGTTCTTGATGTTTTTAGATGTATTAGACCTCATTTTTCTTAATGAAAGGTTTCTATTTTTTTTAACATGTTATTATATCTAGTTTACAATTTATCAAGTAGGTTTAAATTTTTGTGTATTAAAATGGTGTGTTTTTAATCATCCAATGTTTAACTTTAAGATATTATTGAACTAAAACAGTATGCTTTTTTATGGATTTAAATGATCAATGTTTATCTTTTTCTTGAGTTTCTGTGTATGATTAATAATGATTTTTAATTTTGGTTATAATTCTTTGGTTCTCTACAACATTTATTACACCATCCCAAATCACATTTTATTAATTTTCATCACTCTTCACTGTCATATATTGACTTTCATTCAAAACCAGGCACACCATCAAGTAATCAAAAGAAAATGTATATTGCCATATACATTTTTAGTTCAATAATTTATTGTACTACATAAATAAACTTAAAAACTATGAAATATGCACTATTTTTTTAGTTCAATAATTTATTGAACTACAATGACTGAAGGTAAACCCTACAAAACAGATGAAATATGCATTATGTTTTAGATCAATAATTTATTGAACTACATTAACTGAAGGCAAATCCTACAAAGACAAAGTTCAAGTGTGGTAGGTGTGGGAGATTTGGCCATAACAAGCACACGTGTAGATATGGGAAACCTTGATGCCTTAATTAAATACTTTTATTGTTTTTCTCTTTTTCTTGATTTTTGGTCATAACAAACTGATGAAATATGCATTATGTGTTAGTTCAATAATTTATTGAACTAAAATAACTGAAGGTAAATCCTAATAATTAAGAAATATATATTATATTTTAGTTCAATAGTTTATTGAACTATAATAACTGAAGGAAAACTCAAGAAACGCAAGAAATATGTATTATTTTTTTTAGTTCAATAATTTATTGAACTAGAATGACTGAAGGTAAACCTTACAAAACTGATGAATATGCATTATGTTTAGTTTAATAATTTATTGAACTACATTAACTGAAAGTAAATCCTACAAAACTAAAGAAATATACTTTCTATTTTTGTTCATTAATTTATTGAACTAAAATAACTGAAGGAAAACTCAAGAAACTCGAGAAATATGCATTTTGTATTAGTTCAATAATTCATTGTACTACATTAGTAACTTCAAAACTATGAAATATGCACTATTTTTTAGTTCAATAATTTATTGTCCCTACAAAACTGTCGAATATGCATTATGTTTTAGTTCAATAATTTATTGAACTACATTAACTGAAGGTAAATCCTACAAAACTAAAGAAATATACATTTCTAAGACAAGTGTGGTACGTGTGGGAGATTTGGTCATAACAGGCGCACGTGTAGATATGAGATATCTTGATATCTTAGTTAAATACTTTTATTGTTTTTTTTCTTTTTCTTGATTTTTGACCATAACAAATTGATGAAATATGCATTATGTTTTAGTTCAATTAATAAATAACTGAAGGTAATTCCTACAAAATTAAGAAATATACATTCTATTTTAGTTCAATAAATTATTGAACTAAAATAACTGAAGGAAAACTCAAGAAAATCAAGAAATATGCAATTATTTTTTAGTTCAATAATTTATTGAATTCAAATGACTGAAGGTAAACCTTACAAAAGTGATGAATATGCATTATGTTTTAGTTCAATAATTTATTGAACTACATTAACTAAAGGTAAATCCTACAAAACTAAAGAAATATGCATTCTTTTTTTCAAGAAATATGCATTTTGTATCAATTCAATAATTTATTGAACTACACTAGTAACTTAAAAACTATGAAATATGCATTATTCTTTAGTCAATAATTTATTGAACTAAAATGACTGAAGGTAAACTTTACAAAATTGTCGAATATGCATTATATTTTAGTTCAATAATTTATTGAACTATATTAACTGAAGATAAATCCTACAAAACTAAAGTAATATACATTCTAAGACAGTTCAAGTGTGGTAGGTGTGAGAGATTTGGCTTGATATCTCTTTTTCTTTCTGTGGGGAGAACTTGTTCTCGTCTTTTTTCTTTCCGGACATATGTTCTTGTTATTTTACTCTTCTCCACATTCTCAATGTTTGGCCACTGTGATGTTGTCTTTTTTAAGACAACTTCTTCTTTTTGTTCCTGAAATACACCAAGGAAGTAATTGTTAATCCAAATTACTAAGCAATTGACAACTTTTTATTTATTTTTTTCAATTTTATTTGTGACAAAAAAAGTAAATAGTTTGTAGTATAATTCATTATCCTTTTGCTGTCACAACCCACCCACAATCATTGCATTGAAATATAAACTGACTGATATAGAAAACTCCATACTAGGTGAGGCCTCAATTTTAAGGGCAAGTGAATGGACCAAACGTTGAACCACTCCTTCACACATCAAAGCATGAATCATATTCAATTATTCATCTTCATGCTAAGTATTATTCTAAACAATGAATTCAAAGAACACAGTCATGCCTATCTTGTCCTCTGTTATTTTATTATACTAATAGCTCATTTTGCATCTCTTCTTCCTTTGCTAGTATTAATCCTAGCCTAGTAAAAATGTCTTGGTTATATGTAGAGACAACTTGATAATTTCAATTCAACAGTGGACAAAAACAGTTCAATGAATTATTGAACTATTAGCAGCTTGGTCAAAAGATAATGAATAAAAAAATAAGAGAGAAAAGGCTACACTTTTTGTAATTACAATATGTTTCCTACTAGCTTTACACCACTCATACTTATTAAATCATAATTTATCATCATTGTTTCAATGGCTATTGATATCTCACCTATCACATAAGTTATTGATTTGCATAGAGAAATATGTATTTTTACAATACTTACAATGTCTTGTTTTAAGTCATGTTTTCCAACCACAGCCCCTTTGTTGTGCACAACTATTGCCATATCTTCATTACATCTGCTTCTTCTACTAGATTCTCCATCTTAATAAGTTGAGCAAAAAAAGTCATTTGAAAATAGATAACCAACTTTAGTTCAATAATTTATTGTACATGCAAATTAATAAAGCAGTGACATATGTAAACATGCAAATTAATAATCAACTCTAATTCAATTAATTATTGAAGTAAAATGTATAACAAAATAAAGTTGATAAAATTAGCTAAATTTATAACACACTTTGTTTTAGTACAATTAAATATTGAAATAAAACATCATTAGCTATATACACTAATAGTTTTATCATGAATAGTAAATACATTGTGTTATTCCATTTCACCAAAAAATAGCTATCAACATTTAACCGTTTTATCGTGAGTGAGCATATTGTTTTAGTTCAATTAATTATTTAAATATAATATCTGAAAAAATATGCTCTTGTTTTTGTTCAATAATTTATTAAATTAAAATAATAAAAGGTAAATCCTTCAAAACTAAACAAAAACTCATTTGAATTTAATTCACTAAATTATTGAACTATAATAACTAATGAAAAAACACAAGAAACTCAAAAAATATGTTTTTATTTTAGAAGATCTCACTGTTTCTGTAATTTTGGAGCATGTTTGTGACGACCCGTCATTTTTAAATAAATTAAATTCAGAGAAAACAGCGGAAGTCTTTTAATTTACGAAAAATTGGCGTGGTTTTGTTTGAAAATTGGCATGCCGAAAACCTGTTTACAACCTAATTTCAAATCTAATCAAAATCTCATGGACTTTAAGTCCAAATCAGGAGTTCAAATGTTTCATCACATAAAAACCACATCAAAAGCTCTTATGAGCTATATACAACATCAAAGTGTTCAAAAATTTATAAAAGTGTTACACAAACTTTACAAAGACAAGTCCATCTCGAGGCCAGGCATTCCTCGATCACGCGAAGACCACCTCCTTCTCCTCGACCTCTAGCCAAGGCATTACCTGAAATTGGTTGTAATATCATGAGCTAACAAACTAAGCCCAGGTGAGAATAAATAGCATAAAAAGTAAAGATAGACCTCAAACTCGCATTTCGATTTGTGTCCAAATAATCGACACAATACACTCCTAAAGTCATCCAAACTCTAGGTGAAATCATTTTTACATTCTCTAAAGGATAATACTACTAACTCTCGTAGTCTTAATCTCATCCAAATTCTTGTTATGACATAAACAGGAAAAGTAAATAACCTTTCATAACGGTAAATTATCTCGATCCTCTATCCAAGTTATATATATATATTTTCATCAACCATATGCATGGAATGCATGAAGAAGGAAATGCGGACAATCCCGAAGGGTCCAACATTCTGTACTTCTTTTCTTTCTCATTTTCATTCTTTTTCTCAAGAAGGAAATGCGGATAATACCCGTAGGCTCCAACATTCAGCATGCGTTATTTCTCATTTTCATTCTTTTTCTCGGAAGGAAATGCGGATAATACCCGTAGGCTCCAACATTCCGTACTTCTTTTATGCGAGATGTCATGGTGCAATATGTCATGGTGCGAGATGCAATGATATGCTCGCACATACTTACAAAGTAAATAAAATAGAGTGCGAATAATAAAGTAATGGAAATAAACATAAAGTAGAATACATAAAGTAAATAACATTAAGTAAAAAGAAAGGAATAGATTGTAACCTCGGATGAACGATATGTCGATCGAACTCCAATATCAATAATAAAAGTATAATCATTACTTAAACGATTAACTATACCTTCCAGGATTCTAAACTTTCAATAAATCGAGGTTCTATTAATCGTTCTAATTACAAGTTGGATTCTTAACTTCCAATGATCCAACCTTAGTTTCATATCGAATCTAACTTAGAATCTCCTAAGATTCAAGTCTTTCTCGAGAACTTCTAAGTTCTCACTTGAAGGATTAACTTCTAATCCTAAGGGCACTAACTCATAACCCTCTAATCTTAGATTCGGATTCTAATCTTAGTTTCAAACTCTTCAAACCAATACACTCATTTGCTTTCTATAATTACTTTACATACTAATCATTCTCACCTTAATAAAAGTGAAGACTTTGCTCCTAAACACCGAAAGAGCAATCAACCACGAAGTTCAAAAACACCTACAAACGAATTATATCGTAACAATCAATAACGAAACCAACTATCATTCAAACAACTACTAAACATACAAAGCAACGAAAACCCAATAAAACCCACAAAGAGGCCCACGGCCCTATCATCAAAAACGAGTCTCGGGTTTGGTTTTTCGGCTTTTTGGCAATTCAAATACGTTTTGAGTTGGTTTTAATCAAATTCGATAATCCCGATTTCAATGGGTATCGATGAATAGTGTTTTTGAACATTACTCCCTTTCCCGAATTGAATTTAAATAAACATTCATTCATTAATTTCTAACCCATTTTCAATCCCAAAAGGGTAAATTTCAAACAGGAAAGGGTTTCGACTTGAAACTCGGTTTTTAGGGTTATGGAATAGTTTCCAAAAACACTTAAAACTACTCCCGAATTGACAAACACCAGGTTTCACGGCAAGAAATCGAAAGAAAACAAGCAAAACTCCATTAAAACACTATTTGGAGCTTAGGGTTTGAAGAGATTCTTACCGAGAACTCCTCGGATCTCGAGAGAAACGGACGATGGCTAGGTGGGAAATGATCCTTGACCCGAGGGCTTTCCGATGGATCTAAGATCAAGCCGATCCGACAAGAAACGAACGAAATCGAAATTTGGAAAAATCAATGAGGAGGCTCACGGCCTTGGTGAGAAAAGAAGAAGAAAAAAAAATGAAGCTTGGTCAATTTGTGGTCAAAGTTGTGTTTTTAAAGACAAATGAATAGTGTTTTTAGATATTTTGCAAATTGGGTAATTACAACTTTGCCCTTTTATGACTTTTGGCTTAAAACAAATCCCGAACATCTCAAACTACCCCAATGGTGATTAATAATTATTAATTGGCCCGTTAATAATTATTAACACCATTAAAACGTAATTAAATAAATAAAGCCATTAAAAGGAATTAAAATGAAATAAATTACTAATTTCTAATTTAATAATAAATAAATGAATTTTAATTACTCAAATTAAAATAAAATAAATAAAAGTTTTTTTTTTATCACAAAATAACGGGACGTTACGATCAACCCTCCTAAAAAGGCTTTTCGTCCTGGAAAAGTAAACTTACTAAGTGAAAAGTCGAGGATACTTTGCTCGCATCTCATCCTCACGCTCCCACGTAGCTTCTTCAGACACTTGATTCTTCCAAAGGACTTTCACCAAGTGTATAGTCTTGTTTCTCAACACCTTTTGCTCGAATGCTAAAATCTCAACCGGTGTCTCCTCATAAGACATACTAGCATCCAAAACTATCGGCTCGTGATCAATCACATGAGAAGGATCTGCCATGTACTTCGAAGCATCGATACATGGAATACATTATGAATCGCCGATAAAGAAGGTGGTAAAGCCAATCGATAAGCCACTTGCTCCTACTCGCTCAAGTACCTCGAAAGGGCCAATGAACCTAGGACTCAACTTACCTTTCTTTCCAAATCTCATAACACCTTTCATAGGTGCTACCTTCAAAAACACGTGGTCCCCTACGAAAACTCAAGTGGACTACGTCGTTTGTCCGCATAACTCTTCATGCCTCTTCTTGGGCAACCCTCATCCTCTCTCTCGATCAAGTCAATAGACGACTAGTCAATCGGTAACAACTCGGGTCCCAAAAGCCTTCTCTCTCCAACCTCATCCCAGGTGAGCTGGAGATCGACACTTTCTACCATAAAGTGCCTCAAAAGGTGCCATCTCAATGGTAGCCTGATAGCCGTTATTATAAGCAAACTCTACCAAGTACAACCGAGAATCCCAACCGCCCCCAAAATCAAGAACACAAGCCCTCAACATATCCTCCAGAATCCTGGTTAACTCTCTCGGTCGACCATCATGCCTGGGGGTGAAAAGTCATGCTAAAATCCAAGCCTGTACCCATGGTGAATGCAAGCTCTGCAAAAACTTCGAGACAAAACGAGTGTCCCGATCGAAACAATCCTCACCGGCACACCATGTAATCTAACGATCTCCCGTAGATACAACTGTGCCCAAGTCTCAACTGGGTAGGTGATCCTCCCAGGTATAAAGTGTGCGGTCTTCGTCAAACGGTCTACAATCACCCAAATGGTATCATAACCCTTGGGCGTCCTCGGCAAACCACTGATAAAGTCCATGGAAATCTCCTCCCATTTCCATTCCGGCACACTCCAGAGGGTTAAGCAAACCCGATGGACTCTTCCTCAAAGCTTTGACTTGCTGACAAGTCAAACATCTACTAACAAAGTCCGCTATCTCAAACTTCATCCCCGGCCACCAATAGTGCTCTCTCAGGTCCCTGTACATCTTCGTACTACCTGGATGTATAGAGAAGATAGAATCGTGAGCCTCCTCCAACAGTTCCCTTCTAAAAGTCGATCCTAAAGGCACACATAGCCTCTTACGATACATTAGAGCACTGTCGTAGAGAAGGTAAAATGACTAGGAACATCCGACTCGGCCTCTCTAAAACCTGCTGCAAATGAACCTCTCCCCTCCGGGCATCAATCATCCTCCTGCCTCAAAGTAGGCCCCACTGGGTCAAACTAGCCGGACTCACGGTGACCTCGGCAGGCAATGCTATCTCGCTCGTTCCATATCCCACCTCAAACTCAAAGGTAAGGCCGACAAAGGCGATGAATGAGAAGACTTCCCTCTTGAGCGCGTCGGCCACTACATTGGCTCTCCCAGGATGATCCTGAATGTCACAGTCATAATCCTTGACAAGCTCTAACCATCTCCGTGTCTCATATTCAATTCCTTCGAGTGAAGAAGTATTTGAGACTCTTGTGGTCGATAAATATCATAATCTTCTCACCATACAAATAATGCCTCCATATCTTCAATGCATGCACAACAGCTGCCAACTCTAAATCATGAGTCGGATATTTCTTCTCATGCTCCTTCAATTGACGAGAAGCATAAGCTATAACTTTACCATGCTGCATCAACACACATCCCAAACCTCTGTGGGAAGCATCTGAATACACAGTCAAACCACCAGTCCTATCAGGCGACACTAGAACAGTGCTGTCACAAGTCTCCTCTTGAGCTCCTCAAAGCTCCTCTCACAATCCTCAGACCATACAAAATCAACCCCCTTCCGGGTCAAACGTGTCAAGGTGAAGCAATCTTGGAGAAATCTTGCACAAACCGTCTATAATAGCCTGCAAGTCCCAAAACGCGAATATCGCCCACACTCGTCGGTCTAGGCCGGTTAGTAATCGCCTCAATCTTAGAGGGATCAACGGATACTCCTCTACTCGATACTACGTGGCCTAAAAATGCCACTTCCCTCGGCCAAAACTCACACTTAGAGAACTTGGCATACAATCTCCGATCTCGTAGTACCAAGTCAAAACCTCTCGAAGGTGTATAGCGTGCAACTCCTCTGTCTTGGAATAAACCAAGATATCATCAATAAAAACAATCACAAACGAGTCAATGAACCTCCTAAACACCGTGTGCATAAGGTCCATAAAAGCTGCAGGAGCGTTAGTCAAACCAAAGGACATAACTACAAACTCATAATGTCCATAACGCGTCCTGAATGCAGTCTTGGGAATATCCTCATCCCGAATCCTCAACTGATGATAGCCAGATCTCAAATCTATCTTCGAAAAAATAGTGGCTCCCCTCAACTGATCAAACAAGTCATCTATCCTGGGCAAAGGATACTTGTTCTTCACCGTAACACGGTTCAACTCCCTATAATCAATACACAATCGCATAGAACCGTCTTTCTTCTTCACAAATAACACCGGAGCTCCCCATGGTGAAACACTCGGGCGTATAAACCCCAAGTCTAAAAGTCCCTGTAACTGGCTCTGGAGTTCTTTCAACTCACCTGGTGCCATACGATATGGTGCTTTGGACAATGGAGTCATCCTAGGTGCAACCTCAATCGAAAATCAAACTGTCTTCTTGGTGGCAAACCGGCAACTCATCAGGGAAAACATCAATGAAATCCCTCACTATCGGCACGAACTAAAACTAGCCTCCTGGTATAGAAGTGTCAACCACACTAGCTATATAGCCCAAGGCTCCATCACTTAGAAGCATACTAGCTTCTAACATCGATATCAAAGTGGGTGCTAAGCTACTACTAGTCCCACGCGTACGCATACTGGGTCCCACATGGACTCATAAAATCAACCACTCTCTCTGTACAATCAATAGTGGCACGATTAGGCGATAGCCAATCCATACCCAAAATCACATCGAAATCGAACATAGGCATGATAATCAAAGTAGCATGCAAACAACAACCCATAAAACACAAATCATCTGTACTAATCATACTATCAGCAATAATAAACTTCCCCACTGGGGTCGAAACACGCATCTCAAACCCTAACGGTGCAGACTCAAGTATAGCCGACTCAACAAAAGCAGAAGAAATAAAAGAGTGGCTAGCTCCAGAATCAAATAAAACAAAGGCCGAATGGCCCAAAACTGTCAAAGTACCAGTAACTACAGTACCTGCAGCCTCTGCCTCCTCTCTAGTAGCATAAACTCGGGCCTGATCTGAGCGGTGGAGGAAATCTCGGTGGTGGTGGAGGTAAAATCGTGGCGGTGAACAACGGGAGAAGTCTAAACTGCGTGCCTGGCCACCCCGACCTCTACCCGAATCGTCCCTCTGCCTCGGTCCTGACCTGCCCTCGGTCCGACCTGCCTCGGTCATGACCTCTACCTCTAACTCTGAAGAGCATAAAAGGGAAGTGGTGCCTGATACGGTCTCTGCTGAGTACCCTGTCCTGGGTAACCATCTTGTGGTGGTGGTGTCCAGCCGAAACCTACACTGTGTGCGGATCGATGACCCACCTGACCACAAGTATAACACCTCGGTGGTAAGGCACATGCCCCAAGATGATAACTAGAACATGATGGCAAAAGGGGAAAGCGGTCCCTGTGCCCTCAGTTGTCCTGGCCCGAACTCCACCCCGAGCCTGCTGCCGATCTTGTCTCTGTTTGTGGCGGTGGTACTCGACTAGTAGGGTCGTCCTCTACCTTCCTCTTATGAGAGGAAGTCTCTCCGGTAGCAGCTAGTTTGCCCTTCCTTTCTTCAGATGCCAAATCTAAAGAAAGGGCAAACTCTAAAGCCTGCTCGTAGGTAGTCGGACGCAGGGTGCGTAAAAAACCCCTAATCTCGGCTCTCAGCCCTACTAAAAATCTCCTCATCTTGCTCTCAGGATCAACAACCTGTCCAGGAGCAAATCTAGACAGTCGGTCAAACTCTCTCTCATACTCGGCCACCGAGCTATCACCCTGTTTCAGGGTCACAAATTCCACCTCCAATCTATCTCTCAAATCAGCAGAATAGTATTTCTCATAAAATTTCTCACGAAATACCTTCCAAGTAACCTCCATAGTCAAAGAAAGTGACCTATGGAGACCTCTCCACCAATATAGAGCATCATCAACCAAAGAATACGTACCACAATGGACCTTCAGATGGTCCGGGCACCTGATAAACTCAAAAGCTCTCTCAACTCTATCAATCCAGAGCTCAGCAAAAGATGGATCCAAAGACCTACCGTTAAACTCACCAGGTGCATGTCTACTATACTCTCTCAAAAATCTAGCAGCCTCGGTAGATCCAACCTGATCAACTGCCACATCAGCTGGTCTAGGTGGTGGTACAACAGGCAATACTGGTCTACCAGCATCTCGTAACAATCCCAGATAATCCTCCTCAGAAATATAAACTCCTCGCCCCTGAACAGGTGGCGGTACAACAGGAATCACTGGCGGAGGTACTATAGGAATCACAGGTGGAGGTGGTGGTGGAGGTGTAGGGCTCCGAGCTCTGCCTCTACCTCTACCTCTCACTCCATCTCGTCTAGCCCCCCTTCTAGGAGGCATACTGAAATAAAGTCAATAAAACAAGATAAGCCACTTGTAAAAGAGGATTTACCACTCTTTTACCAAATCGAAATGAAATGCGAGTTTAAAGATAAGGTCTAGGAATACCTGGTGCTGTTGATCTCAGATGATGACTTTCGAGAATGGACTTAAAACAAAACACGAAATACAAACATGCATCGCATGTAGTCTACAGAACCCGTCGGCTCTGATACCAATCGTGATGACCCGTCATTTTTAAATAAATTAAATTCGGAGAAAACAGTGAAGTCTTTTAATTTACGAAAAATTGGCGTGGTTTTGTTTGAAAATTGGCATGCCGAAAACCTCGTTTACAACCTAATTTCAAATCTAATCAAAATCTCATGGACTTTAAGTCCAAATCAGGAGTTCAAATGTTTCATCACATAAAAACCACATCAAAAGCTCTTATGAGCTATATACAACATCAAAGTGTTCAAAAATTTATAAAAGTGTTACACAAACTTTACAAAGACAAGTCCATCTCGAGGCCAGGCATTCCTCGATCACGCAAAGACCACCTCCTTCTCCTCGACCTCTAGCCAAGGCATTACCTGAAATTGGTTGTAATATCATGAGCTAACAAACTAAGCCCAGTGGAGAATAAATAGCATAAAAAGTAAAGATAGACCTCAAACTCGCATTTCGATTTGTGTCCAAATAATCGACACAATACACTCCTAAAGTCATCCAAACTCTAGGTGAAATCATTTTTACATTCTCTAAAGGATAATACTACTAACTCTCGTAGTCTTAATCTCATCCAAATTCTTGTTATGACATAAACAGGAAAAGTAAATAACCTTTCATAACGGTAAATTATCTCGATCCTCTATCCAAGTTATATATATATATTTTCATCAACCATATGCATGGAATGCATGAAGAAGGAAATGCGGACAATCCCCGAAGGGTCCAACATTCTGTACTTCTTTTCTTTCTCATTTTCATTCTTTTTCTCGGAAGGAAATGCGGATAATACCCGTAGGCTCCAACATTCCAGACTTACGTTATTTCTCATTTTCATTCTTTTTCTCAGGAGAAATGCGGATAATACCCGTAGGCTCCAACATTCGTACTTCTTTTATGCGAGATGTCATGGTGCAATATGTCATGGTGCGAGATGCAATGATATGCTCGCACATACTTACAAAGTAAATAAAATAGAGTGCGAATAATAAAGTAATCGAAATAAACATAAAGTAGAATACATAAAGTAAATAACATTAAGTAAAAAGAAAGGAATAGATTGTAACCTCGGATGAACGATATGTCGATCGAACTCCAATATCAATAATAAAAGTATAATCATTACTTAAACGATTAACTATACCTTCCAGGATTCTAAACTTTCAATAAATCGAGGTTCTATTAATCGTTCTAATTACAAGTTGGATTCTTAACTTCCAATGATCCAACCTTAGTTTCATATCGAATCTAACTTAGAATCTCCTAAGATTCAAGTCTTTCTCGAGAACTTCTAAGTTCTCACTTGAAGGATTAACTTCTAATCCTAAGGGCACTAACTCATAACCCTCTAATCTTAGATTCGGATTCTAATCTTAGTTTCAAACTCTTCAAACCAATACACTCATTTGCTTTCTATAATTACTTTACATACTAATCATTCTCACCTTAATAAAAGTGAAGACTTTGCTCCTAAACACCGAAAGAGCAATCAACCACGAAGTTCAAAAACACCTACAAACGAATTATATCGTAACAATCAATAACGAAACCAACTATCATTCAAACAACTACTAAACATACAAAGCAACGAAAACCCAATAAAACCCACAAAGAGGCCCACGGCCCTATCATCAAAAACGAGTCTCGGGTTTGGTTTTTCGCTTTTTGGCAATTCAAATACGTTTTGAGTTGGTTTTAATCAAATTCGATAATCCCGATTTCAATGGGTATCGATGAATAGTGTTTTTGAACATTACTCCCTTTCCCGAATTGAATTTAAATAAACATTCATTCATTAATTTCTAACCCATTTTCAATCCCAAAAGGGTAAATTTCAAACGGAAAGGGTTTCGACTGAAACTCCGGTTTTAGGGTTATGGAATAGTTTCCAAAAACACTTAAAACTACTCCCGAATTGACAAACACCGAGTTTCACGGCAAGAAATCGAAAGAAAACAAGCAAAACTCCATTAAAACACTATTTGGAGCTTAGGGTTTGAAGAGATTCTTCAGAGAACTCCTCGGATCTCGAGAGAAACGGACGATGGCTAGGTGGGAAATGATCCTTGACCCGAGGGCTTTCCGATGGATCTAAGATCAAGCCGATCCGACAAGAAACGAACGAAATCGAAATTTGGAAAAATCAATGAGGAGGCTCACGGCCTTGGAGAGAAAAGAAGAAGAAAAAAAAATGAAGCTTGGTCAATTTGTGGTCAAAGTTGTGTTTTTAAAGACAAATGAATAGTGTTTTTAGATATTTTGCAAATTGGGTAATTACAACTTTGCCCTTTTATGACTTTTGGCTTAAAACAAATCCCGAACATCTCAAACTACCCCAATGGTGATTAATAATTATTAATTGGCCCGTTAATAATTATTAACACCATTAAAACGTAATTAAATAAATAAAGCCATTAAAAGGAATTAAAATGAAATAAATTACTAATTTCTAATTTAATAATAAATAAATGAATTTTAATTACTCAAATTAAAATAAAATAAATAAAAGTTTTTTTTTTTATCACAAAATAATGGGACGTTACAATGTTGATGTAGGATTAGAAGGCCTTTCTACTGCAGCAAGAAAAAAGAAAGGCAAGGTTGCATCAGACAAGGGAAGATCTGGAAAAAAAAAAAAAGGAAAACTAGAGCCTCGAAAAGTGTTGTTGCTACAGAAGAGCAAGAAAAAGATCTTGTGGAAAAAGAAACCATTTCTGCCAAAGCATGTCAAAAAATAAAGAAAGTTGATGCAGAAAGTGAAAATGTTGCAGCAAAGAGTGTGCCTAGAGTCAAGAGCACACCTAGGGTCGCCAAGCCGAAGAGAAAATTGATCATTGCTTCTGATTCTGAAGAAGATAATAAGGGGGAATTTGGGGCAAATCTGAGTAATCTTGTGGAGCAGCTTACTGAGAGGAAACATTCTGCAAAAGAATATAATTCAGATCGTGCTTCAGTAGGTCCTGTTGCTGGAGACACACAAGAGAAAGATCTTGAAAAGCAGCCAGAGAGTCTTCCCAAGTTACAAAAGCATTCAAAGTCCTATCTTATGACATATTTTAGAAGGAAAAAGCCAAAGAGAGCGGGACAAGAGGCCCAATTACCTCAGGATGAGGAGAATGCTGCATCAACTCAAGAGAAAAATACCTCAGAAGATCCTAATGATAGAGCAATTGAAATTCGGCCTGCAGATGGCTTGTCTTGTGTAGGACAAGGTTTCGGGCATGGAGGTCCTCTTGCCGCTTTTGTTTTTGTTATCATTAGTTGAGCTTTAATCATAATCATTAGACTAATGATTGAGCTAATCTCTAGTTAGTTAATATTTGTTAAAGAGTTTATTAAAGACTCTCATTTCTGTTAGTTATTCTGTAATTGTTTGTTGCTGATTTATAAGAGTATAAAAGCTTTTAGTTTTAATCGTCATTCTTTTGCCTTTTTTTTTTAAATATAGATCATCTTATAATTCTTTGAATACTCTATAAATAAACTATAGCATCATTTATATGAAAACATGTAATTGGTTAAAGTGATTTTTTGAATACTTTATAAATAAACTATATCATCATTTATATGAAAAGAGGCAATTAGTATGATTGCGAATAAGAGCATCATATTCACACTGCATGGCATTACTCTAGGCAGGAAGAGTCGGAGCATCACGCAAAAGAGTGGGTTCAGTGAGGTTCCAATAAGGATCAGGTTTATTGGTGACAGTAAATGAGATTTGTTTAGCCTGGGATGCCCTGTTTTGCTACAAGTGAGCATGGGGTTAATGTTGGGAGCGAAAGCAGCAGGAGAGGAAATGAGGAGTGCAGTAGGAGGTGAGGAAAGAATGGCCAAAGGATTGATAAGAAGGGTTAGCAGATTGTTTGTAGGTCATCCCACTCTGTTTGACTAGTTTTTAACTTCCAGTCTGTTTTTTTACAACGTTATTTGGACTGGCCAAAAGACTCAACCTGTCTTCCAGTCTTTTTCTCCATCTGTGCCTTCCACATCTTGAACTTTTCAATAGCTTGATCTTTAGTTTTGAGAAAAATAGATCCATGTCTTTCTTGAGTAATCATCAACGAAAAACATGAAGTACCTGGTTCCTCCAAGGGATGTTGTCTTCACTGGTCCCCCTTATCACATGCTTGCCCTTTTAAAAGATGAATCTTTTAGCCTTTCCAAACACGCAATGTTCACAGAAGCTTGTTGTCCCTTTGATGTCTTTTGGCATAAGCCCTTGCTTTATAAGTTCAAGCATTCCCTTTTCACTGACATGTGAAAGTCTTTTATTCCATATGTTCCCATCTATCTTCTGCTTTGCTACTGATACAAGGGCTATGTCAGTACTTAACACACCATTTATCACATATGAACCATTCTTCTTTTCACCCTTAGGATCATTTTGCTCTCTCTGCTAACTTCACTTGTACCTCCCTTTCCAACATATTTACAGCCAAGAGAGTCAAGAGCCTAGGGAAATCAGGTTTTTTTTTCAAGCTCAGGACATGCCTCACGAGGCTATGTGTTCACTTTGTTTGTTACTGGTGTAAGTTGGAAAACAATACTTCAACTTATACTTGCACTTTCAACAACAGAGGTAAAGTACATTGCTGAAAAACCGTTGCACGTGGTATTCAAAATTTACAAAACGATGTTTCAAATTCTTCCTATTCAATTCTTCCTTCAATCCTCTTTTTCTAAAAAAAAATTATGCAGGTGGTTTTTGAAGCTTAAAGATGAAAGTTTTTTTAATTTATATAATCTTATATGAAATTTCTTTTATGAATCTTTTAATTGATATAATCTTTAATTTATTGTAATAACTAAAAAAAGGTGTCTTGACTTGTTCACTCTTTTATCTAAAAGATATTAACATTCTAGATAAATGGCAGAGGCAATATATTTAAATTTTTAATGGTTTTTATTAAAAGTAAACTGTAGACACAGTTGCTTAATGACAATGGTCCTCGACAGTCCTACCACGGTCCTCGATACGTCCCTGCATTTCCTGCTTCCGTCCTCGATATATCCTATCATTGTCGTTTGCCCTGACATTCCTGGGGGTGTGAAGAGTCTCAACTTAATATCTCCCGACATCATGTAAGCAAGCTTTCTTCTTTCTCAACGCTATTGCCTACAATGTACTCTTCTTTTTTATGTAATCAATGCTTTCTAAAATGTATTTCTCCAAAAACTTTTTATAAAACATTTTTCGACTAAACGTGTGTGGCGGTCATTATATATCAGTGAACTATTAGTATATCTAGTTTATCAGTGGATCATTAATAGTCTATCACTGATACACTCTTATATATCACTGATATACTATTAGTTATTGACTCATATATTAATAGTGATTGACTGATATACTTGCCTTTTGAAATTCTAACATTTTTATAAATATTTTTCTTTTCTAACAGATTTGTAAATATTTCACTCTATTATAACATTCATTTAAATTTCCCTCATAATTAATATGAATTGAATGACGTTCAATCAAATTGATAAAAAAAATGTTATAATATTATTATTTTTTAGAACAGAAATTTCTAAAAATGATTAAAGAATTTACCTCTCACTTTATATATTTAAAATTAATCATCATAAATTATATGACTTAAATTTATAATTTAGACTACACATAAGTGTTTTTTTTCTTTCAATTTTTAATTTATTGTATTCATATATATTATAATTAGTATGAATTGAATGACGTTCAATCAAATTGATAAAGAAAATGTTTATTTTGACTTGATTTAGTTTCTAACATATTAATAATTATTGATCAATAATTAAACTGATTCTTTTAGTTCTTGTAAATGATAATTTTATGCCCCATAGTTTTTTTAACCTTAATATGAAATCATAACCATTTGAGAAAACCCAAAAACCCTTAAGTGCAAATTCGAATTCTTCCATTTCTATTACTACCTCGTCGATACGGCCCATCCCAGCCCCATTCAAATTCGAATGCTTCAAGTCTCACTCTCTTCAATCTCTATAATCGCGAATTCGAAGTCTTCCATTTCTATTCTTTCCTCATCGATACGGCCCATCCCAGCCCCATTCAAATTTGAATTCTTCCACTCTCATTCTCTTCAATCTCTATAACTACGAATTCGAATTCTTCCATTTCTATTCTTTCCTCATCAATACGGCCTATCCCAGCCCCATTCAAATTCGAATTCTTCCACTCTCACTCTCTTCAATCTCTAAAACTGCGAATTTGAATTCTTCCATATCTATTATTTCCTTGTCGAGATGGCCCATCCCAGCCCCATTGAAATTCGGATTTTTCCACTCTCACTCTCTTCAATCTTAAATGGCAAGTTGACTTTAAAACTCGATCGTGCGTTCACAACGGGCAGTAAGGTGGGGTCCGCATGAAATAAAACCAATAAATTATTTAAAATAAAATAAATAGTAAAATTATTTTAAAAAAGAATAATTAAAAATAAAACAAAGTATTAAACTTGGTTCGGGGGAAGAATAAAGAGAAAAGAGATAAAAACGGGTGCAACACGAGAACTTCCCAAGTGGTCACCCGACTTGGTACTACTCTCGAACAAGCACGCTTAACTTCTGAATTCTAATGGGATCTAGTGCATTAGTGCTGGTATGATTGCAACCATCATGGAAAGCACATAAATTTTATTCAAGCCAATCACACGGGCATGGTGTTTCAATGGAGAGTTGACTTTAAAGCTCGACTGTGCGTTCACATCGTTTGGTAAGCTAGCATAAAATAAAATCAATAAAGTATTTAAAACAAAATAAAAAGTAAAATTATTTAAAAAATAAAACACAGTATTAAAGTTCGTTCGGGATAAGAAGGAAGAATAAAAGAGATAAAAAGGGTGAAACACGAGGACTTTCAAAGTGGTTACCTGACTTAGTACTACTCTCGCCCAAACATGCTTAATTGTAGAGTTCTGATGGGATCTAGTGAATTAGTGATGTTATGATCGCACCCATCATTGAAGGCACATAAATTGTATTCAAGTCAATCGCGTGGGAATGGTGTTTAAATGGTAGGTTGCCTTAAAAGCTCGACCGTGGGTCACAGCAGCAGTAAGGTGGGGGTCATGAAATAAAAACAATAAATTATTTAAAAGAAAATAAATAGTAATAACCCTTTTATGTTAAAAAAAAACCTACCTAAACTCGTGTGTATATCTAATGTATATATAATGAGTATATGATTATCATTTAAAAATACAATTTTTTTTTTTAATTTTGAAAATCAATAAAAAAATGTAGAGCAAAAATCAGGGTCGGCCCTGGACATGTGTGTCCATGGCCATTGCACAAAGCCCCTAAAATCTAGGGGCCCTCCACTTTTTTCTTTTTGATCTTTTTATTAATTTTTCCCCTTAAGTCATGCTGTGTCTACTTATTAATTATTTTTTCCTTTTTTTCCTTTCCTTTTCTCCTTAAATCTGATGGTCGACTTATTTACTCCTTTCTTTTTCTTTTCTTTTCTTTTTTTTAACTCAAAAGGCCAACTTATTCTTGTTTTTTCTTCTAAAAAACAATCTCTAATTTATATTAACAAAAGGTTTAGTCATTCTAATCACTTATCACTCTCTCTAAATTTCTCTCTACAATATTTGAAAATTTTCAACCCGATTCGATTCAACTCATTCATGGTATGTTAACTTTTCAAGGAGAATGTCACTTTTTAAATGAAATTTTGAATTGTATTATTTCGTTAAATATTCATTATTTGATTGAAGTTAATATTTGTTTATACATTTTTTAATTTATTATAGAGCAAATTGCACAAACTACCCCTGAACTATAGGGGTTGTAACACTTACATCCTTAAATTTTCAATTTTGAGCAATTGGCCCCTTATGACGACCCGTCACTTTTAAATAAATTAAATTCAGAGAAAACAGCGGAAATATTTTATTTTAAGAAAAATTTGCGTGGTTTTGTTTGAAAGTTGGCATGCCGAAAAACTGTTTACATCCTAATTTTTCATTCTAATAAATTCACATGAACTTTAAGTCCCAAATCAGGAGTTCAAATATTTCATATCATAAAAACCACATCAAAAGCTCTTATGAGCTAAATACAACATCAAAGTCTTGAAACTCATAAAAATATTTACATATACTTTACAAAAACAAGTCCATCTCGAGGTCAGCATCCCTCGATCACACAGCACCATCTCCCCTTCCACGGCCTCTAGCCAGGGCATTACCTGAAATTGGTTGTAATATCATGAGCTAACAAACTAAGCCCAGTGAGAATAATAAGCATAAAAAGTAAAGATAGACCTCAAACTCGCATTTCGATTTGTGTCCAATTAAACTGACACAATTCACTCCTAAAGTTCTCCAAACTCTAAGTAATTCTAATCCAATTTCTCCAAAGTATGACATTACTACACTTGTAGTCAATCCTCATCCATTAACTTGTTATGACAAAGAATAAGTAAAGTAAATAAACTTTGTATAAAATATAACATCTCGATTCTCTATATCATCAATCATAATCATGATTGCATGAGAACATCCCGTAGTATTCCACAATTTCTTTTATGCATGAGGAAGTAATGCGTACGTCTGTAACATACCATTCAACTCCACGTGAGGAAGTAATGCGTACGTCCGTAACTTACCATTCAACTCCCTATGTTTGAGAAGTAATATGTACGTCTGCAACTTACGATTCAACTCCGCATAAGGAAGTAATGTGTGCGTCCGCAACTTACAATTCAACTTCTATGCATGAGAAGTAATATGTGTTAGGAATGGTGTCCTAGAACTTGTAATTATTTAATAATAATAATTTATTAAGAATAAATTAAATAAATAAACATAAGTTCTTTATATTATCTAGATTGATTCAATTAATGATATTAGGAATATATGGAAATATATAAATATCAAACATTCAAATAGTAAACCTTAAGTTACTCTTATGAAATCACGACTTAGTATGTGAGTCATACAAGAGGATTAAAGTCGAGATGAGTAACTTAAACGTGTCTCCGATGAAACGGATAACGTTTGGGAACCTTATCCTGGTAACACTGTTGATAGCTTCGCATTTTGTTTATAGACAAATGATCTAATCCTCGATCATTCATGTGGGAGACATGAAATGGAAGTATCATATGCAATGTTGATTGTATAAGACAGGACCACGATGTTCGATCAAATTTCTCCTTAGTACCGTTTACGAGAAATAATCGAATATCAAACTAAGTTTATCAACCGTGATAGATCTCAATCCTGAGTGAAATGCGGACTCTTATTTGTGGAGTTGTGTTCTTTGATTCACATAGTTGAGAGCGATCTGTAAGAACGCTCAATACACTCCTGTTTTGGGAACATGACTAGATAAGTAGTTGGGAACTCATTTTCACGAGATGGAATTCATAACTTTCCTATAAATTAACGGTATCGGTCACGATACCTAAACATTTTAGGAACTTTAGGAAACTCCCTTGATGTCCTGATTCGAGATATGAACAAGTGACGTCACGACTTCTATTGATCACGAAGTATCTTATCTCTAGTTCGACTAAAGATAAAGTTCATTGAAGAATCAGCGGGAACACAAGGATAAAGCGGTAATTACAGGGGCAAAACGGTAAATTTATCCGCCTGTAATTATGAGGGTTCCACGTGAAGGATATATCACAGATATAAATAAAAGATAAACTAAATGGACATAACTCATCTATAGTGAGGGGAGTTCAGCTATGAATCTATAGTGGAATTATTCATAGTTAGATAATAAGTAATTAATTGATTATGTGTTAATCACTTAATTGACTAATTATTAAGCCCATGATCTATAGGTCCATCGGGTCCCTATGCTAGCCCAAATATCGTAGTTGCGAAATCAAGTAGAAGAAATGGAAATTTTAAGTAAAGTGAATTACTTAAAATAGGCAATATTAATTCTTTAAATATTGAGTATATTTAAACGGTAATTAATATAAACATTATTAATTGTTTAAATAATGAGTTTATTTAAACATGAAATTAATAATGAAATATTATTATTTATTTAAATATTGAGTATATTTAAATGGTAATTAATAATTTGAAATTAATTAACAATTATTAATTGTTTAAATAATTAATTTTATTTAAACGGAAATTAATAATTAAAATTAATTAATTAATAATAAAATGTTATCAATAAAACTATTAATTAAATAATGAGTTTATTTAATGGAAATTAATAATTATAATATTTATTATTAATTATTTAAATAATGAAAATTATTTAAATGGAAATTAATAATTAAATATAATTTGATAATATTTAGTCGGGAGAAAATATTAATATTATTAATTGTTTAAATAAAATATTTTATTTAAATGGTAATTAATAAATAAATTAATTAAGTTGGACTTATTAATTTAAGAGAGAATTTCAAGCCCAATTGGATTAATGAACCCAATTGGAATTGGCCCAAAATAATTAATTAAATAAATTGTATTTATTTATTATTTTATGATGATAAAATCGGCCATGACATGTATTTTGAGGAGATAATTGTTTGAATTATATCCCAAAATAATTACATAGATTTATTTACCCAAGATAAATAAAAATAAAGAAAATAAAATAATCTCCTATTTATCCATGGCATTTTCGAAATTGCTAGATAAAGGAAAGAGATAATCTTTTTTCTTTTTGTATTTATCTCTATAGATTAATCCTAATGTGATTAGGATTCCTATTTTTCTATAAATAGGAGGGTTGGGTTATTCATAAATCATACAATTTAATTTTATAGAAAGTTGGAACTCTCTCTTCTTCCCTCCTCCCTCCCTTGGCCGAAATTCCTAGTGTTATTGGGAAGAAAAATATTTTTTTCTTCTTCCCAATTTCTTCTTAAGTTCGATCCCACAATCAGATTTCGTTTGATCGATCGGGATATAGCATAGAAGATCCAGTGTTGCTGAGGATTTGATGCTGTAAAGAAACCTCCAACCAATTCTCCATTAATCAGTCAATGTAAGTTCCGGTTTTAATTTTCGAAAATAAAGCATGAATCTACATGTTTTTATCACAAATTGCATGATATTAATAGATCCTAAATTAAGTGTTAATTTGTGTTACTAAATAAATTCCGCTAATTTAGTAAATCATCCCTTCAACATGTACGTCCGCAACTTACGATTCAATTCCGCATAAGAAAGTAATGTGTGTGTCCGCAACTTACGATTCAACTTCTTTTCAATGATGCGAGATGTTATGCATATGTTTACATATGCTTGCAAAAGTAAATAAAGTAAAGGTAAATGATAAAGCAACCGAAACATACATAAAGTAAAGGAGCAAAAGTAAAGACATAAAGTAAAGGATATAAGTAAAATAGATAGTAATCTCGGACGAACGATATGTCGATCGAACTCCGGCATCAAATAATAAAAGTAGAATCAAAACACGAACGATTAATCTATTAACCATTCTAAGAACAAGCTTGGATCTTCTAACCTCCAATGATCCAACCTAAGCTTAGAAACGAATCTAACTTAGAATCTTCTAAGATTCGATACTTTCCTTGAGAACTCCTAAGTTCTCACTTAAAGGATTAACTCTTAATCCTAAGGGCACTAACTCTCAAGCCTCTAATCTTATACTCGGTTTCTAGTCTTAGTTCAACTCTACAAACCTTCACACTTATTCAATTTCTATAATTACTTTAAATCCTAACTATTCTCACCTTAATTAAAAGATGACTTTGCTCCTAAGTTCGAAGGAGCGATCAAGCGAGCGGTTAAAAAACACCTACAATTGAATTATATCATACAATCAATAATTAACCAACTATCGATCAAACATCAACCAAACGTACAAAACGACGAAAAACCCAATAAAACCCCACAAGAGGCTCTCGACCATCACAAGGAAAATAGGCCTCGGGTTTGGTTTTCCGGCTTTTAGGCAATCTAAAAGTGTTTCGAGTTGGTTTTAAGCAAATTCGATAATCCCGATTTCAATGGGTATTGATAATTAGGGTTTTTGAACATTAAGCCCTTTCTTGAATTGAATTTAAATAAACATTATTTCATTAAATTCTAACCCATAAACAAACCCAAAAGGGTAAATTTCAAACGGAAAGGGTTTCGACTGAAACTCGGTTTTAGGGTTATGGGATAGTTTCCAAAAACACTTAAAACTACTCCCGTATTTACAAACACCGAGTTCTACAACACAAAATCGAAAGAAATCAAAGAAAACTCCATTAAAACACTATTTGGAGCTTAGGGTTTGAAACTTTACTTACCGAGAACTCCGTATAACACGAGCGACAAGTACGAAGGGTAGGTGGAAAATGATCGTAGGATCGATACCTTTCCACTGGACCCAGAAACAAGTCGATCGGGCAAGAAACGAATGAAAAACAGTTTTGGGAAATGTTGGAATGAGGCTCACGGCCTAGAGGAAGAAAAATGAGAAAGATGAATTGTGTTCTTGGTCAACCAAAGTCAAAGAGGATAGTTTAAAGAAGATGAGTAAAAATATCTAGATATTTAGGTAGTTTGGAAATTACGAAATTGCCCCTTTTATGACTTTTAGCTTAAAAACGAATCCCGAACATCTCAAACTATCCCAATGGTGATTAATAATTATTAATTGGCCCGTTAATAATTATTAATACCATTAAAACGTATTTAAATAAATAAAGCCATTAAAATGACTTAAAATGAAATAAACTACTAAATTCTAATTTACCAATAAATAAATGAACTTTAATTACTTAAATTAAAATAAAATAAATAAATTTTTTTTTTTATCACAAAATAACGGGACGTTACACCCCTGAACTATGCAAAGTGTTAAAATTGAACCCAAGAAAATTTAACTTGTCAAATTATCCTCTTAAAACTATCACTTTACTAATAATTATCATAAATCTCTACAGGGTCGTGTCCCAGAGGGCTCCCGTCCCATCTTGACCTTGTCCATGACCCCAAACACGAAATGCTCACGTGGGTCAGGAATGAAAATTCTTCTCAGATCTCACCTCCCCCGCCACGTTGATATTAGAAATGTATTTTTCATCTCTATTATGATTTTCGAGGGTCTAATTTTAAAAGCTAATGAAGAAATTCGAAAATTAAAATTTTTTGGGTCCAATTTTTAACACTTTGCAAAGTTCACGGGACCAATTGCTCAAATTAAAAGTTTAAGGATGTAAATGTTACAACTCATATAGTTCAAGGGTGGTTTGTACAATTTTCCCTTTATTATATATTTAAAATTATATAATAGGGGCATAAAATCTCATTTCACATCGGACCCCTATTATCTTAAGACCGGCCCAGGTAAAAATTGTTACTTAAAAACCCATAATCTTTTCTTATTTTATCATTTACCATATGTTTGAAAAAATTCATTATAAAATATTTCAAATCAACCGATTTTATTACCCAAGACATTTTAGTAATTTGCCTATAGTTGTATAGGTGCTGACATCAATAATTAGTCTAGTTAGTAATTTGTAATGTTAAAAAATTATCAACATCTTAGAAAATATTTATCCTAAAGAATGAACCGGCCCAGGGAATAGATAAGCCGGTCCAAAATGAATGCCTGGCTCCAAGCCACTCCAGGAAAAGGATCTGCGTGTTGCCCCGCTTAACCCGATCCGTAATGAAAAGAGACGCGACCAGTAGCCCTAGTTGTCTTCTTCTTCCCTCCCATAAACGTAACGGCACAGAGTCTGAAAGCCACCGTTGCATACAAAGGACGACCAAAAGCACCTAAAAAAAATCTTCAAAAGCTTCACCACCGGACTAAGGGTTTCTCAAAAACGACCTGAGGCGCTGCCGTGTAGAAGAAGATTAGAGACAAACAATGGTAAATCGCACCAAAACTGCCCGTTTCCATTGCTTATTTTCTAGGGTATTACGGATAAAATCCATTGCTTATTCTCTTTAGGTTTTCGCCGGATTTTTCTCCTCTTTTTTCTTTCTTCAATGTCATCATTTCCTTGCCTGATTTCTTGTTTTAAACATACTTCTACCTTTATTTTTTGCGGATCAATTGTATTTTTTTCTTCCATTTTCTCTGTTTATTAATTTTAGGGTTTTACCTTCGGATCTATCTGTTTTTCTTGTGTTTCTTACTTTGTTCTTCTTCTATTTCTGTGAGATGGTTAGATCAGATGCTCTTTTTTTCATTGTATTTTATCAAGTTACGGGGAGTAGGGTTTTCTAGCTATTTTTGGTTTTAATCGCTCGGCTAGCTTTGTTATCGTAAGAAGCAATTAATGGTATTATTCTTTTGGTAGTCTTGTAATTTTATTTTTACACATTACTTATCTCATTCCTTTGTGGTAAATATTCATTGATGAATGCAGATATGTCTTCTACTGCTTTCATAGAGCCTTTGCCTGTCATTGATTTTGTGACTCAGCTTCTCAACCGTGACATTTCGACCGTGTGAAGGTTAGATTCTTCCAGGCCAGGATATATTGTTTTACAATTAGAGGGATTGTGCTTTGATTACGTTCAAATGCGATTTCTAATTTTGTCAACCTATTTTTGTTGGTGATTTTTTTTTTCCTGGATGTGCCTTAATTATAGGATGTCTTTTTTTTTTTTTTTTTTAATTGTAGGACGTCTATTTATAATTATTAAACTTACCTTAATTGTATCTGATATATTTTAAATATCTATGAAAATCATTTTGGGCTTTTTGGGTTATAAGGCTTTTTAGGAATTTATCTAGGAATTCTTTGGTTTTTATGGTTAATTGGAAGTTTTTACACAAACAACTCTATATTTTAACCTTAGAACGGGTTTCACTTCATTTTTAGAGTAAAATAGGAGTTTTACGGCCATTTAAGTGTTTTTTAAGTTCTTTGGGTTTTTGGTTTTCCAGCTATTTTTCGGGTTTATCTAGGAATTTTTAAGTTCTTTTTTATGGTGAATTGGATGATTATAAAAAAAAAAACTTCTTATTTTTCCTCTATAATGAGATTCACTTCGTTTCGGGAGTAAAATAAGATTATTAGGTTATTTAAATAAAAAACTTCAAATGCTTAAATTTAATTTAAAATACATTTATTTTCAAAGGACTCTTATGGATCTCTTGTGGACATGTTTTCGCATGTTAAAATTTTATTGAAGAGTAATCCAATATGGAAGGGTTGGGGTCAGTTGCTGAATGTGTTCAACTTCCAATGCTCCTTCCCGGAGAGTTTTAATGATGTTCTTCATGGTTTACTTTGTGGAGTGAAATTTAAGAAGAAACTTGTATTCTTTGGCGTAACGCTATTCGTGCTCTTATTTGACTGATATGGTGGGAGAGGAACAATAGGATCTTTAACGCAGTGTTTTAAAAGGCGCAAGGCGTAGAGAAAAGCGAGGGCTTTTTTTTTCAAGGCACATAATGTATAAATTAACAATAAATATTTTATATATGAAAATTATAGTATAATTAAGAGTAACATTATAAAAAATGTGGAACAGAGGGTCCTTTCTTAGATATTGTTCAAAAATGAAGTTATGGTTTTTTTTTATAATAAAAATAAAGTTATAGTTCATATATTTTATACATTTCCTCCTTTAAAAAACCCTACAACATTAAAAAAAAGAAAAAAAAACATAAGAATGAAAAAGAATAAAGGATTGAAAAGACATAACCAACCATGAGTTAGCCCAATGGCTAAAAGGTTCTCCTTCCAACCTTGAGGTCATGGGTTCAAATCCATGTGTGGCCACCTACCAAGGATATTTTCCTACAAGTTTCCCGACACCAAGTGTTTTAGGGTCGTGTGGTTGTCCCGTGAGATTAGTTGAGGTGCGCGTAAGCTGGCCCGGACACCCACGGATATAAAAAAAAAGATTAAAGTAAAGTATTGAAAAGTTTAAGTCAAGAATCACAAAAAACGAGAGAGGCACGCGCTTCGAGGCTCAGGAAAAGCGTGCACCTCAGTCCTGAGGTGCAAGTGTAGAGCCTCGAGGCTTTTTGTAATGACATGCCTTCGATGATTGCCCCCAACTGGAGGAATTTTTTGTAATCCAAGGGCGTTGCTTCTTTTGTAATCTTTTCATTTATCAATGAAATGTTTCTTATCCAAAAAAAATCCAATATGGAAGGGTTTGTAGGATTACATTACCCGCAGAAAATTTATTATAAAATCAAATAAAAAATCATGTTTCTGATGCATTTATCCTAATTTAAGTATTAGATTTTAAAAGAATGATTATTGTGAGTCATCATTTTAAAGGTCTTATTATGGTGGATGAATATGAACATTTGATGTTTTGGATAATTAATTGGCTACTTTCATGTTTCCATTGAATCGCCAATAGCCACGCCAAGTCTATCTCTTTCTAATTCTATTGATAGAAAATCTCTCTCTCTCTCTCTCTGTTTGATTCTCACTATTCATTCTTTTCCTTGTTCAGTGATAGAGATATGGCAGGTGCATTTTGGGGAACGAGGGTGATGGAGATTGTGAAGAAGCATGACTCTGGAGGTTTGGTCTGGAAGAGAATTAAGCTTACCACCACTCGTAAAGCTAACGCTAAGAAAAGGCTTCTCCGTGTTTGGCAGGTAGGTCATTTTCACCATGTTCTCAATTCGGCTAGGTCTTATATTATTTACTTAATTGGAGATTTGGGAATTGGAAATTTTGATAGTTCTTCCCCATTTAGCGCTGGGATTTTTTCCAGATGGGGATCTTGATTGTCTAACTCATTTTTCAGACAATCAAACATCACTTTCATTTCATGAGTAGCAGAATTCAAACCTTGTACTCAAGCATAAAAATGTTGATGTCGGTGTCGGTGTCGAGAAGTCAATTTTACGGAAATGTCCATCAATATTTTAAAAGTCTTGAGGCGGTCTCAAGGCGTTTTCTCATAGAGAGGCGAGGCGTAAGTCTCAAACGCCTCATTTTAAATAAATAAAAACTAATAAAAAATTATAACAATATGAAGTCTGACATTATTAGCTTGTTTTGTACTAAAAAAAATGTGAGAGACTGCAGTTGGATAAATACGGGTTTGTTTTTCTTTTTTTTTTTAAGATTGGTATAAAAAATTTATAAATGCAAGAAATAATATAGGATACAACTAATACACTTGGTTCTTTAATTATAATTATTTTCCTTTTTCAATTGTTTAATAATATCTGATGCAAGTGGCAAGTGCAGTCAAACCTAGTTTGTCTTTACATGTATCAGATATTATCAAACTACCTTTGTCAAGCGATGAAGCTTAGTGATTAAAGATTAAAAAAAAAAAAAACTCAAGCGGTGACGAACTTCCAGACAATTGGTTGCCTTTAGTCTCTTTTTCCTTTTCTGTGCAGTCTGTAAACTTAATATTTTAATGTAGTCCACAAATCAATGTACAAATATCAAATTATTCTCTGTACGCCTCAAGCTAGTTCCAAAGGCGTCAGCCTCTTCTTACCCACTAAGAGTGTAGGAATGGAGGCAGAAAGCTGGCGCCAGTGTTTTAAAAAGCGAAAAAAGCCCTCGCCTAGGCGCGCCTAGGCGAGAGGCTCTATGATTGCGCCTCGCCTCGAGTGAGGCGAGGCGTTATTGAAAAGCGCGCGCCTCCGGACTGAGGCGCACGATTTTCCTGCGCCTCGAGGCGCGCGCCTATCTCGTTTTTTGTGTTCCTTGACTTTTCAGTCAGTTTTCAGACTTTTCAGTCAAAAAAACTTAAACTTTCAGTCATGTACTCTACTTTTCAGTCAGTTTTCAGACGTTTCAGTCAAAAAAATTAAACTTTTCAGTCATGTACTCTACTTTTCAGTCGGTTTTCAGACGTTTAAGTGAAAAAAATTAAACTTTTCAGTCATGTACTCTACTTTTCAATCAGTTTTCAGACTTTTCAGTCAAAAAAATTAAACTTTTCAGTCATGTACTCTACTTTTCAGTCATTTTCCAGATTTTTATGACATTTTCTTGACTTCTCAGTCCTCTTATGTCTTTTCAATCCTTTTTCTCAGTACTCTATGTCTCTTCAGTCATTTTTTCTTTTTATTTTTTTTCTTTTCATTAATGTTATAGAATAACTTATTGTTTAAAGTTAATTAAAATAACATTAATTAACTTTAAACAATGTTATTTTTTATTTTTGGTGAAATGAAGGTAACTTTTGTTCTTCTAAATATATATAAACTAATATTATTATATAGTGCGCCTTAAAAAAAAAGCCCTCGCTTTTTTTGCGCCTCGCGCTTAAGCCCCCGGGAGACCTCATCGCTTTTGTGCGCCTTGCGCCTTTTAAAACACTGGCTGGCGCCTCGCCTCGAGGCGCGCCTTGAGGCGTAAGCCTCAACCGATTTTTGAAACACTGATGTCGATATCGATATTGATATCGATGGATATTGCGGTAAGTGTCAATTTTAATGCCGATGATGAAATTTTTTATTTTTAAAATAATTCATATACCTATAATTATAAATATAAAATATCACTTAATACAAATATAAATATCATGTAGTATAAAAGACTCAATTACTTGAATTTTAGTAAATAATTTTTCTAAATTAATGGTTAAAAAAAACAATTAGCCACTTTAGTACCCCAAGCCCAAAAAAAAACCCCAACTTAACCATATGTCCACCACTTTCACTTTTACATCAAAGAAACTCTAATTATATTTAAAAAAAATATAACCCAGCCGCCTCTTGCTTCTCTCTCTTCCAGATCTGTCTTCTAAATTTCTAATCTCCATATAACTAAGAATCAAGCTTTCAAATCTCTAGCGACAACATGGCTATTCCGACGACATATCGACGATTCCAGCAACATTCCGACGATATTGTCAACATTGTACCTATTTCGGCCACAAATCGTTGATTCACAGGAAGAACGACACCCCCCCCCCCCTCTCCCCCTTCCCTTATTGGTGTCGATAACTTAAAATTTCCGACATGTTGACATTTTCATTCTTGCTTGTACCCTAGGTTGCCCCTCTTCTTTGTGTTGAAATTCAAATGTCCCTTCATTGAAATTAAGTTTTCTAGATTCCATCTTTACAGGCTCATTCGCATACTGTTAAATTTATTTACTCGAGAATAATTCATGTAAACTCTTAGTTAGCCTTCATCTCACTTCAACATTTTTATAACTGTTGTGGATGAATTTGCTTTGCTTCACTTGTGATGAGATTTTTGTGGGTTAACATTGTTTTTCTTTTAGCCATTTGTTGTTCATGGGTGAGTTCAGTTTCATGTTGAGTTAGTGCCTGTTTGGGATAGCTTTTAAAAGTGTTTTTTAATGGTTATGAAAAACACTTTCTTTATTAAAAAAAAACACTTCTAAACACTTCCAAAAACGATCCTAAACATACACTGAGTCCACTACTATAAATTCATCCGTGTAAAGATAGTTCATTCTCATCTTTCCATAAAAAAAAATAATGATTACATTCTCGAGTTAATGTGTATGACTCCTTAGAATATTCTTATTCTTTAACTCGAGTAGTGTTTTGAAAAGCGCGCCTAGGCTCACCTCTACCGCCTCGCTTTTTAGAAGCGAGGCGGTTTGCATAAGGCGCTCGCTTAAGCAGCGCCTTGCGCTTTTTGTTGAGGCGAAAAGCGAGCGCCTCAACAAAAAAGCCCTAATTTAGGGGTTTTTTTTTAAAAAAAAAAAAAATTAACTTTTAACTTTTAAACGTTCACTTTTAACCCTAAAAATTTTAATCTTCTCTTCTTGAAAACGTAAAAAACGTGCGACTTTCCTTTTTTTATACAAAAAGTCTCCTCTCTCTGTGAGTTGCGACTCCTCCTCTCCTCTTCCTCCATTGATGGAACTTCAAAAAACTTGAGTAAGCTCTCTCTCCTCTCTTTCTTTCTATCTCTGATTCTCTCTTAACTCTCTCTCTCTCTCTCTCTCTCGACCTTGTCTGTCAACCAACTCCATGTTTTGGTTTTTCCCCCTCTTTTCCTCTGTTTTCCATCAAACTGTTGTGTCTAAATTTTTCATCCTTTCCTCTGTTTTTTCAATGTTTTAAACTTCCTAACCATCTATTTCTCTCTTTTAAACTTTCAAACAGTTGTTTTTACTTTTTTAAACCTCCCATATTGAATTCCAGCCACTGTTTTTGCATATTTTTCTCTGTTTTTCAATGTTCCTTAGTTGACATTCTTTTTATTGAATTGATATTATTTTTTTTAATTTCTTTCTGTGTTGTATATATATAAAATATAAACTATATGTATATTCTGCTTCACAAAAAAAAGCCCTCGGTTTTTTGTGCGCTTTGCGCTTAGGCTCCCTGAGGACCTAAGCGCAATATCGTCTTTTAAAACACTGAACTCGAGTATACACTTTGGGGGTGTAGATGCTTGTTAGTATGAGAATAAAGGGCATATTAGTAAATAGTGTGACAGTTTGTTAGGAAATGTGGTTATAAATTGAGTACGTAGATAAAACGATTACGGAAGTATTAAACATTGAAGAGGCTTAGAACTCTCCTCTTCCTCTTTAATAGCCTAATGACTACTTTACTCAAAATCATGGATGATCTAACACCATTCCTACAAACTCTATTTATAACCACATTCCCTAACAAACCCTCACTATATTTACTAATATGCCCTTCATTCCCATCCTAACAATGTCATGCCCTTATATTAGTTGTTACCGGTTCCATTTCCCGGTTTGCTTCTGTTTGGTTCTGTTTTTTGTTTTTGTATATTTGTATTGTTATTTTGTTTTAATTTTTATCCATTTTTAAGCCATCTTTTAAATTGTTGATATGTGATTTCTGAATGTGTATTTATTCTTTCTTTTCAGAATGAGGCTGTTTTGAAGGCATGTTCAGAGCCACCTCCTCCTAAATCTTCAGTAGCTGGCAATGAAGGCAGCAAAAGTAGCCTAGTTGAAGGAGAAAGTAAGTAAGAGCTACATACGATCGAAAAGGATATTTGGCTATCTCTGGCATTGCCTTACATTTTTTTTGACTGAGTAACACCGCAAGTTTTCATTCTTACAAGTGACTTCACTAGTACGTATGTTTTTTTATTGACCATAGAGTTTTACAAAAGCAAGCCTTAGAAAACTTTCATTGTTTATAGTGTGCGTGTTGTTTTACTTTCAACGGGTTAACAGAGGTGGAACCTTTTTCAGGGAATTATAAACTGTTATATAGAAGTCAAAATCTTTTTAATGTCTATATTTGGACAGATTGAGATCGATGAGGAATGTGTCTGCTAGGTTGGTTGATGGAATTGTGTGAAACATTTTTTTTTTTTAATTATTGGAATGCTTACTTTATGTTGGATTGGAAGGAATTATGATTCTATATATATAATGGTGGCATTTTGGAAAACAGGTTAGTACCTAATGACTTGATCGAAATTTGAAAATACAGAGATTTATCATTTTGAATGCGATGGATTTGGACTTTGCATAAAACCTGGTTTTTTAAGAGGTAATTTCCGCGTTGGGCTGCTATCCCGATCATGTTTTTTCTATCCTCAGAAGGAAAGGCCCTTCCCTTTTTGGCAGGTTGTTGGCGAGGAGGTATTCAACAATACAACATCTTCACTTTGTGCATGTAACTTCTAACATTCTTTTTGCAGTAATTGTTTTTAATTTCATAATTGTTGTGTGTGAGTTGTTTTCAATTGCCGCTATTGCATTGCTGCCCACTTCTGTGGATGAATTGAATTTTACATTTCTTGAAAATGAGAAAACGCTAGAAATCCCCGTCTTAGAACATCGGGCATTAAATGGCATTGAATTGGATAACCATGAATAGGATATTAGGATGAACAATATCACCCGAATTTTTTTAGACTTCACACGCCAATCAGAATATTTTAGACTTTACGTGAATGCTTAAAGTAAAAACCAAACTTCCATGAAATGAGACTATCTCAGATTACCAATAACCTCAAATAAATGAAACAACCTAAATAAAGCTTTCAGGGTAGTCCACTGACCATACTTCCAAACCTTGTATCAATATTTCGAATAGCTCACAGTCTGAGATCAAGAAAAAAGGACTCTTTAGCAACACGTCAAGGAGACCAACAAAATAATAAAATAAATAGGCAACTGTCTAACCTACGTAAAAGACCTAATAACAACTATGATCATGAAAAAAGCATTAACTTACAAACTAAGAAAGAGGATCCATGCCTATATCCCTGCACTACATAGCAAGAAAAAAGGCATCATGTTGAATGTAGAGTAACGTCACATTAGGAGGAGAAGCAGAACGATCGTGTAAGTGATCGTTCCTCTCCCTCCAAATATGGTTGATCATAGCACTTCACATAAGCTGCCTGAATCGGTGAGTAGGATTCTTCTCTTAGATCTAACAATGATTCAGGGAAGGTCGATCTTCCAAGTACCTGGGCAATGAGTGAAGCCGACCTAGGAGATTTAGTTTTTAATCGGTTTTTTACCGATGAAATTTAATTATTGTTGATGAAAATGTAATATATTTTATTTAAATTGAATTGTCATTAGAATTTCAAATAAATAATGAAAACAATGGGCAGTAAATGAGATTTTGTGAATAATTGTTACTAATTAAATTAAATTTCATCAACAAATATGCTTTCTATTTTATTTGAAGGGTTTATAACATAGATGACTATTTTTGTGTTCATCATAAGTATCCTAATATATAAAATGATGGATGTTTGATAATCATTTTTAGGCTATTATACCCATTTTAAAATTTTCAAATTACTATGCATATAATTATATGTACCCTTTTCAAATCTCTAAATTATTAAATATGTCATTACATATTTATATTCCACTTTCTATTAAATTATACCTTTTTTTATCTTCAAATTATTATGCATGCCACTACATCTACCATTTTCATATCTCCAAAATACTAACCACGCCATTAGATAAATATATATCACTTTCAATTAAATGATGAGATTAGTTGAGGTGCGTGTAAGCTGGCCCGGACAGTCACAAATATTAAAAATAAATAAATTAAATCATCATTTACATTTAATCTATTTTCTTTTATTATAGGATGTCTATTTATAATTATTGAAGTTACCTTAATTTCATCTGATATTTTTTAATTTTATTGAAAAATGACTTTATTTTTTAATTACTTGAAAATGACATTTTTGTGATAGTTTCTTGAAAAATGATCTCACTATATAAAAATCACTAAGATCCAAAAAAAACTTAAAGAACAGTTTCGCACTTAAATTACCCTAAAATAAAACGGATGTCGTTATAAGGGGAAATCATAAAGTTGTGTTGTGAAAGAGCTTCCAAACAACCATAAAACCAAATAAATTTTCTAGAAAACACTCTAAAACCCAAGAACATATCCGCAAGACCCAAAAAAAAAAAAATCAAACGCTAAAAAAACGTCTAAAAACACTTAAATGGCCATTAAACGAAGCAAATACAGTAACAAGGATTTACTTACAAATTTCTTTGGGTAAATCCTGGTAAACATCTATAAACACCCAAGAATTCCTAAAAAAAACCCATAAACCAAAGAAAAAATCCTAAGACCAAAAAACACCTCATACATAAAGAATCTTATAAATACTTAAATAAACTTAAATTAAAACGAATATGGTTACTGTAATGGCCTCTAAACAATAATAAAAACCCATTAAATTCCTAGAAAAAAATCCTAAGACCTTGGAAAAAATAAGTTACTTTTTAATTTTATTGAAAAATAATCCCATTTTTAAATATCTTGAAAAATGACCATGTTGTGATAGTTTCTTGAAAAATTAACTCATTACACAAATTATTAGAAAATAAACTTATAAAAAACCCTAAATACATTTAGAAAAAGCCCTAAGACCATAAAAATCCTAAAACCTAAAAAAAAACCCTAAAATACAATTAAATAACCTTAAAACGAAAAGAATATCATTATTAGGGTAAAATATCAAGTTGTTTTGTGAAAAAGCTTTCAAACAACCATGAACAGAAAGAATTCCAAAAGCAAATGCTAAAACCCAAGAAAAAGCCCTAAGACCGGAAAAAAAACATCCTATACATTAAAAAAGAACCTAATAAATACTTAAATAACCCTAAAATGAATCGAATGTGGTTGCATGGGCAACTTAAGAAGTTTCTTTTTGATAAAGACTCAAAATAATAATAAAAACCTATTAAATTCCTAGAATAAACTTGGAAAAAATAAGCTACTTTTTTTATTTAATTGAAAAATGATCGGATTTTAAAGTTTCTTGAAAAATGACCTTAATATGATACTATCTTGAAAAATGACCTCAATGTATACATTAGTGGATAATGAAGTCTTAATAAAACCTAAATACATCTAGAAAAAATACCGAGACTCACAAAACTCTTAAACCTTAAAGAAACCTAAAATACACTTAAATAACCAAAAATGAATATCATTACAAGGGCAAATTATAAAATTGGTTTGTGAAAAACCTCCAAACACCCATTAATATCCTAGAAAATTTCTAAAAAAAACCCTAATACCCAAGATAAAAACCTTAAGACTAAAAAAAACCTCAAACCTTAAAGAATCTAAAAAATACTTAAATGATCATTAAACGAAAAAAAATGCTACAAGGGCAAATTATAAAATTTCTTTTTCAAAAAAGCATCCAAACAACCATAAACACTCAAAATATCCTAATAAAAATCTTTAAAAAAAAAATATCCCCATACATTAAGAACTTAATAAATACTTGAATAACCCTAAAATGAAGCGAATGTGGTTACATGGGCAAATTAAGGCGTTGCTTTTTATAAAACCTCTAAACAATAATAAGCACCCATTTAATTCCTAGAAAAAACCTTAACACCTTGGAAAAAATTTAACTACTTTTTACTTTTATAGAAAAATGATCATATTTTTAAATATCTTGAAAATGACCTTATTTTGTGATAGTTTATTAAAAATGGCATCACTATATAAATTAGTGGAAAATGTACTTTTTAGTAACCTTAAATACCTCTAAAAAAAAGCCCTAGGAACCCCCCCCCAATGAAAAGAATATCGTTATAAGGGCAAATTATAAGGTTGTTTTGAGAGAAAGCTTCAAAACAGCCATAAAAACCTAAGAATTCCTAATAAAAGCCCTAAAACCCAAGAAAAACCCTAAGACCCAATACATAAACAACCTTTAATAACTTAAATAATCCTAAAATGAAGTGAATGTGGTTACATGGGCAAATTAAGAAGTGTTTTTTTTTTTTTTTTTTTTTTTTTGTAAAATCCTCTAAACAATGATAAAAATACATGAAATTCCTAGAAAAAATCCCCAGAACTTGGAAAAAAATAAGCAACTTTTTATTTTTATTTAAAAATGACCTGATTTTTAAATTTCTTTAAAAATGAATTATGTTGTGAGATTTCTTGACAATTGATCTCACTGTATATTTTAGTGGAAAATGAATTCTAAAACAAACCCTAATACCTCTAGAAAAAAGTTCTAATACCCAAAAAAAAAAGCTCTCATACTTTAAAGAACCTAAAAACACAATTAAATGACCTTAAAAGTAAACAAATTTTGTTACAATGGTATATTTTAAAGTTTCTCTTGGTAAATGTTTCTCAACATCTATAAATACCCAAGAACTCCTAATAAAACCCCTAAAAATGATACATAAAGAACCTAATAAATACTTAAATAACCCTAAAATGAACTGAATGTCGTTACTAGCAGTGAAACCGGTTCGATTTACAATGGGAACCAGTCTGGTTTTAAACGTTTTAGCTGGTTCAATTTTCAATTTTTTCCGTTTTTTTAGTAAAGGACATTTGTATTTAGTTTAAAGATAAATCCTCCTATATTGAAGAATATAACAAAACAAAATCAAACATAAACAAAAACTTAGTTTAAAAAAATTAGATTAATAAATATACAAAATATAAATTAAAATAAAGTGATAAATAAATATATAAAATAAAATAAAAAATAGGGGGGAAATAGGGAAGGGGTAGGAGATTTTTAATTTTTTTAGAAGCCGGTTTGGTTCCGGTTTTAGCCGGTTCAATTTGGTTCGGTTTTTTAAGAATGGAAACCGAAACACTTCGGGTTTTTACGATCTGGCCTGGTTTAATTTTCTGGTTTTTTCTTTCACCCATAGTTGTTACATAGGCAAATTATAGAGTTGCTTTTTGTAAAAGCCACTAAACAATAATGAAAACCCATTTAATTCCTAAAAAATATTGTAAGACCTTAGAAAGAGTCAGCTAGTTTTTTATTTTATTGTAAAATGAACCAATTTTTAAACATCTTGAAAAGTAACCTCGTTGTGATAGTTTCTTGGAAAATAACCCCAATACATAAATTCGAGGAAAATAAACTCTTAAGGAACCCTAAATACCTCTAGAAAAAGCCCTAACACTAAAAAAACAAGAGGTTTTGCTAGCGAAATTTTGCCCGCGAAAACACATTCGCCTGCAAAAGTTAGGCAATGCCGGTGAAATTAGTAAATTCGCCGACATTACAAGAATTGCTGGTGAAATTTACCATTTCGCCGGCAAAGCCCTTGGGGATTAAAATCCCACCCGAGTCATTTCCCCATTCTTTCCATCTTTTTTTTTTTTACTCTCTCCATTTCCTCTCTTCATCACCTCGGCTTCCTCCCATTTTTGGCCAAAAAAACATCATTTGAAGGCAAGTTTTCAACGATTTCTTTTGATTTTATGCTTTTATGTCATTGTTGGATAATTTTTTAGTGTTTTTATGAATGATTTTGAGTTTTTTGCCCCATTTTAGAATTGGGAAGTGTTAGAGTTTATTTGAAAAAAATTGGGGCTTTATGTTTTATGTTCTAATTGAATGTTAGATTGATTTTTTTTAGTTATGAAATATGTTGTTTGATGAGATTTGATACATTGGATAACTTTAACTCATGAGTTTTGTATTTTTTTTTTCTTGAGTTTGATTGTGGTAGAACTAATTTTAAATGTTATGTTTTTTGTTTATTTTTTTTAACGGACTATCACACTTGAAAGATATTAAAGGTTAGATTTCATTCTTTTTTCTTTTTTTGATTTTGAGTTTTTGCCCTAAATTTACAATTTCTACATGTTAGGGTTTTTTGTTTTTTAAATTGGGCCTTTTTGTTTATGTTATAATTATATATATTTATTTATTTTATGTTATAATTCTATATTCATTGATGTTTTTTAGTTAGAAACTTATGATTTTTTGTTTTATGTTCTAGTTACAACTCTCGAATTTTCGATTTGGATTTGATGATTAAATTTTAGATAGAATGTAATTAAGTACTTTTTTCTCTTTTATATAAAGTAAAATTGTTATGATTGTTTGGTATTAACTAAATACATATGTTTATTTTAGGAGGCGATGTTCAAATTCTAAAAGCGTTTCTGACCATTTACGGTGAGTTTCATCTTTTTTCTACCTATATTACTTATTCTTGTGAATGTGTGTCATTTATGATTGAAAGATGTTATGGTTTTTTTTAAGCATTACTTGGATATACTTGGTTCTCATTAAAAATATGTTTGCATTATGTTTTCATGTTTGTTTTATGTGTGAAGGGTTACTTTATCGGTCTCTTTGCACTTTTCATATACATTTTAAGGCTATTTTCATGCACCTTAAACTTGGATTAACTATTATCTAAGTTATCATGTTTAGAGCACCTTACACTTTTATTTTTTACAAATGAAGATTCGTAAGCTAAAAAAATGGTAGAGCGCTCAAAATTCAATTGAGTTTTGAGAGGTTGGTAGTTCGAGTCCACCAGAATCTATTAATATGAAGTAAATGATTTTAATGTTTCTCGAAAAAAATTAATTATGGGGCATTGTCGATGAAATTCACTGGCAAAGGCTCTGCCGACGAAAATTTTCTCCAGCAGAGATCATTTTTTTTTTTGTAGCGTAAGACCAAGAAAACCCTCAAACCTTAAAGAACCCTAAAAGTCATTTAAAAAAACCCCAATACATAAAGAACCTAATTATAACTTAAATAACCCTAAAACGAAGCGAATGTGGTTATATGGGCAAATTAAGGAACTTTTTTTTTTTAATAAAATCCTCTAAATAATAATAAAATCCCATTAAATTCCTAGAAAAAATCCTAAGACCTTGGAAAAAAAATAAGCTACTTTTTATTTTTATTGAAAAATGACCCAATTTTTAAATTTCTTTAAAAACGACTTATGTTGTACGTGATAATTTTTTGAAAATTGATCTCACTGTATACTTTAGTGGAAAATGAACTCTAAACAAACCCTAATACCTCAATAAAAAAAGCCCAATGACCAAAAAAAAAAACCCTCACACCTTAAAGAACCTAAAACTAAACAAATATTGTTATAATGGTATACTTTAAAGTTTCTCTAGGTAAATGTTTCAGAATATCTATAAACACCCAAGAACTCCTAACAAAAACCCACATAAAGAACCTAATAAATACGTAAATAACCCTAAATTGAACTGAATGTCATTACATGGGCAAATTATAGAGTTGCGTTTTGTAAAAGCGACTAAACAATAATGAAAACCCATTCAATTCCTAGAAAAATCGTAAGACCTCAAAAAAAGTCAGCTTGTTTTTTATTTTATTGTAAAAGGAACCTATTTTTAAACCTCTTGAAAAGTGACCTTATTGTAATAGTTTCTTGAAAAATAATCGACTACAAAAAAACTGTCAAAATGCGACCAGAAATTTGCGACCAAACAATAGTGGTGGTTTTTTGGTGACCACCTGGTCACTTTCTTTGAAGGTTGACTTTAAGTGACCATCTGGTCACTTTTTTTGCGACCAGATTGTGACCAAAAGCAGAAGTAGTCATAAAAAATGATGCGAAATTATGGCGCGAAAGAAGCGACCAATTGGTCACCTAAAAAAACGACTAGCTGGTCGCAGTTTTGTGACTAAAATATGTCTTGGTAGCAAAAAATGGCACGTAATTTTGGAGGGAAAAAAGCTACCAAGTGGTCACAATTAAAAGTGACTATCTGGTCGCAACTTTTGTGACATTTATTGACCAGTGGTAGCTTAAAATTGGAGGGAAAAATGCTACCAAGTGGTCACAATTAAAAGTGACTAACTGGTCGCAATTTTTGTGACCTTTATTGAGCAGTCGTGGCTTAAAATTTTGGCGAAATTAAGCTACCACGTGGTCACATTAAGAAGTGACCAGATGGTCACAAATTATGTGATTTTATGTGACCAATAATTGATAAAGAATTTGGTGGGATAAAAGCTACCAAGTGGTCACCAAAAAATTGACCATCTGGTCGTAAATTCTGACTTGATATGACTCTGGGCAGTGAGGAAAATGGCGGGAAATTTTGGCGGTAAAATGCGACCATATGGTAGCAAAAATACTACCATCTGGTCGCAAATGAGCAGAGGAGTCCATTATAAAATCCCTCCACCTATTGTTTGTTAGCATTAAGAAAAAAGAAAATGAGAGAGTGGATGTATGTTCGTTTGATAGACGGGTATTTGAACGATGAGTTCGTGGCCGGGGTTGAACAGTTTATTGAGTTTTGCATGACAACTGTCTAGGAAATGCGACAATAGGAGAATCATACCGGTTACAGATGTGAAGGTGCATCTTTATAGTCGGGGATTTGTGCAGAATTATTATCACTGGGTGTTTCAGGGGGAGACACAGGAAATGTTCGACGCTGCATTACAGGAATCGAGACGATACGAAGGTAGCAGCTCGAATGTAGAGGTTGTTGACGAAGAACGGAATGATGAACAACGGTATAGTCGATGCGACGAAATGATACTTGATGGTGCGGGGTATGGGGGCAATAAAAATTTCCGTGAAAGTTTAAACGTGAGACGAAGATGAACGGGTTGTAGAAGAGGAAATGAATCCGGATGCACGAAAGATGCACGAGATGCTAAAGACAACCAGGTAGACCATTTATCGATGGGTGTGAGGTAAGTCAACTTGCTCTTGCTACAAAACTTTTAAATATAAAGGCGCGATTACAACATACCCTAGAGGATTTGATGCGATTGCATCATGGTTTCATCGATGCGCTCCAGGAAGAAAATAATATGCCCCACGTTTGTACGACACGAAAAAGCTAGTGGAGGGACTTGGATTACCCGTGGAGAAAATAGATTCGTGTCAAAACGGATGCATGATTTTCTTGGGATGTGGATGAGGACTGCATCATTGCAAATTTTGTTTTCTTCCAAGATACAAACAAGGGAAACGCGGCCTGATTCGAACGCCCGCATGTTCTATTTACCGTGACCCCACGCCTGCGCAGTTTGTATGCATCGGATGTGACGACCTCGCACATGAGATGGCATCACGAGCATTCACAGGATGAAAGTGTTATGAGACATCCCTCGAATCTTTGCGGCATGGAAGCATTTAAATAATTGTCATCCAGATTTTGCACAAGATCCAGGAAACGCCGATTGGGCTTATGCACAGATGGCTTCAACCCGTTCGGGGCATCCAGGGCACAATATTCATTTGGCGATCATGATAACCCCGTATAACTTGCCTCCCTCGATGTGCATGCGAGACCCGTGATTTTTCTAACGGTGATCGTGCACTGGGCCGAAAAGTCCAAAACAAACCGGATGTGTATTTGCAACCACTTGTTGCGAGTTGAAAAGGTTGTGGGTCGACGGTGTTATGACGTCTGACATTTCAAGAAACAAAATTTCTTGATGCGCGCCGCATTAATCTGGACGATCGCTGACTTCCCTGCGTATTCAATGTTGTCGGTATGTTGATCTTTAATTGCTTTCATATACATTTTTGAGTCCGTGTTTAGCTTTTGTTATTGCTTTCCATAGTCAGTGTAGTTAATTGTGTGAACCTTAATTTCCTCCTCTTAAAGGATGGAGTACGGCGGGGACATACGCATGTCCACATTGCATGCTAGACACAGATGCATTTATCTCAGAAACTGTCGGAAAACTTGTTGGTTTGACTGTCACCGTCGATTTTTGCCGTTGAATCACACTTTTCGTTCAAACGGCAATGACTAGAAGAAGGGTCGACGAGTAAGAAAACAAACCCCCCCGACCATGTATAGTGGAAGACAGATTCTTCACGGTATAGATGCTATAGGGATGCAGAAGATTACAGTGGAAGGTGCAGAGAGTGCAAACAATGCGGTGGGAAAAACACGGGTTGGAAGAAACGGAGTATTTTTTTGGGGATCTACATGATTGGGAAGATCTACCTGATTAGACACAATCTTGATGTAATGCATATCGAGAAGAATTTCTTCGACAACATTTTCAATACGATTTTGAACGTTCCGGAAAAACGAAGGACAATCAAGGCACGTTACGATATACCGGAGATATGTCACCGTCCTGAGTTGGAGCCTGACGACAATGATAATTACGTAAAAGCAAAGTACATGTTGACGACGGATGAAAAGAAAACATTATTTGAGTGGATCAAATCCATCAAATTCCCCAGGCGGATACGTTTGAATTTGAGTCGGTGTATAGACAGTCAAAAACATATCATGTTCGGGATGAAAAGCCACGACTGTCATATATTCATGCAACGATTGATGCCCGTCACGTTCAGACCGTTCCTAGAGAATAGACATTGGGAGCCGCTTGCCCAGTTGAGTGTTTTTTTCAGGGACTTGACATGTACAGAGCTGACGGAAGCTATTGTCGCTTCAATGTGTTCAGATATCGCCGTTATTATTTGTAAGTTGGAGCGAATGTTCCCACCTGGCTTTTTTGACTCCATGGAGCATCTTCCAGTGCATCTTCCATATGAGGCATTCTTAATGGGTCCCGTACATTACCGCTGGATGTACCCATTTGAAAGGTAAGCACAGTTATTTTGTAATGTACGTGTATAAATCAGTACAGTGATCATCGAATGTAAATTATGTTTTGTACCCACAGGTACTTACGTCGGTTGAAAAAGATGGTTGGAAATAGATCACGAGTAGAAGGATCTATCTGTAGTGCGTACCTGACGCAAAAGACTACCACATTTTGTTCGTACTACTTTGATCAACACATTGCGGAAGCGATTTCGGCCGTGAAACGAAACATTGTCGAAAATTTACTTGAAGGTGTTGACATGAACGACTTGCCGATTTTTACGGAACCTGGCATGACAGTTGGAAGATTAGTGCGTAGGCCGTTGACCGATTCTGAGTATCACGTAATGCAAACATACGTGTTATGCAATTGCGCAGAGATCGAGCCTTACATAGAGTGAGTTTGTAACTTAACATTATTTCATCGCATAAACAATTACAAACTATTTGCTAACTATTTTTGTAACATACAGATTATTTCTAAACGTATACCTTCGAATGACACGAGTTGGTCTTACGAGGCCGAGGAGGGGTCAATAATCGACAAAGAGTTTCGTTCTTGGTTCAGTCATACGTGAGTTATTTTAAATTGTCAAAAAACCGTTGCATTATGTTGAAACAAATACTATCTTCCTAACATTCTTGGATGTGGACAATGACACAGGTTGACTCCCCTACATTACCGGGTGGATGATCCTCGCATCATTTCTTTGGCAAAGGGACCTGGACTGGATAGCAAGGTCATATGGTGGATACGTTGGTAAAGGTTCTGATTTCAAACGAAGGCGCATTCGGTGAACGGGGCAACAAACAACGGTGGTGTTTGCATAAAAGGTCACGTGTTCGAAGACAAACGAAGACGATTACTTGAGTAATCGATGAGATTCTTGAGATTCAATACGCAAGTCCGACGCTAAAACGCATTATTCTGTTCAACTGCACTTGGTTCGAGACAACCAGACGAGGCAGAGTCCGTAAGATTGATCATTTACAAATCATTGAGGTAAACAAGTTTAAGCATATGCACACCGCTGATAGGTTCGTCCTGGCTTCACAGGCGATTCAAGTTTATTACCTGAACTATCCGATTAATAGACGAGATCTGACAGATTGATTAGTTGTTTGTAAAGTTAAACCACGCCAGGTAGAAGAAAACTTGTCCGAGAAAGACGACCATGAAGAGGAAGCTGTTGCTTTTCAAGAAGATGAGATAAGATCTCGTGCAATCGACGATGGTCAGAATGCAAGTACTGTTCGTCCTTTGAACGATGAAACGATAACACTGCATGATGATGATGATGATACAAATGCTTCCACTTCCTACGCACGTGACATTGATGCTGAATTTATTCGAGACGATGAATCTGATGAAGAAACAGAAGAAGAAGAAGAAGACTTTATGTGATGAGCTTCTTGGAGACGATGATGAATGAGATATTTTGTTAACTTGATTATTCAAATGTGTGTGTATGTGTTTAATTAATTAAAACTATTTCTTTTAAGGAATGATTAAAAAATATATATATATATATATTAATATTTGCGACCATGTGGTCGCAATTTCATACAAAAGGTGACTACATGGTAGTAATTTAGAAGGAAAAGGCGACCAAATGGTCGCATTTTTTAAAAAGTATAATTATATTTTTTTAAAAATATAAGTGAAATGGCGACCATATGGTCGCAAATATGAGCGGTAAATTTAAATTTTCATGAAATTTATGGCGGTGAATTTAAAGATTACGACCATCTGGTCGCAATATTTGGCGGTGAATTTCATTATTGCGGCCAGATGGTCGCAATTATTGATGGGACTCGTGATATGACAAATTGCTTGGATCATGGCAAAGTGGCGACCATATGGTCGCTTTTCAAGAAATGCTACCATATGGTCGCAAATATCTCAAGAAATACGACCAAATGGTCGTATTTTCCCCAAAGACGCGACCTTTCGTTTCTTGTCATTATTACATATTTGCGACCAGTTAGTGCAAAATCGATTTAAAATCGATCCCTTTTCCTTTCCCTCGTTTCTTTTCTTCCTTTCTCTTTTTCTTTCTCCCTTTTCTTTCTTTTCTCTCTTTCCCCCGTTCCGTTCCCCGTTCTTTTTTCCCCGTTCCTACTCTAAACCTAAACACCCTAAACCACCAATCCCGGTTTCTATTACGAGGTTAGTTTCGTATCCGTTTTAAGTTATTTTTAGTTAGTTTTAGTTTAAATTTAATTAGTTTAGTTTAATGTTGTTAATTTCATTAATTTTAGTTTAATTAATGTAATTTAGTTTAATTAAGTGCTTAGTTTACTTAAGGTTAATTAATCTAATTTCGTTTACTTTAATTAATTGATACATTTTAGTTCAATCAATCTAATTTTAATTTAGTATAATTTAATTAATTTGTTTAGTTAAGTTTAGTTTTTATTAATTAATGTTAGTAATTAAATTTAATTAATGTTAGTTAAATTTAATTAATTTTAGTTCAATTAATTTTAGTTTACTTTAATTAATTTTAGTTTAGGGTAATCTAATAGTTGAAATCTTCATTACTTAGTTTACTTTAATTAATTTCTTAGTTTAGTTTATTTTAGTTTTAATTAATTAATGTTAGTTTAATTTAATTAATTTTAGTTCAATTAATCTAATTTATTTTAATTCTTTATTACTTAATTTAGTTTAATTCAATTAATCTAATTTTAATTTACTTTAATTCAAATTAAATAATTAGTTTATTTTAGTTTTCATTAATTAATGTTAAATTTAATTTAATTAATTTTAGTTCAATTAATCTAATTTATTTTAATTCATCATTACTTAATTTAGTTTAATTCAATTAATTTTAGTTTCAATTAATCTAATTTTAATTTACTTTAATTCAAATTAAATAATTAGTTTATTTTAGTTTTAATTAATTAATGTTAGTTTAATTTAATTAATTTTAGTTCAATTAATCTAATTTTAATTTACTTTAATTCAAATTAATTAATTAGTTTATTTTAAATTATTTACTTAATTTATGTTAGTTTAATTAAATTAATTTTAGTTCAATTAATCTAATTTTAATTTACTTTAATTCAAATTAATTAATTAGTTTATTTTAAATTATTTACTTAATTTATGTTAGTTTAATTTAATTAATTTTAGTTCAATTAATCTAATTTATTTTAATTCTTCATTACTTAATTTAGTATAATTTAATTAATTTTAGTTCAATTAATCTAATTTTAATTTACTTTTATTCAAATTAATTAATTAGTTTATTTTAAATTATTTACTTAATTTATGTTAGTTTAATTTACATTATTTCATTAATTAATTAATTTAATTTATTTCAATATTTTACTTACGTAATTAGTATTAAATTAGTTTATTTTGGTTGTAGGATTATGACGGGCAGACGACGTCCTCCCTAGTCAGACGAGCCTGACGACGCGGGTGACGAGGGGTCTCCGCGGGCGCTGCTGCCGCCGCGCCCGATGCGGACCGACTACAGAGGAGTTGGACATCCTCTTCGATTCGAGACGGGACTTGCTGCCACGCTCGATGATGCGATCCCTGAGACCGAGTCTGCGACACCACGATCGCCGCAGGACTCCCTGGCCCACGACTCCGGCTTAGCATCAGTGCGCATCGGGGTATGCGTCCGGTCCGCCGTCGGTCGGATCCAGTTGGCCCCTCCACTTCATGCACGCACTGCCTCTCGGGCACAGACTCTACCCTTCTGGATTGAAGGGGATACGTAAGTAATTTTGTTTATTATTTTAATTACTTAATTTTTAAACCTTTAAACTTTTTTCAAAGTGTTTTTTTTTTCCCGTTAACTAATAGTTTCTAATAGCAAATAATTTTTATGATTTTGCAGGTACAACCGCATACAATCGCTTTCAAAACGGTTTCATGAGGTCCTCCAAGAGCATGCCTCTACCCAGGCGACCTTCACGTGAAGTGGATTCCGACGATCGAGAAACGTCGGATGTACGACAATTGGAAGGTAAAAAACATCATTTATTTTCATAATTAATTAATTTTGAAATTTATAGAAATAAATTTATTACTTTAACAATTTTTTATTTCAATTTTTTCAGGGCAAGTTTCCTGTTATCGATCCCGATATCACGAACGGTAGATTGTTCCCCCATGGGACGATCCACGTCCGGGATCGATTCAAGGACCTCATGTACGGGCGCGCGAAAAAGCAAGCGAAGAAACCGCCCCGTGTGGATGTGCCCGGAGGACCACGCGCGGCTTCTCGCGAGATTGAGCACTCCTGAGGGCAAGAAAGTGTCAAGCAGGAATAAGGCCAACCGCGCGAAGAAATCCCACAAAACACACAGCGGGGGCCCGGACACACGACGAGCACCATCGTCGATTGGTAAGTTTTTTTTTCGTCATTTTCTTACTAACGTACTTTTTTCTCGTTTTCTTTTTTCAATTAGTTATTAATTTATTATGTTTTATTCTTCAATCTTTAATTTTTTAGGAAGCGAAGCACGGGCGCCCGTCCTGCCCGATGAGTCGCGCACCGTTCTTCACACGAAGAAGGACGGGGCGTTAATCGACGATAAAGCGAAAGCGTTCGGTATTTAATAATTTTTTCAAGTATTATTTTTTCTTTAAAATTTTTCCTACCTTATATATTAACTATTTTATTTTCTGATTTTTAAATGTTTAGGAACGTTTCACGGAGTCCTTGAGTCAGCGGTTGCCCACACCAGACTCGCAACCGACTCAGGAGGACCGTAGAGAGGCGATCTTGGAGGCTGCTGGAGGGGTTCGGCCTGATGGGTCAGTTCCTGGGCTCGGCTCGTACGGGCGATGCCTTTACGCAGATGTGCCCCGACCTTAGCAGAGCGAAGCGAGCACTAGCTCCGGCCCTTCTCCGGTTGAGCAGCAGCTGCGCGCGGACATGGACGCTATGCGCAAGGACTTCGTTACTCGAGTCGCTGCGATTGAGGCCGACATGCAGGCACGAGTCGAGGCCCAGGTCGCATCAGCTTTGGCCGCGTACTTGAGATCCCTAGGCGGCGACCCTTCATTATCGACGCCTCCTCCGCCACCCCCCGCCCCTCCGCAGTAGTTTTAGGAAGCTTTCGTCTGTATAAAACGTTTTTTGAATATTTGATATATATATTTTTTATTTTAATTCCAATTTTTTGTTATTAAATTTTATTAATTAAATAATTAATAATTAATAATTAATTAACTAATTATTGAAATTTAAATTTAAAAAAAAAATTCTTAAATGCGACCATATGGTCACTTTTAACGCGACCATCTGGTCGTATTTTGACTGAGTCTAAAAGTGACCATTTGGTCACATAACGTCGTACCATTTGGTCACTTTTGTATGTGACCAATTGGTCACTTATCTTTCACATAAATTAAGACCAGATGGTCACTTTTTAGGCGACCATCTGGTCATATTTTGACTGAGTCTAAAAGTGACCATTTGGTCACACAAAATACGACCATTTGGTCACTTTTTTATGTGACCAATTGGTCACTTATCTTCAAGATAAATTACGACCATATGGTCACTTTTTAGGCGACCATCTGGTCGTATTTTCAAAAGGTTGACTTTTTTGTGACAAAAAATTTATGGTAGTATATTTGTGACTATCCAATCGCACAAATTCTGGATCGACCAGCTTTTTGGCCACCACTTATTTTGTCGCTTTTTTGGTCGCATTATAGACAAAAAACGACCATTTGGTCGCAATTTCATGGTCGCAAATTGACAGTTTTTTTGTAGTGACCGCAATATATAAATTTGTAGAAAAAGCCCTAAAACCAAGAAACCCTCAAACCTTAAAGAACCTTAAAACTCATTTAAAAAAACCTTAAAACGAAACAAATATCGTTACTGTTGGGATTGAGGCCTCTATAAAAGAGTTCTCAAGCGAAATTCCCAAGGATTTTTCCTTGCAGTATAATATTAATCTAAAAACGTATGCATAAATATAAAACTAACCCTTGTCGAGAAGTGTCTAGCTTCCTCTTGTTTATTGGTTACGATCTTGGAACTACCAAAAATATCTTCCTTACTAGGCACAAAAGAGAATCGGTGTGTGGGCACTATCCTCTTTGAAAAATGGAAAAAATGGAAGAAAATTTCTTCTCTTAGACCACGGGGTCGACGACAGTAAAGAGAGGGGGGAGAGAAATTTTTCTGAGCCTTTCTTTTGCTCTCTTAGTTCTATGTTTTGGGGTCACCCCAAGCCTCCTATTTATACAAAAACTAAGATCTTAGAAAATCTATCAATATCTTTTAATTATCAAATAATTAAATAAATATATTGAAAAATTTATTTTGAAAAATTAAGATATAATATCTTATTCTAGTTAATAAGATATTATCATATCACAATTTAAATTAATTATTCCATATCTACTCATTTAAATTAATCACATTAATTTAAAGTAAAATATTATCAATATATTGTAAATAAAATAAAATGCCTAAATTGGTAAATATATTTATGGGGTCACACGCCCACACCATCATCTCCATGATAATATTGGGCATTTTATATTTTTCTTTTTATTTAACAGAAAAATTCCATTGAATATTTAAATAAATAATCTATTTAATTATTTGATTTGAGATTGTCAAATTAAAGAAGAATTAAATAAATAAAAGGGGTTTGGACAATTGCAAAATTAATTTAATTAAAAAGACTCTTCTATTTAATCTCTCAATTAAAACAATTAAATAGACTTCTCTATTTAATTTCACTATTAATTAAATAATTAAATAGAATAATCTATTTAATCTTCCAGTAATGAACAACCTTACATAATCTCCATTATGCGTCTTTATTTTTTCCTTGATTAGAGGAATATGGGACCCTGCTGTTCAAGTACCAAATCAGTCCATAAGGGAACTACTTATCTATTTTCCAATAAGGAAAAGAGTGAATTCCATTCTTATGTAATAACGTTCTCAGCTATAATCAAGATGCAATCCTCAAAGTGGGAGGCATATTGAGCGAACTATATCGAGTTACTCTCACCCATGCAAATTAAAGGTTTGTCTCTTTCGAACAGGAGTTCGTAATCCACTCAGAATTAAGATCAATTATACATGATCAACTCATTGATATATAAAGTGTCTTTCTGTAACGGCTTTACCTGAAAACCGTAAGTATATCTTAGTCCAGTCTGACTATAATCTCTATGGCAGCAACACCCTCATTCAAATGTCTCTATATGAGTGATCCAGATGAGATCACTTGTGCCAATTCATAAGTGGTCCATGTTAGTGGTGTTACCATAAATAAGACACCCAACCTTTATTCATATACCACCGATTATTTAAGTTACAACTTAAGTGAATCTTCCTGCATCACATGCTCACTTTAAGCTATAATAAGTAACTCTGGATATTATGATGAATTACATTTATTAAAAAATAATAAATGACAATGTAAATATTACTAATTAAAGAATTCATTTATGTATTTATTGTTTAATTGGATTACATAAGATTTAGGGCAGAAACCCACCAGCTAAAAGGTCAAATTATACAGTTGCTTTGTGAAAATTCTTCCAAACAACAGTAAAACACCCAGCTCTTGTGAAAAAAAATATATATATAAAATAAACACCTAAGAATTCCTAATCAAGAGCCTAAAACAAGAAGATTTAAAAAGCACCCCAGACATAAAGAATCTACTAAATACTTAAATAATTCTAAAATGAATCGAATGTTGTTACATTTGAAAAATTAAGCAAATGCTTTTTTGTAAAAAATGCTAAACAATAATAAAAACCAATTAAACTCCTAGAAAAAAAACCTAAGATCTTGGGAAAAAAAAGGCTAATATTAATTTTTATTGAAAATGACCATTTTTTTAGATTTTTAAAAATGACCTTGTTGTGATAGCTTCTTGAAAAATGATCTCAATATATAAATTAGTGGAAAATGAAATCTTAAAAAATCCTAAATATATCTAGAAAAGGCCTTAAGACTAAAAAAACACGCAAACCATAAATAACCCTAAAATACACTTAATTAACCCTAAAACATAACAAATTATCTTTACAAGGGTAAATTATAAAATTATTTTGTGAAAAAACTTACAAACAACCAAAAAATCTAACAAATTTTCTAGGAAAAACTCTAAAACTGAAAAAAAACTCGTAAGACCCAAAAAAACCAAAAACCTTAAAGAACCTCAAAAATCACTTAAGTGACCCTAAAACGAAACGAAAATGATTACAAGACTATATTTACAAATTTCTTTGGGTAAAAGCTACTAAACATCCATAAACAGCCAAAGAATTTCTTATAAAAACCATAAAACAAAACAAAAAATCCTAAGACCCAAAAAATACCTAATATATAAAGAACCTAATAAAAATTTAAATAACATTAAAATGAAACGAATGTGGTTACATGGCCAAATTAAGGAGTTTTTTTTTTATAAGAGGTACTAAACAATAATAAAAACTCGTTAAAATCCTAAAATAAAACCTATGACCTTGAAAAAAAATCTGCTTTTTAATATTATTGAAAAATGACCTTTTTTGAATTACTTGAAAAATGACCTTTTTGTGATAACTTTTTGAAAAATGGCCTCACTATATAAATTAGGGGGAAAATGAACTCTTAAGAAACCTTAAATACCTCTAGAAAAATCACTAAAACCCAAAAAACCTTAAAGAACCCTAAAACACATTTAAATTACCCTAAAACGAAACGAATATCGTTACAATGGAAAATCATAAAATTACGTTGTGAAAAAGATTCCAAACAACCAGAAAAACCAAAGAAATTTTCAAGAAAAAATCCTAAAGAACCTCTAAAAACACTTAAATGGCCCTTAAACGAAGCGAACCCAGTAACAAGGGTTTATTTACAAATTTATTTGAGTAAAAGCTGGTAAACATCCATAAACATCCAAGAATTCCTAATAAAAACCCTTAAACCAAAGAAAAAACATTGACCCAAAAAAAATACAGCATACATAAATAATCTAATAAATACTTAAATAACTTTAAATTGAAGCGAAGATGGTTATATGGGCAAATTAAGAAGCTGCTTTTTGTAAAAGCCTCTAAACAATAATAAAAACCCATTAAATTCCTTGAAAAAAACCCTAAGACCTTGGAAAAAAAACTAAGCTACTTTTTAATTTTATTGAAAAATAACATTATTTTTAAATATCTTGAAAAATGACCATATTGTGATAGTCTTTTAAAAAATGACCTCATTATATAAATTATTAGAAAATGGCCTTATAATAACCTAAATGCCTTTAGAAAAAGCCCTAAAACCAAAAAAAAAATCCTAAAACCTCAAAAAAAACTAAAATACAATTAAATAACCCTAAAACGAAACGAATATAATTACTAAGGCAAAATATCAAGTTGTTTTGTGAAAAAATTTCCAAACAACCGTGAACACCCAAGAATCTCTTAAACAAACCCTAAAACCCATGAAAAAACCCTAAGATCCAAAAAACACCTCATACATAAAAATAAAAAAATTAAAAATTAAAAAATTAAACTTTAAATAACCTTAAAATGAATCGAATGTGGTAACATGGGAAAATTAAGGAACAATAATAAAAACCCATTAAATTCCTAGAATAAACTTGGAAAACATAAGCTACTTTTTTTATTTAATTGAAAAATGACTGGATTTTAAAGTTATTCGAAAAATGACTAGATTTTAAAGTTTCTTGAAAAATGACCTTGTTATGCTAGTATCTTGAAAATGATCTCACTATAAAAAAGAGTGGAAAATGAACTCTTTAGAAACCCTAAATACCTCAAGAAAAACACTAAGACCTAAACAAACACACTTAAATAACCCAAAAACGACTTCGTTTTAGGGTTATTTAATTGTATTTTAGGTTTTTTTTTAAGGTTTTATATTTTTTTCTGGCTTTATCCCAAGGTATGTAGGGTTTCTTATAGGTTTATTTTTTAATGATTTATATATTGAGGTCATTTTTCAATAGACTATCACAACATGGTTATTCTTCAAGATATTTAAAAATAGGGTTATTTTCCAATAAGATTAAAAAGTAGCTTATTTTTTCCTAAATCTTAGGGTTTTCTTCTAGGAATTTAATGGGCTTTTTTATTATTGTTTGGAGGCTTTTACAAAAAGCAATTCTTAACTTTCCCATGTAACCATATTCACTTCAATTTAAAGTTATTTAAGTATTTATCAGATTTTTTATGTATGATGTGTTTTTTGGGTCTTAAGGTTTTTTCGTTGGTTTAAGGGATTTTATTAGGAATTCTTGGGTGTTTATGGATGTTTACCAGCTTTTACCCAAAGAAACTTGTAAATAAACCCTTGTTCCCGGATTCCCTTCGTTTAAAGGCCATTTAAGTGTTTTTAGAGGTTCTTTAGGGTTTGATGTTTTTTTGGGTCTTACAGATATTTTCTTTAAAAATTATTTGGTTTTTATGGTTGTTTGGAAGTTTTTTCACAACGCAGCTTTATGATTTGTCATTGTAACGATATTCGCTTTGTTTTAGGGTAATTTAAGTTTGTTTTAGGGTTCTTTAAGATTTTTTCAGTCTTAGTGATTTTTCTAGAGGTATTTAAGGTTCTTAAGAATTCATTCCCCACTAATTTATATAGTGAGGTTATTTTTCAAGAAACTTTAAAAAAAATTCATTTTTCAAGTAATTCGAAAAATGGTCATTTTTCAATAAAATTAAAAAGGAGATTATTTTTTTCAAGTTCATTGAATTCAATTAATTTTAGTTTCAATTAATCTAATTTTAATTTACTTTAATTCAAATTAAATGATTAGTTTATTTTAGTTTTAATTAATTAATCTTAAGTTTAATTGAATTAATTTAGTTCAATTAATCTAATTTTAATTTACTTTATTTCAAATTAAATGATTAGTTTATTTTAGTTTTAATTAATTAATCTTAAGTTTAATTGAATTAATTTTAGTTCAATTAATATAATTTTAATTTACTTTTATTCAAATTAATTTGATTAGTTTATTTTAAATTATTTACTTAATTTATGTTAGTTTAATTTACATTATTTCATTAATTAATTAATTTAATTTATTTCAATATTTTACTTACGAAATTAGTATTAAATTAGTTTATTTTGGTTGTAGGATTATGATGGGCAGACGACGTCCTCCCCAGGTCCAGGCGAGCCCGACGACGCGGGTGACCAGGGGTCTCCGGCAGGCCTCTCCGCGCCGCCCGATGCGGACCTGACTACGGAGGAGTTGGACATCCTCTTTAGTTACAAGACGGGACTTGCTGCCACACTCGATGATGCAGTCCCTGAGACCGACTCTGCGACACCACGACTGCCGCAGGACTCCCTGGCCACGACTCCTGGCTTAGCATCAGGGTCTGCATCAGGGTATGCGTCCGGGTCTGCGTCCGGGTTTGCATCAGGGTCAGATCCAGCTGGCCCCTCCACTTCATGCACGCAATGTCTCTCGGCATGGACTCTACCCTTCGAATTGAAGGGGATACGTAAGTAATTTTGTTTATTATTTTTCAAAGTGTTTTTTATTCCTGTTAACTAATAGTTTCTAATAGCACAATAATTTTTTATGATTTTGCATAGTATACATAGCATAAAACCGTTTCAAAACGGTTTCGAGGTCCTCCAGAGCATGCCTCTACCCAGCGGACCTTGGCGGCGAAAAAATCCGACGACGGAGAAACGCTCGGATGTACGACAATTGGAAGGTAAAAAACATCATTTATTTTCATAATTAATTAATTTTGAAATTTATAGAAATAAATTTATTACTTTAACAATTTTTTATTTCATTTTTTTCAGGGCAAGTTTCCTGTTATCGATCCCGATATCACGGACGGTAGATTGTTCCCGCTATGGGACAGTCACGTCCGGGATCGATTCAAGGACATCATGTACCGGGCGCGCAGAAAGCAAGCAGCAAACCGCCCCGTGTGGATGTGCCTGGAGGACCACGCGCGGCTTCTCTCTAGCTTGAGCACTCCTGAGGGCAAGGCAGTGTCAAGCAGGAATAAGGCCAACTGCGCGAAGAATCCCACCAAACACACAGCTGGGGCGCGGACCCACGATGAGCACCATCGTCGATTGGTATGTTTTTTTTTTCGTCGTTTTCTTAGTTACGTACTTTTTTCTCGTTTTCTTTTTTCAATTACTTATTAATTTATTATGTTTTATTCTTCACTCTTTAATTTTTTAGGAAGCGAAGCACGGGCGCCCCGTCCCGCCCGATGAGCTGCACCGCGTTCTTCACACGAAGAAGGACGGGACGTTCGTCGACGATAAGGCGAAAGCAGTTCAGGTATTTAATAATTTTTTCAATTATTATTTTTTCTTTAAAATTTTTCCTACCTTATTATATTAACCATTCTATTTTCTGAATTTTAAATGTTTAGGAACGTTTCACGAGTCCTTGACTCAGCGGTTGCCCACACTCGACTCGCAACCGACTCAGGAGGACCGTAGAGAGGCGTTCTTGGAGGCTGCTGGAGGGGTTCGGCTTGATGGGTCAGTTCTTGGGCTCGGCTCGTACGGGCGACGCCTTTATGCAGATGTGCCCCGGCCTCAGCGAAGCGGAGCGAGCACTAGCTCCGACCCTTCTTATATTGAGCAGCAGCTGCGCGCGGACATGGAGGCTATGCGCGAGGACTTCGTTACTCGAGTCGCTGCGATTGAGGCCGACATGCAGGCACGAGTCGAGGCCCAGGTCGCATCCGCTTTGGCCGCTTACTTCAGATCTCTAGGCGGCGGCCCTTCATCTTCGACGCCTCCTCCCCCACCCCCCGCCCCTCCGCAGTAGTTCTAGGATTCTTTCGACTGTATAAAATGTTTTTTGAATATTTGATATATATATTTTTTATTTTAATTCCAATTTTTTTTATTAAATTTTAATATTAATTAAATAAATAATTAATAATTAATTAACTAATTATTGAAATTTAAATTTTAAAAAAAAATTCTTAAATGCGACCATATGGTCACTTTTAAAGCGACCATCTGGTCATATTTTTACTTAGTCTAAAAGTGACCATTTGGTCACATAACATACGACCATTTGGTCACTTTTGTATGTGACCAATTGGTCACTTATCTTTCACATAAATTACGACTAGATGGTCACTTTTTAGACGACCATCTGGTCGTATTTTAACTGAGTCTAAAAGTGACCATTTGGTCACATAAAATACGACCATTTGGTCACTTTTTATGTGACCAATCGGTCACTTATCTTGAAGATAAATTACGACCATATGGTCGCTTTTAAGGTGACCATCTGGTCGTATTTTCAAAAGGTTGACTTTTTTTAGACAAAAAAATTTTGGTCGTATATTTGTGACTATCCAGTCGCACAAATTCTGGACCGACCAACTTTTTGGCCACCACTTATTTTGTTGCTTTTTTGGTCGCATTATAGGCAAAAAACGACCATATGGTCGCAATTTTGTGGTCGCAAATTGACAGTTTTTTTGTAGTGTACTTATCTATTTTCCTATATGGAAAAGAGTGAATTCCAATTCTTGTGTAATTACGTTCCCAGCTATAAGCAAGATGCAATCCCCAAAGTGGGAGGCATATTGAGCGAACTATACGAGTCACTCTCACCTATGCAAATCAAAGGCTTGTCTCTTGCGAACAGGAGTTCGTAATCCGCTCAGAATTAAGATCAATTGTACATGATCAATCGGTTGATAAACGAAGTGTCTTTCTGTAACGGCTTTCCCGAAAGGCGGTAAGTTTATCTTAGTCCAGTCTACTACAATCTCTATTGCGAAGAACACCCCCCACTCACATGTCTCTACATGAGCGATCCAGGATGAGATCACTTGTGCCAATCCACAAGTGGGCCGTGTTAGTGGTGTTACCAGATATAAGGCACCCAACCTTTATTCATGTACCACAGACTATTTGAGTTACACTTAAGTGAATCTTCCCGCATCATATGCTCACTTTAAGTTATCATACGTAACTCTGGATCTTATGATGGATTACATTTATTAAACTAATAATAAATGACAATGTAAATATTACTAATTTATAATTCCTTTATTTATTTATAGTTTAATTGGATTACATAAGATTTAGGGCAGAAACCCCAGCAAAACTCTCTCAGACACACGTCAATTTGATCCTTTCTCCACCTCTTTCGCCTTTCTTTTCTTTTCGATCCTTCTAGATCTAATCGATCCTTCTTGACTGTTTCTCTTTTCTCTCTTTAATGGCGGAAAATGAGCATCGCCTCCAATTTCTCAGTCTCCTGCTATTGACACAGATCCTCTTACCTCTGTTCAGGTTTCGTTCTCACTTCTTGAACGAGAATTCTATTATTCTCCAATTTTTCTTTTGTCAAATATATGCACTCTTGTCTCTGTTCGATTTGATTGGTCTAATTTCATCCTCTTGTGATATCAAATTGAATCTATTCTTGAAGCACATTATCTTTTTGGCTACGTTGATGGCTCTTTTACCTGTCTTGATGAATTTCTTGATGTTAATGGTGTCCAAACTCCAAAGCCTAAGTTTTGGCTTTGGAAAGAACAAGATCATGCTCTCAAAACATTATTGAATGCAACTCTCTCACAATCTGCTCTTTCAAGGGAACTTAAAACTTCATTCAAAGGAACTTAAAGCAACATAAAGACTAGCTTTAATGGTCATTTACAAGCTGCATTTAGACTTCAAAAATTAGTTACAAATGTTTTACATTCCTTGTAGGAGACAAAGTAATGGTAGAATATTAAAATTTGTAATTTCATTTAAAATTGGTAGGTTACATGCTAGGGTCTTAATGGGGCTGATATGGGATCAATATGGACGAATTTTTAATGTAATTTAAGCCTATAAATAGGCCTTATATCAGCCATTATAAATAAGACTTGAAAGACTTGAAAGAAATGAAATGTAGCATTTTTATGCACATTAAGAGCCTTCAGCCTCAACCCTTTATAATATTGCATTAGATTACATGTTTAGAAACATTCAAGGGGGAGAGTGATCAACCAACTTGTAGAGTGTTTCAAGTCATGAGATGATGGGACGTAATGTTTGTCCGTTTCATGATTTTTAGATCAAATAAGCCAATATGTTTCTAGCCTTTTCCTTATGGGTGGCATATGTGGGTTCTTTGGTCTTGATCTTTTGGAGTCCTTAGTTAAGTTTAAGGGTTCTAAGAGCATTTTCAAAGGGTTTTCGTATCATTTGGTATCACACAAAGCAAGTATTTGTAAGAATAACCAAGGTGAGAATAAAACGTGTAACGGTATGGTTTGGTGACGTGGTTGCAATAGTGAGGAATATGGGGTTGTGATTGCTGGTGTGTGGGGGATGTTATGGGACCATTATCATGTGTTTGAAAGTAATAAAGCAAAAGGGTGAAAGTGAAAGGGAAACCGATTAGCCGATCTAGTAGCGAATTGTTCGAGAAAATGGAACAAGAAGAACTGATACTATTTCAACCATAATTTTATTCCGATATTGAGTTGTTATTAAATGCTTACTTCTGTTTATAGGATGTGTCAAGTGAAAGATTCAGTCATATACTGATTGGGTTGCATTCATTTATATGCTCGATATGTTAGAGGCTAAAGATCAATTTGTGATATGATTATAGCATGGCTACTTTGCATCTCATTGCATTCATGCGTTTCACTCTTTATTGTTTGAAAGCCATGTGGTTGTAACCTATGTAATGGTGAAAGGGTGTTGGACGTTACATATGGTTACCGTGGTTGGTTTAGCAAAGTTTTGTGGCGATGTGTGGTTGATGGCTCAGAAGCTTGAGTGGCTATTGAGATAGCCTAGAAGTGTAAAGTGAGCAAAAACTTGAGTGGCTACTAAGATATCCTAGAATTTATTAAAAGAGCTACTGAGATATCCTAGAACTTATTAAAAGAGCTACTGAGATAGCCCAAAATTATGGAGTAAGCTGCTGAGATAGCCTCCGAGACGCGCATAGTAAGACGCATGGAAAGTGTAAATGAGAAATGTTATCGATTTGAATATAAGTCGTGATGTCTTGACCATGTGTTTGCATTGTTGATGATAATTGTTGAACACACATGTTTAAGCCTTTTAGTCATTATCCATGCACTTTCTTATTAAGTCATTTAGCCATTTTGAATGCATCATTTCAAACTTCTTCTAGTTCATTTCAATCATGACATACCATTACATTAATTCGTTTAATTTTCATTGAGTGTCATGCTCAGAGGTGCCACATATCACCTTTCATGTACCGACAGAGGTCAGGGACAAGGCAAGGCGACTGGTGCTCATTGAGCTTTCGAGGCGAGACTTTTGGGTGGGATAGAGTGTCTAATGGCCTATGATGTTCTTCTTATTATGTTCATAGTATCATACTTTTATTTTGGGTTGTAATAACGTGAACCTCTAAACATTTTAAATTTAACCCAAACTTTGTTTCTTTTCCACAGTTTTAATTGATTTCTTTAGTTGTTGGTTTAAATTAAAATAGGCAGATGTGCTTATTGATTGTTAAATGTTTAATTTGATTACAAATATTGTCCTTAGCATTTTTTGAAATATTGAATTTATAAGCAAACTATCGAGATTCCACGCTTCCGCTGAGTGTACTCACGACTTAGACTTATTTGTTAAGTCGGGTTATTACATATGGTTTGAGAGTTTTTTTGGGTCTTAGGGCTTTTTCTAGATATATTTAGCTTTTCTGAAAAGTTCATTTCCCACCAATTTATTGTAATGACCTGAATTTTCAGAGTATAAATTCATGCACAACACAGCGGAAGACTCAACAAACATTCATCTTTATTGAAAATTTAAAACAAAAGTTCCTTCATAATCATCATCTCAACCAATGTAGCAATTCCAGAATTTAATTTTGAAACGAAATCATAAAAGAAGGTAATAATGTGATCACATCAAATAAAATAATAATAAACAGTTGTTGTAAAAATTATGAAAGACATTAATAAATGTTTAAGACTCTTGACAAGACTGTCGACACCAATATGAACACCACATCTTCGCCACTTCTTCAACTGCCACCTCTCGTCCTTTTATTACCTAAAAAATATAGTATTGTGATGCTAAACCCAATGAGAAAATAATATAGTTAACAGGTAAAATCTTAAATAGTCTCTAAACGATTTAAACCGAGTCTCAAACTTTCTAACACTCTCCAAAGACTCTTAATCTCACATTTCACTTTAAACCTTAAGTCTCATCTCAATAAATGGATAGACAACTATATCCAAGGCTCTCATAATTTATCCTCTCCATCACATAATAATTTTCACAAATTCAACTTTCAATCATCAACATAATCCTCTCATGCTCGACATGAAACAATGATCTAAATTAATATTTTAATTTCTTAACTAATTAGAAACAACACACAATGCTAGAAAATGAAGTCCCTCGTGACTTCTCACATTTACTAGTACCTGGTTATAGGCGCACCTATAACTGAGCATCTAATATTCATTCTTATGAACAATGAATATTAGCACCTAGTTATGGACTCATCCACAACTAAATAATCACCTAATATTTTAAGCCCGTAAGACTTAAAACACTAGTACCTGTGTTATAATTTGTTTGATTAATGACCGCTTACAACCTGATAAGCATTCAAACAAGCTTCTTATCATCCAAAATATACTTTTAGATCATTAAAATATCATAATAAGCTCATAAATACAGAATTTGAAATACAAACTCAATCAACTCACTAAAAACCCATTTTCTGCATAGCCGTGAAAAACTGTCGAAAAACTGAAATTTACATATTCTCATACCTTATTTAATTTCCTTGATAAAATATCATAAAAAACAAGTCAAAATTCCAGAAACATGGTTAACATCATCTCAAAAGAATCTCAGAAAATACACTTTTCGATGGAAAACGCTAAAACTAGTCTTAACCGAAAATAATTTCTCCAAGGCAATTAGCAATTATTCTTAAAATCCATTCTCATCCTAAATTTCCAGAATTTCATAAATAAATATTTAGAACAATAATATCTACGGTAAGAGTTTTATATTTCTCTAAAACTTTACCGTTAACTAGTCCGTTCACTCACCTCAAGTACGCATTTCCAACTTTATTTTCAACCACCGATCAGATCTAAAATTTAGCATTCTAAACATAAATTAACTCCTAAAATCAGTAGCAATAAATACAACAATAATTTAGGGTCAATGGCTCGAGAAAGAGGCAGCCAAATGACGAAACAATTCGCCATTTAAAGAAGGCAGCAACGTGAGACTACTGTCTTGGCTGCGGGCCTAAAGAAGGCCTTAGGGTCTCGGTAAGGCCTCAGTTTTTTCATTAATCTTGGCTCGGGGTGATAGATTTTTTAAGGGTTTTTTTTTTGGTGTAGGGAGAATCAAAGTCGATTAGGAAAGGGGCAAAAGAATTGAGAATTAAACGACGAAACAAAGAGATTCTTGATGAGTTTTTTGAAAAATCAAAAACTCATCAAGAACATGTAATTTCCAGAATTTCAAAGAAAAAAATGGGTGGAAAACTTACCCAAATCGTTAAGAGATTATCGTGAAGATCCCCAATCTTCACCTAGATTTGAACACGCTTCGATACGGTCACCTATCGCAAAAATTGGCAAAAAAATCGTGAGAAGCATTCCAAAGGGGGCAGCGGCGTGGGAGATAAGAAGAGAGAAAAAAATTTCTTACCTACTTTTGTTAACTGATACAACTGAGGAAACCTTCTCCTTTCTTAATTATTAAAATTCCATCCAACTCAACGAAATTGCCTACAAGTCCTTCTCATGCAATTTGCCATCCAAGAAGCCTATAGATACATGATAACTCTATAAAATAGAGTTATTTGGTCCTATTTTAATGCCTATGTGATAATTAATTGATTGAACTTTGCTTATATTTTGTGTACTTTGAACTCATTTTGCATTTCTTTAATTAAGCTTACTTTGAGAAAACTCGGGTTTTTAGCACTTTAAATAATATGTTTGAAGTGTTTTTGGCTTTGGGTATTTTAATCTTGTCATTTTGAATGAAAAAAAATCCCTAAAAAGTTGCAAATTTGATGTAGGAGCAAAGGAAAAAAGTGCAGATTTTTGCACTTTTCTGTGGTAGTGCTGCAGCACACTGGGCAGAATCTGGACAGCAAGCAGGATCACGATTTTCAGCCTTAAAAAGTCAATTTTTAGGCCCGTTTCAGCATATCCACTTGAGATATAATAAGCCCACTACTTAGGGTCCATCTTAGGAGCAATTTGGAGGAGATTAGAAGGAAGCCCAAGCCCAAAACAAAATAAAAGAGAAGATTAACCTAGATCAAAAGACAGATTTGTGGAGGCAGATTTGGGGAAGACTGGAACGTGAAAAATGGGCTGAACGTGAGAAGAGGAAGAGAGGCAAAAACGCAGCAGCTTTTGGAGAGGGAAAAATAGCATTCTTCATGGAGATTTGTTTGAATTTCCTTCTCCTTCTTATTTAAATTGCTCTTCTTCTTCTTCATTCTTTAGAATTCCATTATCCATTGTTAGATTATGTTAGGTTTAGGTTTATTTTTGTTAAACACTTTTGTTTATTTGAATTTCATTATGAACTAAATTTCTTAGGTTGGAATTGATTGATGAACCCTAAAGAGAATTAGTTTTTCACAAGCTTTAATGAATTCGATTTTTATGCTCAATCAATAGTTTGATATTTCTTGTCTATTTGCTTATGCTTGATCAACTTAGGTGAATTGTTTAGTTTAGTTTTAATTCTGAAAAGGTTAAAATTGAATGGAGGAATATTGATTGATAGGGGTTAACGATTCTTGAAATTGTTTTTGGTAATTGCATAGACATGTGTAATTACACCTTAAGGCCTAAACCGGAACATTAAAACATATTTCTTATTCTAATTTTACCTAGACATAGGAGTTAAATTGGATTAGGAATTAGAATCATTTAGGCTTGACGAAGTCACTTGAACAATTGGGTTTGCTTGCATAAAAAGTGCATTTATTATTGCAGTTTGCTGCAGCACAGCCACAGCACTGCTGCAGCATTTGTGAATTCTAAGACTTTTTAGGGGGATTCTTGATTTTCCAACCGTTTGTCTCCACATAGTTTCATCACTTTATTATTCTTGCATATTTTAGGAGTAATTTCAGTTACTTTAATCCATCACACTTACTTTCCATAATTAATTTAGAATTTATTTATTTAGTTTTGCATGATTTCACAATTTTAGTAGTTTAGTTTCATAAATCAAATCACCTCAATTTATCATTATTTTTATTTTCTTTAAACTATTTGTTAAACACCACTTTAAGTCACTAATCCTCGTGGGAACGATATCTTTCTTATCACTTTATTACTTGTTAGACTACGTGCACTTGCGTATCACAATTTCACACAACAATACAAAATTAATATTCTTAATTAATTTTCAATAATTTAATATTATTAACCAAAATATAATTAAATTCAAAAATTTTCAATTACCTTGTATTAGAGCGTTACATTTATATAGTGAGGTCATTTTTCAAGAAACTATCACAACAAGGTCATTTTCAAAAATCTAAAAAAGGGTTTTTTTAATAAAGATTAATAGTAGCTTATTTTTTTCAAGATCTTAGGGTTTTTTTTCTAAGAATTTTAATTGGTTTTTATTATTGTTTAGAGGCTTTTACAAAAAGTATTTGCTTAATTTTCCAATGTCACAACTTCGATTCATTTTAGGGTTATTTAAGTATTTAGTAGATTCATTATGTATGGGGTGTTTTTTAAGTCTTAGGTTTTTTCTTGGGTTTTAGGCTTTTTATTAAGAATTCGTGAGCGTAATAATAACTTAAATAAATAACATAATAATAACTTAAATAACCCTAAAATGAAGCGAATGTGGTTACATGGGCAAATTAAGGAGTTGTTTTTGTTTTTGTTTTTTTTTTGTAAAAGCCTCTAAATAATAATAATAAAAACTGTATAAATTCCCAGAAAAAATTCTAAGACCTTGGAAAAAAAAGAAGTTTTTTTTTCATTTTATTGAAAAATGACTTATTTTGTAATAATTTCTAGAAAACTGACCTCACTGTATATTTTAGTGGAAAATGAACTCGAAAGAAACACTAATACCTTTAGAAAAAGCCTTATAACCCAAAAAAAACCCTCATACGTTAAAGAACCTCAAAAAACAATTAAATTACCCAAAAACGAAGCAAATTTTGTTACAATGGTATATTTAAAAGTTTCTTGGTGTAAATGCTTCTGAACGGATAAACACCCAAAAACTCCTCCCTAAAAAATGATACATAAAAAACTAATAAATACTTAAATAATCCTAAAATGAACCGAATGTCGTTACATGGACAAATTAAGGTTTTTTTTTTTAGTAAAAGCCACTAAACAGTAATAAAACTCATACAATTCTTAGAGAAAACCGTAAGACATTGAAAAAAGTCAGCTAAATTTTATTTTTATTGTAAAATGATTCTATTTTTAAACATCTTGAAAAGTGACCTTGTTGTGTTAGTTTCTTGAAAAATGACATCATTAAATAAACTTGTGGAAAATAAACACTTAAAGAATCCTAAATACCTCTAGAAAAATCCCTAAGACCAAGAAAACCCTCAAACATGAAAAATACTCTAAACTCATTTTAAAATCCTTAAAAAAAAGGAATATCGTTACAATGTCAAATTATAAAGTTGCTTTGTGAAAAAGCTTCCAAACAACAATAAACACCCCCTTTTTGTGCAAAAAAAAATAAAAATAAAAATAAAAGCTCAAGAATTCCTAATAAAAAAGCCTAAAACCCAAGCAAAAACCTAAGACTTAAAAAACACCCCATACATAAAAGAATCTACTAAATACTTAAATAACCCTAAAATGAATTAACTGTTACATTGAAAAATTAAGCACATGCTTTTTGTAAAAGCCTCTAAACAATAATAAAAACGAATTAAATTCTTAGAATAAAATCTAAGATCTGAAAAAAGAAGAAACTATTATTATTCTTGATTGAAAATGACAATTTTTTTAGATTTTTGAAAATTACCTTATTGTGATAGTTTCTTGAAAAATGACCTCACTATATAAATTAATGGAAAATGAACTCTTAAGAAAACCTAAATATATCCTTAATATTTAAAAGGAGGGATATTTGAGAAACATTTTTAGACCATTATACCATTTTTAAAAACTTCAAATTACTATATATATGCCATTATATATACCCTTTTCAAATCAATAAATAGCTAAACATGCCATTACATAGTTATATTTCATCTTCCATTAAATGTTTATTTGCACTTTTTATTACAACTTTACCATTTTTATTAAAAAAAATACTACTATATCGTAATTATTCATTTCAATAAAAAGAAAACATGAATATTTTATTTTAAAATGCATGTGAATTGAAATTATATTTTTAATGAGTGAATAAACTAAAATTATATAAAAAGGGATAATAACATTTAGTAAATCTATAAAATATTATTTAATAAAAATAATATGTTTATTCAGCTTAAATTTATTATAATTCATAAAATAAAAAGAGATAAATTGTAACAACTCGTTACCAAGTAAGTGTATAAAAAAATTGGAAATTTGTATAATTCTCTCAAAATGATATTAATGAAGTTGAATTGATGAATTTGGTGAAAAACAATTTCGTTATCTTGCAAGGGTATTTTGGTAATTTATCCAAACCTCAATATTAAAACCACAAATATAATTTATATTTTTGGATGATGCTGATCGTCTCGTTATTACAATTCCAACGCAACTGACAATCATCGTTCTGAGTCCCAGTGAGTGAGTTATGATCATTTTTTGTAACGACCTGACAATAATTCTCACAATCAATCAGCCTCAATCCGCAACCTTCCCTTAATCAAAAACACATAAAAAATACAATATAATATCAATTATAAGTCAAAAACACAGCAGCCCAAGTTTCACACCAATCGGATCACTAAAAACTGGCTTTCTGCGTAATCGGGTAAAAACTTCTGAAAACCCAAAACTTCACTTTTACGCTTTCTAAAACAATTTTCTCAAAAAAGGATCATCTTAAACTCCCAAAAATTCTAGAAATAATAATATTAACAATCAGAATCAATTCGATCTAAAGAAAAATCACTTTTACCGAAAAAATATCTATTTTGGCTCTAACCGAAAATCCAACTCTCTCAAATTAAAATCGATATCTCCTAAGGTCCAAATTCATCCAAATGTTCCAGAATTATATTAAATAATATATTGAATTGAAATAGGTACGGTTTGAGCTTTAGATTTTCTAAAACCCCACTGTTAATTAAACCGTTAACTCACCTCGATTACGCTAAATAAACCAAGATAAACCAAGGTAATTTTCTGCCACAAACCAGACCTAAAACGATGATCTAAACAATTAAAAACTATACTAAAACAGTACCTAATGATATCACAAAGATCGAGGTTCAACGGCTCGACGAACGGGATAACCAAACGACGAAAACGGTTCGCTGTTTGGCGGTGCTGCCTCTTGCCGCGGCTGAATCGGGGCCTTTGGGTCTCGATTTGGTCATGGGTCAAAGTTTGGGGTGATCGATTTTGATGGGTTTTTAATTTGGTACAAGGTGGATCAAAATCTATTAGAGGTTTAGGCTTTGGGTTTGAGTTTGAGATCAAAAGAATTGGTTTCACCAATGGGTTCTTGAAAATCAAGAACTCATGAATTCAAATAAATTCCAGAATTTAAATAATATCAAAATCATTTCGAATCTTACCCAAAATGATAGAAAAAGTGAAGCAACGGCCTCAGATCTTACCTAGTTTCGACCACACTTAAAATTGATCACATATCAATCAAAATTGATGAAAAACACATCAATTCAAACCCTAGGGGGGGGGGGCGGTAGCGGCGTGAGGGTCCAAAGAGGAGAAGAAAATTACCGTACAATTGTAAACCAAACTCTCGACAACTCCTAACCCGATCACGTTTCGATTCGTCTTCCTACAAATCAAAGTTGACGAAAAATCATCAATCCTTCACCACGGGGGGCGGCTGCCAAGGAGGAGAAGATGTCCAAAAAACTCTAAAAATAATGAGGAGAGGTTCTTAGGTTAAAATCCTGTAACCTCATAATTACAAAACTGCCACTGACGTAAAACACTCATATCTTACTCTATAGAACTCAAAACGACGAGCCGTCAGTTGCGTTGGAAACATCGTAACGAGACGATCAACATCAAATGAAAATATTACGTAAAACTTGAACTTTTAATTTCGAGTTTTGAGAAGTTACCAAACTGACCCTACCGAAAGATCAAGTAATTAAAATTCTAATCAATCATTCAACCTTATTAATATTATTTGAGAAAATAATATTAATTAAAAAAAATTGTCCTACTTGGTAACGGGTTGTTATAATTATGGTCATCCAACAATGGCGCATTATCATTATCACCTATCGGATTAATTGCACGTCATCTTCTCTCTCTCCCAATTCATCATATCATTAGATAAATCACATGGAACTATGTTCTCATCTAATGGTGGGATGATTGTCGAGTTTCGAACATCATTGGGTACGTGGTTACTACTAGAAGCAGACGCAATATACGAATTGGATCATATATTCCTTTAACTAGTCACATCTCTTGGTACAGTTGATATATATAATGGAAGTAGGGATACATCTTCACCCATTAAGAAAAAATTTAAGTTGTCATCATCATTTATGTCGCATGGAGGAGAGTCCAATAATAACTTGTAAATGCACTTGATTTTGATAGTCAACACTAATGGATTAATTTTTGCAGCTGCATACACTCGACCTAGGAGATCTTCATATGTTATATCCTTAATTACTGCTATACCTCTCATCAAACCGCCTATATATGTGTTACCGTTAGCATCCCAATGTCTACCGTAACGAATAAATATTCTTACCATTGACATCCTATAAAACCAAAAAAAAAAAAAAAAAGTCTAAAAGAGGACAATTAAAGTGAAAAAAAATTAAGAAAAAAATCAATTTTGGTCCCAAATTCGGGCCAAATTTTGGAGCAAAATTCGGGGGGGGGGGGGGACCCAAAATTCAAGACACAATTCGGGGCAAAATTCAAAATTCGGGGAAGAATCTCAAAATTTGGGGCAACCAAGATTTTTTTAACTTTAAATAACTACATATGTCGGATTTGTAAATGATAACATATTTGAAACTAAAGGATAACTTATATTACCTTATGACAAGAATCAAAAGCTTGAAGGTTACTCGAGGCTATGTTGAAGTTTTGTGTTGGAGATTTGGAAGAGAGTGGAGAGTTTAGGGCTGGAGTTTTGGAAGAGATTGGAGAGAGTGTTGAAGTTTTGGGTTTTGAAAAAGATAAAAAAATTAAACATAGATGGATATATTAGAGTTTTAAGGATAAAGAGGTACTTTCAAACCAAAATGACATCACATAGGGTCAAAATAGTTTAAAATAAGAATGGAGGTCAATAACCCTTAATTGACAATTTTGGAGGTCAATTAAGCAAAAAACCCAAAACCCTTGAACCAAAGAAAAAAACCCTATGACAAAAAAAAAACTCACACATAAAGAATCTAATAAATACCTAAATAACCTTAAATTGAAGCGAATATGGTTACATGGGAAAATAAGAAGTTGCTTTTTGTAATAGCCTCTAAACAATAATAAAAACCCATTAAATTCCTAGAAAAAACCCTAAGACCTTGGAAAAAAAACAAGTTACTTTTAATTTTATTTAAAAATAACCTTATTTTTAAATATCTTGAAAAATGACCATGTTGTGATAGTCTCTTGAAAAATGACCTCTTTAGAAAAAGCCCTAAAACCAAAAACCCTAAAATACAATTAAATTACCCTAAAACGAAAAAAATATCATTACCAGGGCAAAATATCAAGTTGTTTTGTGAAAAAGCTTTTAAACAACCATGAACACCCAAGAATTCCTAAAACAAACGCTAAAACCCAAGAAAAAATCGTAAGACCCAAAAAAACAACCTATACATAAAAAAAACCTAATAATAATTTGAATAGCCCTAAAATGAATTGAATGTGGTTACATGAGAAAATTAAGGAGTTGCTTTTTGATAAAGACTCAAAACAATAATAAAAACCCATTAAATTCCTAGAACAAACTTGGAAAAAATAAGCTGCTTTTTTTTATTTAATTTAAAAATGACCAGATTTTAAAGTTTCTTAAAAAATGACCTCATTATATACATTAGTGGATAATGAATTCTTAAGAAACCCTAAATACCTCTAGAAAAAACACTAAGACCCAGAAAACTCTTAAACCTTAAAGAAAACGTAAAACACACTTAAATAACCCAAAAATGAATATCGTTACAAGCGAAAATTATAAAGTTGTTTTTGTGAAAAAGCCTCCAAACAACCATTAATATCATAGGATTTTTCTAGAAAAAAACCTAATACCGAAGATAAAAAATGGAAGACTAAAAAAACCTCAAACCTTAAAAAAATAATAAATGAAAGTTTAAGAATATAAGTACTATGATCTTTATAGTTTAGGGGTGGTTTGTGTAATTTTCTATTCATATATGTATATGTTTGATTTCCTAGTAAGAAGAAACGATTGAAGGTCTTGGCCTAGTTTGAGAGTTGTATAATTCTATGCTTAAAAAAAAAAAAAAGAATTGACTTGGTCTAAATATTTGATAGCAAAAATTGAAAGATCTGACTAAAATGAGGGTGTGGGGACAGGTTGTACCTAATATCCAGCTGTGAGCTTTAAATTGGTTAATTAGAATAATAATGACCTTCCTGCATTCGCATTGAAGAGATGTTGGCGTCTGCACGCCACGGTCAAATTGTTTATTTAAAATAAAATGACCGGGAGAAACGGTGAGATGGCTGACTTTTTCTTATTTATTTATTGAAGTTGACAGTGACAGGAAGTTGATCATTTAGAGGAGAGATGAAGAAACGATGGATGGTCAAGTATGAGTATGATGACCAAGCACTTTAATTGGTATGGTGATGGGTAGATTGGCTTTTAAGACAAGCCAAATCATTTCAAAAAATATCCAGGCCAAGGCCGAGAGCCTACTGCCAAAATATCAGGAATCAGAGACAGCCATGCTTCTGGTATAAACGACTTCACAACCGAAGAAGAAGCAGAGAGAGATGTTAGCCATGCAAACGCTGCTGCTATTTCTGGCTTTCTTCCACGCTAGACTTCTCACCACTCTTTCCTTAACTGACCCACGCGATTGTAAGCTTCCTCTCTGTCTGTTTGTCTCACCTTTTTTTTAAAATAATTTCATGTCCCACAGCAAAAAACAAACTCCTTCTGCTTCTGCTTCTGGGAAAAAGTTATAAAGTTAATTAATTAAAATATTAGAAATATGGAAAGTTGAGGTTTGAATGAATTGGTGCAGCTGTGGCACTCCAATCCTTGAAAGATCAATGGCAAAATACACCACCAAGCTGGGGAACATCAAATGATCCATGTGGAGGAGGAGGACCTCCCTGGGATGGAGTCACTTGCAACAATTCAAGAGTAACTGCATTGTAAAAATCCATCCCTCATTTCTCATTTCTCATTTATGCTACCTTCATTTCAATCACATAGTTTTTTTGGTTTTGTAGGAGACTCTCAACTATGGGCCTCAAAGGTCAGCTTGGCGGTGACATTGGAGCCCTTACTGAGCTCAGATCTTTGTGAGTTGCAATGCCAAACTCTCTCTCTCTCTCTCTTTCTCTCTCTTTTTACCTATGGATCTAATGTTTTTAATTTCAGGGACCTTTCATTCAATCGAGATCTCACCGGTTCTCTCTCTCCGGCACTCGGAGATTTGATGAATTTGAATATCTTGTAAGAGCAGCTAACCTACCTACCTAATTAGGAAACATAATCTTTTATGCTCTACCCCTCACTATTTTTTTTTTTTTTTTTTTTTTGTATTTTCAGGATCCTAGCCGGGTGTAGCTTTAGTGGTAATATTCCACAAGAATTGGGAAATCTTGCTGAGCTATCCTTCTTGTGAGATTTGACATTTCATAATTTATTGTGATCAACAAAACAAGCAAGAATTTTAAAAATAAAATTTTATCATCTATCTCAGGGCTTTAAATTCTAACAATTTCACCGGTACCATTCCTCCAACTTTGGGAAAACTCTCCAAACTCTATTGGTTAGATGTGGCAGATAATCAGTTGACAGGATCTATCCCAGTTTCAACTTCTAAAACACCGGGTTTAGACCTCCTTCTTAAGGCTAAGCATTTGTGAGTAGTGTGTTTTTTTTTCCCAAGCTACCAAATCTAGTGTAGATGTTTCTATATCCCATGTACGGGAAAACTAAAGCTTCACTTTGTGAATTGCAGTCATTTTAACAAAAACCAGTTGTCAGGTACAATTTCACCAAAACTTTTTAGCTCTGAGATGGTATTAATACACATGTAAGTCGATACCAACCCACAACTCTATTCCATAATTCTATTTTATTTTTGCTAGATCAAAACTTAGTCAATTTTTTTCATCAGATTATTTGACGGGAATAAACTTTCTGGGAGTATTCCGCCCACATTGGCTCTTGTTACCACCCTCGAAGTTCTGTGAGTGTCCATTGCTTTGAAGTGTACTAGACCTTTTTTTCGTGCAACATCGTCTCTCTTGACTTGAACTTACTGAAGTTGTTCAAATGTGTTACAGTCGACTTGATCGAAATTCTCTAACAGGAAATGTCCCATCAAATCTCAGCCACCTAACAAAAATCAGTGAATTGTGGGTATTCTTCTTTTTAAAATAATAATATGAATGATAATATTTCGTAGTTAATCCACTTACTTTTCCACCCACACTACTTTGTGTTCTTTCAGGAATTTAGCGTACAATAATCTAACAGGTCCACTACCAAACTTAACTGAAATGAGTTTACTGAGTTATGTGTAAGTATATGGCAAGAACATGCCGTTTCCATTATGATCTTATTGTACGAGTTCATTTAAATACTCTCGTCTTTCACAGGGACCTTAGTAATAACTCATTTGATTCATCAGAAGCTCCAGATTGGTTCTCAGTTCTACCATCTCTCACAACTCTGTAAGTCCTTAGGTCACTAGTGTAAACTTTTCAACACTTCTGATAAGTGAGAAATTGTTTGATGTCTAATGGGAAAATGTCTATGCCATGGCTCTAGGATTATTGAATCTGGATCAATGCGAGGATCTGTGCCACAAGGAGTCTTTAGCTTACCTCAGATACAACAAATGTAAGTAAGCTTTTATCGAAACAAAAAGGTTGGTAGAAAAAATGTCAATCTAATATCTTTATAATCATGTACAGAAAACTGAAGAACAATGGATTTAATAATACATTAAATATGGGTGACAGCATCAGCCAACAACTGCAGCTTGTTGATATGCAGAATAACGATATTTCCTCTGTTACACTTGGTAGATATACCAAAACTTTGATGTGAGAGAGATCCTTGCCATTTTTCTTAAATTTTTTTAGATTTAGATTTCATGTTGTACTTTGCTCTAACTATAATTCATTCATGTGATCGTCACGTGTTTTAGGCTGGTAGGAAATCCACTCTGTAACACTGAAACCCTGTCAAATACAAACTATTGCCAGCTTCAACAACAGCCAATGAAACCCTATTCCACCAGCCTTGTCAACTGTGGAACTAAGTCATGTCCTGATGATGAGAAGTTGAGCCCTCAGAGCTGCGAATGCGCCCATCCATATGAAGGGACTTTGTACTTTAGAGGACCTTCTTTTAGGGAATTGTCCAATGTCACTCTATTTCATTCACTGGAAATGAGCCTTTGGTCCAAACTAGACCTTACTCCTGGTTCAGTTTTTATTCAAAACCCTTTCTTCAATATTGATGACTATCTTCAGATGCAACTTGCACTTTTTCCACCAACCGGAAAATATTTCAATAGGTCGGAAATTCAGAGGATGGGGTTTGAATTGAGTAATCAAACTTACAAACCTCCCCCACATTTTGGGCCATATTATTTCATTGCATCTCCTTATAGTTTTCCAGGTAAATTTGATAATCATTCAACATAAAAAATTTATTTAGTTTCTATGCTTTAGCATTTGCAATGATGAGCTAATTATAAATGCATTAATGCTCAAGACGAGCATGCAAAGACTTCTATCAGCACTGGAGTGGTAGTTGGGATCGCTGTTGGTTGTGCCTTTCTCGTTCTAGGTCTCATTGGAGTTGGAATATATGCAATGCGACAGAAGAAACGTGCGGAAAAGGCCATTGAATTGAGTAAGCCATTCGGTAAGTGACAATGAAGTTTATAGTTGGTGGATTGAAGAAATTAAATACTGGCCACTAATTTCATACTTACTCCAGCTTCCTGGGCACCAAGTGGAAACGATAGCGGAGGTGCACCACAGTTAAAGGGAGCGAGATGGTTTTCTTATGATGAACTTAAAAGGTGCACAAGTAACTTCTCTACGAGAAATGAGATAGGATCTGGAGGGTATGGTAAGGTAAGTGTGTACAAATTTGCTATCTCCAACTTTCTTTCTTATTCTTTTTAAGGTATGCTTTCTTTCATTGCTATTTGGTATTGACTGTCATTATCCTCGATAGGTCTATAGGGGAATTCTTGTGGATGGACAAGTGATTGCAATTAAAAGAGCTCAACAAGGATCAATGCAAGGTGGCGTTGAGTTCAAGACAGAAATAGAACTGCTTTCACGAGTTCATCACAAGAATCTCGTTGGCCTCGTAGGATTTTGTTTTGAACAAGGAGAACAGATGCTTGTTTATGAATTCATGCCTAATGGAACACTTAGAGAGAGCCTATCTGGTAAGTGCTTAGCCCATCTTATGTATAAAAAGTGAAAGTAATTCCCTTGGTAAGGTTGTCAAATGTAATTGAAAGTAATTACAAATTCAGGGAAATCTGGTATTAATCTTGATTGGAAAAGAAGGCTTCGTATTGCACTTGGCTCTGCTCGGGGATTGACTTACTTACACGAGCTTGCAAATCCTCCCATAATCCATAGAGATGTAAAGTCCACCAATATTCTTTTGGATGAACATTTAAATGCAAAGGTTGCAGATTTTGGATTGTCTAAGCTCGTGTCCGACAGTGAGAAGGGACATGTTTCTACACAAGTTAAAGGCACACTGGTAAGTGGTTTCTCTTTTGTTCTACTTGTTGTTTCGATCTAGTTCAATCATTGATCATGGTTCATCTGCAGGGCTATTTGGATCCCGAATATTACATGACTCAACAATTAAGTGATAAGAGTGATGTATACAGCTTCGGAGTAGTTATGCTAGAACTAATAACTGCTAAGCTACCGATTGAGAAAGGGAAATACATAGTTCGTGAGGTGCGTACATTGATGATGAATAAACGTGACGATATTGATGAATACTATGGGTTGAAGGATATTATGGATGCAAACATTATAAACAATGCTCCAAACATGATTGGGTTTGGAAGGTACTTGGAGTTGGCGATGCAATGCGTTGAAGAAACAGCTGCAGATCGTCCGACGATGAGTGATGTGGTTAAGGCAATTGAGAACATTTTGGTTAATGATGGAATAAATACCAACTCAACATCTGCAGCCTCATCTGCCACAGACTTTGGCACTTCAAAAGCCGCTCCTAGACATCCTTACAATGATGCTGCTGCTGCTATACCAAGAAAGGATAATATCAATGACAGTAATTCTTTTGATTATAGTGGTGGATACACTCTTTCAACAAAAGTGGAACCCAAGTAGAAATCTTTTTTCGGTTTTTAAATTGTAGAAATGTAAATTATTTCATTTTCATTTTCAAGTTATTGATAACACATTTTTTAGTCTGGATTGTCTGTCACTGTTCTGTTGCTTGCATTATTGTAATTACAAAACAATTAGATAATTTTTTTTTAAAAATATAATTAGGCTTGCTTGCCGCTTGTCATTGTGAGGACCCCACACTTGGAATTTGGAAACATACGTGTTAAAATCTCAGGCCCTATTTTGGTAATCGCAATCGTAATCGCAATCGTATACCACCGCCAAGCCAAAATACACGTCAAAAATTTAGAAGAGAGAGTAAAGAAAGAGATTACATTTACGGCGGGTGGGTCGGTCGGTGTCTATTTAGCCTCACAATCACAACGCAGGTGGTGTGGAGATTGTTTTTTTTTTTTTAAAACAAGTTTTGCGAATTTGGCGCGAAATGGATCCGGAGGCAGCAGGAGAAACACAACGTTGGGCGAAGATTGTAGCCAGTTGCTTGATTGGAGGGGTAGTGATCGGTACATCGCTTCTGGGGCTGGGATTACTTCTTCCTCAACAGCCTCCGTTGAAGATTTGGCGAAGGAAAAAAAAGCCCATTCGCGTTTATATGGATGGATGCTTTGACATGATGCACTACGGCCATTGTAACGCCCTCCGTCAGGCTCGAGCTCTTGGCGACCAATTGGTTGTCGGCGTCGTTAGCGATTCTGAAATAATTGCCAACAAAGGTCCTCCTGTCACTCCTCTTAACGAAAGGTCCGTTTTTGTAAATTACGTACTCTCTGTCCTGTCCTGTCCGTATTGGTTTAGATGAAACTCGTTTACAGGATGATTATGGTGAATGCTGTTAAATGGGTCGACGAGGTTATTCCTGACGCGCCCTATGCCATAACTGAAGATTTCATGAGAAAGCTATTTGACGAGTACAATATTGATTATATCATTCATGGAGATGATCCCTGTGTTCTCCCTGATGGAACTGATGCTTATGCTCTAGCTAAGAAGGCAGGTCGCTACAAGCAGATCAAGCGCACTGAAGGAGTTTCCAGCACGGATATTGTAGGTTCGTATTTCATAATCATAATCCTTTTTCAAAAATCAATAATCAGACTCAAAATACCCTAAGGTCTTGTTCGTTTATGCGATGGTTATAAAAATGTGCCATGGCTAGTCTATAACTGGTTGCTAGATGTAACTATTATATGACAAATATGATGTATTAAATGTGTTTTTAGCTCGAAGTCGACTTGAAAGAAATTTCTTAACAACATATCCAGTTATTCAAAAAAAATCATTTGCCCTTCCTCCACAGTTTTCACCTACTTAAAACATCAGGTATTTTTGTTTGGTCTTTATCTGTGTCACAACATGTTCGAGGCAATTGTTTTCCAAAATTCGTTGTGAGCTACCAGAATACTTCCTTCTACTGCAAGTTGATTTTCGAGGAAAGAATTCTATGGAATCTCAAACTTGGATTGGGGTTCTCCCAAAATTATTCTACCAGTGTTTTTAGTTGCTAGTCCAATTCTTCACCCTATATCAAAGTCGTATTCAAACCTACATTCTTCCCTTGAAAATCAATTTTGCACATTTCAGACTATGGACATGAAAAGGTCTATATTTTCATAAGAAACAAGTAACTTCATTAAAACAAAAGAGAGAAAATGAAACGGGTGATAAGGCATAACCCAAGAACTTAAAAAATAATTATAATTGCAGAAAAAAAAAGTGGTAGAGGCGTAGAGCTCCAAAGGGGGACTTTAACGTGATGGAAATCTTGAAGTAGCATTCTTTGCAATGCTGTTGAAGATTCTGTTATTCCTTTCCATCCAAATCTCCTAAACAATAATTTCGATGGCATTCTCCCAAATAACCTTTGCTTTATTTTGTAATCAGTAGAAAAAACCGTCATTGCTCTATTCTTTTCCATTGTCAATTCTCTAGCAAAATTTAGGCCAAGCTCGTAACTACTTTTGATATGAAAAGGGTTCTTCATCAAGATTTTATGATCAACAATCCTCCTTTTTGGATGGTAGTTTATTGCTCGGTAAAAGGAAAATACTTTTGGACAGCGCCACAACGTTACATTACCTCTTATTTGAGTACTTTTTTGTAGGTTCTTAAAGAGAGTGTGGATCATTTTTCTAATTTTATTTATCAATGAAATTGATTCTGGCCAAGAAAAAGAAATTGATTCTGGCCAAGAAAAAGCTCTAGTGTTGTGGACTGTTGATCTTAAGGTTTAACATATATATTTGGTCTACTATCAATTCAAATATTAACTATCATTTTTTCCTACTCTCAAGTCATTACTGACTATACAACAAACTATCTGTATGTATGTACTTATTTCTATACTTTTTGCTAATAAAATGTTTCTCACTTCTGTTTGCATTTTATTCTCACTCCAGGAATACTTGTTATTGAAGTCAGAATTGCATGCTGCTTCTTGATTGTTTCATCCTGTTTGATTATAGTTTTTTTGCAATATCATGTATAGGTCGGATGCTGCTCTGTGTAAGAGAGAGATCAAGTAGTGACAATCAGAGTCATTCTTCATTACAAAGGCAGTTTAGTCATGGACATAGCCAAAAATTTGAAGATGGCGGATCTGGAAGTGGAACTCGCGTATCTCATTTCCTGCCAACTTCTCGGAGAATTGTTCAATTCTCCAATGGGAAGGTTTGTATGATAATCTTTCTGCGTGCTAGTTGTTTGAAACCAACAAGGAACTGTCATTGTTGTTTCCCCCTGAATCTCCATTGTTCTTATATCAACTGTGGCTATTTAAATTCATGGTCAACTTTGAGCTCCCTTTAATCAGCATAAAGTTGTCATATAAAATGCTAAAATGCTCTATGATGATAGCTTTTAATCAGCATTAATTAATGAATCTTTTTATTAAAAAAAGAAAAGAAAAAGTGATTCAAGTGCGAATTATTGCTGCAAAATCAGCTAATTTAATGGAGTATTTTCAAACAAAAAAAATCTTAGATTGCTCCTCGACTTCCTCTATTTCTCTCTGTATCAGTTCTTTCCTTGCAACTTGTGGGATTGCTGTACTTTATCATTGCTTTTTTGGATAGTTGGGGGCTAATAATTATTTATTTTTTGTTTTAATGTTTTTAAAAAATAAGATTGTTTATTATCTACTTCTCTGTATTGTAATCTATCGTCTAAAAAACAGTCATAAAATTAGAATCAAAATTGAAAAAAGTAATCATAAGACCTGTTTTTTGTTTTCTAATTTTTAAGCGCCTTGAAAAGGTAGAAAGTAAAACAAAGAAATTATCAGTAAATAATCTTATCTTTTATAAACAGAAAACTGGAAAACAAAATTGTTATCCAATGGGGTCTAAAAGATTTCTAGCTATGTTTTTCTTTTACTTTGAGGAAATGAACAGGTTGAAGACTTTCCAGATTTCCGGCCCATTTATGTATTATGGCATCATCATTGAAATGGGGATTTTTCCCCTCTTTATAAATAATTAGTTTCTATTATTAGGATTCATCCTCTATGCAGCCACTCTTTGGGAATATAGAGTAATGACCTCTTCTTAGAATAGGATTTAGATTTCTCATTTGTCATTTTTTAGCTTTTCTATATTTGTATTTATTTTTTTTATGATCAAAATAATTATTGATATCAAGGGTGGTGGTAGACTTACTCTAACGCTGTCAGTTCTTGGTTGTATTTCCAATTATTTCTTCTCTATTTAAGATCCCAACCAATCTGCTACCTTGCTGGAAACGATCTTGGGAGACTATATATGGAAGGGTGTTGATAATAATAATAATAATACTGGTGGCCGTCTTGTTAATCGAAAGTGGGTTTCCCTTCCTCATTCTATTGGGGTTTGGGGTTAGGTTAGGTAGTTTGAGGAGCAAAAATACTTCTTTGTTGCTAAAATGGCTGTTGCATTTCACCCATGACGAGAGTATTCTTTGGAGAGAAGTTATTACAACTAAATATTGTGTGGTCAATCAGGCTAGGTTATAAAGAACACCTTAGAGAAAACTGATAGGCCCTTGTTTAACCGAGTCTACAGTAGGAAGAAGAAAACAAGTGTAGCAGGGGAGAATTCCCATGTTTAGAAAATGTTGAGTCATAGTTGTTTAAGGCGTATGTATCTATGTAATTAGCTAACATGAGGAATGAGAATAGTAGCTAGAGAGGATAATCTTGTTATTTGGAAATATCTTGTGAAGAGGAGAGCACGGGACTCTTGAACTTCCCATTGAGTCTTGTAATTCCAGTTAAATTCTTATCAATGGTATCACAATAGTCGATTTTGGGGATCAAATGACGAAAAAAATTATATGAACTTATGTCATGGTTGTTGAGAAAACTTCTGGAGTACAAAGTGCACTAGATGTGGGTATGGCTCAGATCAGAGAAGAGATGCAGCAATCTATAGCCAAAGAAATTTCAAAGGCGAGGAAATTCTTTGAAGCTCGAGTTTCGAAAGATATGGAGGCGGTGATGCAGCGGGTTGAGATGATGTTTAGGAGGTTGGAAGCCGGTGGAAATATCGTTCCAAGGAGAATCGCAAGTGGGACATTAGGAGAAGGTTAAAGAAAACACACAGATAAAACAAAATGTTCCTGGGGTCACCGTGAATGATGAAGGTGATAGTGGTGGAACATCGGGAGTGGCTGGAACAATCATATGATCCGGGGAAACCAAGGAAGTTGGAAATGCCAATATTTGAGGGAGAAGATCCCAATGGTTGGCTTCTTACTTTTTCGTTAATTGTGTGTCTAAAAAAGAGAAAATGAAGCCTTCCTTCTTTGTTTGGAAGGAGATGCTTTGGCTTGGCATCAATGGGTAGAGGGACGTCGTCCGATTAAAGGATGGGAAGAATTCTGGCGCCTGTTATTAGAACGTTTTCCTTCATCACAAGAAGGAACGTCGTGCGAAAAGCTTTTCGCATTGAAGCTAGAGTCATCGGTGAAGGAATTTTGGCATCGGTTTGAGCTTTTGGCGGCGCCTCTTTCTAAAGATGTTTTAGAGGGCCTTTTCGTAAATGGGCTTAAACCCAGGTTGGGGCTGAAATGCGAAAATTTAGACCACAAGGCTTGGGTGAAAAGAGTGAAACAACATAGCTCATAGATGATTGTACCCTGGACCACCAGCCCATTAAAAATAAAGAGCCCAACCTTAATTTTAGCACTAACCCTAGATCTATTTCATCAGGGAGTGGGTTAACACATTCGATCTCTTTTCCTCTAGCCAAAGGTACCATAGTTAACATGAAAACCTCCAATTCCAGAGATGGAGTAGTTCCCCCTTTTCAAAAATTGACAGAGGTTGAATTACAGACGAAGGAGGAGAGAGGATTATGCTTCTAGTGTGACAAAAAGTTTGCTCCAGGTCACCTTTGTAAGAAACGTGAATTGCATGTGCTCTTGGTCGGAGAAGATGACGAGCAAGGAGAGCCAACTGAAAAACGGGAGGGAAATACAGCTATCAACGAGGATAGTATCCCTGAACAGGCTCACGAGATGGCTGAATTGTCGTTGAGTTCGATGGTCGGATTGAGCTCGCTGAAAACAATGAAAATTCCAGGTTTAATTGGTGAACATGAAGTTGTGGTTCTATTGGATAGCGGGGCTACCCGTAACTTCATTTCTACTAAGTTGATTGATGAGTTATGCTTTCCTTAGACGTTACTTCTTCGTATGGTGTGATGATGGGAATATGAGGTGCCGTCCAGAACAACTGGAATTTGTAGAGAAGTTGTTTCCAATAGTGACATAATGGGCATTTTTTGCCATTACCCTTGGGTAGCTCGGATGTTATTTTGTGTTTTCAGTGGCTTGGTTCGTTAGGAGATGTGTTGGTTAATTGGGGAGTCTCCACTATGAAATTTAAAATCAACAATTACCTAGTTGAGCTTCGAGGCGATCCTAGTTTACATACATCTGAGGTTTCCCTCAAATCTATGATGAAAACTATCGAAAAGAGGGACAAGGAATTCTCGTCGAGTTAAACTCGGTTGAATCAATTGAATCTTCTAATATCAGTTCTCATTTGAACTCATTACCATCACAGATTCTGGAAGTCATGCAGTCCGCTTCCAAGGTTTTTGAACCACTTCTCGCCTTCCCGGTCTTCCTACGGTTCGGCCAATAGATCATGCCATTGAATTGTTGCTAGGAACTCAGCCCATTAATGTTCGTCCTTACCAGGTTATCCACAATTTCAGAAAGATGAGATGGAAAAACTGGTTCGTAAAATGTTGTTAGCTGGATTAATTCAACCAAGTGTTTTAGTCCTTACTCCGGTTTCGGTTTTGCTAGTTCGCAAGGAACATCAAAGTTGGAGGTTTTGTATTGACTATCGTGCTTTAAATAAAGCTACGGTCCCGACAAATTCCCAATTTCAATGGTGGATGAACTCTTAGACGAATTGCCCGGAGCCATGGTTTTCTCTAAAATTGATTTACGCTCGGGGTATCACCAAATCCGACTTAAGGTTGATGATGTGGGAAAGTCTCCTTAAGAACTCATGAAGGACATTACAAATTTCAGGTTATGCCTTTAGCCTAATATCTTAAGCTTTGGGTCTAGTGGTGGTTTAATACAAAACATAAACAAAGAAAGTTACAAGATGAGTGAGAAATCCTCAAATTACAAGAGAAGTATACACGAAGAATTAAAGAAAATAATCCCAAAGCACATACTTGGCTCTAAAAGAGAAGCCAAAATCTAAATCTTTCACCTTTTTCCAAGAAAAAAAATAAGAATCTGCTACCAAATCACACGCAAGATCTATTTTTTTTTTATTCCTAAGAAAAAGGAACAAGTGAAATTTTGAGAGATTTAGAAATTTTATTGTGCTTGCTAGGAAGCAAATCCATCTAAATCAGAACCAAGATGTTAGGAAGTGGAATTTTGAGAGATTTAGAAATTTTCCTGTGCGAATCCCTACAGTTTGCAATCATAAAATAATAGTATTTTTCATCTAAAGCTCTACCGTTCAATTTGGAGAGGAAAAGTCCCAAAAATGTTTTTTTTAACTAAGAAACAATTTCATTGATAATATGAAATGTACAAAAAAAACAGCCCTCAAAGGTTACAAAAAAAACTAGACCAATTGAGGGCAATATGAGAAGGATTATAGTTACAAAAATCCTTTACAAGGGAGCTCCAAAGAGAAGCAAACCACACCACTTTCTCCCACAGACTACTCACAGAAGAAGAGATGAAATGAGAATTAAAAATACGACTGTTACGTTCCCACCAAATCAACCAACAAATGGCACGAAAAGCATTGCTCCAAATAATATTAGGCTTCCCTTTAAAGTTTTGACCACATAGCAGACCATGGAGAGCATCAAAAGCAAATTTATGGAGGGGCCCTTGCACATTGAAGATTTTGAGAAGCTTGTGCCACAACCCTGAAGTAAAGGAGCAATGCACAAAAACGTGGCCCGCGCTCTCACTATCATTAAGGCAGAGAGTGCACACATTCGGGGAAATAGCCATAGAGGGATATCTTCTTTGTAACTTATCATTTGTATTTAAGCCTCCCTTAAAGAGAGTCCATAACAGCACCTTCACCTTAATCGGATATCTTGCGCACCAAAGAGCTTTATAGAGGTCTTCCGGGAAGGCATGATTGTTAGAAGAAAGGGACAACATAGCATTTTTGCAAGAGAATTCATTGCCTACCCCTTTCCACGACCTCAAATCCAGAGAATTGCCTATAACACCACCATTCAAAGTGGACAGCAAACAAACAAACTCATCCACTTCCTCATCCTTTAAGTTCCTCCTAAACAACGAAATTCCAAAAATTAACATTAGAATCCCAAACCTCGAGAACCGAACTCTCCTTAGATCTTGACAGTCTATGTAATCTGGGAAAAACAGCACTAAGAGTAGCATTTGTAATCCACGGATGATCCCAAAAAGAAATCATTGTTCCATTCCCCACAGCAAAGGACGTAAAGCATTCATCAGCTCATCAAGTTTCGCTATTTTTTTCCCAGGGGCTACGGTTAGAACAATAATTATTAGAACGCACCGTCTAGCCTAAAGCAGAATCTCCATGTAAGGCAACAATCACCTTGTGCCACAAAGACCTTTCCTCCTTCGGAAATCTCCAAAGCCATTTCAAGAGAAGAGAAATGTTGCGATTCACGATATTCTCAAAAGCAAGGGCCCCCACATGCCAACGGATTGGCCACCTCTTCCCATTTAATAAGGTTGGTGCCCCCATTCCCCTCAGTGCCTTTCCAAAAGAAATTTCGCAAGATTTTATCTACTCATTGGCAATGCCCTTCGGAATAGAGAAAACCGAAAGGTAATAGGTCGGCATACAACTAAGCACGATTGAACAAACGTTAATCTCCCTCCTTTAGACACGACCAACTTCTTCCATTTACAGAGTCTTCTTTGAATACGCTCCATAACAGGCTCCCAAAAACTTCTTAGTTGGGGGTTACCCCCAAGAGGAAGCCCCAAATAAGAGAGGGAGAGTTGAAACCTTACAATTAAGCCAGGAAGCAGCTATAGAACACTCACCCATATTCAGATTGACCCCAGCGAGGAAGGACTTTTCAAGATTGAAATTCAATCCAGACATTTTTTCAAACTAGTGAATCACAGAAAGGAGATTAGAGATCTTTTCTTTATCATACGGTGAGAAAAGTAACGTGTCATCCGCAAACAAAAGATGATTCACCTTGAATCTGTTCCTTCCCAACACAGCACCTTCAATAATCCCAACATCCTAAGCACTGGATAGTAATCTACTAAGGGAATCAGCCACCAAGATAAACAAAAAAAGAGAGAAAGGATCTCCTTGCCGAACACCCCGAGACGCGAAGAATTTACCTCGAGGTTTGCCGTTAATAATAATAGAGAAATTAACAGAAGACAAACACCCTTTAATCCAGTTTCTCCACCTCTGCCCAAACCCTTTACTGGCCATAATAGCATCCAAGTAATCCCAATCAACACAGTCATAAGCTTTTTCAACATCCAGCTTAATGACCATGCCTTTGAACTTCTTTATCCTCCATTCTTCAATAATTTCATTAGCCACCAATATAGAATCAACAATTTGTCTACCACCAATGAACGCATTTTGGAAAATGGAAGTAGTTTTCTGAAGAACAGTTTTTAGCCTATCTGCCAAAACTTGGATAAAATCTTGTAGGGCCCCGTAGTTAAGCTGATCGGACGAAAATCTTTGATTTTCTGAGCATCCACTTTCTTAGGACCCAAAGAAATGAAAGTATTGTTAGTGATAGCATTAACAATGCCCTTCTAAAAAAACTCATGGAACATAGCCAAAACATTAGACTTAATTATGTTCCATGAATTTTTAAAGAACTCCGCAGTAAATCCATCAAGCCACGGAGCTTTATTACAACCCAAAGCATTAATGGCTTCAAAAATTTCCTCCTTAGAGAAAGGGCGTTCCAGCCAATCTTTATCTGCAGCATCAATAGGATCCCAACACAGATTGTCAGGGATCAGTCTGTCTCCCTCTTTTTTAGAGTACAACCCCTTATAGAAAGACAAAAATTCCCGCTCGATATCGTCATCGGACACCAAAATTCTACCATCAGAAGAACAAACTTCAGAGATGAGAGATTTATTTCTCTTCCCATTCATATAATTATGGAAAAAAGCTGAATTTAAATCACCCTCTCTCAACCACTGAGCCTTGCATTTTTGACGCCACATAACCTCCTCTTTCGCTGTGATGTCAAGAAGCTCCATTCTCAACGACACTCTAGCTTTACATTGAGCTTCTGATAATCCTGAAATTTCCTCCAACCCATCTAAATAAGACAGATCTTCATGATCTGACGTTTTTTTGTTTGGACATGACCAAACACTTCAATATTGCAGCCTTTCAACTCAGTCTTCAACAAATTTAACTTACCTATAAGAGAGTAACCTGGCCACCCCTGCACAATAAACGAGTCCCACCACACTTTAACCGAGGATTTGAAAGAGGGATGCGAAAGCCACATATTCCGAAAACGGAAAGGAATAGGACCCCATTTAATACCACCAGACTGCATCAAAATAGGAAAGTGATCAGACGTCATGCGATCCAACCTCTCCACCTTAGCATCATTAAACAACCGAATCCAGTCTCCAGAGAAAAGAAATCAATCAATTAGAGATAAGGAGGGCATGCTTCCCATTCTTGACCACGTAAATAAACCATTGGCCAGAGGAATCTCAGTGAGAGAAAAAGAATCTATAAATTTGTTGAAAAGTTTCATGCTTCTAGTCTGCCTATTCCCCGGAGATCTCTCATAGAACCACCTTGTTACATTAAAGTCGCCACCAAGGAGCCAAGGACCAGAACATAACCCCCCAGGTCATTAAGCTCCTGCCAAAACTGAGGCCTATCCGAAGGAGACGCTGGCCCGTAAATACCCGAAATCCAAACTTTGGTAGTGTCTGCCAACTGCATAAGGATGGAAAGAGAGAAAGCCCCTGCAAAAACATCCAAAACAGCGAAATTTGGGTCGTTCCACATAATAATAATACCCCCTGAAGCACCAATGGCGTCCAAAGACGACCAAGCTAAATGCCTGGAGCTCCAAATCGACTCAATTAACCGAATATCTACATTAGATAATTTGGACTCTTGGAGAATAGCATAGTCGGGATTAGAAGATTTAATGAGACCTTTAACAAGATTTCTCTTCTCCGGGTTCCCGAGACCCCTGACGTTCCAATTGAGAATCCTCATCCACAACCAGAAGATCCCGCTTGCTTCTGAGAGCAGGGAACTCGGTCATAGTTAACCGAAGAATTCAAATTTGCTAATTCCCTATTGCTTGGTGGCTTTTTCTGCTTTAAACCTTTCTTTGTCACCCGCTTACTCACATCAGGAATAACTTTCAATTTCAGAGCGTTAAACCAATCCCCCAGCTTCATCTTGAACGAACTTGTCTCGTTAAAAACCTCCCCCTGGCCATTTATAAACAGCTCATCCATGTTCTGTAACCCCAAACCCAACTCCTCCACCATAAGAGAGTCTACAACAGGAACATCAGGAACATCACCAAGAAAGTCAGTCTCCGGAATCGAGGCCACCTGAAAATCCCCGTGAATCTCAGCCAAGGGAAGAATTAGACCCTCATCGATCCACTCCATCCTCTCCATATCTTGAGGAAGATAACAATCAACCTTAGGGGTTTCACTCGCAATGCTGGAAAAAGGGAAATCAATGGACCCATTAAACTCGGAATCAGGATTCCTTGGAGACGAAACTGTTCGAGAAATTAAGTCTCTCAAATGGCGTTCTCTTCAAAAGAGAAGAAGGTTGATCATCCACCGTTTGAAGCTTCTGACAAACATTACTTCCCACCGCTTGATTCAACACCTCACCCTTAAACCCCACTTGGACTTCTGCTTCTAGAACATCTTTCACGCAAAAGGTCCCATTTAAAGAAGGGCTAAATTGGGCTTCCTGAAATAAAAGGCCCACTGAATTAATCAAAGAGGCCTCTCCATCACTCAGCGTGTTTTTTCCAGCCCGACCCGCTTTTGAAACACCCTGGCCCGAACCACCTAAATTCAAAACTCTCTCCTTTTTCTGATCTTTGTCCTTTCCCTTTCCTGTCGCCGAACTATCGTGATGTCTAATCCCATGGGGACTCGCAAAAAGCTTTCTCACCGGAGCTTTTCCAAACGAAACCTCTTCCCTCGCCGGAGCAGAAAATTGTTTAGCCACGCGATTAGGCTCGACGAAGAAGACTCCGGAATCCAAAGCAGGGAGATTCCCTTTCGAGTTCTCGGTGATAAGAAAAGCTTCTTCATCTTCTTTAGAAAAGGTGCCCTGGATTTTTGTAACCCAGTTTAGCAAATACCTAACCATGTAATGAGTAGTAATTTGCACTTGGAAACTGGGTCTTCAATGGACACTTCAGCAGGAATAAATCCCAAATAATTAGTCTTCACTTTTATGTTCGCCTCCAGCAATTCTGCCAAATTAGAAGACTTGGACGAGATGTCTAAGAAACCTCCGCACAAGTCACCAACCTTCTTGAAAGTTTCATAATTCCACATATGGAGTGGGATGTTTCTAACCTTCAACCAACCTCCAAACGAATGTATCATATTCATTCTAGCGTGAAGCACAGGGTTCCAGGTTTCAAACATAGCCTGGATGTTTTCTAAACAGACCCAACCTTTTGTAGAACAGAGTCGTTGGGCATGCTCCTTGCTCTCGCGGGTTAACAACGCACGATTGGGGTGGAAAGGATTCAGAATGCTGAAATTACTCACCTTTTTAAGAAGCATTGAATAAATATCTGACCAATTCTGGTGGAAGAACCAACGAGTTAACACTATCGTTCTTTCCCAATCAATGCACTGGGTCCCAACACCTCCATCAGTAATAAAGTCTTCATTACAGCAGGAGGGATCCTTTCTTCGTACCCTCATTAATCACCTTCTTATCATTATGCTTTAAAGCTTCCAAAAAAGAAGTGGAAGGATCTACTTCTCGTTGACGAAACGCTATTTTGTCTTGAAGTACACTAGCGGGAAAGTCCTCGATAAGGTTAAGGAACAAAGTCCAACCCTCCTTATTCGGAGGAATAATAATGCTCCCTTTCTTACCATTATTGTCAACTCTGAAAATCTTAGCCAAATATCCCCTTTTATTATGCCTACTTTCAATCCACAACGTGAACTCTTCACATCTGAGCTGTTTAAAAAACTTCAAACCTTTGGAATTCTCCAAAAGCTTCTGCATATTCCTTTGAATCCATTGAAGTGAGCCAAACTAAAGAGAGAGAAAAGGATGAGCCTTTTCTAGCTTCTGAGATGAAAACTTTTGATCCATTAGAAGTTGGATCGAAATTGATGGAAAAGGTTTTGCTCTCGATTTGAATGGACCTTTTTGAGTAAAACTTCCCCGTCATATCCAAAAAAATCAAAGAAAAGAAAGAAGAAAAAAAAACGGATTCCCCCGCCGACGTGAAAGACGCCGACGGGAGAGAAAACAGTGAAGAAACAGGACCGGAACAGTAAGCTAGGTACCCTTTTTACTCATACCGATGTAGAAGACACCGGAAGAGGGGATTAAAGAAGCACCTCGTAAATCGTGTCAGAGAGAACTTTCAGGAAGAGAGAAACCATGAACAATTGTATTTTTCAAAAATGTCCCAAAAATGTTTGAATTCTTTATTTTGACAATCACTTTCACAAGCGTCAACACTATGGATACAATTTAGAAATGAAACCCTTTCATCAATATTTCCCTCCTTTGATTTCAGGGTGATTTATGTCGACTATGCACTCAATTTTGGGGTTTGTACTCAATTTTTCTTGAGGATATCTCATCCTCTTTCTTGTAAATATCTCATTTTATTAATATTTTAGCTATGAATTCATCTATAAAAGAAAATTCCCTTCGAAGGTGTGTTCTCTGGAAAAGAGGTGGGAAAGATCTCATCACCTGTGTTTGAGATGCCCCACTCATCCTCTGTTGGTGGGATCTAGAGAGAATTGGAGACCATCTTGATCTACTCTAACCCCAGGTGTTAAATGAATCCATTTCCATGGTCATAGCAAAACTCTTTGGGCTAATGCTATTGGGAGATACTTTCAAAGGGAAGAAAGGAGATAAATTAAATACCTTTCTTTAGTCTGTAGTATATAGGTGTCTAGATGGACCGCCTCTGAGAAGTCTTTTATGATTATACCTTTTTTAATTACCCACCAATTGGAGGATTTTAAGTAACCTCCTTGGTTTCTGTGGAGGAATGTGTTATTTTGATAGGGCATTGTATTAATAATTCATATTTTTATAAGATTTCATTTCTTATCCCAAATTCACAATTCACACAAAAAAAAATATTGGATTCTTAAAGATGCATCCTCAGCACCTTGGGTATGTTTTGATTTCTATACTAGGGAGAAAATATGGGCCTCGATTCTGATTTGTTTAGGCTCTTTCTTATTTCTTCATCCTTGCCTTGTCCGGTTAAGTGAAAAAAATTTGGTTGGTTTATTGTATATTCTCTTTCTTCCTTCCTTTGTATTATTCATTTTCTTCATGGATTGGGCTTGTGAGCATTTTCTTTCATATATATATATATATATATATATATATATATATATAGGGGCAATTACATATTTTTGCATACTAATTACTTGAATGTTTGAACTTTTTCAAAAATTACTCAAATAGCATAATTATAGTTCAATATATTGAACCGTAGTTCAATATATTGAACCGTAGTTCAATAATTTATTGAACTAAAAAAATTAATTTTTTTAACAAATTCATTGAAAATAATAATAAAAAACGATCAAATAGTTCAATAAATTATTGACCTTGAACTTAAAAAACCAAAAACAAACAAATTCGTTAAAAATACCTATGAAAAATAGTTCAATAATTAATTGAATTATAGTTCAATAATTTATTGAACTATAATTATGCTATTTGAGTAATTTTTAAAAAGTTATGACATTTTAGTAATTAGTATGCAGATTTATGTTATATGAGACAAATTCTCATATATATATATATATATATATATATATATATATATATATATATATGTTGTAGCTCCCTTCTCTTTGTATGAAATGTTAGTACTTGATGATAATCTCTCACCATGGGTCGGATAAAAATTGTTCTCTATCTGTCTTGCTTGTGGCTACAGGGCCCGGGACCAGATGCTCGCATTATTTATATCGATGGTGCTTTTGATCTTTTCCACGCTGGACATGTGGAGGTATATAATATCATTCATTTCATGAATGCTCATGGATGAATAACTAAATTTGTTTGTTTTTTTGTTAATCACATATAATTCATCTCCTCCCGAGGATAGAGTTTCCGGTGTAAAATTATATAGTGTAAATTACACTTTTTTTCTGTGAAGTTTCCTTTAGGTTCTCATTTGGTCTCGAGGTTTAAAAACCGACACTATAGCTTCTGGTATTTGAAAAATAGTTCTAAATGGTCCTTGAAAATGATTTTCTGTTAGTGGACTTGACGGAAAAGTGATATGGCAGTTAATTGATGATGTGACACGTGGCTGACATGGAATATTAGCTGATGTGGCAAAATATATATTTATCTTATGTGGAAAAGAGGCATTAAATTTAAGTTTGAAAAAAAGCATTACATAAAAAACTCCAAATTGGTGAAGGGTTTTTTTAGGGCATTTTCAAATCTTCACATAGAAACGAGGATTTACCCAAATTTCGGAAAAAAAATAATTTCAAGCTTAGGAATTTACATTTGAGTGAAGATGAATTAATTAAGCTCAGGTCTAAAACTTTTCAAAGAATGCATGCTAAAAAAACTAATGTAAATCCCTAAAAAACTCTAATAAACTTTTCGAAACAATTTGAAGAATATAGCAAGCATTCTAGCAGTACCACCAACAAACCATTACAAAGAATTGTTGTGAAAATTATATTACACAAGTGCACGCTATCAAACAAGTAATATAATGATTTTATAAAAATCCAACTCTAGTAATACATGATTTACATTTTTATGGTTTTATAATATGTTTTTATTTAAATTAAGGCTTACGCCTCGAACTCTTCATGAGAAAAAGTCAAGGCCACCCTTTTACAACGCTAGATAGAATGATTAGGTTGGGTGTGTACCAAATTCAAGAATTCATTCCAAGCACAGAGCATGTAGTTAAAAATTTCACATGCCTAAAATTAGGATACTTAGGTCACAAATTGAAGTTTCTCCAATTTTGGGGATTTATGAATATGGGTTCACATTTCTGAACGTATTATGTTGCATAGATTTTGAAACATGCCCGAGGGATGGGAGACTTTCTTCTGGTTGGAATACATACCGATCTGACTGTCAGGTGATCTCTCGCTCTCACGAGTTTATCTAAACTGATTTTTCAGTGGGTTTTTCACTGTATTAAATTTGATGTTAAAAAGTTGCAACACCTCTGGATTTTTTTATTTTCCAACTTGCCTGCAGGTAGTTTCCATGTTAAATGTGGTGAATTTTTTTTTCTCGATATATTCTCCGGACTGAGCTAGTGTTTACCTGTTGGGTTGTCTAATTGTCTATTTGAAGTTGTATGAATATTAATTCTTTTTACCAATATTTGAAGTTGTGAGCAACAAATGACCTTCCTGGATTTTTATTTTTTTTAAATTACATGGTATCTTTCATATGTTTGTTCACCTTCACCGTAGATATGTTAGATAGCGAGTTTCCATTTTAAACAAATTTGATGCACAATTTGCAAAATTTCTTAGCAACTTCGTGCCTTGCCTTGTGTAAATAATATGTTGATAGGTTCAGTCCCCTTGATTCATTAATTGGAATAAAAGGACACTGATGGTTGGGTAATTTGAGAGATCCACCATCTATCCCCTCTATTTCCCAATTACAAAATGATAGAAGATCACATAAAAGCTATCCTCTCCTATTTGTATCTTTCATGCCCTCACTTCATTTAGTTACTGAGCTAGCTAAATTGGGACTCACGCCTGTCCTTTAAATCCTTTTGATCCCCTTTATTTTCCAATATCTCTCTCTTCTCTCACACACCGAACTTTTGTGATATTCCCCAAAGATGGCGAGAAAAGATGTATGAGTATTCATGGGGAAGGGAAGAGCTAATTTCTATAATGTGGAGCATCTAGCTAGAGCTAAACAAGCTAATTTTGTTGGGTTCAAGGAATTTTTTTATTATTGACAATTGGGCCACTTAGTTGTTTGTAATTAAGTAGTGATAATTTTCCAAATTGTTTTCTCGACCTTCCTTTTGTTTTCTTTCATTGTTTTAATGAAATGGGTTTTTGAGCGTCTTTTTACTTGAGGTGCATCAATACCCAACCCCTAGATAAAAATAGTAATAATAACGAGATTTTGAAATGCTCTCTGACACAAATCCCGAGGAAGTCTAAATTTCCGACCGGTGTCTCTTATACCGGCGGAAAACAACCACAGCTCAGTGCCCTTCTCGCCGGACTAAATTTCCCTCTCCGTTCGTCTTCTACGGCGGCCCTTTCCTTCTGATATCCCTCTCCCTTTTCTACTCTATGGCTGACTTTGCAAACAGATGCCATATAGAGAGAAAATACTTTTCTATTTCTAAAGACACAAAAGGTCGAAGCTCAAAGGTTCGTATTTCAGAAAGAAACAATAACCTTTGTTTTGAAGTTGTTCTTGAGCGTGAGTTGGCAGTTTGGATTATAGACACCCTTGAAGACCTGATTACTCCTGAAAATCAGAAATTTTATAGACAAATTAGATCGAATGATGGATTCCTCTGGTTGCAAAGAGTTACTAACAAAAGGGATAGTGTGGCGGAAATCACCCGTATTCTTGGGAACGGAAAAAAGAGTAGCTTGGTGGTTCCGACGGGAGAAGGCTTAAGCGGTTGGAAACTCTTTGGTAAGCTGATCCGTGACTTCTTTAATGGCCCGCCTGAAAAGAAAGGAAAGAAGATAGTGGTTGTGAATATCCAGAAAACTTTTCTGGAAGCCACGAAAGGAAAAGCTCGGGTGGATGAACAACCTGAAAAAGTTCTAAAGCTCTCAACTAGTGACAAAGTTGTGCCTCTTTCGCTGTCGTTGTCAAATGCGTCCATTGATTGGAATATGACTTTAGTGGTTACGCGACAGTGTTTTCATGATGATTGGGGATCCATTTTGGATGCGTTGCGACAGAAAATACATATTAGGTGTTCCATAAATCCTTTCCAAGCCGATAAAGCTCTCTTATTCTGTTTTCAAGAGGAAGATTTCTCGTCCTTAACTCTGAACAAAGGTTGGTTTGCTGTGGGAACTCTCTCTAAAGTTCGAAAAATGGAACCCTAGTTTGCATGCGTCTTCTGTGCTGATCCCCAGTTATGGAGGCTGGGTAAAACTCAGAAATTTACCTTTAGATTGGTGGTCCCAAGCGACCTTTGAGGCGTTGGGTTCTTCCTTGGGAGGCTTTATCCAGAGCTCCATTATCACTGATCGGAAAATGGATTGCATGGAGGTGGTTATAAAAGTTAAAGAGAATTTTTGTGGATTCATCCCTGCTGGAATCACAGTCAAAGGACCAGATAATCGAAGCACGCTAATTCAGGTTGTATCCTTCTATGAGTCTCATCTTATGACGACCAGAAAACGACATATCCACGGCGGCCCTTCTATGTTAGCGACGACGGAATTTTTTGAAGGAGGGGGAGGTTTTTGCCTGGCGGATCAATGGAGAATTAAAATTGATGGTCTTTACCCGTTGGTTTCTCTGAACTCAAAGAAGAATGTTCCTCAAACCGTCACTTCTGATTTCTCGAGCCCCTCAAAGCCCTGTACAAACTCTACTACCCCTTCATTGTCTTTTCCTACGACTATGGATGGGCTAGAAGCTGTTAAAAATTGTGAACTTAAAAACAATTTGGGCCGAACAGCCCAAACTTGGATCCCAGTTAAAGCCAAACCCATTACAGCTACTCAGGAAAGCCCACAGCAGTTGGAGCCTTTTACGCAAAATTTTAAAAGGAATACAGCTGGATCCCATGCAGCCTCACCTAGCAACGTGGCTTGTCATGACCCGCATGTGGCAGATGGAGAAATAACGACTTTTCTGGCTGAAAGAAGAATTGAATTCGAAGATGAGGACCGTATGGATATTGTGGTGAGGACCGTATGGATATTGTGGTGGAGATAGAATGCAACTTTGAGCTTCTACCTAGAATTTTTAGAGGAAGAAGCTGGTTAAGAGTCTCTAATTGAGACGATGAACTCTTTAATCCAAAAAGAGACGCATGACGAGGATGTTCTTGAAGTTTCTCCGAACAACTCATTTTCTGAGAAGCCGAGGGATCTTGCTAGTTGTTGGGGAAAGTCAAACTTGGAGGATGAGATGGAAATCACAAAGGCATCTCCGTTTAATTTACTTACTCCAATTCATGAGGAGGAGGATGATGAGAATCAGGTTTTATTGGAAGCGATTTTGGGCTCCGAAGAAACGAAAAGCTACTTGGTTCACTAGAAGCTTCTGGTGGAACATCTTCAGGAGAAAGGGGTGGTGTCTCCCCAATCCCAGGTGAGAAGCTTCATTCAACGCAACGAGGAAGTTAGTTTGGCTAGCTTGGATTTTCATTCATCTCCTTCCACCCCTGGGCCCATCACTGGACGTTAATTGTGTCTTGGAATGTGAGGGGTTTGGGTGATAGCGAGAAGCGTATAGCAGTTGCTGATATGATTAACAGTGTCAAGCCAGTTATAGTTTTACTTCAGGAGTCGAAGAAAGTCTCTATGGATAATGTCTTTGTGAGGTCCATTTGGAATTCGAGGAATATTGGTTGGGCCAGTGTTGATGCTCTGGGTTCTGCTGGTGGTCAGTTAGTCTTGTGGAATGAAGATTTTGTGCGGGTTTTGGATGTGGTTGAAGGTGTCTTCTCTCTCTCAATCAATTTCCTCTGTGACAATGATCAGGTTTGTTGGGTTACTTCGGTGTATGGTCCTTCCACTTCTAGGGGAAGGAAGGAGTTCTGGAATGAGATTTATGATCTTGCTGGTCTATGTACTGGTTCTTGGTGTATTGCCGGTGATTTTAATGTTGTGAGATGGGTGGCTGAGAAGTCAACAGGAGGAAGGATCACTAAGAGTATGAGAAAGTTTAACAAGCTAATTGCAGTTTTGGAGCTGAATGATCTGCCGTTACTCAATGGGCATTTCACTTGGTCCAGTATGAGGGGAACCCCCACTTTCGCCGCTCTGATAGGTTCTTGGTGTCCAACGTTTGGTTAACAAATTTCAATCACTCCAAAGTCATTCGAAAAGAAAGAGTTGTTTCGATCACTTCCCTTTCCTCTTGAACACGACGCTTGTCAATGGGGGCCCATGCCTTTCAAATTTGAAAAATTTTGGCTTTCAAATGCCGACTTTCGCCTTTTGTTTCGATTGGTGGAAGAAAAATCAGACTTGGGGATGGCCTGGTTTCTCTTTTAACCTCAAGCTGAAGAATTTAAAGGGTGCCCTGAAACAGTGGAGCAAGGTGAAGTTTGGTGATCTAAGATTGAAGAAATGTGCTATTCAGCGAGAGATTCAATCGCTGGATTTAAAGGAAGAGGCAGACTCTTTAACCACTGAGGAAAGAAGCCAGAGACAGAGTTTGAAGAACGAGTTTTTTATTACAATAAATCTGGAAAAACAACGTTGGTATCAGAAAAGCAAGATTCGGTGGATTAGAATTCGAGTTTTTTCCACGCGGTGGCCAACAGTAGAAGAAAAAAGTCTTTGATCTCAGAACTTATCACAGCGGAAGGGGTGAAGATTTTTACAGAAAGACAAATAGAGAGTGAAGCTACCACTTATTTCCAATCTCTTTACTCTAAGCTTCCAGGTGATAGATTTTTATTTGAAGGTTTCAACTGGGACCCAATTAGTGCAGAGGACAGTCTCTTCTTAACAACCCCTTTTGATACTCTGGAAATTTGGAAGGCAGTGTCTAATTTGGGAGCAAATAAAGCTCCAGGTTCGGATGGTTACACGATGGAGTTCTATAAAAAGAGTTGGAACATCGTCAAAACTGATTTATTGGCAGTGTTCCAGGATTTTTTTACGAATTCCAAACTTAATGCTTGTTTAAAAGAAAACTTTATCCGCCTCATTCCGAAAAAGAAAGATTCTGTGAGAATGAAAGATTTTAGACCAATCAGTTTGGTAAATAGCATTTACAAAATTCTAGCCAAGATGTTGGCAGATAGGTTGAGGGAGGTGATCCATAAAACAGTTACTAAAAACCAATTTGCTTTTATCCGAGGGAGACAAATCTTGGATTCTGTTCTAATTGCTAATGAGGTGGTTAATCAGTTGAAGATTTCTGGTCAAAAAGCTTGGATTTTGAAGATCGACCTCGAAAAAGCCTATGACTTAGTTGATTGGGATGTTCTCATGGCGGTTATGGAAAAAAAAGGTTTCTCAGGTAAGTGGCAAAACTGGATTTATTCTTGTATTTCTGATACTAAATTTTCTGTCTTCATTAATGGGAGTCCAAGAGGCAGAATCTCCTCTTCCAGAGGTCTCAGACAGGGAGACCCCCTCTCCCCCTTTCTGTTTGTTTTGATTGCTGTGTAGATTGTTAGACACAGCTATCTCCTCTAATGCGCTGAAAGGTTTGAAAATAGGCACTAATGATGTCAGCCTCAGCCATTTGCAATTTGCAATTTGCAGATGATATTCTTATTTTTGGTGTTTATGAAAAGCAGGAGCTCGATACAATTTTCAAATTTTGCATCTGTTTCAGATGGGCTCAGGTCTGAAGGTTAACTGGCAAAAGACAATTCTTTATGGGGTAAACATTCCAACAGAGGAGATAGTTCTTAACGCTTCTAGATGGGGCTGTAGCATTGGGTCTCTTCCGTTTGACTATCTCGGCCTCCCTTTAGGAGGTAATCATAAAACCATGGATTTCTGGTCTCTTGTTATTGACAGAGTTGGTCAACGGCTAGATAAATGGAAAAATGCTCTTTTTTCCAAAGGTGGCAGGTTAACTTTGATAGAGTCTGCTCTGTCTAATCTCCCTACTTATTTCATGTCTATTTTCCCAATGCCGTCCAAAGTTATTAAGCTGTTGGAGAAAAAGTTTAGAGATTTCTTGTGGGCTCAAAAGGGCACTGTCTCGGGTAGTCATTTGGTTAATTGGAATCGCGTGACTTTGCAAAAAGCCAAAGGAGGTTTGGGGATTGGCAGATTGAAAGAGAGGAACTTAGCTCTGATCTCTAAATGGTGTTGGCGCTTCCCTGTGGATTCAGACTCTTTGTGGCACTCCATCATTTCTAGTATTCATGGTCTTGATCTCTTTGGATGGTTCACTAATCCGAGATTGAGGGTCTTGGGAATTAGCTCCTGGAACTTTGTCAAAAGTTGTAAATTAAAGCTTGTTGATGTTTTGGGTTTCAAGCTAGGTGATGGTAGGAGAATCAGATTTTGGCATGACTGGTGGATGGGTGATATTCCTTTAAAAAGAAAGTTCCCCAGACTCTTCAGTATAGCAAGTAATAAGCAGGCCGTGGTCAGGGATTATTGGACAGAGGATGCTGATTTGTGGAATTTAACACTGAAAAGGCCTCTCTATGATCGAGAGATTGATGATCTCATTTCTCTCCTTCATCTTCTCCAGCCTCACAGGATTGTTCATTTGGAGGATTCTCTTTGTTGGAAATTGGATAATAATGGTTTTTCTATTGCTTCTCTCTTTGCCTACTTAACTGCTAACAAGGGCTTATTGGATGAGAGACTGGCTGATTGCATCTGGGCTAAAGGTTGTCCTAAAAAGGTCAACTTCTTTACTTGGAACTTGATGGCTGGAGGGTTAAATACGGCGAACACGATTCAGAAACGTAATCTGAATTCTGTTTTTCTCCTTCATGTTGCTGCCTCTGCTTTTCCGCCTGGAGAATGAGAGTCACCTTTTTTTCGGTTGTCCTTATGCTACTGTTTTTTGGAATAACCTTCTACACATCTTTGATCTTGGTTGGTGCTTGAGTGATTGTCCTAAAGTTAATTTCTATTCGCTCTTGGTAGGGCACCCTTTCAAAGACAAAGCGAGATGGATTTGGGAAAGGGCTGTTAAACTAATCATTTGGGAAATTTGGTTGGAGCGCAATCGTCGTATTTTCAAACATAAGTCAAGTCCTACAAATGACGTGTGGGATCTCATCCGTTACAAAGTCTCTCTTTTTGCTTCTCTTTCTAAACCTTTTTGTAATTATAATGTTCTTTTGATTAATGCCGATTGGAAATGCTTTTTGTAATCCTTTTGGCTCGGGTGATCTCTCCTCACCCTCTTTTGTAATTATCTTTCTTTTTAATGAAAAGTTACACAGTTTCATATAAAAAAAAAAAATACCCAGCCCCTAGATCACACCTTGTCCTCAAGGTGAAAGTGGGGAAATTTCCCATGGACACGTGCCATCTCATGCCTAGTATGACTTCAGGATTCCCTAATGGTAACCCTGAAAAGCCATAACAATCAGGTTCTACAACATTAGTACTCCTTTGCAAATGCCAACCCATTTGGTCGATACTCTAGTTCACATGACCACACCAGATCCTGTCATCTTCTATAACAGAATCCCGAAATGCTGCACTAGGTCTTCCATTATGAAAATTTTACGTCACTCCACTATCAATTAACACTACCACCTCCAGTTCTCCAATAGATATTTTTATTTTCATCTTGGGGCAAATTAATTCAAAATACCAAGTTTATTGATTGTCAGCTACGTTGCCTTCCTCCAAGGGCATCAAAACCTTAGCTTCTTTGATTGGAATAAAAGAACACTTTGGCTAGTTAATTCGAGAGACCCACCAGCTCTCCTCTTTATTTCCCAATTACAAATTGATAGAATGATCACGTTAGAGCTATCCACTCCTATTTCTATCTTTTCCAATCTCACTTCATCTAGTTATCGTGCTAACTATATTAGGACCCACTCCTAATGATGAGGAGGTCCCTTACTCGATCCTTTGATCCCCTTTATTTCCCAATTTGCCCCTCTTATTTCTCCTCTCATACTCCAAATGTCATATGCATGCCATTTTATCAATTTTCAAGTTTTGGTTCCGTTATTTTTGTGTCTATGCTTATTTTTCATTTAAAACAATATGCATGGACAAAATTCTACTGCGCCAAGTGTGGTCTGTGAAGAAAATAAGATTGGAACATGTAAGCACTACGCAATTTTGCAGTCCAAAAATGAAGCACCAATTCAATAAGATGAGTGATTAAATATGTCACATTCAGCTATTGTCTGATTGCCTATATGTTAGTTAATCACTATGAGACTTTTCTAAGATATATTTGACTAGTGAACCTTGATATCTTATAATTTTACCCTAACCTAAACATTGAGATATTTGTGATCGTGAAACATGGAAGTGGTGTTCTATTTTGTGGTTGCTCTACAGTGCCAACAGAGGAGCTCATCGCCCAATTATGAATCTACATGAGAGAAGCTTAAGTGTTTTGGCATGTCGCTATGTGGATGAGGTGATAATAGGTGCACCTTGGGAAGTGTCTAAAGACATGGTTAGTTTCTTTTCTTATGTTTGTTGCTGAATTTGTCATTAACAATTTGCTTTCTAGCTTAAATGTAAAAGTCTATCAAAATTCAAAAGAAAAAAAGGTGAGGGGAAAAAAGTAAGAATTAATGTTAGTGGTGGTGGTGGTAGAGTGAAATGTTCTAGAAATGAAATAACCAGTGCTCAGAAATGGGACACCAATTTTAGCCAGAAAGATGTTTTGAGGAACTGTCTTCTGTAAATGGTTGGAGTTCTTATGTAAACAGTAAACTTGATTATTATTTTTTTTCGTATTTTCTCTTGCTGCAGATTACAACTTTTAACATTTCATTGGTAGTCCATGGAACTGTAGCTGAAAGTAATGATTTTCAGAAGGTATTGTTGTAATATACAACGAGAATGAAGAGCTATTTTTGTTGTGTTTTGAATTTTTTTACAACCAGGTGGATACCAAATCACTAATATTTGTTCCTAATAATGTATTTTACAGGGCCAGGGGGAATGCAATCCATATGCTGTCCCTATCAGTATGGGTATCTTCGAAATTCTAGAGAGCCCACTAGACCTTACTACAACCACTATTATTAAAAGGATTGTATCCAATCACGAGGCATACCAGGTTCCCCTATCTGACCTATCTAATTTTATATAACTTTCGAAGATTTAGTGATACGCATGTAGGTTAAACTTAAAATGGGAATTCAACTTGTTGGCATGTTAAAGTTAGCAATATAAAATGGTTCTAGTTAGCCGTTTTATTTGGAAGTTAGTGTCTGCTTGCTTCAATGTTTTCTTTCTTTTTGGAGTTCTAAAGACCGCCAAATTTCATGCAGAAACGTAATGAAAAGAAGGCAAATAGCGAAAGAAGATATTATGAGGACAAGTCTTTTGTTTCAGGTGATTGATATCACAAGTCATGGCGCTGAAGTTTTGCACGGGTCAGCGTTAGCTGAAAATGTCGTATTATCCCCTATGTTACATAGAGTACTTTCTCGCTTTCTTTCTTTTTTGTATTATCTAGAGAGCAATTTATTTGACTTTCTTAGATATTTGATGGAAGAGGTGCAGTGGATAATATTTAGTTTTTAAGCTGAATTCCCGTTCGGTTATTTTATCCATACATGTCTAAGGATTAGGCCTCCATTACTGCACAGGATTACACGTTGGAGTTCTATGGGACCATTGTCAACTTGGTCAATGTGTTTACTTGACACCTTCGGCTTCAGCTGGGTGGACGAACGAGGAATTTCATTTTGTGAAAGTAAACAAAGCCTTATTTCAATTTGTCGTATCTAAACAAATTACCAAAGTCCGTATTTGTGTTCAAGCCAGGTTCTCTGCATAGAATTATACATTTGCGCCCACACGTAGTTTACATAGTCGAATTGGGCACATTAATTCCATCATGCTAATTTATTTTAATCGGTTTATCTGTTGGGATTAAGATGTGCGTATCAAAATGATGTTTTCAACCGAATAGGGGGAGACCATTTGATAGAAGGGAAAACATTTTCAAGATCAGTTGATTTCATAAACTGATTCTACACGATGCACAGAAGCAGCCTGTCTGGGGGTGTTTTTGTTTGTACCTTTTCTTTTCTTTTCTTTTACTAATCAACAGTTGCAATTATACAAGAAACATCAAATTTTGGATGATTTTGTAATCCGTAATTATAATTTTTGCCACTGAGCATATCAAGTAGATACATTTTTCAACACAATTGTACCTTGTGATAGAGGTAAGAATGACGAATACAAGAATACTATAAATGCAGATGATGTTTTACGAAGAAAATATAGATGTAATTTGTGAAAAAGGTTCATAACTAACGAGTGGTTATGCATATTAATTACACATTGAGGCATAATGCTCGGACGTTGAAGAACAATGGAAGCTGTGTAGTAAAGCTTGCAGGCAGGTGAAGCAATAAGTAATGGTAATATCAGTAGTGTAATTGGTGGCAGCACTTTGATCAATGCACAAAAGTATCCTAATGGGATCGTAACTTTGTCTTTAGTCAATCAATTAGTCATCTTTTTATCCTCTACTTGGTACCTCTGCCTTACACGAGTACTGGGCAAGAGAATACATACATGTAGCTGATCAAAGATCACAAAAAACATGCAGTTCAATTACAAAACCTATCATCCCAAAATTTTGAAGGCTCAAAACACATGTAGCTGATCAAGATACAAAACAATCACTAGTTGACTAGCAGGGGCAAAACATAGTTAGAGTGATGTGTCCATATAGTAATTACACTATCAAATGCTCTACACATTACATGGCCCAAATATCACAGTTTCAGGTTGACGATCAAGTGTCCAGTGACACTGATCATGTACAAAGACACCAATATACAATGTCTTACAATGTACCTTCTCTATCAGCAAGGAAAACTGCACGCTAAGAACAATACAGAATGTGTTCATCTAACCCTACATGCAGCAGGGCCGCCTGGGGAACAATTGGGGTTAGGAGACCGGCAACTAGCTCCTGGACCAACATTGGTAAACCTTTGTCGCATCCTGTAATCAGGTATACCACCCCTCACAAATGGACTAGTTCCCGTTGATGGGTATTCACTTCCACCTTCACTACAGCTCTGTAATGGTTCCAAAGTTTCAACTACATCGCTCATTAAGGGTCTTGCTTTGGGATTCTGGCTCAGGCAATAGTATGCCAGGCTGCAAGCCTTCTGTGCTGCCCTTATCGAGTACTGATTTTCCAATCTGGGGTCAATTATTTGTAGCAACTTTCTCTTGTCATTTAGTTTGGGACGTGCCCAATCCACCAGATTCTGTTCTTTGCTTGGTTTTGTCTTGTCAACGGATTTTCTTCCTGTCAAAAGCTCCAGAAGAACAACACCAAAGCTGTATACATCACTCCTTGCCGTCAAATGGCCTAAATATTTCAAAAATGGAAACTCAGCGACAATGAAATCTACAAGGCATTCCATTATAACAGGGATAAAGAACTTCAACATGCACGGAAAACAATATCCTATAAGTGGAAATTATATACCAAGGAACAAAGAAATAAAGATCATAAAAAATAAATAATTATAACCATTTTTTGTTCATTGTAAATTATAATTTTTAATTTTAAGATATTATACATCAATTTCTTAAACAAATTTGTTTCGTAATATTTATTTAAATTAAATTATAATGACTTGTTTTAAAAATATATAATTGGATTTTAAATAGAAAGAATTTTTTTAAAAAACTACACACAATATCACTTTATAGTATTTCCCACCTAAATTTGAATATTGCAAGGGTTAGGTTTATATTGACATTTTTCTTTCTTTCATTAAATTACTGACCTAGGCTTCATTAAATTAATGGATAATTCTCTCTTTTTCTATTTGAGATATTACATTAAAATGGGAAAGTGGAGACTCGAACTTTTGACCTTATGGAAGGGGGTTAATGCCTAACCATCAAAATGGAGAAGGGAAAACTGGTGTTACAAAGTAATGTATCTTATTGTTGTTGATGATTATTCAAATGGTTTGAATTAGAAATCAATAATTTATCAAGTTATATTAGGTTTTACTATTTTGATAATTTCATTAATTTAATGATTTTCTTTTATTATATTAATAAATATTATTTTTATAAATGCCCCTAAATTTTTCAAATCAAATTTTAGAAATTTTATTCACATGTCTAAGCATCTAGAACTCATTTTTGTACACATTAAATCACGGATATCTTAATCCCAACAATCTTAATTTCAAGCCACTCATTATTAAATTGCACATCAGATGCATTAGAATTGAAGCATAAACATGATATAGTGCAAGGAGATCATTAAAGAGTTTAATGCAAGAATGACCTCTCACTTCCATGGTTTTTTCAATTTACACTCATACACTCCTAATTTGAACATAATCACCCCTACATTATCATGAGGTCAAGAGTTGAATTATGGTCAATTTTTTAATACTTTTTAACCCTTTGAACATTATATTCTTAAAAGCTTAGCCGTGGTTAAAGAAAATGACATTTATCTCTCTTCTCTCTTTCCCTCTCTCTTCCCTCTCTCTTTCTGAATCCTCTCTTCATATTTTTCCCCTTCTCCTAATGTTAGTTTCAGCAAGCCATGCCGATAACTTGAGCTATCAATTTGGCAAATAAACTAGAAATATTTTCCTTTGTTTATAGTTCCTTGATACTCTGTTTTTATCCTCAGATAGCTGAGTGAGAAACTTGGTTTTTTTTTGTTTTATATATAAGAAACATTTTCATTGATGTATGAAAAGAGGTATATAAAAAAAATCATCCAGGGATTACACAAAATTCCTCCAATTGGGAGCAATCATAGACGGAGAATAATTAAAAAAAGACTTTCGACCAAGCACTCCAAAGAGAAGTAAATTTAACAATAAGGTCCCAGATATCCAAAGAACCCATACAAACATTTTTTTTTTAATAAGAGACATTTCATTGATAAATGAAAAAGAAGAAAAAAAGAAAAGGCACCCCAAGGATTAAAAAAAATTCTTCCAATTCGGGGCTATCATCGAAGGCGAGTAATTACAAAAAGCTCCATAAAGAGCTAAACCTAATAATCTGATCCCAAAAAAAATAGCCTCCAAAAGAACCTGTACAAACATCTTGAAAAACTCTTTTGCTCCTCCACCAAATTAGCCAAAGAAGGACTCTAACAGCATTAGACCAAAGAACAAGGGTTTTTCCTTACAACAAAGTACCACAAAACAACCCATAAACACCCTAGAATATGTGATGGCCATGAACGTTGAAGATGTTGAGAAGTTTCTTCCATAGGAAACTAGTAAAAGTGCACAACAAAAAAATGTGGCTAGGATCCTCTGAGTTGCCATTACGTAACACACATCGGTTGGGACACAAAGCCATAGAGGAGAACTTACGTTGGACTTTGTCATTCGTAGTATGACCAACATGTACTAAAGTCCAAAGAAAGACAGATCTTTTTCGGACAGGACTCTTTTCCAAATAGCAGTGAGTAGGTCCATGAGGATAGAATTGTTCACATAGACAAGAGAGTTATAAGCACTTTTGCAAGAAAATGAAATAGTCACATCACCTTTCTAAATTCTAACATCTTGATCACTCCCAAGATTTAAGGGGCCTATCAAATAAAGGAGGGAAATGAACTCCTCAATCTCGCTATCTGTAAGATTCCTTTTGAAAGGAATACTCCAACAACAAATAGCATCTCAATACTCCGACACAATCGAACTAGAAGAGAGGGAAAGCCTATAAAGGGAGGAGAGGCATATCAAAGTCCAATCATCACTCCAAAACTTTTATCTTTTCACCATTACCCAAATGAAACTTGGAGCTTACAGCCAAATACCCATCCAATTTAGCATTTTGAAACCAAGGGCTATGAGAAAAGCAAGATGAATTCGGGTGAGTCCTCCAAACCAAATATGACACAAAATGGATACCCCAAAAAAACGAAGTCCATAAAAAGTCTCCTTCGGGAAGCCTCCAAAGCCATTTGATAAGGAGGGTCTTTTTTTATTATTAATATCTCCGAAGCCCAGCCCTCCATGATCCAAAGGTTCTTAACAGTCTTCCAACCTATTATCTCTCTGTTTTTTCCATCCCCGTCTCTATAGCAAAGCTCATTGAGAAAATGATTAGGAATTTTTTCTGGAAAGGTAGCAATAGTGTAAGTGGTTCTAATCTGGTTAAATGGGAGATTGTCTCTAAACCTCTGGATCTGGGCGGGCTGGCAGTTGGCAATATCACTAAAAAGAATGCGGCTCTGTTGAGTAAGTGGCTTTGGAGGTTCCCTATTGAATCCGACTCCTTGTGGACTCAGGTCATCAAAGCCATTCATGGTACCCCTAGAAATGTGTGGCAATTCAGAGCTAATAGATGTTGCTCCTCTCGCAGCCCCTGGAAGACCATTGTGAATTTGGAAGACCTTCTACTTTCTTCTTCTCTCAAGCTTGGTTGTGGCTCCACAATCCAATTCTGGAAGTACAGGTGGTTTCCTTTTCCAAGACCCCTTCAGGAAATCTACCCTTCCCTCTTTCGGATCGCTGCCTCCCCTTTGGGCTTTGTTGCTGACTTTTGGGACCCAGTGTGCAATTGTTGGTCTATCACTTTCAGAAGATGCCTCAAAGATCATGAGGTTGATGAATTTACCTCTGATGGAAGCCATTGCCCATTGTCAACCGCATTACTCCCCGGATGTCAGAATTTGGAGTGGGAAGTTTGGAAGACACTTTTCCTGCAGAAATGTCTTCAGAACGCTCTCAGATAATGTCTCTTCTTTACCGCTGGAGCTCACTGCGGCTATTTGGAAGGATAATTACCCGAAAAAAGTTGAAGTTCTCCTTTGGACTGTTTTTCATGGAGGTTTAAATACTAATGATAAAATCCAGAGAAGATTCCCTAGTATGGCCTTTCATCCCAATCGTTGTATTCTTTGTGTTTCGGCTGAGGAAGATCCGTCCCACCTGTTTTGGTCTTGTCCTTTCACTGCCACTTTATGGAACAGACTTTTTAACATCTTCCCCTTCCATGGTCCCTTGCCCTCTACTCTCCAGGCGATCCTTCATGGTTTTCTGTGTGGTGTGGCCATCATGGATAAAGCTTTAATCCTTTGGCGTAATTCTATCAGGGCTTTGATTTGGCTGACTTGGTGGGAAAGAAACAAAAGAACGTTTGATGAGGTTTCGATGAGTCCGTCTGATCTTTGGGAGCTATTGGTTAAATTTACTTCTTTATGGTCAGCTAGGGCCAAAAAATTTTATAATTATGCTCCTTCGCTTATTGCCCCCAACTGGAGGAATTTTTTGTAATCCTTGGGTGGCCTTTTTGTATACTTTTCATTTATCAATGAAAGTGTCTCTTATCTAACAAAAATATCTCCGAAGCCCAGCCCTCCATGATCCAAAGGTTGAGAGATAGTCTTCTATTTAACAAGATTAGCCCCTTTCCAAAAAAAAAAAAAAAAAAAAAAAAAACTCCTTAGAAACCAATTTAGCATCTTGGCAACGGAGCTAGGATTAGAGAAAACAGAGATAAAATGTTGGAAGGCTGGAAAGAATTGATTGTACCGCTTTCAAAAGCATCAAGTTATTCCATCTAGCTATTCACTTAGTAGCTTTCTCCAACACCGGATCCCAAAACACCTTACTACGAGGGTTAACACCTAAGGGAAGGCGGAGATAAAGAATGGGCAGATTGGCAACCTTCCAGTGAAAGGAATCAGCCACCTCCTTAACCACAAAGTCTTGAACATTAACCCCCACCACTAAAGTTTTCTCCAAGTTAAATGTAAGGTCAGACATATTCTCAAAGATATGGAGAACAGAAATCATGTTGTCAATACTTTGTCTATCATACTGAATAAATATCAAAGTATCATCCGCAAATTGGAGTGTGAAATGGAATCCATAGAGTTCCCCACCGAGAAGCCGTGACAGAGATCATAATCAGTAGCATCACTCAGCAGCCTACTAAGGGCATTGGCCACCAAAGTGAAAAAAAAAGAAAAGGGAGAGACGATCCCCTTGTCTTAGCCCCCAGTAGCCTTGAATCTATGATTAGGTTTCCCATTGATGATAACAGAGATAGAAGAGAGGCAGCCTCTAATCCATTTCCTCCACACTTCCCTGAACCTTTTTTTTCATACGAAACAAAAATATCATTACAAAATAATGAAGAGTTACAAAAGAGGGTGATAAAAAATCAGCCCAAGCCACCGGAATTAAAAAAAAAAATCGACATTACTTGTAAGAACATCGTAATTACAAAAAACTTTAGAGAGGCTAATAAAGACACTTTGAATTGAATAATCTCCCATAAATCATTAATGCCGTGACTTTGATTTAAAAAATTCTCAGGGGATAACTTTGACCACCATTTCCCAAATCAACTTGGCTTTGTCTTTGAGGGGGTGTCCAAGAAGAAGCGAATGAAGATTTCTTTTGGGACTATCTAGGAAACACTAAAACTACTTCGCTGAACCTTTTCACCCCTAGAATACCATCTAAGAAGTCCCAATCGACTTGATCATAAGCTTTTCGAAAGAATAATACCTTTTTCCTTCTATGTCTCCAATCTTCCACCAACTCATTAACAATCAAAATGGAATTCACAATTTGCCACTTTATTATATTGTATTGTTTTGCTTTTATTGTTTCTTTCATTATATCAATTAAATGGCCTTTTGAGGAAGAACCAGCTTGAGTCTAGCAATCAACATTTTAGTAGCTGAGATCTTGTAAGGCCCGAAGTTAGACTAATAGGTTTTTAGTCTTTTGCTTCATTAGCATTGACTTTTTTCAGGATAAGAGTTATGTTCGTCTCATTGGTTATAGCCTTCACCAAACCATTCTTCAAAAACTCATAAAATCAGATTTGAGGATGTTTCAGGAGTTTTTAAAGAATTTGGAAGTAAAACCACAAGGACCGGGTGCCTTAGAAGACCCTAAGCTTGAGATGGCATTAAAAAATTCTTAAGCAGAGAACTCTTTTTCAAGCAAAAGTCGATCGTCCTCAGCAATAGGATACCAATCAATATTAAGGGGTATTGATCTCGAGCCAGCATCTTTAGAATATAACATCTTGAAGAAAACAAGTAAGTCATAATTGTCCTTAACAGTAAGAAACTTGATTTTTAGAACCCCAAAATGTGAGGTCTCACAGTCGTTTCAGATGCAACATACTTGAAATACAAAGACCCAAAACAGCCATTAGGTGCTAGAATCAAAGATCTAGTAAATTGTATGATTTTGGCTGAAAAAAAATGGTCAGATGGTTCAGGTTAAAGGGAAAGTTGCAACCACTGATGTCATGAAGAATTATTTCATTGGTATAAATTCCAGTATCCTAAGTGAAAAAAAAAACAATTTAAACACCATTCTGGCATTCCATCCCTCAACCCTCCAGCGTAAGATACAAAAAAATGAATGCCACCATTCACAAGAATCACAATAAGAGATTCAAACCATAGCTTCCTCAAGATTCATATTTCAAGGAAACCAAAGAAAACCGCTCATAAGTCAATAATATTTAAGTATCTCTCTAAAAAAGTTACTCTAATCATAAATTAATAACAAATCTCCGTATTTTTCAATCTAACTATCAAGAAAGACACGTTAAACTCTCGAGCAAAACAATCACTATCACTATAACATTTGTTTTTCCTATTCCTCAATCAAGAACATAGATGCTCAATCAGTTACATTAATATTTTTCTTAAAGACGAAACGAGGATAGAGAAAGAGAGGGGGGGGGGTAGAGAAATGTCATTTTCTTTAACTTAGGGTTTGGCTTTTAATAATATTATATTCAAAGGGTAAAAAATATTAGAAAATTGACCATCGTTAGTTTTGGATGGTTTTTGTAACATATGTTGGCCTCATTGATAAGGATGATTTTGTCCAAATTAGGTGTGCAGGGGTTGGTACTAGATATTGAAAAACCATGAAAGTGTTGAGTCATGCCTCCATTTGGAATGTGATTTGGGAGTTGTGTGCCCTTAATGTCTCCCTTTGGAGTGCAAATTGTAACTCTTTTTGTAATTATGCTCCCTCTACTATTGCGTCCAATTGGAAGGCATTTTTTGTAATTTTGTTTGGCCTCTTTTTGGCTATTTCGTACATCAATGAAAAAGCATTGTTTATTATCAAAATTATAAAAAAAAAAAAAAGTTTTCTTTTTTTCAAAAGCACAACTTATTACAACGAATCAGATAACCAATACCTAGTCCATCCCTACATTTAGAATTTGAAACAATTATTCAAGTCAACTAGTGATCTTTCTAATCCTCATCTGATCCTACAAAAAGTTTTTTCAGAGCACTTACAATTTTTTCAGCAATTTCACTTCACAAGGTAATTTTCTTTATCAAGCGTTACACTACCACCTCAATATTCACAGTGAGTCAAAATTTGATGGCATTTAAAGTTAAAACTTTCTTTAGAAGACAAAGGCCCTGAAAAAGAAAATGGGAGATTTCCTTTGGGGGAAATGATAATGAAAGATTGGATGTACAACAAATGTTCTGTTTCGAGGTAGATAGCAGGTTAGCGGGAGTGAAATAAAGCTTGAACTTCTAAGCACAGGAGAAGTAATGTTCTGTTTCAACCAACTGGGTGATGCTGAGTTGGGTGAAGTGTTTTAAGGGGGCGTTTAATTTCAGGTTTGAGAAGTCTCGGCTGTGAAACCTAATTTAGATTTATATATTATACAAACTCGTGTACGGAAAATAGTTGAAAATTAATGCACTATCTATATTAGCTCATAAACCCATTTCATTGATATAATGAAAGAGAACAACAAATACAAACAAGAACCAAAGATAACAAAACTAAGCCGCCACCTAATTACAATTACAATTACAAGTATGTAGCCCAAATTGTTAGAAATTAAAAAATTATAAAAAAAAGGTGGTATATACAAATGCTAATAGTAAAAACCGTCATTTTTATTTCAATTGCCAGTTAAGTTTGTATTTTGCACAAACTGAACAGACCGATTTAGCTCCAAAACCCGACAAAAAAAATTTGACTTTCACCCCTAACAACAGCTAACTATGCAAAAAGGTCACAGATTTTCAATTGGATTGTTGTAATCCCAAAGGAGTTAAAAGATTCACCGACTTCTCTACAGCCACCATTTCAAGAACAAGGCTATAAATCCTTGAATATTCTTTTGAAGCTCCTTTGATAGACTTTTCGTAACTAAGAAATCTCTCCCATTCTTATAAATTGAGGTGGTTTTTTATTACCAAAGGTTTTTTGTAGTCTCTTTGTCTTGTATATTTCATTTCGTCAAAATATTTGAAGATGGAGCGAGAGAGAGAAAGAGAGAGAGAGGCATTTTCAAGCAGTTGGTGCTTGTAAACTCAAAAGAAACATGACAAGAAAGAGAACAAGCCATGCTAAGCCGACCCCATGCCGAAGAAAATGATTGATGCACACGTGGCAATCAAAGAAAGCATCATTTCTGGGGTGCCATGATGTTAGCTGGAGATACAAGTACTGCTGGATTGTTTGGTTTTCAAGGAATTGAAACAAGGGAGCAAAGTTCAATTAGAAACTATGACTCTTCAAAATTCTATAGATACTTGGTTTTTACTTTTTAAAGCCTTCAGCTTTTTCCCCTCTCATAGAGATCTGATAGGCCTTTAATCCGAAAGGTCTATAGCTGTAAGAAGAAAACAAATGAAGCAGGGAATATTTCTCATGAGTAGCAAATGATGAGTCATAGTTGAGTTTGTTGATGCAGTGGAAGGTGAGTTTGTTGACTACTTCTCTAAGATGTTTACTAAGAAGGCTGGTTCTAGATTCTTATGGGATGAGGTTGATTGGAATCCTATTTCTTTGACAAATAGTCAGTGGCTGACCATTCCATTTACAGAAGAAGAGGTTTTCAAAGCAGTGACTGATTTAGGGCTTAATAAAGCCCCTGGCCCTGATGGTTTCTCCATTGAATTCTTTAAAAAAACATGGAACATCATCAAGTTTGATGTTATGAAGGTGTTCCATGAGTTTTTTGAGAATGGAATCATTAATGCTAGTGTGAATGAAACCTATATTACTCTCATTCCCAAGAAAGTGGATGCTTTGGCTGTTAAAGACTTTAGGCCTATTAGTCTTACCACTAGCCTTTATAAGATCATTGCCAAAGTTCTTGCTGAAAGACTCAAGGCTGTGCTTCCGGATACCATCTCTATTTACCAAAATGCTTTTGTGGGAGGTAGACAAATTATTGATTCTATCTTGGTGGCCAATGAATTAGTGGAAGATTGCAAAAGAAGGAAAGAGAAAGGGGTTGTTATTAAGCTTGATCTTGAAAAAGCTTATGACAGTGTGGATTGGGATTTCCTTTTAGCTATTCTTAAGCAAAAAGGGTTCAACTCTAAATGGTGTAGATGGATGAAAGGGTGCTTCAATAGTATAAACTTCTCTACCCTTATCAATGGCAAAGCTAAGGGTAAGTTTCGTGCAACTAGAGGTATTAGACAAGGAGATCCTCTTTCCCCTTTCCTGTTTCTTCTTGTGGCTGATAGTTTTAGTAGATTGTTACTCAGAAATCAAGCTAGAGGGTGGATCCAAGGGTTCAAAGCTGGCAACCTTGATGTCTCACACCTTCAATTTGCGGATGATACCTTACTTTTCTCTCAATTCAACAAGGAGAAGCTCATCAATCTTGTGAATGCAGTGACTATGTTTGAGGAGGGGTCTGGTTTGAGTGTTAATTCCCTTAAATCTTCGGTGGCCTGCATTAATTTGGAGGATGAGGAGTTGCACTGGCTGGGTAGGAATGTCACGTACGCGGTAGGCAATTTCCCAATGAATTACCTTGGTCTCCCTCTTGGTGGCAACTCTGCCTCCAAAGCCTTTTGGGACCCTGTTCTTAACAAGATCCAAAAACGCCTCACCAAATGGAAGAAGTTGATTATTTCTAGAGGTGGTAAACTTACCCTTATCCAATCTATTTTAAATACCATCCCAACTTACTTCCTTTCTATCTTCAAAGCCCCATCCCATGTTACCAAAGCCATTGACCAAATTCTTAGATCTTTTTTCTGGAAAGGCGCAGATGGGTTAGTTGGTGACCACCTTGTCAAGTGGGATAAAATTCCTCCTCCTCTTGTCAATGGTGGATTGGCCTTTGGTGGTCTTAAGAAAAAGAATGAGGCACTCCTTCTCAAGTGGCTTTGGCGGTTCCCCCGTGAGTCAAATCTCCTTTGGCACAAGGTTATTGTTGGCATCCATGGGTTGGAGAAGTGGGGGTGGTGTTCTGCTATCAAGGCCAAGTGTACTAACAGAAGCCCTTGGAAGCAAATTTACAAGCTCAAAAAGACTTTGGAGGATAATTGCTCGTTTGTTGTTGGCAGAGGCGAGACTGTTTTATTTTGGGAACATGTGTGGGTGGGAGAGGATACGCTAGCTTCCCTTTTCCCTAGTTTGTACTATCTGGCTGTCCAAAAACACCTCCCTGTTAGTAGATTCTGGAATGAGGAGCTCTCCTCTTGGGTGACTGATTTTAGAAGAAACCTTAAAGACAATGAAATAGAAGAGTGGATCACTTTTAACAGCCTTTTGGAGCCCCTTCGGTTAAACGATAGAGATGATGTTAGAATGTGGAATCCCGATAAATTCCATGGGTTCTCTTGCAGCTCTGCTCTCAAGGTGTTGTGGAATGTTTATGGTGAAACTACCAATAACCTTAATCTGCTTGTTTGGAAAGGTAAGGTCCCTAAGAAGATTAAAGTTTTTTTGTGGCTTGTCCTCAATGATGGTATCAACTCTAATCAAAGAATTCAACGGAAAAGGCCCTGGATCTCCCTCCAACCGAATTGGTGCAGCTTATGTAGAAAGAATTCGGAGACAACGGAGCACATCTTGTTTGATTGTACTTTCTCCCACTCTATATGGAAGCGGTTCTTACAGACTTTTGACATGGCTTGGGTGTTCCACAAGAACCCAAAGTTGAACACTTTAGCCCTCCTCGGTGGTCCAACGCTTTTAGATAAAAAGAGAGTCCTTTGGGATAACGGGGTGAGAGCGATTGTATGGAACGTTTGGTTAGAAAGAAACAAGAGAATTTTTGAGGGCAAGGATAGACATTGGAGTGAGGTGTGGGAGTTTTGTGTCCTTCATGCCTCCACTTGGAGTGCTAGTTGTAAATCTTTTTGTAATTATACTTCCTCTACTATTGCCTCCAATTGGAAGGCCTTTTTGTAATCTTTTTGGCCTTTTTTTTGGCTCTTTCATACATCAATGAAAAGCACTGTTTATTATCAAAAAAAAAAAAATGATGAGTCATAGTTGGTTAGGGGCATTTATGTAATTAAATAACATAAGGTAGTTATAAGAGAGAGAGTAGTGCCTTGAGGGAATCATCTTGTTAGTGAGAATTATCTTGTGAGGAGAGATAGGAGACTCTTGAATTTTCCCTTGAGTATTGTAATTTTGTCTATCAATATTAGAAAGTCCTTATCAAGATCCTACATCAAAAAAAGGCTTGGCTTGAAATAAAGGAGGGCTACAAAGAGGGATAGAGATGAAGGAAATTACATTTTTTTTTAATAGTAAGAAATCACTTTTTTTTTAATGAATAACAAACTTTCCATTGATCATTAAAAAGTTTAAAAGGTGGAAAGCCACCAAGTTAAGGAGGTTACAAAAAGGCACTCCAATTGGCTAAATTGTAGCAGAGTTATAGTTGCAAAAATTAATTTGAACAGGTGCTCCATTGCAAATTGAGAAATCTAATAGAATCTCAACTTTCTGAAGGTGAGGAGGACGAGTTGTTGAAGATTCTAGTGTTCCTCGCTAACCAAATCTTCCAAAAAGTAGTGAAAATTGCATTGATGCATAAAATACTATTTTTCCCCATTTTAAAGGAATGCTTAGGGGCTGGGAAAAGCCTTCAGAAGAAGGGGGGACGCCAATTTAAATTGAAAGCTTGCAACAGAGAGGAAAAGACCTTTTTCTGTAAGGGCAATGAATGAACATGTGGTCACTAGTTTCCAGGCTAGAATTGCAGAGAGGACACCAATTATTTTTTTTGTTTTGGAATAAAAACACCTCATAAGCCCATTTTATTGATATAATGAAAGAAGAAAAGACAATACAAAAGAGAAAAAACGATAAAGTGGCAGAAAAAACCAAAAGCCACAAGAAACGCTATACCGTATCCCCCACATAACTAACAACCCGCACCGCCACCTAATTACAAGTATGCGGGCCAACTATTGATAATCAAACCTAAAGGGTAATTACAAAAAACTTTTGACGTTGACACCCAAAAGGATGCATTTACATGTGCCAACTCCCAAATGTACTCCCATGATCTACTTTCGTCCCTAAATATCCTTCTATTCCTTTCCAACCATATCCTCCATGACATGGCACGAAAGCAAGCTATCCAAAGGCATTTCCCCCTTTCTTTGAATGGTGGAAATAAGAGTACCTCCTCCAAAGTTTGACGAAATGAGTCATTAGCCACCCAAGCTATCCCGAAAGTTTGGAAAAAAACTTGCCATATTTGCTTTGAATAATTACACTTCCACATGATATGATTTAGGTTCCCTGAATCATGATTACATAAACTACACCAATGTGGATTAAGCGTGTAGGAGGAAGATCGCTGAAGAAACTCAAGCGTGTTGATTTTACCAAGAGCCACTGACCAAATGAAAAACCTAACTTTCTTTGAGATCTTCACCTTCCACAATTTGGAAAAGAAAAGGGTGGATGGACTCACTGTGGGTGAATGACAGAACTCAAAAAAAGGTCTAGAAGAAAAGGTGTCGGAAGAATTTAGAGTCCAGAGTCTAGTGTCACATAAGCCCTCTCTCACTAACACCCCCTCAAGACTTGAGCTAATAGAGGATAATTCTATCGTTTCCCTATCCCGGATAAGTCTTCGAAAATGAAAATCTATATTCACTCTTGTCCCCTCGTGTGGATAAAAGACGAGATTGGTGCATTTTTAGCAAGGGTTAGCGAGTACAACAATGGATAAAGGTCTTGAAAAGAGAGGACACCGATTAGGAGATAATGAGCAATGTGGGTGTCGATTCGGCAGTATTCACAGAATGGTCCAATCGAAGAACCTCACTTTCTTGGGAGCTTTAGCTTTCCAACCATGTCATAACAGTAATGATGGCTAGGGTGGATGATCTCATTCTCTTTAAAGGGCATAAAAAATATATTTTTCTGTTCTACGTTTGCACAGATGGAAACAAACCATGAGTTTGAGCAAGTTCTAATAAAAAAGAAAAGATCATACCAGTCATGACATATTCAGGGGCGGCATAACCATAAGTACCCATCACTCGAGTTGAAACATGTGTCTCATCACCTTGTGGTCCAGCTTTCGCAAGCCCAAAATCAGAAAGCTTGGCTGTATAGTCCTGCAAAATGATCAGCCAAGTGGAGGAAATTGAGAAGAAACATCCTTTTATGAATAAGCCTGGAAATAAATTAAAAAGTTGGTGCATAGTAAATTTCACATACAGAGTCCAACAGTATATTAGAGGTTTTAAAATCCCGATAGATAACTGGCCTTTCAGCATTATGAAGGAAAGCAAGTCCTTTGGCCGCTCCAAGAGCAATCATCATTCTTGTGGCCCATGGCAATGGAACAGTAGTCTCTGAGTCCCACGAGAAAGATTATGTCAAAATTGATAGAAAAATATATAAAATCTGAAAAAAAAAAAAAAATCTCTCATATTATCACTAATAGTATAAAATTATGCTCTAAACATAAAACATTAAGGTTGTGTTCGGTTCCTTGGAAAGGAAAGGAATAGAATCAAAAAAGGAATTGAATCAAGAAAGGAAAAGTAATCAATGGCTTTGTTTGTTTATAGATTATGGAATCAACAATTGAATCATCAAATCAAAATATTTTGTGGCTCCTTGTCAATAATGGCCTTAAGTCTTAATATCTAAAATAAATAATGGCCTTAACTCTAATAAAAAATTGCCAGCTAGGAAGCCGTGGATAGCTCTACAACCCAATAGATGCAACCTCTGTATTTACTCTCCCTTTGGTGCTCTTTTATGAAGATCTTTAACCTGAGTTGGGTGTTAGGACCCTAGAAGCAATATCCTTTCTCTCCTTGGTGGTACCCTGTTTAGAGGGAAAAAGAAGACCTCATGGAGGGTAAATGTAGACAAAGGAATAGAAGGACTTTTGTTGATAAGCACAAGGAGAAATTTAATCGTTTAGAAAGTTGTGTTGATGCCTCCATTTGGAGTGAAAATTGTAAATACTTCTATAGCTACCCCTTCTATTATTGCCTCTAACTAGCATGCCTCCAAAAAAAAAAAAAAAACAATGAATCATCAAATCCATTCCTTTCTCTCTCATCTTCCTCTTTTTCTCATTTTTTGCCCTTATTTCTCATCCTTAAGATCAGCTTCCCTTTTTTTTTTGCTCATCCTTATCTCACATTCCCTCTCTTTCACAATCAAACGCAGAAGCAAATTTTATATTAAAAAAAAACAACGCATAAGTAAAATATCTCCTACCATCTTCTCCATCTCTATTCCTCTCTATCCTATATTTGTACCCTTCTCCTTTCATTTATAAAATCCAGAATCAAAAAATAGGTAGAGGATGACGAAGCAAAATCAGGGGCTCAAAACCTTTGGAAAACAAAGACGGAGACCCACGCTGGGCATAGACCAACCAAAACCCATAACCGGCAAACTCAAGCTCTTCGTTTTCCTCCAATCTCACACTAACTCTTCAAAGAAATAATCAAAGAAGGAAGATAGAAATAATCAAAGAAGGAAGATTGTTTAAACTGAATTGGATGAGTTTACATCAAGTGGAAGAACAAAGAAGAGGGGTTTAAAAAAAATAGAGGGAGAATGAAGTAAAGTAAATAGTAGAAGAGAGATTAAAATAAATAAATTGATACTTTTTAGGTGGGCACAGTTTTCAAGCTAGAAAGGAATAGCTTTCCTGACCCTTGAGGCAAGAAAGAGGATGCCACCAAAATAAATGAATGTGAAATCCATTCATTTAAAAAAATGTCTAAACCAAACATGGGAGACCTCTTTCCTTTGTTGATTCACCCATACCAAACACAACCTAAGTAATTAGCCAAAACAACACAATAAAAAACAAGCAACTAGCTTAAACATTTACTTCTTTTTTCCCTTTTTATATGTTAAATAACCAATAGACCCAAAAGCCTAAGTTGTTAAGGTAAGGTAAATTTAATCTTTCGGTATTCCCAACACTCTCCCTCATATGGAAGCTTGAAATTTAACAAAGGCCCCACATGTGAATAAATAATACGAAATTGGAGCAAATGACACGATGGTGATTTGAACACTAGAACTCCCGTTGTGAGAGCAAAAAAGTCCTAAGTTCAAATTCTTGCATTGTCATTTCTTCCCCATTTATTAATGATCCAAATGCTTAGGCTCCGTGCAAATATCCGAGCCCACACATGCGGGTAGTGTTAAGAATATATAAATGATTAAATTCGCCTTATCCCAACTTAACTTTTTTTTATAATAAACATTGCAATTTCATTGATGTATGAAAATGCCCAGAAAAGCAAGAAAAAGTTACAAAAAGGCCTTTCAATTGGAAGATATAATAGACGGAGTATAATTAAAAAAAAAAGCTTACAATTTGCACGCCATTTGGAGGTATTGAGGACACTAGACTCCCAGACAACATCCCAAGACTTGCTACAATCTCTAAAAATGCTACTATTACGCTCAATCCACGTATTCCAAAGGATTGTTGTAGCATTGTCCCAAAGAATTTTTTTCTTACCTTTTAACATAGAACCTCCCAACAGAGCTAACACATTGGAGCTAGGATCTTTGTGGCTGACCCATTTCATATTAAGAATGTTGAAAAGCCGAAACTATAAAGCTTGAGAGAAAATGCAATCAAACAAGATGTGTCCAGTAGACTCTGAATTGAATTAACACAGGTTGCACCATTGAGGCTGGGGAAGATCCAAGGCTTACTTGACTGACATTTTTTATTAGAATTAAGCCCATCATTAAGTACAAGCCATGAGAACGCCTTTATTTTTTTTGGGAAAATCCCTTTCCAAATGAGTGAACGGGGAAGATCACTACTAAAGCCCTCATTGGCCCAAATGATACTAAGGGCTGATTTGCAAGAGAATCCCAAGCTTCTGTCCGGCAGAGCCACACTCGCTTATCCTCAAGATCATTAATGGAAATGGGTTCCAAAAGAGATAACATAGCACACCAATCATCTACCTCCCAATCAATGAGGTTTCTTATAAACTCAATAGTCCAAGAGTTCGACTCCTCACTCCAGAAATTAACTAATAGGAAGAGTCTTCTTAACGGCAATGGAGAACAGCAAAGGGAAGCGAGAAGCTAGAGTAGCCTCCCCTAATGGGGCAAGTATGTTTCTCATTGTGGTTCACCTTCATATTTTTCGTGGTCTATATCATGCGAGTTATAGCAGTCCTAGGGAATTTGTTCGGTGTCTTGGAGTTGTAATCTTCCTATTAATGATTGTGAAACATGCTCCCAAAACAGAATTTTGCACCCATTGCCCACCATAAAAGTGCTATTAGAGTCCATAAGATGCTTGAGCTTATAAATATGCTTCCATGGGACCATGAATACCGGAGATCACCTTATGCCATAAGAGTTGCAACTCGTTGAGGAACCGCCACAGCCATTCGAGTAACAAGGCATCATTTTTCTTGCTAAGACCACCAAAAGCCAAACCTCCTCTAGAGAAAAGAGGGGACAGAAATTTCGAAGAATTTTATCAATTCTTTTTGTAACATTAACTGGTGCTTTGAAAACAGGGAAGAAATAGGTAGGCAAGCTACTTAAAATTGAGTGCAATAAAGTCTGTCTTCCACCTCTTGATATATAAATCTTCCTCCACTTCGACACTCTTTTCTCAATCTTGTCCACCACGGGATCTCAAAAGGCTTTGGAGGAAGGATATTTTTGTTTATAAGAACACCTCAAAAGACCGTTTTGAAAGAAAACAAAGAAAAATAAAACATTAGAAGCAAACCAAAAGCCACATAAATTCGGTATACAATATACCCATACCCCAGTTAACCCGCACCGCCACCTAATTACAAGTATGTGGGATATCTATTTATGATTAACCCTACATTGTAATTACAAAAAAAAACTTTGGTAGTTGACACCAAAAGGATGAATTTACATGTGCCAACTTCCAAACATAGTCTCAATGTCTCTTCTCATCCCTAAATATTCTCCTATTCCTTTCCAACCCCATGCTATTGCACACATTCCCGCTACCCAAAGGCTCTTCCCCCTATCTTTGAATGGGGGGGGGGGTCTAAGATCATCTCCTCCATGGTTTGGCGAAAGTATCATTTTCCACTCATGTTATCCCAAACGCTTGGAAAAAAATTTGTCAAATAAGTCTCAAAAATTTGCATCTCCACGTGATGTGATTAAGAGTTTTTGAATCAAGATTGCATAAACAACACCATTGGGGATTAAGACTGTGGGAAGAAGATCGCTGAGTATTAATTTTACCTTGTGCCACTAACCAGATAAAGAACCTGACAATTTGGAGAAAGGGGATGATGACCTCAAGGAGGGGGGAGGACTCAAACTTAAAAAATGATTTGCAAGAGAAACTGTCTGCGGAGTTTAGGAGCCATAATCTCCTATCCCTAATACCCTCCCTCACCGAAAAGCCCTCAAGGTTTGATATGATGGAAGATAATTCTGACATTTCCCTATCCTGGATTAGTCTTCAAAAATGGAAATCAATATTCACTCGTAAGCCCTCGTTTTGAATAAATACCGAGATAGGTTCATTTTTGGCTAAGGTTATGGAATATAACAATGGATATAGATCTTGAAAAGCAACGTCCCTATTCCAAGCATCCTCCCAAAAGTGAATTCGGTTTCCGTCCCCAAGCTCCCATTTTACACCATTTTTTTGGAACTTAATTACAAGTATGCGGGCCAACTATTTATAATCAAACCTAAAGGGTAATTACAAAAAAAAATTTGACGTTGACACCCGAAAAGATGCATTTACACAATTAAGGAAGAGAGAGTAGCATTTTGATATCTCCTTCCACGGATTCCTAGCGGTGCCTCTAGCCATTACGTTTGTGTCTCATCCATTTGAATGAAGTCCATGTTTACTCACAATCATTTTGTGCCATAGAAACTGAACGGTTCGCTTAGGAATCTCCAAAGCCACTTTACAAGTAAGGCGAAGTTTTTCCTATCCAAATTTCCAATTCCTAATCCACCCTCATTCAATGGGCTCGCAACTGTTTTTCAAATGACAAGATGAGCTCCCTTTTCTTCTTCAGAACCATCCCATAGAAAGTTCTTATACTCGCCGGTAACCGGAAGATAGACAAGTAATAAGTTGGTATTCCTGATAAGACTTTTTTTATATAAGAACACCTCAAAAGGCCATTTTATTAAAATAATGAAAGATAAAGAGAAAAAACAATACAATAAAGTGGAAAAAACAAACCAAAAGCCACAAAAACATGATATACCGTAAACCCAACTATCCCAACACCCCGCACCACCACTTAATTACAAGTATGCGGGCCAACTATTTATAATTAAACCTAAAGGGTAATTACAAAAACATGTTATAAGACTGATTGAATGAGCGTCAACCTACCGCCCTTGGAGAAATACCCTCTTTTCCAAGAAGCCAATCTTTTTTTCACTTTTTCAAGCACCGGTTCCCAAAAGCTTTTCTTTTTTCGGATTATCCCCTAAAGGCATACCCAAATATTTGAAAAGAATATTCTCTCTCCTACAATCCACCTTTTCAATCAAGGATATTACTTTCACTTCCTCCACATTCAGTCCATCCAAAGAGCATTTTGCTCTATTTTAGTCCCGAACACCATTCAAAAAGTTGAATAATGTCCAATTTTTTTTGAAATGATTCCTTTCCCTGGGCAGAAAATCAAAATGTCATCAGCAAACTGAAGGTGGGTTAGTAGAACCTTATCTCTTCCAATTTGAAAACCCTCAATCACTCCTCTGATAGTGGGTCCTCTTGTCTAATTCCATTTGTCGCAAACACCTTACCCCTTGGTTTGCCATTGATTATGAAAGAGTAGTTAACCGATATAGTACATGACCACATCTAGGATCTCCATTTGTAATCAAACCCTTTCTCATAATAACCTGATCAAGAAAACTCCAATCAACATGATCATAGGCTTTTTCAAAATCTATCTTGAACAAAATGCCTTCTTTTTTCCTTGTCCTGTAGTCCTCGATCGCCTCATTCGCTATTAAGATCTCATCCAAAATTTGTCTCCCTTCAACGAAAGCACCCTGGTTAGGGGAAATCGTAGATGGTAGAACTTTCCTGAGTCTGCCAGCCAATACTTTTGATATTATCTTATAAATACTTGTTACCAGGTTGATGGGACGGAAGTCTTTCAAGCTCTCAGTCTTAAACTTCTTAGTAATCAAGCACACAAAAGTCTCATTTGAAGAAGCGTCAATTATTCCCCTTTCAAGAACTCCTTAAAGACTTTTTCCAAGTCGTCTTTCACAATTTCTCAATTGCTTTGGAAAAAAGCCATAGAAAACTCGTCCGGCCCCGGTGCTTTGTTTCCATCACAACTGAACACTGCGTCCCTAATCTCTTCCAATTTAAAAGGGCTCTCGAGGGCTTGACTCTCGATTATGCTGATTGGGTGCCAATCTAAACCCTTAATCTTTGCACTTGGTTTTGCACTAGAAGCATATAGATCCGAGTAGAATGATATCACTTCAAGGACACTTGTTTTTTTGGGAGGATGTTTGGGAGTGTAGTGTTCTTGTTGCCTCCAATTGGAGTGCACTTTGTAAAGAATTTTGTAATTATGCTCCTTCTTATATAGCCTTTAATTGGAAGGCTTTTTTGTAGCTCTTTCCTTGTCTTTTTGGACTTTTTCATACATCAATGATATCACTTCCTTGACAATCTTCTCCTCTTGAGAAATAGTTGATGTCCTCTTTGATTAAAAGAGGGATATGATTCTTACTCTTCCGGAGTGAGGCCATTCTATGAAAAAATGATGCATTGCAATCTCCATCCTTAATCCATTTAGTTTGTTATCTCTACCTCCAAGCCACATCTTCCTTCCTAATCGTTTCCTCCAACTCCCCTTTCAAAATGGCTCTCTCATTTCTTTCATCCCCTTGTAGTTCGCCCCTTTCATCCAATGTATCCAATTGTTCCACTCTTTTGATGATCTTCGATTTCCTAGCTTTTTTTATAGGAAACAGTAAACTTTCATTAAAAAAAAGGAGAAACAAAAGTGGGTGAACACAGATTGGATTACAAAAATTCTTCCAATCCGCGTTAATCAAAAGAACGTCATAATTTAAAAAACATTTAAAAAGAAGCAAGAAGAGACACTTTGAAGCGAATAAGCTCCCAAATGTCATTGACCGTGGTGTTTTTGTGCTAAAAAATTATGTGATTTCTCTCCAACCAAACTTCCTACGTGATGACTTTAACAGCCGTCTCCCATAACCATTTAGCTTGATCTTTCAAATTAAAAGTCAGATCAGACTAGTAAAATTGCATCTGAAAAACAAATGAACCTGACTTTCTGAGGACTGGTGGCAAAGACACCAAATGTTAGGAGAAATAGAAATCGTTGGGTTCCGCCTCTGAATAATATCTGCCGTATGTAAACCATCTACCAATAAGTTCCAGATAAAGAACTTTATCTTTTTAGGACAGCCTGTTTTCCAAATCCTCTTGGAGGGAGCTTCATCCAAGCAATAATTATCCATAGTCAGATGTCGGTAAAGAGAGGCCGTAGAGAAACCCTTAGCATCCAACTTCCAAGAGCGTGAATCCTCACTATTAACAATGTTGTGGGGCTGTAACATATGAAGAAGAGAACGAAAATCAGCAATTTCTCGGTCATAGAGCGGCCGTTTCAGAATCAGGTTCCACACTTCAACACTTTCATTCCAATAGTCGTTCACCACTGCGTTCTTGTTACTCGCTAGACTGAAAAGTCTAGGGAAAAATCTTTTAACGGGAAGGTCACCAAGCCTTCAATCATGCCAAAATCTAATTATTTTCCCGTTTCCCAGCTTGAAGCCAATTATATCAATCAACTTCTTCCAACAAGTAATCACAAACTTCCAAGGACTAGGCCCCTTAATAACCCTTCTATGGTCAGTGAACCACCCATCTCTCTCCGGATCATGAAGACTAGAAATAATGGAATACCAAAGGGAGTCTACCTCAATAGAAAAACGCCAACGGCACTTGGAAATGAGAGCAATATTCTTCTCTTTAAGATTTCCAATACCAAGACCACCTCTATCTTTCTAAGACTTGACAGCATTCCAATTGACAACATGGTTACCTGAATCAATTCCAGTCTTAGCCCAAAGGAAGTCACGCATTTTTTTTCCAAAGTGTTTACCACTTTAGTTGGCTTTTGGAAAAGAGACACATAGTAGGTAGGCATATTGGAGAGGGCGGATTCGATGAGAGTCAGCCTCCCTTAAAAGTAGCATTCTTCCATTTATCCAGACGACAAGACACTTTATCGACCACTGGAGCCCAAAACTCCAAAGACTTTGGATTTCCTCCTAAGGGGAGTCCCAGATAATCAAAAGGTAGCCCCACTTTCTCGCATTAGAGTCAATTTCTTCCTTATCAATATTCAAACCATAAAGAGTTTTCTTCTGCCAATTAATCTCAAGGCCCGAACCTTCTTGAAAAAGATGCAAAATCTGGAAAATAGTCTCAAGCTCCAGCTCCTCATAACCTCCAGAGATAAGAATATCGTCCGTAAATTGCAAATGGTTTACCCTGATTTTATTTGAACCGATACTCAAACCTTTCAAAGCATTTGAATGGAGAGCTTTGTCCAACAGCCTACTAAAAGAACATCCACAACCAAGACAAAAAGAAAAGGAGAAAGGGGATCCCCCTGTCCAAGACCTCATGAAGAAAGAATTCTGCCTCTAGGTCGACCATTAATGAAGACCGAGAACTTGGTGTTGGAAATACTGCTATAAATCTAGTTCTGCCAAGTACCATTGAACCCTTTCTTATCCATTACCGCCATCAGGAAATCCCAGTCAACCAAATTGTAAGCCTTTTCAAGGTCGATCTTCAGAATCCAAGCTTTTGCATTCGAGCCTCCCACCGTGTTAACAACTTCATTAGCCACCAACACCAGATCAAGGATTTGTCTTCCTTGAATAAAAGCAAACTGGTTCTTCGTAACAGTTCTTGTGATAACTAGTCTGATTCTTTCCACTAGCACTTCCCTCAGAATTTTATAGATGCTATTGACCAACCCAATTGGTCTAAACTCTTTCATTCTAGCCCCTTTCTTCTTAGGAATCAAACAAATAAAAAAAAAAATCTAGGAGCATTGAGCTTAGAGTTCTTAAAAAATCTTGAAACACTGTTCCTAGCTTTTAAGTTCCCGAAAGATACACGGCTCCATTCCTTTAACTATGGTTTCATGTTCTGTAACTTAACTGATTAGGCTAAGATAAATTTAATCTTTTGTATATTCTCAACACCTCCTCGCGTGGGGCTCAGATATTTGCACGAAACCTAAGCACGTGGAACAATAATAAATGGGGAGGAAATAACAATGCAGGTGTTTGAACTGAGAACTTGCTGCCTAATATCATGTTAAATCACTAATAGACCCAAAAGCTCAAATTGTTAGGCTAAGGAAAATTTAATTTTTTAAGGTATTCCCATCATTTTATAAGAAACAAAAACTAATTATTTAAGAAAATAACATATAAAAAATTAGGGTCCAAAAGTCGACAAAATGAAGAAACTACAATATACAACAAGACACCCAATCTAGCAAGATCAAGAAAATTTTGAAATTTTGGAAACAATTTAGACTGAGACTTGTAAATATGCTTAAAATGAACCCTCCACCGAATTGCAGTCAAATCTTATACTATCTCCCCTTTAAACTCCGTTGCTCCTCCTCTTCCAAATGCATCAAAGAATTACAAAAACGGAACAATAAAAAACAACTCAAAGTCCTTCCAAGTGTTTTTTTTTACTCAAAATGAACAACTTTTATGAAGAAGAAAATGAAACAATTAGAGAAAAATACCATAAACTACGCCTAAGCAACAACACCACAACTTAACAAATGAACGGCCCCATTGTTATAAAAAAAAACCAAAACAAAAAAACTAGAAATGTTACAAAAATGTTTGGTAAATGGTAACAGACCCCAAAACGAAGTATTAACATGTGTCAAATTCCATACATGTTCTCATGATCCCTTTACAGCTAAAAAATTCTCTTATTCCTATCAAGACAAATCTCCACAAAAAAAGCAAAGAATCTAGTTTTCCATGAACATTTTCCTTTCTCTCTAAAAGGGAATACAGCACAATTTAATATTTTTTTAAAGTGAACGATTGCTTTACATTGATGAATGAAATAGCCAAAAGGAGAATTCAAAAAAGGTATCCCAATTGGCTACATAAGCAACACCAATTTAGTTGGACGGAGGAATGCACCACAGTCTCTTCCAAAGTTGAACTGCATCTTCAGTTAGGGACCCAAACCATTCCAAAGGACTAGAAAAGTTTTGTCTAAACTTGTCTCGAAAAAATTGCAGGACTAAAATACATTATCACAATCCTCAAAATTTTGTTTACTGAGGTAAGACCATTGAGATCTTATAGCATAAGAATAATGAGGTAAGACCACTGAGATCTTATAGCATAAGAAGAACACCGGTGAAAAAACTCAAAAGTGTTTATCCTTTGTAGCACCACCGACCAAACAAAGTACCTAACTCTAACTCTAACTCTTTTGTAATCCCCTTGGCCACTAGGTTGATACCTTATCACCCACTTTTGTTTTGTCTTGCGGTTAAAGGTATCGTTTGTGAATTGTAGTTGGAGAGAAACTACAGAATTTTCAACAACAAAAGAAAATCTTTCGACGAGGTGTGGGATGTCTTGAAGTTCAAAATTTCTCTATGGAGCTCCCTCACTAGATTTTTTTTGTAATTACGATAGTTTTTTTACTAATGCCAATTGGGAGAGTTTTTTGTAATCCCTTGGCTTGGTGATTTAGTTATCACCTCTTTTGTAATCTCTTCCTTCAATTAATATACATCTATGTTTCCTATCAACAACAACAACAAAAAAACTAAACTTTAAGTCTAAGATGATGAGTACATCAATCTTGACTTTCTTGAGAGGTTCTCATCGTTTACCCTAAGACCTTAATGGTATTATCTCTGTTTTTAGCTGTGATGGGAATAAGGCTCCTGGGCTCGAAAGCAATTGGGATATGGTGAAATATGACTTGGAAAGGGTTTTTAAGGAATTTTTCGAAAGAGAGATAATCGATGCATCGACTAATGAGACTTTTGTATGCTTGATTCCTAAGAAGGAGAAGGTTGATAGCCTCAAGGATCTACGGCCCATTAGCCTCGTTACGAGTCTATAGAAGATCATTGCGAAGGTTTTGTCCGGCCTTTTGAGAAAAGTTCTTCCTTCCACAATTTTCCCCAACCAGGAGGCTTTTGTTGAAGGAAGAAATTTTTTAGACGAAATCCTAATCGCGAATGAAGCTATTGAGGATTATAGAGTGAGGAAAAAAGAAGGGATTTTGTTAAAAAGTGACTTTGAGAAAGCATATAATCACATAGATTGGAGCTTTCTGGACCAAGTGATCATGAGAATAGGATTTGGATACAAATGGAGGGCATGGATGTGGGCTTGTACTAGATCGGTCAACTATTCTTTCATCATAAATGGCAAACCAAGGGGGAAAGCGTTAGCTAGTAACGGGATTACACAAGGGGACCCATTATCACCTTTCCTATTTACAATGGTGGTTGACAGTTAGCGTGGATTGGAGAGGGGGTGATTGAGGGTTTTCAAATAGGAAGGGATAAATTCTTTAACCCATCTTCAGTTTGTTGATGACACTATGATCTTTTCTTCTAGCAAGGAGGAGTCTTTTCAAAATTTCTTGGACCTTTTACAATTATTTGAGTGGAGCTCTAGATTAAAAATCAATCGAACACGAGCAAAGTGTTCGGTGACGGGGTTGAATATGGATGAAGGAAAATTAGGCTCTATAACTAGAAAGTTGGGGTGCATGATTGAGAACCTCCCATTTTAAATATCTGGGAATGCCACAAGGGGATGATCCAAAAAAGAAGAGCTTTTGGGAACCAATTGTTGAAAAAGTATATAAGACTGGCTTCGTGGAAAAATGGATACTTTTCTAAAGGAGGGAGACTCACGCTTATCCAAATATAAGGAATCCTAACATATTACTTATCTATTTTCCGAATTCTAGCAAGTATTAGGGAAGTTTTGGAGAGGATTATGAGGAACTTTCTATGGGAGGGGTGTCTGGTGAAGGAAAGGGGACTCACCTTGTCAACTGGAAACAAGTTTCATATTCAATGAATGAGGGCGGATTAGGCATTGGAAATTTGGCAAAAGAAAGGTGGCTTTACTTGTGAAATGGTTATGGAGATTTCCTAGAGAACCTTTTAGTCTATGGCACAAAGTGATAGGGAGCAAATATGGTTGGCAGCCAAATGGATGGGACACAAACGTAATGATTAGAGGCAGTGCTAGGAATCCATGGAAGGCGATATCCAAATGTTACCCTCTTTTCCTTTAATGTGTTAGGTGGAAGGTTGGAGATGGTCAACGAATATGCTTTTGGGAGGATGCTTGGCATGGGGAAGTTGCATCTTCAAGATCTATATCCCCTGTTGTACTCTTTAACCATAGCAAAAAAAGGCACCACTTTCGACTTTTATCCAAAATGAGGGAGCAAGAGTGAATACTAATTTCCATTTTTGAAGATTAATCCGGGATAGGGAAATGATAGAATTATCCTCTATTATTTCAAGTCTTGGGGGGGTTTATGTGACAATAGAATTTGGTCTTTAAACTCTTGTAACATTTTTTCATGTAAATCCTTTTTTGAGTTTAATCAGTCACTTGTTGTGAATCCATCCACTCTTTTCTTTTCAAAATTATAGAAGGTGAAGATCCCGAAGAAATTTAGGTTCTTTATCTGGTCAGTGGCACTAGGTAAAATCAACACGCTTGAGTTTCTTCAGCGATCTTCCTCCTACACTCTTACACTCTTAACCCATACTAGTGTGGTTTATGTAATCAAGATTCAGATGACCTAAACCTTATCATTTTTTTATTTTTTGATAAAGAAACCTCATAAAGCCATTTCATTGATAAATGAAAGAAAGAACGTTAAGAAACCTAAACCATATCATGTGGAAGTATAAATTTTCAAAGCAAATATGGCAAAAAATATTCCAAACTTTCGGGATAGCATGGGTGGATAATGACTCTTCCCGTCACACTTTGGAGGAGTTACTTTTATTTCCACCATTCAAAGATAGGGGAAAGGCCTTTGGATCGCGGGTGTTGTGCTATAACATGGAGCATTTGGTTGGAAGGGAATAGAAGGATCTTTAGGGAGGAAAGTAGATCATGAGATTATATTTGGGAGTTTTTTTGATAAATGCATCCTTTTGGGTGTCAACCTCAAAACTTATTAGTAATTACCCTTTAGATAGTTGGCCCGCATACTTGTAATTATGTGGCGGTGCGGGGTGATGATTTTGTGAGGGATACGGTATAGTGTGTTTTGTGGCTTTTGGTTTATTTTGCCACCTTATCATTTTTCATTATTGTATTTTTTTTCCTTTCATTATTTTAATGAAATGGCCTTTTGAGGTGCTTTATTAAAAAAAATGGTATTATCTCTGTAAAGAGTATTGTGACCACTTATTATGTTCTTATTTGTTCTCCTTTCAAGCGTGGCACAAGTTTCTAAGAACTTTTGAGATCTCATGGGCACATACTATGGGATGTTGGGTTGCTATAGAAGAGATAGTGGGCCATCCTCCTTTCCATGATAAATGGGAGTGTTTATGAGAAATAGATTATTTTTGCAAAACCATAGAACTTATGTCTTGAAAGCAACAGGTGAATCTTCCGAGTGTAGAGGGATCTTGAAAAAACATTTGGGAGGTGGCGCATGCTAACGCCTCAAATTGTCTTTTGTGATGTTCCTCAGTTTGGTTGGATGATGATGATTGAGACTTTTTTTTTGTTAGATTTCATTTCTCTTGAATTTCATCCCAGAGAGATATAGAGAATTGTGGTACATGCTTTACCGATAAATAATCATTCATCCAACGAACTGCTCACGAAATTAAATATAGTATAGCACATTTTGCATACCCAATGCTACAAAAGATGCAAGAGAAATTGTTGTAGAGAAGCATTGTTGATTAGTGAAATGAAAAAGAGAAAGAAGAAGAGTGTATACTTCGGAAGAGGTGGTTTTCAAGGCTTCCTCGAAACATAAACTCGTAAACAAGTAATCTGTGATCGTCCTCGCAGCAATACCCGATCAATTTGACAAGGTTGGGATGTCTTAGCTGACCAAGAAAGTTGACTTCGGTCTGCAATGTAGGAAAGCAAGAAAGGGGAATGAATGATATAGGTTGTAGAATTGAGAGGGAGAGAGAGAGAGAAGAGAAGACATACAAGCCATTCACGGTGGCCCTGAAGGCCTTCCTTGTTGAGAACCTTGACAGCAACAGGAAGAGATTTGAGGCCAACCCTGACATTCTCGTCAATATAACCTTTATAAACAGTTCCAAAACCGCCCTCTCCGAGAATGTAATCAGAGCGAAAACTCTTGGTGATGGTCTCGAGCTCGAATAAAGTAAAGGCGATAATGTGGGTATAAAGAACAGCATTCTTTCTGAAATCCTCGAAATTGCGAGGTGTGGAAGGATCGCTCAGATCTGATATGGAACGATTATGCCTTTTATTCACAGACAGAGATGAGGATAGCTGTTGAACTGCATTTCCAAATCACATTAGTTTCAAAATTAGAAGCCCTAGATAGATCTGAAGCTTTTTTTTTTTTTTTTAATTCTTTAGGGAAAGAGAGAGAGAGAGAGAGAGAGAGAGAGAAGAACCTTGAGCATTGGAAACAACAGCAGATTCTTCTCTAGTACCGCAGTTCCCCATCGAATCAATAATGCCACCAATGCCTTTGCTTACACTCTTACTTAATTCTGGAACTCAGACTCATACTCATACTAGCAGCACAGACTTCCACCTCCAACTCCACACTTTCAGAGGGATTCCTTTTATCTTTTTACTTTTTTTTTTTTTTCCCTTTTCAGGTGACGATGTTAAATTAAAAAATCTCTCTTCTATAACTCTCGCACTCGCTCGCTGCGAGCTTGCTCTCCTCTTTTTCTATTTTCTTTTTTTTATTAAAGTTCCTTTGTCCCTAAGTTTTAAATATCATTTTCAATTTGTGATTAAATGATCCTCGATGTTATGTCTACTTTAATCTCCACGTTTTTAATTTATATTTAAGTGGGCTCTAAGTTTTGAATATTGTGTCTAATTTGATCTCTGAGTTTATAAATAAGTTTTATTGGTTTTTAATTTAACATATTATTAACTCTTTGATAAAATAACGCTGATGTATCTTTCTAATTGGTAGAAATAGTGACATGGGATTAAATATTATTTCAAATCTCTCATCAATTCAGAGCTAAAATTTAAAATAATAATTAATCTCATGTCAATATATTGGCCAATTAAATATTTTATGTCAACCTTAAATCAACATTTTGTTAAGGAAATAACAATTAAGGACCGATTAAAGTTATTTTATTAAATTCTTGTATCATTTAGACATAAATTGAAAACTTATTGACCAAATATATACAATGTCCAAAACTCATTGATCGCATAAACACAAATTAAAAATACGGAGATCAAATAGTCATAACATGTAAAATGAAGAACCATTTAGACATGTATAAAAAAACGTAACGACCAAATAGACACGACGGGACCCAAAGGGTACTTTACCTTCTTCTTTTTTAATTATTTGAAAGAAAAAAAAAAGGAAAGGAAGGAAGATGAAATTTTATATATGTGTAATCGTGACCGCATCTGTTTGAGTATTGATACCCTTGGGACAGAGAGGCTGGACCTTATCTTGATTCTTGTTATCCAGACGAAAAGAGTAGTTTGGGAATGGCAATGGCGATTTCAACGGCAACAACAACCACAAACAGCCGATGGAGCATGTCGTCTTTGATCTCAGCTCTACCTTGTGTGGGAGAAAGAGAAAGAGAAAGAGTAAGAGAAACAACTCCTATTTCCACTCGCATCGGCTTCCCCCTGTCCAGTTTCAAACTCAAACCCATCGCTTCTTTCACTGGTCTCTGCCCTCTCAACCCTCTCATTTCATCAGGTAATTTCAATTTTTCCTTTTTAAATAATACGGGTTTCTTAGTTTTAGTCTGGAAAGTGGATTACTGGCTGCAAGTTCCCCCTTTCAAGAAAGAAACTAAATTATTTGGCTAAAAATACACAATCTTGTTATTACAATACAATAAAGAAAACATTTTTGTTTTGTCTGCTACCAACTGTCGGAGAACTTGTCCATCTTGCAGATTACAACAGCTTTGAATATAATTTTACTATTGTCGATAGTGGTTGTCGATTTTTTGCCATGAGACATGGTAGGCGAGTTCCTAAGCTCAACAGGCCTCCTGACCAACGACGTGCACTACTACGAGGCCTCACCACACAACTCCTTAAACATGGTCGGATCAAAACTACCAGAGCTAGAGCTAGTGCTATGCGAAAGTTTGTTGACAAAATGATTACATTAGCAAAGGAGGGTTCTTTGCATAAGAGGAGACAGGCTTTAGGTTTCATCTATGAAAAGCAAATTGTCCATGCTTTATTTGCTGAAGTCCCTGATAGGTACGGGGAGCGAAATGGTGGCTATACCAGAATCATTAGAACACTGCCTAGGCGAGGGGACAATGCACCTATGGCATACATTGAACTTGTTTAGATCTTGATAAATTCTATTTCTATTAGGAGAGTCGAGCAATTCTTGAAATGGCTACGTGTTTTAATTCTTCTTTAGGTACAGCTATGTTGATGAATATGAACCCTGTATTAATATCTTCATGCTGATAATGACTATTTTGGTGAGTCCTTTTGGTATACATTCTAGAGCTCAATAAATTTTTTATTTGAATTCAACTACATTTAGATGATATATGGTTCAACTCCTAGTGTCCTCTACACCGTGTACTGATTTATCGTTGGTCCTCATTTTTGTCTTATTTCGCCCCTTTGAAAGTTTTTATCATTCCTTGTTTAATATTTGGACTTCTTAATTAAAACAACCGTACCATTATAGTTTCCTTTTTAATAGTTTCTGTACAGATACCCACCCTAGTTTTCTGGATATGCACGCACATGCTCCATGTTTTACTCAAAATTAGGGCTTTTGAATGGATGGTTATTGGTTAATAGTTTTATTTCACAGAAGCTATTTTGGAATGCTACGATTTCTTTTATTACTAATTCTCTGCCACGCAGAGGTGTTTGTTTGGAAAAATGGACTTGAATTCCCCTCCTTGATTTATTCTAGACCTTTGAAGAGGCTGACATGTAGAGTTAGTTCTCGTCAGTTTCCAGAATAGTCCATCTGTCATGCAAGACCAACTGTGCCTAACTCATTGTACAATTCTGGGTAATAAATTATCTTGCAGGAAAAGAAAAATTCCTGCTGGATCAATTCATCCAAGGCATTATCGAAATATGGCAGATTCTCTCAGTTTCACGGTATGACATTGAACAATGTCTATATTCTCAAGTGTTGATCCGTAATTGTGCAGATCCTGGTCTGGTGAAGCATAAAGTTACTTTATAGATTAAACTTAGTTAGCTTAATAATATTATACCCTACTGTAGTTTTTTCTTTCTTCTTTTGGTAAGCTTGTTAGAGATAATATCTTCTATTTCGTCTGTTCTTCATTTTCCTTTTCCTCCCAAGTGTGGACTGCTACTGTATTGCCATTGGTTGGTGAACAGGGTTCAATGCATATGGGGATATTAATCCATGGTTAATAGCCTCGATCATTCCTAATGAGGTGAGCGCGCATCTTTCCTTATATGAGCTTGAGCTTGAATCCTATTAGTTAGTATTAGAGTTATAATTTCGGCACAAATCTACACAATACCTCTATGAGCAAGAATTTGACACAATGTGAAATCACCACTTGAGAGCTCTCCTAAATAGAATTGGTCCATGAGCAATTTCAATGCAACAAAATACCAACCTTAGAAGATGATGGGTGTGCATAAGCTTGAAGGTGCACATTGCTTCAACTATGCGGTTTGGGAAGAATAACAACGAACTCTCTTAAACTTTCTTGATGATATGAGGTGTGTTATAGTTCCATTACAGTCATAACATATTCTACAAGTCCCCTGATTACCAACCTTTTATTTTTCTCACCCACCCACTACGTTTATGTGTGCTGATTTCTTTCTGCAAAAATGAAGAAAAAAAAAGCTAGTGCTACGAAAATAGACATCAAGACAAGCGAGAAGTAACAGAGTAAGATGCGTGATCGGGAAGCTAAAACGAAGACGAGTCAATGGGGTTGGAGATGAAATTGACGGATTGCTGGAAATTTGTATATGTGGGAAGAGAACTAGTATCGTGTTTGAGTGATGCTTTGCTAGATAGATGGCAAAGGGGAATAGAAATTGTATGCCACTTTCACAGCTTCCGAAGATTGCCATTGTCCAAGTGCAAATCTCAATTCTTGATTTATCATAGGCCATGTTTACTTGGAGGGAATGAGAATGAGATTATTTCATTTCCATTGATCTTGTTTACTTAAAACTTGAAATGAGAATGAGAGTGTGGGACCCACACAATTTGGCAATCTCATTCCCAATTTTCAAACAATTTCATTCCCTCATACAACTTCATCAATACCATTCTCATTCTTTATTTTGTGGGTCTCACCAACTTTTATATTTTACTAATTTTTTCTCTCTCTACTTTTTGTGGGTCCCACACAAAATAATACTTCATTCTCATTCCAAGACTCTGGTAAACAACATCAATGGTAATTCTTTTCATTCTGATTTCGATTTAAAATCTTTTTTAGTAAACACAATCAAAGAAATCTTATTCTCATTCCATAATTTTCATTCCGATTCTTTCTAATTCTCGTTCCCGCTAAGTAAACGAGGCCTTACTGAAAAGAAATATTAAAAAAATTTAAAATTATTTTTTCGTTTTGGAAGAAAAAGTCAAAAGGTACTCTACTCATTACAAAGGAAAATAGCTAAGTAGATGGGAATGGGATGAGGTCGACCGCCCAAGCGTAGTGTCTAATAATTAATTTGAATGCAGCAGCCGCACCGCACGAATACAAAACATTTCCTTTTTTTAATTTTAAATAAATATCTTAGGCAATGGCAGGTGATAGGCGGTGATCCTGAGCCACGAAAAATTGTTTTATTTATTGGTTTGGATTTTTCAAAGAGAATTATTGTATTTTATAGCCACCCTCTTGTGGAATATGAATAAAAAACTATAAGGTTTATATTTTAACGCTAGTGTGGCGTGGAATTGGGTGTATAATATATATAATTGTATCCCTCAGCGTAGTTATAATCATTGATGACCAATTGGCATTGGGTGCAGCTGTGTTAATCCACAAACAATCCCTTCCCTTCCCTTCTCTTTCATGTATGTATGCACTGTAAATATTGTGAGATATCCATATTAAGAAGGTAGGAGAAAGGAAATGACCAAGGTATTCCCAAAGGGCACATGGGATGAAAAGGAGACTAGTAGTAGTATCCTCATCCTGACGGTGTGGAAGAAATCTATGCTTTTAAACTGTGATGGTTTTACAGTGTTTGATGGAAACGGTAATTTGGTATATAGAGTCGACAACTATAATAACAACAAGTCTCAGATCCTTCTTATGGACGCTTCCGGCAACCCTCTCTTCACCATCCGTCGCAAGGTACGTACGTATATTTTAATTGGAGAAACCTTCCTTTTAATTCATTCATTCATTCATTTAATATGTTTAAAATTGATTAGCAGATGAGGTGGGGTAGCAGTAGGTGGTTGGTTTTCGAGGGAGAAACGGCTGTGAATCCAATATATTCAGTGAGGAAGAAGATAAAATCAAAGTGTTTGGCTGAGGTCAATAATTGTGGTTCAGAATCAAAATCAGATAACAATAATAAGATGATGTTGTATGAGATAGAGGGTTGTTACAAGAAAAGATGTTGCCTTGTGTATGATGATAAAAGGAGAATAGTAGCTGAAATCAAACGCAAAGAAGCTGTGGCTGTTGCCGGAGGTGGTATCACCTTTTCCTTTGGGTTTGACGTATTCCATCTCATCGTACATCCTCAACTCGATACTGCACTCGCCATGTCCCTTGTCATCCTACTTGACCACATGTTTTCTTCCATCTAGTTTGTATTTTCCATATCATATATCGTCCTTTTTGGACACAACATTACATAGAGACGGAGTCTCCAATCCATAGCTTTTTCATTTCACATACCTTTCGAGTTTCGAATTAACATATATTGTTTGAACAATGAATGGAATATGAACAGAAATTGAACTTGTATTGGATCGAAACTGATTACAACAAAAAACAGATTAGTAATAACAAGCAAATTAAGAACAGAAACGTAAGGACAATCGTTAATGTAAAATGCTCCAAAGCACAGAGAGGCCGTTGTCCTGAAGTCGATATTGCCCCGCTCAGGTTGTTTGTGGTTCGTCGGCAATTCGGCTCGACAGGATTCGATGGAGTGTTTTTTGAATACAGTAACCAGTGTTTCAAGAACCCGACAGAACCCCCTCTAGAACAGCTTTCAAAGACTTGACAAAAAACGAAGAACGGAGAATGGAAGAGAGAAAACAGAAAAACAGAAATCAGAATTTCAAGTTGTGTTTTGGAGTGAAGAATTCGTCTCTATTTATAGGGAGACGAATTCGTAACTCCAAAAACATAACTAAATTCTGGGATTAAATTCCAGAATTAATTCTGAATGTAACAGTCGCTGGAAACGGTAACGTCTCACCTGAAACGTACGCTGGTGATCGAAAACGGCTCAACGACGCCGGAAACGACAATGGCCATTATGAGCAGCTATTACAGTTTTCCGAATTTCAAAAAGAAATTAAATAAATATTCTTTAAATAAAAAGAATATTATTTAATCAAGATAACCCCGGTCAGGGTCGTGACGTGTGGGTGGACTGAAGCCCATTGAGTGCGCGTTCGGCCCTTGTAAAATCTGTGGAACCCCAAAGGGCCCAACCCAAAGTGCAATTGTAAGATATATAAAGTGAAGTAAGTTTTGTGATCTTTCCAATGTGGGAAAAGTGAATTTTCACTTTCCCACAAACCACAACTTTTCTCTCTACACTTCCTCTTACTTTCACTCTTAAATTTTATACCTTTATATGTATAAAATCCAACAATCCCCCACATGAAAGTAAGTAAACCCAGAAAATATGAAAACAAACATTCTGTCACTTTTGAGAGCACCGGTTAAGTAATATGCATCAGGATAGGTGTCTTTCGAACTTAAACCTTCCTTAGTGATAGACTATTGAATTTACCGAATACATAGTGAAACGTATTTCTTAAAATTTCATTCTCTTGATAAATTGAGACAACAATATGTCACACATAATTAAACTCATTCTATTGAGTTTTATTCGTTGGAGTCCTTTTTGGTCTTGGACTCGATCCCGCAGTTCGTGAGAGATTTAAAGAACACAAGTCTGTACTGTTCTCATTGAACCGACCCAATTCTTCTCTCATATAGATAACTATTGATTTTATATATTCTCAAAATATCCACGTATCAATATTATCTTCACATCCACAAATACACACACTTGTTAATGAAAATAGGTTTTGACTTAAAAGTCTTAGTGTGTTTACTATGAGTTATTTCGGTTTAGTTTGCCTATTAAACCTAGATCTTAGGAACTCCAGTCAACAAGGTTAGGTTTCCACCAGATTGTTGGGAAAAATCACCTTCTCACGTTCACTGTTAGGAATAAGAAAAGAAACAATTGAGAAATTATAGAATAAAACACAATCAGAGAGACACAAATATTTATACTGGTTCACCAAAATTGGCTACGTCTAGTTGCTACCGCTGCGGAATTCACTATAATGAATCAGAGTTACAATAGAGAAATATCAAATACACTAAACCGTGTATTAACCACTTAAAAGCCCTCAAGAAAGAAAACACTTTCTTATATAATATTTCTCACTCAAACTCTCTCACTCACCGAGGAAGCCGAAGAAACGCCGTTCCTATCTCTTGGTGACTCACGGCCAACAAAGAACAAATGGCTCAGGATTGTTTTTCTCGCTTCTCAAGGTCCAGTAATCCACCGCCTCACACTATTTATCAAGTCATGAGAATTAACCTACTTAGTTTTTACCAAATCCAAAGGCCACCCACGACTGAAGCAATTGGATTGCAACTTCACAAATGGGCTTATAAAAACTTTGGACTTTTATAATTGTCAATGGCCAGTGAGCTTAACTATTTTCATTTGTCTTCATAAATACCCAACACAGATAACTCATTTTTTAGGCTTTAATCCCATTTCCCTCGTTGTATACAACACTTGCTCTTTCGTTACTCCTTTGGTTACAGGATCAACAATATTTTCCTTTGATTTCACATAATCTATTGAGATTATTGAATTAGTGAACAACTGTCTAATCAAGTTATGTCTACGTCGTATATGTCTAGACTTCCCATTGTAAACTGTATTTTAGCTCTCATTGACGCAGCTAAATTATCACAATATATACATATAGCATTTACAGGTTTTGGCCATAATGGAATGTTTTCTAGAAAATTCCTTAGTCATTCTCCTTCTTCATTAGCTTTATCTAAAGCTATGAATTCTGATTCCTTCGTTGAGCGTGCAATACACATCTGTTTAGATGACTTCTAAGACATAGTTGTTCAAATTGTTTTATGTTTAATTATATGTGTGAAAAATTGAAACAATTATAGATATTAAAAAGTATAAATCTAAGTCTTAATTATAATAAGTAAATTTACTTTAAATGAGAAACGATTACTAATTAGATGTTTAATTTAAAAAGAAATAATTTTTTTAGTATAATTTAATATATATATATATATATATATATATATATATATATATATATATATACTAAAAAAATTACCTATAAGAGGGGGCAATTTAAAGGAAAAATCATTCAAAAATGATAATTTATAAATGTATTTTAAAAAATGAAATTTCAAAAATCAAGGGGGGTAATTGCCCCCCTTACTGATGAATAGCCTCGTCCCTAGGGTTGGGTTCACTTCTTGACGAGAGTCATTTGGGTTATATACTAAAATGCAACCTGAACAATTGGGTTGGATTCAAAAAGTACCTCAACCCGAACTAATCTAATCCAAACTGAGATGAGATGAGAAAGACTAAGATTGAGATGAGAGGCGAGAGAGACTGAGATTGTTCTCTTCTTTTTGTGATAGTTTCGAGTTTCAAATAGCATATAAGCAAAGTATTTTTATTTGTTTTGAACACCATCTTCTTGTTAAAATTACAGATCCATTAACAATTTTGAATGTGACCTGACACCTTTACAATTTAATCCTCTTCATCACTCATAGCAATTTTACCTATACCAATCCAAGTTGAGTTTTACATGCTTGGTAAAATTTTTGAAAAACATGGAACAAAAACACTTCCAAAGTAAAAAGGAAATTTACCCTATTTATATTTTACCCTTCTTTGTATCGTCTATTTATTTATATTATATTTAGTGTTTTTATACAAAAGGTAGGAGGGACATTTGAACCTTTAATTTAATGGATGAGATGATATAAATATCGTATTATGTTGTTAAAGCCTTGATACATTATATTTACTATTTCATCAACTTGTATAATAAGGAATGGATTAAAAGCATAATAAATAAAAAATAGAAAATTGTAAAATAAAAATAAACAAAACTGAGATCATACGGCGTGGTAAATAGACATTCCACTCTTGAAACAAGTTTTTTAATGAGAATTTTTTACATCAGCAACGTAAAGAAGTGTTTAAGAGTTAAATAAATATATTTAAAAGAAAAAAAAAGGTTTGGAAGTGTGGTGGTTGTTGTTTAAAAAGAAAACAAACGTAACGTCCCAGATACGACCCCTTAAATTGGGGAGAAAGAGAGGTTAGTGATAAATGGCATTCCTTAGTACCCGCAAATTCACTTCCTTTTCTATCTCTAACGCTCAAACAGAACAAACCAACCAACCAACCAAAAGTAAAAAAAAAAAAAAAAAGAAAGAAAGAAAGAAAAGGGTATTCCTGATTCATTTGCATTTTTTTGTGTGATCTCTGTAAGATTAAGAATCTTATCTCTTTCCCTTATGAAATCAAAGACAAGTTTAGTTTAGAGATATGGGATCTGGTTTTGATACAATTCCATAAAGCATTGCATTGAGGGTCAGAGTAGCGGAAATGGAAGGATTGGATGGTCTAATTGAGAGACTTTTGGAAGGTAGGAAAAACAAAGGCAAAAAGATTCAATTAATCGAACCTGAAATCCGTCAGCTATGCATCACTGCCAAACAGATTTTTCTTAGTCAGCCAAATCTCTTGCAATTAGAAGCGCCCATCAATATATGTGGTAATTGTATTTGTTTTATTTAAATCTAAATCTAAATCTAAATGAATTTTTTAATCTAAAACCAACACTACTACCTTCTACAGGTGACATTCACGGTCAATACCCGGATCTGCTTCGATTGTTTGAAATGGGTGGTTTTCCTCCAGATGCCAACTATCTTTTCCTCGGTGACTATGTCGACAGAGGAAAACAGAGTATCGAAACCATTACCCTTCTCTTCGCTTATAAAATTAAATTCCCCGACAACTTCTTCCTTCTCAGAGGAAACCATGAATGTGCTTCCATCAACCGTATCTACGGTTTCTACGATGAATGTAAACGTCGTTTCAGCGTCCGTCTCTGGAAGATTTTTACAGATTGTTTCAATTGTTTGCCCGTAGCTGCTATTATAGATGATAAAATACTGTGTATGCACGGTGGCCTATCACCCGCAATGGAGACATTAAATCAAGTGGGAGATATAGAGAGGCCTGTCGATGTACCGGATCAAGGACTTTTATGCGATCTTCTTTGGGCGGATCCGGATAGAGACATTAGAGGTTGGGGTGAAAATGATAGGGGTGTTTCTTTTACTTTTGGTGCTGACAAGGTCACTGATTTCTTGAAAAAACATGATCTTGATTTGATCTGCAGAGCTCACCAAGTGGTTGAAGACGGTTATGAGTTTTTCGCAGACAGGCAATTGGTCACCATTTTTTCTGCACCAAACTATTGTGGAGAGTTTGATAATGCGGGAGCTTTTATGAGTGTGGACAATAGTTTGCTATGCTCTTTTCAAATTCTTAAGCCTTTGAAAGGATAAATAATAATAATGATAATGATATAAGCTCATTCATTCATTCATTCGTGTAGCGATGACTATGAGGAGAATGATGATTTCTCTCTACTCTCCATAATAGAATTTGCTTCTTCTTCTTTTTTTTGTGTAAATAAAAGAATCGATCACACGTCCTTTCCATATTCAACAATTGTCCTTTCCATATTCAAACAATTTATGTATTTACTTTACTGTATCTGTTATATTCTTCTATATAGATAGAAAACTGAGCTAGCTTTTGGTTCATTGGTATAAGAAAAGTGCAGCTATTGTTTTGTTTTAGAAAGGGAAAATTGTGCAGTTGGTTTGTGGTTTGCTAGCAGTGAAGAGTAGAGTAGAGAACTGTTTTGATTCTTGCTACTGAAATCAGATTGGGAAGGAGATTTTACATCAAGAAATATATTGATTTCGATCATCAAAGATGGTAGAAAAAATACAATGCAAAACCATGTAACCAATAACTCATGTACACCCTTTTTTACCATCACAAGATGGAATGATGAACTAAGCTCTCTAACTCTCCTTTTATCTCACTTTATATACAATGGTAAAATACAAAACTGTCACTATTAACAAAACTAACTAATAGTTAAATTACAATTAAATATAATAACCGACTTTAACAAATTGGTCTCAAAGCATGAAATTGAGAAATTCAATGACTACGGCGATTGCAATCTTTGGGATAAAGAAGTTCCGATTCAGGAGAAGATCACTCAGTGGTTATATTATACCTTCTTGCTTGGTGGAAACCTTATGAGCTAAAAGGCTAATCTGCAGGCAATGGTAAGCATTGTCTACAACAAAAGCAGAATTTTACAGCAATCTATGAAGCTGTGAAAGGAATTCTCAGTTATTTGGGACTAAATCAAGGGTCGAGTCTAATGTATACTATATAAACGTTGTCTTAAGTAATTAGAAAAGAAAGGGAAATTTGGGTAAAATGACCTCCAAAATCTTAAAATAATGTTTATTGACCTCCATTCTCAAATTAACCTTTGTTGACCCTTTGATGATGTCACTTTGGTATGCAATATCAAAAATACCCTTCACTTATCTTCTCCAAATTTCCATTCCACTTCTCTCTTCTCCAACACTCCCTCAACTTTCCAACTTCCATTGATCTTCATCTCCATTGATCTTTAATAACCATTGATTCTTCTTCATCTTACAACTTCAACTTCCATTAATTCTTCATCTCTAACAACGAAAAGGTACACGACAATTCGAAATCTCAAAACTCCTTCGATTTCCAGAAATGGAAATCCTTCGAAATCCATGGAAATCCAAGGATTACATACCTCCGGATTCCGAACAACACAACAACAAGAAGAATAAGAGGAAGAAGAAGAATAAGAATAAGAAGAACCCATGTTTTTAGCTTCATCTTCAACAAACCCAGCACCATTACTGACCTTGGGGCTTCATTCTTAAATGGGTTTCGTTCATCATCTTGAATAAAAAAAGTGGGGGAACTCCAAGATCCGGAAAAAGAAAAAAAAAATTCTTCGAATTCCGAAGATCTCCTCTGGAATCCGATTCCGGAGCTCCGGAATCCGGAGGTAGACCTCCAGAATTCGAGAAAAAAAAATCAAAATTATTATAAGGAATTATAGTTATTGTGATTTAATTGGCTCTACTAATTCATAGATTGATTTTCATTTTAAATAATATTAATAAATTGATTTAAACTAAGATAATTTTTTTATTTAAAAAAAAATTAATTTGGGGGGCTACCTCCGGAATCCGGACGTATCCTTCGGAATTCAAAAGAAAAAGAGATAGAAAAAAAAATTAAATTGGGGGGCCACCCCCCCTCCCCCTGAAATAAATCCGGAGGGCCGGATTTTCAAATCCGGCCCTCCGGATTTCTTTCCAGGGGGGGGGGGGTTGGCCCCCCAATAATTTTTTTTTCTCTTTTGAATTCCAGAGGTAGCCACATTTTTTTATTTTATTTTATATTTTTTTTCTTTCGAATTTCGAATTAAATCACAATAACTATAATTCCTTATAATAATTTTGATTTTTTTTTTCGAATTCCGGAGGTCTACCTCCCGATTCCTGGAGGAGATCTCCTAATTCAAGAATTTTTTTCTTTTTCCTGGATTCCGGGAGTTCCCCCACTTTTTTTATTCAAGATGATGAACGAAACCCATTTAAGAATGAAGCTCCAAGGTCAGTAATGGTGGTGGGCTTGTTGAAGATGAAGCTAAAAACATGGGTTCTTCTTATTCTTATTCTTATTCTTCCTCTTATTCTTGTTGTTGTTGTGTTGTTCGGAATCCGGAGGTATGGAATCCATGGATTTCCATGGATTTCAAAGGATTTCCATTTTCGGAAATCGAAGGAGTTTTGAGATTCGAATCGTCGTGTACCTTTTCGTTGTTAGAGATGAAGAATTAATGGAAGTTGAAGTTGTAAGATGAAGAAGAATCAATGGTTATTAAAGATCAATGGAGATGAAGATCAATGGAAGTTGGAAAGTTGAGGGAGTGTTGGAGAAGAGAGAAGTGGAATGGAAATTTGGAGAAGATAAGTGAAGGGTATTTTTGATATTTCATACCAAAGTGACATCATCAACGGGTCAAAAAATGTTAATTTGAGAATGGAGGTCAAAAAACATTATTTTAAGATTTTGGAGGTCATTTTACCCAAATTTCCGAAAAGAAAGTTGAGCATTTCATTCAATGTAATAGTTTCAAGTTCAATTAAAAATTTCGGTCTTAATCTCTAATGTCTTCTTTCATGTTTAGTTCCTTCGTATATGAAAGTTTGTATATTTGTTATACTTTGTGGTTTTACATTAGCAAATCCCCAATTAAACGGAGTCACCCATCTTCTCTATCAAACATTTTTCTAGGGGACAAGTCTTAAGGGGCCGTTTGGTTGTCAGGTTTGGGTAGCTAGTTGGGGGTTACACAATCCTAACCAGTGTTTGTCTTGTAGATACCGTATTTTGTCCATACCAAATTTATTAATTTTTTATTTTTAAAATAAAGAAAATTGAAATAAAAAATAAAATTTGATTGTTTTAAAAATAAAAGTAATTTTATTCTCAAAAATAAAATTAATTTTATATTTTAAAAATAATTAGATTTTAATTTTGTTTTAAATTTAAATGATAAAGACAATTTTTATTTCAAAAATAAAATTGGCTTTTAATTTTAAATATAAAATAATTTTCGATTCTATTTATTTTAAAAATTGTTATTTTGAATTTTTGTAGAGATAAGGTAGCTTTTTTTAAAATTAATTTGAAATGGTCAAAGATAAATAGGATTTGAGATAGATTTAAATAATTTTGTAGAGATATTATTTGATTTAGATTGAGTTAATCTCTAAGTATTATCTGTTATTATCATCAATTTATCTCAATTTATTTTAGATGTCTCTAGTTTTGGCTATAAATAAGAGCCCTCCCTCCTAGAATAGGTCATGGGTAGAAACACAGAAAAACGGTAGAGATCACGTATCAAAGTTTGGGAGAGAAAACCAAACACAAATTTCTCCATCTCATTCTCTCCTAAACAAATTCAACTCTTCCCATCTCTTCAAGGAATCAAGGTAAGTTCTTTTCTCCTTCAAATTATTTCCTAGTCTTATGAGTCTTTTGTGTTTCAATTAAATTCATGATTCTTAGGTACTGTTTTTTTATTATGTGAAAATAGACTGATAGACGAAGATATAGGAAAAAGAATCAATCAATTTCGATTTCTGGTTTGAAAGTTATGATTTTTTTAAGTTTAAGGTTTTAACAGATTCACTGTTTTCGGGAAAAACTGCAGCGTCCTTGATTTTGACTATTTTCGGTGATATTTCTCTGATATCTATTTTTGAAGTTTATTTTTCCTGTAAACTAGACTGATAAATGAAGCTTTGAGAACAAAAATCACCTCGTTTGGATCAGTATTTAAAAAGATATGGTTTTTCAAAGTTGATACAAATGCTGCAGGATTTTTGTACAAAATAAAACGTGATTGAGATTTGTTTTACATGAATTCTGATTTTTATTTATAAAATTAATTTATTTTAACATTATAGGTCAATGATAGATCAATAAGGTGTATTTAGAAAAAGAATCAAGTCAAAACACATTTTAATTAACGAGATATGAAAATTTCAAGTTTAGACTTTGATTTGAAATAATTGATACTTTTAATTGGCTTGTGATATTAGTACATTTAAATTCTTTTATTTTTTTTATTATAACAAAATTATCTTAATAAAATTATATTTTGGGGAAAGAGTAATATGTTTATTGCGAATTTGATAAATGTGTGGAAATCGTCACAATTGTGAAGGCTGAGTAATATGTTTATCAAAATCTCAATAAGGGTACAAAAACCCTAGAAATAACTATAGTTATATTTAAATAATAAATACTAGATTTGTTGTTTTAAAATAAAAAGGAGTATTTTGAATAAAAAATAATAAAAATGTTTTAAAATATAAATATAAGCCCGATGATGAGATTTTGAGAAGTAACGACTCTAAATTTCTCTAGGTGAGGAATTCTCAATTCCGATATTTGTTCAATTAACGGCCATAACCCCGCTCAATCAATCTTTGAACTTACATCATTCTTGATGTTAAGAGAAGGTTAAATGAGACATTTGTTTTTACAAAATAAAAATCAATCTTTTCACCAATTAGTTTAATTATGGACCAATAGTTTAAAATTAGATAATATAAGATAAATTAGGGTAACCGTTTCTTTAATGGATGTCGTAGGGTGCTAGTACCTTCCCTATGCATAAATGACTCCCGAACCCGATCTGGTTTTCGTAGACAATTTTTAATATTTAGGTGACCAATCACACCCGATTTTGGTTGGTGGTGACTCCAAATTTTTCTCTTTTATGAAGAGGCCCATAAATTGAACGTTGGCACTCCGCGTCGCAATTACGTTGTGACATGTCTTCTAGTTTTGAAACCCAAAATGATGGGTTTGTTAACTCCCCTCTTAAAAAAACCTATTCATTTTCATAATTTCAACACATTTTACACTTAACAGTCTTACAGTTTTGTACAAACCAAACACAGTGTTAACAACTCCCTGTTTAACAATCCACTGCTTAATAACTCCCTGCTTAACAACACCCTGCTAAACAACCCAAACATGACAACTAAACGACCCCTAAGTACCTTATCTTTAAACCAGATTTGAAATAATGAAAATAATACAACTTTTGAGCACACTTATAGGACCATTTATTTCCCTATAATCTAATATTAAGATATTTGGTTACATTAGATTACATATAATCAAAGAATACATGATATCAAATATTTAGAAGGCAATCGAACACAGATTCAAAACTTAAGGGAAGTCATTCCAATTGATTGAACATGTTCCAGCTCAGACCGCAGACTTTCCAGAAATATAATATTCAATATTCGAACGTCGATGGTATAATGAAGTATTTAGAAAGAAGATAATAAAAAAAAGGACCAAGTCTAAGTCAATGAAAATAGGAGGAGAACCAGCTGAGGCTCTAGAAATCTGGACTTTGATCCTATAAGAGAAGGTTAATACCAAATTCTTAGAGAAAAAGGAGGAGTCAGAAAGTCATAACATAAGTTTCGGGAAAATTCACGCCCGCCAACCACGTCCCATCTTTTAATTTAGCCAACCATACCAGCCCCACCACCACAATTATTTTTGTTCTTTTAAGGACGACGAAGACGACCATTTTATATCCAGTCTTCTTCTCTTTTTATCTCATTTTCTTTATCATAATTAAGGATCCCAACCCTCTCTTTCTTTTCTCTTTAATTACCCAATTAAGAGGAAGAGGAAGAGGAAGAAGATCATCCTATGAAGAAGGTTTCATCATCATCAAGATCATCGTTCCGGCTTCGTTGCCCGAGTCTGAATTCCGTTCGTCTCCGTCGTATATTTGACCTGTTCGACAAAAACGGAGATGGAATGATAACGACAGAGGAGCTGAGTAAAGCTCTGGAGCTGCTAGGGTTGGATACAAATGTAAGGGATCTTGATTCCACGATAAGCTCATACATCCAACACGGCAATATTGGTCTTCAATTTGAAGACTTTATATCACTACACCAGTCTTTAAACGATACATATTTTGAAACAAATCCCGAGACCGAGACCGAGACAGAGACCCAAGAAGATTCAGATCTATCAGAGGCGTTCAGAGTATTTGATGAAGATGGAGATGGTTATATATCAGCAAACGAATTACAACTAGTATTGACAAAGCTGGGATTATCAGAAGGGAATGAGATTGATAGGGTTCACAAGATGATTGTCTGCGTTGACCGTAATCATGATGGAAGAGTTGATTTTTTCGAATTCAAAGACATGATGCGCAGTGTAATCGTCCCAACTAGTTAAATCCCATCCCTTCGCTGTAATAATATATCTATGATATGGGTTTGTTTGCTTTTTCATGTCATAGTCCCAGTCCGTCAATGTTTTCAGAATCCTTAAAATGTATTCAGATATATCGTTCTTTTAGCTTCAGTATTCATATTCTATTTTCAGACTAAAACTTAGATGATCAACTTCACATGTCCATACAAGAGAGAGAGAGCCGTTTATATATAATCTACTCTCTTTAGATATTATCCCTTTCTACTCATCATCAAAACATTAAGTATGATTTAAATCATAAACTCTTTTATTTACTAATCAATTCACCATAACTCTAAGAACCCGGGTTTTTATTACGAGGGTTAATTATAGAATTTTTCTTTTGATGTTATCTTCTAGAGAATTATAATTATTTACTATTTTGTTTTGATTATTTAGTAAGTTTACTATAGTTAAGGGTTTAACTAAGGGTGGTAATTAATTGGAAAAAAACATTTAACTATGGTTAGAGTTAAGGGAAGTTAGAAAAGTTTAACTGTAGTTAATAGTTAGTAGTTGTTAGTTTTTAAGAAAATTAAGTTTATGGCTTATTAGCAAGAGGTGGAAGTGTTAAGGAGGAGGTGTTGGCTTTTTAAGTAGGAGGTGGAAGCAAAGTGGAGCTTTTAACCATGGTTAGATAAGGTGGGAATGAGTTGTTAGCAAATTAGGCTTGAGCAAGGATTGGTTAGCAATTTTAGAAACTTGGAAGTAATTTTAGGAGGTGGGAGGACTTTTAGACAATTAGTAACTTTCTTTTTCAGCAACACATTTAATATACATAATGGAATTAAAAGAAAACGGAAAAACAAGTTGTCATCTTCTTCATTCTTCCTACCCTCACCCTCGGCCATATTGAAGATCAAGGAGAATTTCTTTGCTTTCAATTTCTTCTTGGTACTTGGTAAATCAAGTGAAAGTTTGGTGTTTTGTTGAGGAAACATCAAGTTAGACAAGGTTTGGGTGAAGAATCTAGTGATTCGACAAGCTAAGGAGGAGGTCGAGCTTAAGGTGCATTTTGCACCGATTAACAAGGTGAGAATAAAACGGGCTCGAGTGACGAAATGGTTGGATGATCGGGGTTGCTTTCAGAATGAGTTTGAAGTTATGTTTACTGATGGGAGGGGCTGATTTGAGACCTTATACCATGAACCTAAAAGTAAGAAAAGGAGATGAATTGAGGGTGTAACGGCCCGACACTTTTAAATAGATTAAATTAGAAAACACAGCGGAAGTCTTTATATTTTAAGAAAATTGGCGTGGTTATGTTTGAAAATTGGCTAGTCAAAACCTGTTTACATCATAATTTCAAAATCTAATAAAATCACAAGGAACTTTAAGTCCCAAATCAGGAGTTCAAAGACTTATAATCATAAAATAAAGACAATAAGCTCTTATGAGCTAAATACAAATGTACAAATCACAAAATCCTTAAAGTTCACAAAATTTAAATCCATAGACTTTTACAACCAATAGTCCATCTCGAGGTCATCATCCCTCGATCACGCAGCACCATCTCCTCTCCCACGACCTCTAGCCAGGGCATTACCTGAAATTTTGTAATATCATGAGCTAGCAACTTAAGCCCAGTGAGAATAATAAGAATAAAAAGTAAAAATAGACCTCAAACTCGTATTCCGATTCGTGTCCAATTAATCTGACACAATCATTCCTAAAGTTCTCCAAACTCTAGGTAAATTTCATTCTATACTCTCCAAAGGATGATATTACTAACACTCGTAGTCAAATTCTCATCCATTAACTTGTTATAACATAAATAAGAAAAGTAAATAAACTTTACATAAATATAACATCTCGATTCTCTATCCATGATATATAATTCCATCGATCATATGCATGAAAGTAATGAAAACTCCCGTAGGATTCGCATTAATCTTTTATGCATGAAGGTAATGTGGATATCCCGTCGGACCCACATTCACCTTTTGTGCATGAAGGTAATGGGGATATCCCGTCGGACCCTCATTCACCTTTTGTTTCTTCCTCACTTTCTCTTCTTTTTCTATGAAGGTAATGCGAATACTCCCTGTAGGGTCCAACATTCTCCCTTCTTTTCTTTCTCACTTTCTTTTCTTTTTCTCTGAAGGCGATGTGGACACTCCCCATAGGGTCCAACATTCTCCCTTCTTTTTTTTCAATGATGCTAGATGTTATGGTGCAATATGTTATGGTATGCTCGCAAAAGTAAATAAACGTAAAATGCGAATATTAAAGTAGCCGAAACAAGCATAAAGTAAGGGGTATAAAGTAAAAGACATAAAGTAAAATAGATAGGAAATTCTGGAAGAACGATAAGTAAACCGTACAACCGATACATACTAAAGTATGATCTTTATCTTCCAAGGATTCTAAACTTCCAAATAAGATCCAAGGTTGTACATTCAAGTTCCTTAACCGTTCTATCTAAAAGTATGGATCTTCTAACTCCCAATGATCCATCCTAAGCTTCGAAACGAATCTAACTTAGAATTTTCTAAGATTCAATGTTTTCCTCGAGAACTCCTAAGTTCTCACTTAAAGGATTAACTCCTAATCCTAAGGGCACTAACTCACTTCCCTCTAATCTTAGATTCGAATCTTAGTCTTGGTTTCTAATTCTACAAATCAACATACTTATTCGCTTTCTATAATCACTTTAAATCCTAACTATTCTCACCTTAGTAAAAGAAGACTTCGCTCCCAACCTCCAATAGAGCGATCAAGCAAAGTTCAAACCACCTACAAATAGAATTACATCTAACAATCAATAATTTACCAAATGACGATCAAACAACATCTAAGCGTACAAAACGACGAAAAACTCAACAAACCCCAACATGAGGCTCTCGCCCCCCCCCCCATGAAAAGTGGGTCTCGGGTTTGGTTTTCCAGATTTTAGGCAATTTAGATGTGTTTCGAGTTGGTTTCAAGCAATTTCGATATTCCCGATTTCAATGGGTATCGATAATTAGGGTTTTTGAACAATATGTAATTTCCCGAATTGAATTTCAATAAACATTATTTCAATAATTTATAACTGATAACTCTATAAAATAGAGTTATTTGGTCCTATTTTAATGCCTATGTGATAATTATTTGATTGAACTTTGCTCATATTTTGCATACCTTGAACTCATTTCGCATAATTCTTTAATTAAGCTTACTTTGAGAAAATTCGGGTTTTTAGCACTTTAAAGTATATTTAGGATTGTTCTTGGCTTTTGGTATTTAATTTTGTCAATTTGAATGAAAGAGAGTCCTAAAAGAATTGCAAATTTCATGCAAGAAATAGGAAAAAAGTGCAGATTTTTGAAAAGTGTTGTGGCGTGCTGCAGCACACTGGCCAGAATCTGACAACAATGCAGATCACGATTTTTGGCCCAAAAAGCCATATTTTTGGGCCCGTTTCAGCAGATCCACTTGAGATAAAATAAGCCCACTACTTAGGGTCCAACTTAGGAGCAATTTGGAGGAGATTAAAAGAAAGCCCAAGCCCAAAAACAAGAAAAGAAAGGAAATTAACCTAGATATAAAAAGAAAGAAGAGGAGGCAGCAGCTTGGTGGAGAGGCTTGAACGTAAAAAAAAAAGAGACTGAACGTGGAAAAGAGGAGCTGAACGTAAAAGAAGAGGAGACAGAAACGCAAGAGGAGGATTCTTCTTCTTCTCGATGGAGATTTCGTTTGCATTTGCTATTCCATTGATTATTTTCTTCTTCTTCTTCTTCTTCATTCTTTAGAATTCCATTTTTCATTATTGATTTGAAGCCATGTTAGGTTTAGGTTTATTTTTGTTAAACTCTTTTGTTTATTTGAATTTCATTATGAACTAAATTTTATTAGGTTGGAATTGATAGATGAACCCTAAGGGGAATTAGTTTTCACAAGCTTTAATGAATTCGATTTTTATGCTCAATCAATAGTTCGATAATTTTTATCTCTTTGCTTATGCTTGATCAACCTAAGTAAATTGCTTAGTTTAGTTTTAATTCTGAAAAGGTTAAAATTGAATGGAAGAATATTGATTGATAGGGGTTAACGATTCTTGAAATTGTTTTTGGTAATGCATAGACATATTTAATTACACCTTAAGGCTTAAACCGGAACATTGAAAACATATTTCTTAATCTAATTTTACCTAGACATAGGATTTAAATTGAATTAGGAATTAAAATCATGTTGGGCTTGACAAAGTCACTTGAATAATTGGGTTTGCTTGCATAGAAAGTGTATTTATTAATGCAGTTTGCTGCAGCACAGCCACAGCACTGCTGCAGCATTTGTGAATTCTAAGACTTTTTAGGGGGATTCTTGATTTTCCAACCATTCATCTCTACATAGTTTCATCACTTTATTATTCTTGCATATTTTAGGAGTCATTTAAGCCACTTTAGACCATCATACTTATTTTCCTTATTTAATTTAGAATTTCGTTATTTAGTTTTGCTTATTTTCACAATTTTATTAGTTTAGTTTCATAAATCAAATCACCCAAATTTATCATTGTCTTTATTTTATTTAAGCTAATTGTTAAACACCACTTTAAGTCACTAATCCTCGTGGGAACGATCTTTCTTATCACTTTATTACTTGTTAGACCAGTGCACTTGCGTATCACGATTTCACATAACAATAACCCATATTCAAACCCCAAAAGGTAAATTTCAAACGGGAAGGGCTTCGACTGAACCTCGGTTTTAGGGTTAAGGGAAAGTTTACAAAAACTCTTAAAACAACTCCCGTATTTACAAACACTGAGTTTCCCGACAAGAAATCGAAGAATCAAAGAGAAAACTCCATTAAAACACTATTTGGAGCTTAGGGTTTCAAGACAAACTTACCGAGAACTCCGTGGATCTCGAGAGAAAAGCACGATGGTTAGGTGGAAATGAATCCTAGACTCGAGGGCTTTCCAATGCAACTGAAATCGAGCCGATCCGCCGAGAAACGAAGAAAAACCAAAAATCCCCCCTAATCCCCAAGAGAGCTACGGCCAAGAGAAGAAGGAGGAAGAAAAAATGAAGACTTGGTCAACTTTGTGATTTTTAAAGATGAAGGAATAGTGTTTTTAGATATTTTAAGAATTTGGAAATGACGGTTGCGTCCTTTTATGACTTTTGACTTATAAATCGAAACCCGAAGCTCTTAAATTAATCTAAAGGTGATTAATGTAGACACCCATTTTCGTCCGGTAATATCTAAAATTAACAAAATTTTACTGATTTAAAAAAAAAAAATATAGACTTTGGTTTGAAATTTTGTTGTTTTAATAAGTTATAAGTGACACAATTCTAATTTGGTTTTTGTTCGTAATAGAAAAATAAAAAAAAGATAAAAATGATTTTAAAAAAAAGGTTTTGAATCAAATTTGATTATTGATATTTGAAATTTAAATTGATTTGATTTGAAAAGCAATTTTGGAAAGAGCTCAAATTTGTGCAATTAGTGACAAGATGATTGAGCGATTGAATAAATTATGGAAGAAATTACTAATCAATTTAATTTTTCTTTATTTGAATTTCTCAATCTTGACTATAAATAGACCCATCGGGGGATCCTCATGGGGACGATCAAACAACCACCATCCTTCTCAAATCCTTTCTTTGCTTTTTTTTAATTTCCTTTTTGTTCGCGAAGAGGAGAAAGAGATCTTTCATCCAATCATATTTTAATCATTGAATCAACCCAGTGCAGAGCTTTCTAATACGTGTTCATTGATCTTTGCCTTCTTTTGTGAAATCCACATCAAACAGAATATGTTGTAAGTATTAATATTCCATGTTTCAAATTGGTGTTGATTAAAAAAAAAAACTAAAAAAATGATAGTTTTTTTTTGTTTGTTATTTTATTCCTTTTGCCTTTCTCTTAATTTTATGTCTAAATTACTTAAACGCTCCCATACTCGTCTCTTTGAGAGATGAAAGATTCAAAAGCTATTCAGATAGCATGTTGGGTATTATAGAATCCAACTTGGAAAGCGGACCAGTTTACTTCAACGTTTTCCCAAATCATACTCTTTCTCTTTTCGATCCTCACATTTTGTCTTCTCTAATGTTGAGAGTCAATTCAAAAGAATTGAAGATGGAAGAGAAATCATACATCCTGAATATAAGCTGAGAGGTGAAACAATCTTGATTGAAGTCAATACTGAGAAATCCTCAGTTGATACCCCAAAGAGACTACCTTGGGACCAAGTGACTTGGAAAACCAGGTGGAACCTTGAAGGAGCAACAAAGCCGACTCCAGCGAAGAAAACTCTTTCTTATATCACAGAGTTCCCAGACGGCCGTGTAGAAGTTAACTTCACAGATGAAACTGTTCAAACCCCAAAGGTCAAGAATTTCTTGAAATCAAGACCAAGCACCTCTGGAACCAGATCAGAAGCTTCAGAAAGGATTACTAGAAGTAATTCAATGAATATAAGGTCTGTCGACTTTGATCAGACCATACCAAACATTAATTATGAGGATGGACAGGGGTTCAACCTCTCCGACTCCATCTGACATGGCACCACCGTCAGAATTCAACACGATTAACGTTATTACAACAATATTCTCCCCAGACATGGAGAAATTGAAAGCAGAATTTCTTGCAGAAAACAATAAGTTCTGTAGAAGATCTTTCTTCCGTACCTATAGCGACGAGAAGCAAGAAGAATTCAAATCTAGCTGGAAGCAAACCATGCGGGAGCTAGAAAAAGAAATCCCATTCTTTCATTGGTTCGCCAGACGCAAAGACTATGAACAACAGCTTTGCCATATAAAAGAAACCAAGTGGAAGACAAGCCAAAAGGAGGTCTTATCGCATCACCCTCCTCTTGAAGATATCATATTCCAGACCAAGTACAGTCACACTGTAATTGGAAGTCCTTTTAAGCAAATGGAAGAGAAAGATGCATCTACAGCGTCCCTTAAAAGTATTCGCTCTGTCCAAATGCAAAATAATTATTCTAACAAATTGCTGTCATCCATGGCTACGCAACTAGACAGGATCGAAGGAGCAGTGCAGAATAATGAATCAAGAATCCCCAAGGATTCTAAAGACGGATCATTTCCCAAAATAGATCCAACTATTCCTTTGTTCAAACCTTTTGAAGGAGAAACAAAGGTCAAAATAATCTCCAAAGAGCAAGAGATGTTAAAGGAGATTAACGCTATGTTAGAGAAGTTCCACATCTCTACACCTTCGAAAGCGTCCTCTTCAGCGCAAATCAACGTCTTAAATGAACAAGACGAAGCAATTGAAGAAATGATAAAGGGAGTGAAGAATCTTTCACTTCTCACTAATCAAATTGACAACATAGATTCGAATGAAGAACGACCTGAGGAAGTTCAGCGAATCTATAGACAAAGGAACCAATTTCATGGAAACATGAGAAATTGGTATTCAAGACCAACTTTTCCTGATATTCAAATTGAGGAAAAGGAATTCACTACAAATAGGACTTTTGATGGAAGGTCCTTCAATGAATGGAACATAGACGGATTATCAGAATATCAAATCCTCAATGTTCTACATCAAATGATGACAGCAGCCGCGGCATTCAAATCACATAATATCGAAGATCATGCCATAGCTAGCTCAATAGCCACAGGATTCTGCGGCCAGCTCAAAGGATGGTGGGATAACTTTCTCACTCAAGAAGAAAGAAGAAACGTGTTAACTCACACGACCACCACAATCCGAAGAGTAGAGGTGAAGGTAGATGGACAGCCTATAAATTGGGAAGATAAAGAAGAATCAGTCTCAGACGCTGTCAGTACACTCCTCTACCTGATCGCAAAGCACTTTGTTGGAGATCCCACCAGCTATCAACAAAGAGCAGCAAGCCATCTCTTAAATCTAAGGTGTCCCACCCTCCAAGATTTCAGATGGTACAAAGATACCTTCCTTACTCATGTATTTTTGAGAACAGACTGCAATTCTCCTTACTGGAAAGAAAGGTTTGTTGCAGGGCTTCCAAAGCTCTTCGCAGATAGACTCGAATTAAGTCTTGAAGAGAGACACGATGGTAATATCCCATGGGGTTCCCTAACCTATGGAGAATTAATCAATTTCATCATCACAGAAGGATTAAAACTGTGTAATGAAATAAAAATCCAAAAGAAAATAGCCAAAGGATCTGAGAGGAAAGAGCTAGGATCCTTTTGCAAACAATATGGTTATGAAAGGGTTGAAGCGCCATCCCAAGTAAAAAGGAGACAGGCAAAGAAGAACAATCCCATAAGGAATTTTAAACCTTATAATAACCAGGCAGGTCATTATAACAAAGCTCCATCAGGAAGCAAGCATCGGACAAGCAATCGCAAAAGGAAGTTCATCCCGAAAGATAAACCTCCAGGCTCGCGATACCAAAAAAAGTCCAATGCTACAAATGCGAGCATATGGACATTATGCAAGCTTGTAAATTAAAGGCAAAAGTAAACCGGCTTGAGATTAATGAAGAAATCAAGCAGGAATTACTCAATGTCTTCATGACGATCCAGAAATCTCCTGAAGAAGAGAATAGCCAGTCCTAAGAAGAAAACAATCGGATCATGGCCATTGAAGATGATGATCAGCTAGAATCAGACTCTAGCAATAACGAAGATAGCAGTTCAGACGAAGAAGGTAAACATGTCTGTCCTTGTGCTAACCAAAGTTGTATTAATGTTTTAACTGCAGATCAAGAATTATTATTCGAAGCTGTAGCAAAACTTGAGGATGAGCAATTAAAAGTAACAATCCTCAACAGACTTAAAGAGTCAATTAATTCAAACACATCTAAAGGGGATGCAAATCCAACTTCCTACTCCATTAAGGATGTGTATGCAAGATTTGAAGTTCCCAGAGCGGCATCTGTTGCGGATCTTCAAAAAGAAATTAGGGATCTTAAGAAAGAAGTCTCTATTCTCAGACAGTCATCCTGCGACTTCCAAGAAGAAGCCCGAGGTGACATTTCCCAATTATATTCTGAAATTGCATTATTAAGATCATATGATACTAACAATGCAGGAAACTCAGAAAGTCAGAAAGAAGATGTCCCAGAATCTTCAAAAACAGTTGATAAACCCTTGAAAGAAAAGGAAGAGATTTTTATCAACTCCATTACTCAAATTCGACTACAAAAGTGGTATTCAATGATCACTTTAAGGATCAAAGATTTCAACATGAATATGGTAGCACTTATTGATTCAGGTGCAGATCAAAACTGTATTCTAGAAGGAATCATCCCGTCAAAATACTTTGAGAAAACCACTGAGGGACTCAAAGGGGCTAATGGACAGCCTTTGAATATCAAGCACAAGTTATCAAAGGCACATATCTGTAATGAAGGAATCTGTTTCACAAACACCTTCATTCTTGTAAAAAACCTAAGTCAGCCCATTATCTTAGGTACACCCTTCATCACCCAGTTATTCCCAATCAAGGTGAATGAAGCAGGATTATTCTCTACCATTGCAGGAAGAGAAGTTTCGTTCAAATTCATTAAACCACCAAGAACTCATGAGGTGAATATAATCCAAAGGAAGGAAAAACAGATAGCTTTTCTCAAAGACGAGGTTAGCTTCAAAAAGATAGAGGAGAATCTTAAAAGCCCAACTCTTCAAGAAAGAATCAGATTGATTCAGTCCAAAATTGAGAAGGAAGTTTGTTCAAACGACCCAAACGCCTTTTGGGCCCGAAAACAACACATCGTTGGACTTCCTTATATCAAAGATTTCAATGAGGCCCAAATACCTACCAAGGCCAGGCCCATTCAAATGAACAGTGAACTCTTAGCCCACTGTAGAAAAGAGATCGAAGATCTTTTACAAAGAAAGCTGATCCGGCCCAGCAAAAGCCCATGGTCCTGTGCAGCTTTCTATGTCAACAATGCTGCCGAGCTGGAACGAGGAGTTCCCAGGTTAGTGATTAATTATAAGCCTTTAAATACTGTTTTAAAATGGATTAGATATCCTATTCCTAATAAACAGGATTTAATAAAACGAATTTCGAAAGCAAAAATCTTTTCAAAATTTGACATGAAATCGGGTTTTTGGCAAATACAGATAGCAGAAAAAGATAAATATAAAACTGCATTCAACGTCCCTTTTGGACAATACGAATGGAACGTCATGCCATTTGGGCTAAAAAACGCTCCATCCGAATTCCAGAAAATCATGAATGATATTCTTAATTCCATTCAAGATTTCTCTATTATCTATATTGATGATGTCCTTATCTTCTCATCCAATATAGAACAACATTTCAAACATCTTTTTAATTTCATAGAAATTATTAAGAAAAGTGGTTTAGTCATCTCTCAAAAGAAGATTAAACTATTTCAAACCAAGGTCCGTTTTTTGGGCTTTGAAATCCACCTAGGCCTTTTTAAGCCCATCCAAAGATCCTTAGAGTTTACCTCTAAATTCCCAGATAGAATCCTAGATAAAACCCAACTCCAAAGGTTTCTAGGATGCCTCAATTATGTGTCCGACTTTTTGAAAGACATCAGGCCCATTTGCAAACCTCTTTTTCAAAGATTGAAAAAAGATAAAGCACCTTGGACAGATGAGCACACAAAAGTCAACAATCCATCAAATCCCTTGTCAAAAAGATTCGTGTCTTAGCCTTATCGATGAGTCACCGATCTTATCGTAGAAACAGACGCGTCCGGACATAGGATATGGAGGAATCTTAAAACAGTGCAAAGATAAGCACGAATCAATAGTCAGATTTCATTCTGGAATCTGGAATAATACCCAATTAAATTACTCCACTGTTAAAAAAGAAATTTTGGCCATTGTCCTTTGTGTTCAAAAATTTCAAGGGGAGTTAATCAATAAATCTTTTACCATAAAGACGGATTCAAAAGCCTCAACTTTTGTTTTGGTTAAAGATGTCAAAAATCTCGTCTCCAAACAGATCTTTGCCAGGTGGCAAGCAATTCTATCTTGTTTTGATTACAAGATCTTGCCTATAAAAGGAACCCAAAATCCCTTGGCAGATTATCTCTCAAGAGAACATCTCTCTAGAGAAACCCTTCCTTAGCTTTCTTCTCCCTTCTTCTTTTCCATGGGTGGAGGCAAGAAAAGCAAGACAGATATAGCCTCTTCCTCTTCTAAAGGAAAGGCAGCAGCCTCAAATATCCCTTCACCAATGAAGGTTGATTATTACGCCATCTCCGACGATGAAGGTTTCACCCCAGTAACCAGAAGTCGAAGAAACAGAAGAATCCATATAAATGAGCCTTCAACTCAAGAAACTACCGCTCCATCGGAGCCAACAACCTTTTCGCAGGCCGTAACTCCGTTACCAAAGTTTGTCCCACAAACTCCTGTTCAAGGTTATGCCCAGAAATCAACAACGGTCTTTGACTGTATTGTTGAACCAGAATACGAAGGAAGAAACGCCAATGAAATTGCCCTTCATACCTTCCCTAATGGTTTCAATTTCCTTCATGAAACAACCCTAAAAACTAGAAAGTTTTATGAGTTGATCCTTATTGATACCGGCTCTGCCGAAATTACTCATAGCCTAGATTCAAGAACTGGACAAGTAATTTTCTCTTCAAAGATCAAGATCTTCCGAGTTATAACTCCAACAAAATGGAATCAAGAGTTATACACAGAGAAGAAATTTTCAGTTCGTCACAATCCACCGTCATACAATTATCACGACTATATGGCCGCCTGGACCAAGATTCTTTGGCTTGACTCCAAGAATCATTCCTGGTTTATACAGTTCTGCAACAACGCCTACAAAACAATACTACCACTATGGTTCGTCACATGGTGGAGAACCTTCGGGTTCGAGAGGGAAATTCTTCCAGTCCCAATTCAAGAATCTCTTCATCACTTTTCCAATTATATAGCAAAAACGGCAATTCCCTCCGAGTTACGTTTTGCAATGACCTTTCAGATTCCATGGATCATAGCCTGGAATCAAGGTGTCAAAGTTCTTTACGGATACAGAACACTCGTAAAGATCATACAGATTAAATGGTGGGAAAAATATTCCATCAATTACTCAGACCTATCGGTCATTAAAAAGTGGTTCATCAACAACACGCACCACCAAGATATATCGACAATTCATCAACAAGAATTGGCGAAACAAAAATCAGACTTGATGGCAAGAATGGCTCAAGCCACCACTCAAGCTGACTTAGATAAAATCGTTGCAGAAGCCACTACCAGCTCAGCTTCAGCAGCCAACAAATCCCATTCTAATACATCATCAGTCCATCTCGAAGACTTCGAAGACGATGAAGATACCCATCCTTTTCCAGATTATGGGTATCCCTAAATCAGCCTACAAGCTGAAGTGTTTAGCTACCCCTGTACATTCTGCACCTCTTTTTTTTATTTCATAGCTGCTTTAGTCTGTTTTGCAGCTGCTTTCTTGTAATTATTTCATCTTTATTTCTGTAATCTGCTACCGAACTAGTTAATTATCGGTAGTATTCAAAAAAAAAAAAAAAAAAAAACAGTATAAGTATATGTACAATTATGTAAATTACAAGTATTGTAAATTATCCCTCTGGCTTAGTTCATCTCCAACTTCCCATGAAGATTGTTCAATAACAGCCGCTCCAACAAACTGTGTGATTGTAGAGCTTGCAGACTCGTTAATTTTGAAGGATTGTAGACTTTTGAAGGCTTCCGTCCGTTAGCCGACAGTCAAGTGTTCCACGCAGCAAGAGGCGTAAGACGGTTGGTAAGCTTGACAGCTAGCAGTTGCCTACAAAATCTTACAAAACAACAAAATTATACGACACTTTAGTAAAAGCACCTTTAATAAAGCCAACTTTATTAAAGCCACTTTCACGGGGAGGAAGACAACATGCACCATCGCCAGCTCATTCACCACTGAGCCCCATCACTTTCAACTTTTTTAAATTTTTTGTAATTATTAGAATTACTTTCACTTTTTCAAGTCGTTGACAGGGGTCCTGTCCTGTCTCCCACTTTCTTTTGTTCTTTAGTCCTTTACTTTCAATTATTTTATCTTTTATAAAGTTGATTCAGACAGGGGTCCTGTCCTGCTGAGTCATTAGATTCGTTCTTATCTCTTTCAACCACAGTTAGGTTAGTTTAACTTTAGTCAGCTCAAATATCAGTCTATAAAAGAGACTGAATCATGTATCAAAGGGATCATCGAGCAAAATCATTAAGCTCTCATCCCCCCCTCTCTCTCTCTCTCTCTCTCTCTTTCTTTTTTTCCCGATCCTCTCTGTCAATGGTATCAGAGCGTACAGGGATAGCTAAACACTTCAGCTTGTAGGCTGATTTAGGGATACCCATAATCTGGAAAAGGATGGGTATCTTCATCGTCTTCGAAGTCTTCGAGATGGACTGATGATGTATTAGAATGGGATTTGTTGGCTGCTGAAGCTGAGCTGGTAGTGGCTTCTGCAACGATTTTATCTAAGTCAGCTTGAGTGGTGGCCATCAAGTCTGATTTTTGTTTCGCCAATTCTTGTTGATGAATTGTCGATATATCTTGGTGGTGCGTGTTGTTGATGAACCACTTTTTAATGACCGATAGGTCTGAGTAATTGATGGAATATTTTTCCCACCATTTAATCTGTATGATCTTTACGAGTGTTCTGTATCCGTAAAGAACTTTGACACCTTGATTCCAGGCTATGATCCATGGAATCTGAAAGGTCATTGCAAAACGTAACTCGGAGGGAATTGCCGTTTTTGCTATATAATTGGAAAAGTGATGAAGAGATTCTTGAATTGGGACTGGAAGAATTTCCCTCTCGAACCCGAAGGTTCTCCACCATGTGACGAACCATAGTGGTAGTATTGTTTTGTAGGCGTTGTTGCAGAACTGTATAAACCAGGAATGATTCTTGGAGTCAAGCCAAAGAATCTTGGTCCAGGCGGCCATATAGTCGTGATAATTGTATGACGGTGGATTGTGACGAACTGAAAATTTCTTCTCTGTGTATAACTCTTGATTCCATTTTGTTGGAGTTATAACTCGGAAGATCTTGATCTTTGAAGAGAAAATTACTTGTCCAGTTCTTGAATCTGGGCTATGAGTAATTTCGGCAGAGCCGGTATCAATAAGGATCAACTCATAAAACTTTCTAGTTTTTAGGGTTGTTTCAGGAAGGAAATTGAAACCATTAGGGAAGGTATGAAGGGCAATTTCATTGGCGTTTCTTCCTTCGTATTCTGGTTCAACAATACAGTCAAAGACCGTTGTTGATTTCTGGGCATAACCTTGAACAGGAGTTTGTGGGACAAACTTTGGTAACGGAGTTACGGCCTGCGAAAAGGTTGTTGGCTCCGATGGAGCGGTAGTTTCTTGAGTTGAAGGCTCATTTATATGGATTCCTCTGTTTCTTCGACTTCTGGTTACTGGGGTGAAACCTTCATCGTCGGAGATGGCGTAATAATCAACCTTCATTGGTGAAGGGATATTTGAGGCTGCTGCCTTTCCTTTAGAAGAGGAAGAGGCTATATCTGTCTTGCTTTTCTTGCCTCCACCCATGGAAAAGAAGAAGGGAGAAGAAAGCTAAGGAAGGGTTTCTCTAGAGAGATGTTCTCTTGAGAGATAATCTGCCAAGGGATTTTGGGTTCCTTTTATAGGCAAGATCTTGTAATCAAAACAAGATAGAATTGCTTGCCACCTGGCAAAGATCTGTTTGGAGACGAGATTTTTGACATCTTTAACCAAAACAAAAGTTGAGGCTTTTGAATCCGTCTTTATGGTAAAAGATTTATTGATTAACTCCCCTTGAAATTTTTGAACACAAAGGACAATGGCCAAAATTTCTTTTTTAACAGTGGAGTAATTTAATTGGGTATTATTCCAGATTCCAGAATGAAATCTGACTATTGATTCGTGCTTATCTTTGCACTGTTTTAAGATTCCTCCATATCCTATGTCTGACGCGTCTGTTTCTACGATAAGATCGGCTGACTCATCGATAAGGCTAAGACACGGAATCTTTCTGACAAGGGATTTGATGGATTTGACAGCTTTTGTGTGCTCATCTGTCCAAGGTGCTTTATCTTTTTTCAATCTTTGAAAAAGAGGTTTGCAAATGGGCCTGATGTCTTTCAAAAAGTCGGACACATAATTGAGGCATCCTAGAAACCTTTGGAGTTGGGTTTTATCTAGGATTCTATCTGGGAATTTAGAGGTAAACTCTAAGGATCTTTGGATGGGCTTAAAAAGGCCTAGGTGGATTTCAAAGCCCAAAAAACGGACCTTGGTTTGAAATAGTTTAATCTTCTTTTGAGAGATGACTAAACCACTTTTCTTAATAATTTCTATGAAATTAAAAAGATGTTTGAAATGTTGTTCTATATTGGATGAGAAGATAAGGACATCATCAATATAGATAATAGAGAAATCTTGAATGGAATTAAGAATATCATTCATGATTTTCTGGAATTCGGATGGAGCGTTTTTTAGCCCAAATGGCATGACGTTCCATTCGTATTGTCCAAAAGGGACGTTGAATGCAGTTTTATATTTATCTTTTTCTGCTATCTGTATTTGCCAAAAACCCGATTTCATGTCAAATTTTGAAAAGATTTTTGCTTTCGAAATTCGTTTTATTAAATCTTGTTTATTAGGAATAGGATATCTAATCCATTTTAAAACAAGATTTTTAAAGGCTTATAATTAATCACTAACCTGGGAACTCCTCGTTCCACGGCAAAGATTGTTGTACATAGAAAGCCGCACAGACCATGGGCTTTTCTTGGGCGGGATCGACTTTCTTTTGTAAAAGATCTTCGATCTCTTTTCTACAGTGGGCTAAGAGTTCACTGTTCATTTGAATGGGCCTGGCCTTGGTAGGTATTTGGGCCTCATTGAAATCTTTGATATAAGGAAGTCCAACGATGTGTTGTTTTCGGGCCCAAAAGGCGTTTGGGTCGTTTGAACAAACTTCCTTCTCAATTTTGGACTGAATCAATCTGATTCTTTCTTGAAGAGTTGGGCTTTTAAGATTCTCCTCTATCTTTTTGAAGCTAACCTCGTCTTTGAGAAAAGCTATCTGTTTTTCCTTCCTTTGGATTATATTCACCTCATGAGTTCTTGGTGGTTTAATGAATTTGAACGAAACTTCTCTTCCTGCAATGGTAGAGAATAATCCTGCTTCATTCACCTTGATTGGGAATAACTGGGTGATGAAGGGTGTACCTAAGATAATGGGCTGACTTAGGTTTTTTACAAGAATGAAGGTGTTTGTGAAACAGATTCCTTCATTACAGATATGTGCCTTTGATAACTTGTGCTTGATATTCAAAGGCCGTCCATTAGCCCCTTTGAGTCCCTCGGTGTTTTCTCAAAGTATTTTGACGAGGATGATTCCTTCTAGAATACAGTTTTGATCTGCACCTGAATCAATAAGTGCTACCATATTCATGTTGAAATCTTTGATCCTTAAAGTGATCATTGAATACCACTTTTGTAGTCGAATTTGAGTAATGGAGTTGATAAAAATCTCTTCCTTTTCTTTCAAGGGTTTATCAACTGTTTTTGAAGATTCTGGGACATCTTCTTTCTGACTTTCTGAGTTTCCTGCATTGTTAGTATCATATGATCTTAATAATGCAATTTCAGAATATAATTGGGAAATGTCACCTCGGGCTTCTTCTTGGAAGTCGCAGGATGACTGTCTGAGAATAGAGACTTCTTTCTTAAGATCCCTAATTTCTTTTTGAAGATCCGCAACAGATGCCGCTCTGGGAACTTCAAATCTTGCATACACATCCTTAATGGAGTAGGAAGTTGGATTTGCATCCCCTTTAGATGTGTTTGAATTAATTGACTCTTTAAGTCTGTTGAGGATTGTTACTTTTAATTGCTCATCCTCAAGTTTTGCTACAGCTTCGAATAATAATTCTTGATCTGCAGTTAAAACATTAATACAACTTTGGTTAGCACAAGGACAGACATGTTTACCTTCTTCGTCTGAACTGCTATCTTCGTTATTGCTAGAGTCTGATTCTAGCTGATCATCATCTTCAATGGCCATGATCTGATTGTTTTCTTCTTCAGACTGGCTATTCTCTTCTTCAGAGATTTCTGGATCTGTCATGAAGACATTGAGTAATTCCTGCTTGATTTCTTCATTAATCTCAAGCTGGTTTACTTTTGCCTTTAATTTACAGGCAGTTGCATAATGTCCATATGCTCTGCATTTGTAGCATTGGACTTTTTTGGTATCGCGAGTCGGAGGTTTATCTTTCGGGATGAACTTCCTTTTGCGATTGCTTGTCTGATGCTTGCTTCCTGATGGAGCTTTGTTATAATGACCTTGCTGGTTATTATAAGGTTTAAAATTCCTTATGGGATTGTTCTTCTTTGCCTGTCTCCTTTTTACTTGGGATGGCGCTTCAACCCTTTCATAACCATATTGTTTGCAAAAGGATCCTAGCTCTTTCCTCTCAGATCCTTTGGCTATTTTCTTTTGGATTTTTATTTCATTACACAGTTTTAATCCTTCTGTGATGATGAAATTGATTAATTCTCCATAGGTTAGGGAACCCCATGGGATATTACCATCGTGTCTCTCTTCAAGACTTAATTCGAGTCTATCTCACAAGAGCTTTGGAAGCCCTGCAACAAACCTTTCTTTCCAAGGGAGAATTGCGATCTGTTCTCAAAAATACATGAGTAAGGAAGGTATCTTTGTACCATCTGAAATCTTGGAGGGTGGGACACCTTAGATTTAAGAGATGGCTTGCTGCTCTTTGTTGATAGCTGGTGGGATCTCCAACAAAGTGCTTTGCGATCAGGTAGAGGAGTGTACTGACAGCGTCTGAGACTGATTCTTCTTTATCTTCCCAATTTATAGGCTGTCCATCTACCTTCACCTCTACTCTTCGGATTGTGGTGGTCGTGTGAGTTAACACGTTTCTTCTTTCTTCTTGAGTGAGAAAGTTATCCCACCATCCTTTGAGCTGGCCGCAGAATCCTGTGGCTATTGAGCTAGCTATGGCATGATCTTCGATATTATGTGATTTGAATGCCGCGGCTGCTGTCATCATTTGATGTAGAACATTGAGGATTTGATATTCTGATAATCCGTCTATGTTCCATTCATTGAAGGACCTTCCATCAAAAGTCCTATTTGTAGTGAATTCCTTTTCCTCAATTTGAATATCAGGAAAAGTTGGTCTTGAATACCAATTTCTCATGTTTCCATGAAATTGGTTCCTTTGTCTATAGATTCGCTGAACTTCCTCAGGTCGTTCTTCATTCGAATCTATGTTGTCAATTTGATTAGTGAGAAGTGAAAGATTCTTCACTCCCTTTATCATTTCTTCAATTGCTTCGTCTTGTTCATTTAAGACGTTGATTTGCGCTGAAGAGGACGCTTTCGAAGGTGTAGAGATGTGGAACTTCTCTAACATAGCGTTAATCTCCTTTAACATCTCTTGCTCTTTGGAGATTATTTTGACCTTTGTTTCTCCTTCAAAAGGTTTGAACAAAGGAATAGTTGGATCTATTTTGGGAAATGATCCGTCTTTAGAATCCTTGGGGATTCTTGATTCATTATTCTGCACTGCTCCTTCGATCCTGTCTAGTTGCGTAGCCATGGATGACAGCAATTTGTTAGAATAATTATTTTGCATTTGGACAGAGCGAATACTTTTAAGGGACGCTGTAGATGCATCTTTCTCTTCCATTTGCTTAAAAGGACTTCCAATTACAAGCAGTGTGCATTTGGTCTGGAATATGATATCTTCAAGAGGAGGGTGATGCGATAAGACCTCCTTTTGGCTTGTCTTCCACTTGGTTTCTTTTATATGGCAAAGCTGTTGTTCATAGTCTTTGCGTCTGGCGAACCAATGAAAGAATGGGATTTCTTTTTCTAGCTCCCGCATGGTTTGCTTCCAGCTAGATTTGAATTCTTCTTGCTTCTCGTCGCTATAGGTACGGAAGAAAGATCTTCTACAGAACTTATTGTTTTCTGCAAGAAATTCTGCTTTCAATTTCTCCATGTCTGGGGAGAATATTGTTGTAATAACGTTAATCGTGTTGAATTCTGACGGTGGTGCCATGTCAGATGGAGTCGGAGAGGTTGAACCCCTGTCCATCCTCATAATTAATGTTTGGTATGGTCTGATCAAAGTCGACAGACCTTATATTCATTGAATTACTTCTAGTAATCCTTTCAAAGCTTCCGATCCTGGGTTCCGAGGTGCTTGGTCTTGATTTCAAGAAATTCTTGACCTTTGGGGTTTGAACAGTTTCATCTGTGAAGTTAACTTCTACACGGCCGTCTGGGAACTCTGTGATATAAGAAAGAGTTTTCTTCGCTGGAGTCGGCTTTGTTGCTCCTTCAAGGTTCCACCTGGTTTTCCAAGTCACTTGGTCCCAAGGTAGTCTCTTTGGGGTATCAACTGAGGATTTCTCAGTATTGACTTCAATCAAGATTGTTTCACCTCTCAGCTTATATTCAGGATGTATGATTTCTCTTCCATCTTCAATTCTTTTGAATTGACTCTCAACATTAGAGAAGACAAAATGTGAGGATCGAAAAGAGAAAGAGTATGATTTGGGAAAACGTTGAAGTAAACTGGTCCGCTTTCCAAGTTGGATTCTATAATACCCAACATGCTATCTGAATAGCTTTTGAATCTTTCATCTCTCAAAGAAACGAGTATGGGAGCGTTTAAACCTAATCTGAAAAGAGGTTTGACCGCTACTTGAATTAATCCGAGATGAATGTATTTGAATTCTTCTCGGTGTTTGAGAATGGACTCCTTTGTGAATAGATGGAGCACTTCTGCATCTGTGGTTACAGATACGTTCCTTTCTACCGTCTTGATTACATCTCTTGATGTAAAGTTGAAGGTACTTTGATAATAGATCTCTCTGGGATCTATCTTCGGAATACTCCAGTTCTGGAGTTCTTGTTCTACTCGCGCAATTCTCATTTCTTCATTGCCCTGTGCGGACAAGATATCTGGTTCTCCCTTGATATCTAAGATGCCTTCTTCTTTGGCATCTTCTTTTGCTTTTCCCTTTGATAATATCCTTTTAAGTAATTTAGACATAAAATTAAGTTAGTTCAAAACTAAATTGACAAAGGTAGAAGGACTTCCCTGTTTCGATGATTACAGCTGGAACACCTGGCTTACCAACGGACTTACTCAGACTGCCTGGAACACCTAACGGCTTACCAACGCTGCGGACGAGCAACCGGACAAACAGATCGGAGTTCTAACTTCATTAATTTAGTTTTGAAGAGTACTTAGGTTTATTTCTTTCTTTACTTAAATAGATAATATAAAAGAGTAAGTAAGAAATAAACCTAAGTCTTCACATATTAACCCAACTTAAGAAAACCAAAACCTCATTCTTTGATTTTGTTTCAAAAGTTCCATTTACAAGGATTTACATACTATTTATTGAATTCCTTAACTACAAGCTTAAACCTCAACAATTTTCCATAAAATCCCTAATTTAAGAAAAAGCCCTATGAAGAAAACTTACCTTTTCATCATGATAACTTGTTGGAAACTTCTTGATTCTTCTACAATTAGACTCTAGTTCAAAAATCATTCACTTTTGGCTTTGATTTGGTCGAGTTTGAGCAAGAAAATGAAAAGCCCATTGAATCCCCTTATTGGGTCGCTACTACGAACATCAGGGAAGAAAAGAGGAAGAGCTAGCAGTTTTTGTTCTTCCATTTGAGAGAAATAAAAAAATATTTGAGATTTGGGGTTGAATTTAATATGATTTGGCTTAAAATTGGAAGAGAAAACAAGGCTTCACCCCCCTCCCATGGTTGTTCAGCGTGCGTAGGAGGAAGAAGAAAAGAGTCTGAAATTTGTTGTGTTTGTAATTCCAATGAAATAAGAATGGAAAGGTATATATATACGTATATATTTAAATATAAAGAAAAATTGCTAGATAGTCAAATGCACAAAACCCACCTCTAAGGGTTGTTGTAGCCGAGAGCATGAATGGAATAAAAGAAACAATTTTTTTTTTTATCTAATTTTACTTTAAGAGAAATGATAACATGGGCCTTAGTTTCTTATTTAATTAAATAGGAATGATAAAATATGCCTTGAATGTTTTTTTTTTTTTTTAACTATTTGTAAAATGGTCCATTGTATGTGTTATTTTTTTTTTAAAATTTAAATAAACCCTCATTTAGAACATCACCTCTTTATTTTTAAGTCCATCTATTTAATTTAGTATCAAAACATCCCCCCCTCTTCTCACTTATCATAGTTAGTTTTTAATTATAACTCAAGTTTACACTTTAACCATGGTAAATTTTAAACCCAACCATGGTGAACCGTTTTAACCTTTAATAAATACTAAAACACTTTGTTTATCAATTTAATTAAATAAAATAAATAAACTAAATTATTATTCTTAAATTCGGGCAGTCACAATCAACTTTCGGGTAATGGCGGAGGCCGTGGTTCGGGCGGGCAGGTGGTGCGCGTTGAGGCTCGAGGAGAGGACTTTTGGCTTGGTTTTGTACTACAAGGCTTAGGTTTTTTGGAGATGTGTTTTATGTCCGTTTGAACTCTATGTTTTCGTGTTGTAAATTTTCATAAACGAACTTGTGAATGTTCTAAGTGTTACTTTTAGTTTTCAAGCTTTTTACTCTATAAACTTCAAACTTACAACTCGTTTGTTATAAAAGGGCAGACGTGCCTCGTATTTGTGATGAAACAACTTGAGTAATGATTTAAAACCTTGAGTTCAGGTTTCCTTTTTTTTTCTTTATGTTTTGTCACAAAATTTTAGGGTCTACGCTTCCGCCTTGCGTACTCGCGATTTCGACTTATTTATTAAGTCGGGTCGTTATATGGTTATTCTATTCTTTTCTTAAATATGGTTATTCTTTGATTTTAAAACCAATCAACCCTAGATTATTTTTTCAAAAAAAATAAATAAACATCAAACTAAGTTTATCAACAGTGATAAATCTCAATCCTGAGTGAAACGTGGACTCCTATTCATGGAGTTATGTTATTTGATTCACATGGTTGAGAGCGATATGATATGAACGCTCAATATACTCCTGTTTTGGGAACATAACGAGTTAGTAACTTGGAGCACATTTACATGAGATAGAATTCATAACTTTCCTCTAAATTAACGGTATCAGCGCGATACCGAAACATTTTAGGAACTTTAGGAAACTCCCTTGATGTACTGATTCGAGACATAAATAAGTGCCGCCACGACTTCTATTGATCACAGAAGTATATTATCTGTAATTTGACTAAAAATAATATTCATTGGAGAATCAACGTGAACATAAGGATAAAAAGGTAATTACAGAGGCAAAACGATAAATTTATCCGCCTGTAATTATGAGGGTTCCACGTGAAGGATATATCACAAATATAAATAAACGGTAAACTAAATGGACATAACTCATTTATAGTGAGGGGTGTTCAGCTATGAATCTATAGTGGAATTATTCATAGTTAGATAATAAGTAATTAATTGATTATGAGTTAATTACTTAATTGACTAATTATTAAGCCCATGATCTACAGGTCCATCAAGTCCCTATGCTAGCCCAAATATCGTAGTCACGAAATCAAGTTGAAGAAATGAAAGATTTAAATAAGGTGAATTACTTAAATAGGCAATATTAATTGTTTAAATATTGAGTATATTTAAACGGTGATTAATATAAATATTATTAATTGTTTAAATAATGAGTTTATTTAAATAGGAATTTAATAATGAAATATTATTAATTGTTTAAATATTGAATATGTTTAAATGGTAATTAATAATTTGAAATTAATTAATAATAGTTTAAATAATTAATTTAAACGAAATTTAATAATTAGATTAATTAATAATTAAATATTATCAATTAGAATTATTAATTAAATAATGGGTTTATTTAATGGAAATTAATAATTAAAATATTTATTATCAATTGTTTAAATAATGAAAATTATTTAAATGGTAATTAATAAATAAATAGCATTTGATAATATTTAGTCCGGAAAAAAATATTAAGTGTTTAAATAAAATATTTTATTTAAATGGTAATTAATAAATAAATTATTTAAGTTGGACTTATTAATTTAAGAGGGAATTTCTAGTCCAATTGGATTAACGAACCCAATTGAGATTAGCCCAAAATAATTAATTAAATTAATTTATTATTTGATATAGTATTTTCGGCTATATCATATTATTTTAGGGAGATAATTGTTTGAGTTATATCCTAAAATAATTACATAGATTTATTTACCCAAGATAAATTAAATAAAAGAAAAATAAAATATTCTCTTAATTATCTAAGGTACTTTCGAAAATACAAAGATAAAGGAAAGAGAAAATATTTTTCTTTTGTATTTATCTCTATGGAATATCCTAATGTGATTAGATTTTCCATTAGTTTATAAATAGGAGGCTTTAGTAATTTATAAATCACACAACTCAATTCCTAGAAATTGAAATTATCTCTTCCTTTTTCTCCCCTAGCCCTTACCGATTTTCATACATAAAATAGGAAGAAAAATATTTTTTCTTCTTCCTAATTTCTTCTAAGGTTCGATCCCACAATCGGGTTTCGCTTGATTGATCGGGATATAGCGTAGAAGATATGGTGTTTATGAGGATTGATACTGTAAAGAAATCTCCAACCATATTCTCCATTTATTATTCAATGTAAGTAAAAGGCCTTTAATATTAAAAAAAAAAACTAGCATGAATTTACATGTCTTTATGACAAATTACATGATATTAATAGATCTTTAATTAAATGTTAATTAGTTTACTAAATGAAATTCCGCTAATTTAGTAAAGTATTCCTTTCAAGCTTTATGGGCTTCTATCATACCTAATGTTTTGATGATAACAAACCAAATTTATACTAACCAAAAGTTGTAACAAAATCATCAACTCTTTCAATTTGAGAATTATCAAGCAAGTAAGTTTCAGCAAAACATGTATAATAATCAATGAAATTCATTTTAAGTTGTATAAAATCAGAATTGATACCAACTTTAGCAAGCAAGCAATCACTATGTATTTCATCATTAATAGGTTTAGGATACTTTACCATGACCGTTTTACCCTAATTTCCATGTATTGAATTATGTGAGATCGTGATTTATTGAGAATGTGATCTACTTGATTTTTTATGCCTTGCATTGATGACAAATTACTAGGTAACTCATTTGGGAACAATCTTTTGAATTCTAGCAAAAACTCAACAAACATACTAGGCAAAGATGGGTTAAGTGTAAAAGAAAGCTCTTTGTACAAAAGTACAAATATAGGTTGGTAGAATTCATTCCTAACCTCACTGATCTAGTTTTCAAGCTCTCACTCTTTGGTTTACTATTTTTTTGCTCACTAAACTCAAATGCCTTACGCTTTGTAATCTCATAGCACTCTTTCTTTTGATTATCTCTTTCTTTCTTTTCAAACTCACAACTCTCTTTCTTTTGAGCACTCATTTCTTTTTTTTTTTATCATTCATCTCTCTTTCTTTTTTCCCACTCATTTCTTTCTTATCACTCATCTCTCTTTCTTTTGGCTCACTCTCTATACCACAATTATCATTCTTTTCAAATATAGAACTGTAACGACCCGACCCAAAATAAAAAAATATAAATAATAATTGACTCATTTAAAACATAATTAAATCAGAATTAAACCAAATAGTAGCGGAAGCGTTTTATTTAATAATCAATGAAATGATAAAAACAAAACATTATTTGTGGCAGCAATTTAAAATAATAAATCAAATGAATTAAAAACGATTAAAATAAATGAAACTGTAAAATCCAAGAATAAACTGACAAAATATTCGTAAAAAATATAATATTCGAAAATAAAATAAAATAATAAATGTCATATCCTAAGGGTATCTTAGTGTAGCGCCATCCTCGTCAACCGCCTTGGCTTCCATTATTATCAGTATTACCTGCAAAATAAAAGTTTGTAGGGAATTCGAATACCGTAAGTTTTTAGCTCAGTAGATTAAATCCAAACTCAAATAAGTAAATTAAATACAATTCATCTTATAACTATAATAACTTATGGATACTCGTCCATGTCCACCATTTATGAATAATTAGTAGGTACTTAGCCTACAACATCCCTTAATTTCTATTAAATTTGCATATATGTATCATAGTGTGTAAAGACCCGACCTTTCAGAGCATTAAATAGACTTAATTAAAACAGTGGAAAACTCAATAAATGTTCTTTATTGAAAACATGCAACTTTTTAATCAATAAATGTTTATAACAAAACATAAACTCCGGAGTTCAAAATTTGGAAACAAAACAGTAATCCAAAAACATAATATCAAATTTGACAACTCAAAATCATAAAATAAAGTCTCAATGACCAAATAAAATCCCAAATAAAACATGTATTTTATTCATAAATAATGATGAATAAATAAACCAGTGTCGACATGACACGAACCCTCATCTCTTCCACTTCATCAACCGCCACCTCTCGGTCCATTGTTACCTAAAAAAAAACATATAACACTGTGAGGCTAAAGCCAGTGAGAAAACGACATAATCAAAGATAAAGTCTTATTTAGTCTCTAACAATTCAAACCGAGTCCCAAGCACTCAACACTCTTCCAAAGTCTCTTACGCTCAAAGCGTCACTTAAAACTCAATCTCAATCCTTTACATGAATAGGCAATTACTTTGATTCCATATTCAAGGCTATTCAATAAATCCTCACTTTACATGGATAGAAAACTTTCACTAGGTTCTTACCCAAGACAACCCAATCATACACTCTCACAATCTTTATCAATTTCTGGAACCACTATCATGCTTTAACTTAACAAACAATATAATTCACAAAATCCACTAAGAAGGCGGTTCCTCGGAACTACTACCACTCTTAGTACTTGGTTATAGCCACAACTATAACTGATATTCCCCTAATGATTCATTCATATGAGCAATGAATATTAGTACTCGGTTATGGACTTCTCCATAACATGACTTAGTGTTGAGCTCGTAGCCTCAACACTAGTAAACAAATTCAAACCGGCCATCAATATCAATCCAAACATCATTATACAAAAGATAATGATAAATAAAATTCAATTAAAAGCATGAAAATACAGCAGCCCAACTAATAGCATAAATTTCACAAAACTGCCGAAAAGTGCCGAAACATGGAAAATGCACTTTTATGCTCCCTAACTCAAAACTCAAGGAATATAGCACTAAATATCTCCAAATAATTCCATATTTAAACTCATAATCAATCAAAAACAATTCGAAACTAAAAACGTCAATTTTTGTTGAAAATTGCCTAAACTAGTTCTAACCGAAAATTGTTTTCTTCCAATTGATTTTCGGTATTTTCAAAAGTCCGTTCTCATCCTAACATTCCAGAATATCATATTATAATATAATGAAACAAATAAACTACGGTAAGAGCCTTAGATTTCTCTAAAACCCCACCGTTGACTAAACTGTTAACCCACCTTATCTTTGCTAAAATTCCAATTTCCAAGCTAGTTTCCACCATCAATCAGACCTGAAAAAAGAGTCCTAAACATTTAATTTACATGCTAACACTACAAAACGCAGGAGCATTACCGACGCCGTCACTACCTGCGTTTAACAATGGTGTCGGTAATAGAGAACCATCACCGACGGGGCGTCGGTAATGGGCTTATGTAAATTGTTTATAGTATATTACCGACGTGGCGTCGGTAATAGTTAAACCATTATCGACGCAATGTCGGTAATAGTGAGACGGAAGTGACAATAAAGTTGGCGTCCCCATTACCGACGCCAACTAAAGGTACCATCGACGCCCGATTAGGCGTCGGTAATACCTCATCATTAAATTGGCGTCCCTGTCACTTTCCCCTTCTAATTTTTATTTTCTTCATCCTCTCGCACGGACAGAACAGCCGAAGTCGACGAACAGCAAGCCGGAAATCGCCATTTTTTCACTGTTTTTCGTCCGATTTTCTCCGTTCAAAGCCCGGGGTTTTCATTTGCGTGACATTTAGGTGCGTTTTCATGCTTTAATTTCTCAAAATACATAATATTGTGAGTGATTTAGAGGGTTAGGGTTTGATTTTTAGAATTTATTGTAGGACATGTGCTTCACTTTGTTTGATTGAGGAATTGGATTCTTGAACTCTTCTTTCCCTTAGGATTGGGTATCTAATTCAATATATTTGATTAAGGAGGGCTTTTATGAGATCTTCTCTTGATGAATTATGGATTAGGCACTTTATTCTCTGTTTTGTTAGACATGAGATTTTATCAAAATCAATTTTATTTTCATTTACTTGCATTATTGATCTTTGCTTGGAGAGTATGAACAAGTTTTATCTTCAATTTCCTCTCTCTAATTGATATATTTTCAACATTTTTTGGAAGGGGAAGAGGTTGATGAATATCAAAGATATCTTTTTAAACCGGCTTCATGATTTTTATAAAAACACGCCTAGTGCCCACATCAAGTAAATGGTGATTTGTATAATGTCTTTATTTTGTATTCTAATGCTAAAATGTTTTTTTAAATCCTAAGTCACATTTTAAAAACTAAGAAACTCAGAATAAAGTTCTTATCAAATAAATGTGGCTCTACCTATCAAATTTCACTTTTTGCTTTCACAATTAAGACTAGTTTTCACAAGTATTTTTTTAACAGTGAGAAAACAAGATTATCTCATTTTTTAAACAAATAAAAATCACATGAGACCATAATAAAGTTGTGATATTAAACAACAGATTCTCCGGCTAATAAGCATTTCAATTTATTCAGTAAATGGTGAATTGTAAGGATTGTTATATGTGATTTGAAAATTTATTATGTTATTATGTAATTATTTTGTTTATTGTTTATTTATTCAAATGTAAATTATTGAAACAGAATAATTGGTGGGGTCGGGCTTCTTGATTGATTGCATTATTAACAATGTCAGGATCATCACGGTTAGTTTTCTATTATTTTTAAAAATGCTCTATTTATTGTATTTTAGTTTTTTTTATTGGGAGACGGCTATCCTGCAGCAAAGTTAGCTGTCTCAAAGCATGTTTTATTAGTTTTTATTTTAGCCCGTGTTTGTAGATTTTATTTTTATTGGGAGACGGTTATCCTGCAGCAAAGCTAGCCGTCTCAAAGTATGTTTTTTTAGTTTTTTATTTAGGGGGTATTTTTTATTAATGTTGACATTGATTTATAAAATGAGTTAGTTAATTTTTTTTGAAATATAGGTCGAATGTGAATAGAAGTTGGATGGAATTAAGTGATAGGTTTTGTAAGGATTATATAGAAGGGGTTTTGTCCTTTTTAGAGGTTGCGGAGAAAGTTTTGAATGGGAGTGGGAAGACCCGGGTGTCCTTGTATTAAATGTTATAACACCATATTTGGCACACTCCGAGAAATTAGGGAGCATTTGCATGTTCACGGGATATCACGGGGATACACTCGTTGGACATTCCATGGGGAAGAATTGGAAAAGTGTAGCACAGTGGCGATAATGTGGGTGATGGTCGTAACATAGATGAATCGGTGAGTGAGGACGATGATAACGATGGAATGATGGACATGATCAATGATTTGCAAAGTGGTGCATTTCATGATCATAGAATGGAAACCGGTGATATTGGAACCAATTGGGGTACCGAAAATGTCGAGAGTCAAGATAACGTGAATGTGGGCCGAGAGTGTGATGACGAGTTCTCAAAATTATTGGGTGAAGCACAGAAAGAGTTGTATCCTGGGTGTGTGAATTTTTCATCACTCAATTTTTTGGTGAAGTTAATTCACATTAAAGTTTTGAATGGGTGGAGTGATAAGTCGTTTAATATGCTTCTCGAGTTGTTAAATAAAGCATTACCTGAAGGGACGTTGTTACCGGGATCGTATTATGAATCCAAGAAGTTGTTACGTGGGTTAGGATTGGGGTATGAATCCATACACGTTTGTAAGTTCGATTGCATTCTCTTTAGAAAAGAATACGCTAAATGTGAATTTTGTCCAGTTTGCGGGGAATCTCGTTACACAACGAGAGAGGGTAAAAGTAAAAGGAAAGTTGCTCAGAAGGTATTGAGACACTTTCCGTTGAAACCAAGGTTACAGAGACTATTTGCATCAAAACATACCGCGTCTGATATGAGGTGGCACAAGGATAAACGTTTAGAAAAAGAAGGTGTTCTACGTCACCCATCAGATGCGGAAGGATGGAAGCATTTTGACAAACAGTATCCGGTATTCGCTTCTGAATCTAGAAATGTTCGTTTGGCCTTAGCATCTGATGGCTTTAACCCTTTCAGACATATGAGTATCCCATATAGTATGTGGCCTGTGATCTTGGTTCCCTATAACTTACCACCATGGAAATGCATGAAAGAATCTTTTTTTTTCATGTCTTTACTTATTCCTGGGCCTAAGTCACCCGGGAAAGACATCGATGTTTTTCTAGAACCATTGATTGAAGAGTTGAGTGATTTGTGGTTTGATGGGATTAAGACATTTGACAGTTCAAAGTCTGAATTTTTTCAATTACGGGCTGCTTTGTTATGGACTATCAACGATTTCCCTGCATACGGTGATTTGTCAGGTTGGAGTACGAAAGGATACAAAGCGTGTCCCATATGTTTAGAAGACACGTCTTCTATGGGTAAGTAAAATATGTTTCATGGGTCACCGACGACATTTGCACTCAGGGCATCCATGGCATTTTGATAAAGTTCATGATGGACAAACTGAATTACGAGGAAAGCCGGTTATCAAAACAGGTGATGAGATTTTACAAGATCTCAATCGGTTAAGTTTTCCCAAGTTTGGTAAGAATCCAAACACACAAGAAAAGAAAAGAAAGCGAACAGAGAACAATAATTGGAGAAAGAAAAGCATATTCTTCCGTCTACCTTATCGGTCCAAATTGCTTTTACATCATAAGTTAGATGTTATGCACATAGAGAAGAATATATGTGATAACTTGGTAGGAACAATATTCTCAATTGAAGGGAAGAATAAGGATACAATAAAGGCACGCCATGATCTTGAGAATTTGGGTATAAGACCTGAATTACACATAAAGAAGGTTGGGACAAACAAATTTGTAAAACCTGCTGCTGCGTTTACATTGACTACGAGCCAACGCATTGAGGCATTTAAATTCTTGAAAAATGTGAAATTCCCTGATGGATTTGCATCAAACATATCCCGAAGTGTCAATGTTAATAGTGGTAAACTTCAGGGGTTAAAAAGTCATGATTGTCACGTTCTTTTTCAACGATTGCTCCCATTAGCAGTTCGAGGTTTCTTGAATTATAATATAAGTCAAGTTGTAACAGAGTTCAGTAATTTCTTTCGTGCTATGTGTGCTAAAGTTATAAGCTTAGAAGAGTTGGATCAGTTGCAACGTGACATAACTTTCATTCTATGCAAACTTGAAAGAATCTTTCCTCCGGCTTTTTTTGATGTCATGATTCACTTATCGTTTCATTTGCCGTACGAAGCCAGAATAGTAGGGCCAGTATGTTATAGTTGGATGTATCCAATAGAACGAAGTCTTCGAACGTTGAAGAAATATGTTCGAAATCAGTCACGTCCGGAAGGCTGCATATCGAGGCTTACATTATGAATGAGTCAATTACATTTTTCTCTAGGTATATCGAAGGGATTGAAACTAGATTTAACAGACTAGAGCGTAATTTCGAAGGGGAAGATGAAGATTGTGTACAAAGTGACATATCGGTGTTTAAAGAAATGCCTCGACCTATCGGACGGTTTGATATATTGACTTTGGCTAAAAAAGATATCGATAAAGCACACTGGTACACTCTTCATAATTGCGAAGAAGTAGAATCGTATTTGCGGTATGTGTCTAATTTTTTTTCTTCAATTCAATTCAAATTTATATAAATATTGTGTATTGATATCATCTTCCATATAGGGACCACCTTAATTTGCTTGAACTTGAGAGCTTAAGAAATACACATAAACGACAAGAATCACAGTTTGCCACTTGGTTCAAACATCGTGTAAGATGTATTCTTAAACAAAGATCTTAACAATTTATGTATAATGTTAATACACAATTATCTTAAACACGTAATCGTGATATTTGTAGGTTGCTGAATTATGGATACGTAAAGAAGTAAGTTATGATTTGTACGCACTATCTTTAGGACCTGATTTTCGTATTAAATCATATTCTGGATGTTGTGTCAATGGGATGAGATTTCACACATTTGATAAAGCTTCTAGTCGTACTACAACTAGTTGCGGGGTTGCAGCTGTAGGTGAGCACGATGCAGGTTCCACGACTTTCTATGGACTTCTAATTGAAGTTTTAGAATTAAGTTACGTAGGTTCACATAGAGTCATTGTTTTCCGTTGTGAATGGTATGATACTTCTCCTTCTAAAATGAAGCAAGAGTCAGGTATAACATTAATTAATATATCTCGAAAATGCTTTGAGGAAGAACCTTTTACCCTAGCAAGTCAAGCTCAACAAGTTTTATATCTCGATGATATAAAAAATGGGAGAGACTGGAGAGTGGTACAGACATTAAGGCAAAAAAACGTGTGGGATGTTCCTGAGTTGGAGGAAAATGATGAAAACGACAAGATATTGCACGTGATTTCACCTTTTGATACACACGTGGGTGAAAATTTAGAAACTCAAAGACTCGATAGAAATGACATTCCAGGATATGAAGTTGATGTTGAGGTCATAGAGCGAGTACTGCGGGCTTCAAGCTCCCGTAAAGATAATGAAGAGTTGACAAATGATGATATTAATGAGTTTTTAAACGATAGTAGTGATGAAGAGTTGAGAGAGGATGAGTTAGAAATTGATAGTGAAACATCAGATAGTAAGAGTGATGAGTCAGAAAACGATAGTGATTAAGTCAGGTTTGTGTAGTTTATTCTATTACATTATATAATATACTTTCTACGTACATTTTAAATTATTTTGTTTGTTTTCAAAAGGAAAAGTAAGGGGAAGGAGAAGGAGCAGATTCCACCAATTGCACCGGGCTTTAGAAGAACTCCAGCTCGTCGTGGTAATGGGATAGAGATCAGAGAGCCATCTTCAGAGGCAACCACACCCACTCTCTCACCGAGAGATCATATACCGACATCGGCATCAGGTGTTTCGGCAGACTCATCGTCGTTGCCATATCTACTACAGGTTATAATTATTTTTACTTGTTAACTATGTTATGTCTTCTCTATTTATATGTAAATAATATGTAATTTTTTCTTTAGTGACGTCTCAAAGCAAAGTACCGGGACGAGGCATTGCGAAAAACTTGGCAATGAGAAAAAGAAAGCCGAGTGAGGGCAAGAAGAAAGTCATCATATCTCCATTGCTTAAGAGGGTGGTTGGAGAGGCTGCAGATAATTTTATCACAGAGGTAGGTGTACTCATACGCCAGCTCGTACCTCCGAGTCATAGGCGATATGACCTTGTGCCCTTAGAGATTCTAAACTCGATCAGACATCGGATTGCGGTAAGCTTTTGAAAATGTGCTTACATTTAAAATTATATTTTTACTTCTCACAATAACGTATTATGTTTCAATGTGGCTAGGACCAATTTGATCTGGATCTCACCATTAACGATCATTACGAGGTTGTGGAAGCCCAAATGAAAGCCGATGCGAGAGAGTTTCGATATGAACTCCATCGAGACTTCAAGGCAAATATTGACGAGCATGGGGAAGAAGAGGCACGACGAATGAGGCTTCCAAGAGTACAGTGCGACGATGAGTGGAAACTATTACTCCAAAAGTTTGATGATCCCGCATTTAAGGTAATTAAAATTGTAAACCACTAAATTAAATGTTTAAATTTCATCATTATTTACCTAACATATAATAATTTGTGTTCTGTAGAAATTGTCGGAGCAAAATTCTAAGTCTCGAGTGCAGATGCCGTACATGCATAAGGGTGGTTCAAAATCCAATGCAAAGAAGCATTATGAGATGGTATATGTAACTATGTAATATGATAGTTAATTTCATTTTAATGTTCACAATAAGTAGTTTTAACATGTTTTTTTTATGTAAACACATGTTTAGACTCAAGAAAATCCAAATACAACTTGGGTGGATGTGTTTGAGAAACAACATTCATACAATCCAAACCAATGGGTGAGCGATTTGGCTAAGGAACAACATGTAAGTTTACTCGTTAATTTTGAAGTGATTTAATATAATTTTACAATTGTTTTTAATTATTAACCATATAATTTAATATAATTTTACAGTTGTTTTTAATTATTAACTATGTAGGAAAAAATGGTTGAGTATATTACCCCGCTCACGGATAGTGAGGATGGTGGTGATGATTCAGATACCGTGGAGTCAAGACAACCACCCATTTCAGATCAGAGGGCCATGCGAAGGTATTGGGTCATAGACCAGGTTACATGAGAGGATTCGGTAGGGGCCCAAAACCTTCCCCGTTGTAAGGTGGTTCATCAGGGTCAGTTAGATCATCACAAAATGAACTGATTGAGACTCAACACAAAGTCCATCAACTGGAAGAGGAGACAAAGAAGCTCCGGGAAGACATGGCACTTCGGGCACAACGTGAGGCTGAACGTGAGGTTGAACGTGATGAGGAAGCAAGGAAACGCGATGAGGAGACAAGAAAGCTTCGAGAAGACTTAGCCATTCAGACGGCACAATTTCAAGAATTCATGAGAAATTGGACGGCATCTCAAGGGCGAGGGGGTGGGGATAATGTTTAGCTTTAGATGTGTCTTAATTTTTCAAACTTCATTATTTTATGTTTGGAAACTTTGTTATTTTACATTTGGATACATTTAGAACACTTATAAAAAGTGTTGATTTATGCCTTTTAAACTGTTTTGTCTGCTGGGAATATGAATTGTTAAAAACAGGTTGCTTAAAAGGGAGCTTAAAATACACAACAAAATTTTTAAAAAAAAATAGAGTTTTATCGACGCCCGCGTCGGTAAAGGGGTTATATTGATAGCCCAGATACCGACGTTATGTCGTCGGTATAAAAGGAACCTGTAATTTATAGTTGCACCCATTACCGACGCCGCGCAGGTAATATGTATACACTTTACCGACGTCGCGCAGGTAATATTTATACCCTTTACCGACGCCGCGCAGGTAATATTTATACCCTTTACCGACGTTGCGCAGGTAATACTTCTGCCGATGTATTAGATATATGTCGGGGATGGGGAAGACCATCACCGACGTCGCGTCGGAAATACCAGAATTAGGCATTGCCGACCCGGATTAGCCGACGTACTTACCGACGTATAGAGGACGTCGGCAATGATTATTACCGACGCTTAGGTTAGTATTACCGATGTAGGCCGGCGTCGGTAGTGCTGTTGTGTCTTGTAGTGTAAAACAGTACCAAAAGGTATTAAAAAGATTGGGGTTCAACGGCTCGAAGATCGGGAAAAAGGCAAAAAGACGAACGACTGCCGTTTGAAGGAGACAGCAGCTACGACGTTGCTGTCTTTTGCCGAGGCTGAACATGGCCTTCGGGTCACGGTTTGGTCTCGTTTTTGAGTTTTTGGTGATCGGTATTGATGGGTTTTGGTTTTAGGCAAAGGGGATCAACACCGATTAAGTTTTAGGCGTACTATCACTACAAAAAAAAAGTGAATTTGCGACAAGAAATTTGCGACCAAAAGGTTGTTTCTATAGTAAAATACGACCATAAAAGCGACCAACATGGTGGTGGCTAAAAAGCTGGTCGTTCTGGAATTTTGTGCGACCGGATAGTCACAAAAATATGACCAGGCATGTTTGGTCGCAAAAAAGTCAACATTTTGAAAAAACGACCAGATGATCGCTTAAAAAAATGACCATCTGGTCATAATTTAAGTTGAAGATAAGTGACCAGTTGGTCACATACAACAGTGACCATGTGGTCATTTTTATAAGCGACCAAATGGTCACTTTTTTACTAAGACAAAATGCGACCAGATGGTCGTTTTGTTTAGGGATAAAATACGACCATCTGGTCGTTTATCTTCTAGGATAAATGCGACCAGCTAGTCGTATTTAATAATTATTTATTTATTTATTTAGATTACAATAATTAATATATATTATATATATATTAATATATATTTAATTAATATTAAAATTTAATAATAAAAAATTGGAATTAAAATAAAATATATATAAATAAAATATTAAAAAAAATGTTCTATACAAAAGAAATCATCCTAGAACTACTGCGGAGGGGCGGGGGGTGGCGGAGGCGGCGTCGATGATGAATGGCCGCCTCTCGGGATCCCAAGAACGCGGCCAAAGCTGCTGCGACCTGGGGCCTCGACCCGTGCCTGCATATCCGCCTCAATCGCAGCGACTCGAGAAATGAATTTGTTACGCATATCGTCCATGTCGGTGTGAAGCTGCTGAACCTCCTCGCGCAGCTGCTGCTCAACCGGAGAAGGGTCGGAGCTAGTGCTCGCTTCGCTCTGCTGAGGCCGAGGCACATCCTTTTAAAGGCGTCTCCCGTACGAGTCAAGCCCAGCGATGGATCCATCTTGACAAACGCCTCCAGCAGCCTCCAAGAACGCTTGTCGACGGTCTTCCTGAGTCGGTTGCTAGTCGGGTGTGGGCAACCTCTGACTCAAAGACTCCTTGAAACGGTCCTAAATATTTAAAATTCAGAAAAAGGGTAAAATACCATTTTGGTCCCTGAACTTTCACCCCGGTTTCGTTTTCGTCTCTGAACTTTAAAAAATGATCAATTTCGTCCCTGAACTTTCCAAATCGTTTCATTTTCGTCCTTCCGTCCTTTTTTCCAGCCTGAGACACTAACGAGGCGACGTGGCATTTATTAAATGACGTGGCAGAATGACTTGGTAAATTTTAAATGATGTGGTATTTTTTTATTCTTTTCCTCTCTTAATCTCCCCTCAAAGCAAACCCTAAATTTAATTTTTTTTCATTCTTCAACTGAAGCAGCCGCCGCCCCAACTTCCTCTCTCACCTTCATATTCTTCCTATGATCTCACCTTCAATTTTACTGATTCAATCAAACTCTCTGCTACTTCCTCCCATCTTTTTATTCTCCTTATATTTCTTTCCATTTATTTTCAATTCTTCTTCTCATCTCCTCATCTTCCAGTTCTTATCTTTTTCTTCCTTTTCCCTTTTGTAGATCGTTTCCACATATCAGAGTTTTCACATGTGGGTTTTTTAGATCTAGATTTTCATATATTGGATTTCACATATTTGTGCTTCTTCTTTTCATTCCATAGATCTGGGTTGATTTTTGCAGGTTTGGGTTTTCGTAAATGGGTTCTTGTAGATCTGGGATTTTTAATTTCGTAGATAAGGAATTTCTTTTTCGTAGATCTGGGTTTGTACAAATTTGCTTCAAATTTTTAATTTTCTATAAGGGGTTTCGTTTTCATAGATATGGGTTTGTACAAATTTTGTTCCAAGGAGAATTTTTTTTAAGAGATCCGTGTTTGAGCTTGAATGAATCTGAGATATTGAATGAAATCTTGTTCTCCCTATGAATGAACATTGATGATAAAGAAGAAACAATAATTTTTTTTTAAATTTTAGTTAAAGATTGATGATGAAGAACAAACACGGTACAGATCCAAGCTTAACAAATTAATATTTTTTTTTCCAGATAGCCACAAAACTCATTTTTTTCTTGATTCAAGATTGTTTGAAGTTAATCAAAATTTAATTTTGTTTAATGTGTTCTGGATATCAATAAAAAAGAAGCAAAAAGTGGATGCTCCCGCTACAGTCGTGGCTGGAGCCGGTGAGTCTTCCCCCAAACGCGGTGACGCAATCTACGACTCGGGTACTGTCGAGGGATATGTAGGGTCGGGATTGTCATCCAACCGTAAGATCTCGTCCAGGTCAGCATGCGTCCAGTCCTCCGGAGAACTGTGCAACTCCGGTGCGTGATCCTTTGGCGGCGGATCAATGCGGTCCTGCGTATCATCGCCGGACATCGGAGGACGACGTTGGCGTGCCATTTTCCTAATCAAACTAATATAATTTAATTAATTAATAATTTATTATTTAATGTAAATTTATTAATTAAGTATATTAAACTAAATTAAATTAAAATAATTAATTAATTAAACTAAACTAAACTAAATTAAATTAAATTAAATTAATTAAATAATTAAAGTAAGTAAACTACACTAATTATTTAACTAAATTAATTAATTAAATTAAAGAAAAATAGTTAAGTAAGTAATTAAAGTAATCTAATCTATTTAATTTACTAAATTAAATTAATGAATTAATGAAACTAAAGTAAATTAAATTAATTAAAGTAAGTAAACTACACTAATTATTTAACTAAATTAATTAATTAAATTAAATAAAAATAGTTAAGTAAGTAATTAAAGTAATCTAATCTATTTAATTTACTAAATTAAATTAATAAATTAATGAAACTAAAGTAAATTAAATTAATTAAAGTAAGTAAACTACACTAATTGTTTAACTAAATTAACTAAATTAATTAATTAAATTAAAGAAAAATAGTTAAGTAAGTAATTAAAGTAATCTAATCTATTTAATTTACTAAATTAAACTAAATTAAATTAATTAATTAATCAAACTAATTAAATTAAATTAATTAAAAAAAAGTAAACTAAACTAATAATGTGTCTAAATTAAATTAATTAACTAATTAACTAATTACTTAACTAAATTAAACTAATTAAATAAACCTAAACAAATTAAATAAAACTAAACAAATTAAAATAACTAACTAAACATAATTAATTAAGTAATTAATTACACTAATTTAAATCTAAACTAAATTATTCAACTAAATTAAACGAAACTAAAACAATTTATAATAACTTAATTAAAACGAAAACAAAAACTAACCACGAATACGCTACCGCGTTTTGGAGGTTTTTTAAACCGGAATGGTTTAAAGAACAGGGAACGGGAAAGGTAAGAACGAACAGAGGACGGGAACGGGCAAAAAGCAACGGGGGAACAGGAACGGGGGAAAGAGAGAAAAGGAAAGAAAAGAGAGAAAATAATTCGGTGGGGGGGGAAGAATAGGTTGGGGCGTTTAAATCAAAAATTGCGACCATCTGGTCCCAATTTCGTAATTTTGACGAAAAACGAAGAGTCACTCGATTACGACCAGATGGTCGTATTTTCATAAAAAAAAGACCAATTGGTCGTAAGTGTGTCATTATGACCAACAGCTGTCACATCACACTTCCCATAAAAAATTGCGACCAAATGGTCGCAATTTGAAAATTCACCGCCATCGATTGCGACAAAATGGTCGTATTTATCAAATTCACCGCCAAAAATTTCATGAAAATTTAAATTTACCGTTGAATAAAGCTGCCAGATAGTCACAAAATTACGACCAAATGGTCGTAAATTAATACAGATTTAAAAAAAAACTTAAGTCTATATTTTTCAAAGTTACGACAATATGGTCGCATTGTATTTCAATTTGCGACCATATGGTCGTAAATATCAATATATATATATATATTTTAATATATATAAATTAATGGAGATTAAAAAATATTTGTATATATTGTTTAATGAAACACAACAATGACGATATTATAAAACATACAATGAATCATATAAATTTACAAACTGTATTATTCCTCATCCTCAGTTTCTTCAACCATTGCTTCTTCTTCTTCTTCTTCTTCTTTTTCTTCTTCTTCATCGTCTCGAATAAATTTAGCATCAATGTCACGTTCGTGAGAAGTGGAAGCAGTGTATCGTCATCATGCAATGTTATCGTTCCATTGTTCAAAGGACATGCGGTACCTGCATTCTGGCCATCGTCGATTGCACGACATATTATCTGATCTTCTTGAAAATCACCGGCTTCGTCTGCATGGTCGTCTTTCTCGGACAGGTTTTCTTCTACCTGGAAAGGTTTAACTTTAAAAACAACTAATCAATCTATCAGATCTCGTCTATTACTCGGATAGTTCAAGTAATAAACTTGAATCGCCTGTGAAGCTAGGACAAACCTATCATCGGTGCGCATATGCTTGTACTTGTTTACCTCAACGATTTGTAAATGGTCAATCTTACGGACTCTGCCTCGTCTTGTTGTCTCGAACCAAGTGCAGTTGAACATAACAATGAGTTTTAGCATCGGATTTGCGTATTGAATCTCAAGAATCTCATCGATTACTCCAAAGTAATCATCTTGATCTTAGAACACTTGACCTTTTATGCAAACACCACTGTTGTTTGTTGCCCTGTTAACAGAATGCGCCTTCGTTTGAAATATGAATCCGTTACCGACGTATTAAGTACATGACCTTGCAATCCGTGCAGGTCCTTTTGCCAAAGAAATAATGCGAGGATCATCTACGGGTAACGTAGGGAGTCCACCTGTCATTAAGCACACATAGAGTATAAGGCAAACTTAAATTTCAAGTTCAAACACCCTATGCTATGTGATTAGCATGAACCCTTGAAGCATGAATTCAAACCCTCCTAGATCTAGATGTTATCAACCAAGAGATTTAGGCTAGAATGGATTAAACTCAGATTTTTGCAAGAACTTTCACAAGAACACTAGTTGGACAGATTTGGTGCTCTCATATGCAATTGTTCTCTCTCTCTCTCTCTCTCTCTGTTTTTTTTTTTTTTTTTTGAATTTCAAGATCTAAATGTGATCTTCAAGATAGGAAAAGAAAAAAAATGACAAGATGAAGAAAAGTATATGAATGGACAGAAATGAATAGATATGGCAGAATTCCAGATTTGAAGAACAAAATGCAATTTCAACAAAAATTAAACATAGAATCAATCCTAGAGTATGGCCAAAGGATTTTGACCAAGGCTCTGATACCAAATGATAAGGCAAACTTAAATTTCAAGTTCAAACACCCTATGCTATGTGATTAGCATGAACCCTTGAAGCATGAATTCAAACCCTCCTAGATCTAGATGTTATCAACCAAGAGATTTAGGCTAGAATGGATTAAACTCAGATTTTTGCAAGAACTTTCACAAGAACACTAGTTGGACAGATTTGGTGCTCTCATATGCAATTGTTCTCTCTAGGTCCTTTTGCCAAAGAAATAATGCGAGGATCATCTACGGGTAACGTAGGGAGTCCACCTGTCATTAAGCACACATAGAGTATAATTAGAAGGATATAGTATTTTTCAACAAATAACTTGACATGATATTTTTGACAATTTCAAATAACTCACGTATACACTGAACCATGAACAAAACTCCTTCTCGATTATTGACCTCTTCTCAGCGGCTGTAAGACCGACTCGTGTCATTCGAACGTATATGTTCAGAAATAGTCTGTATGTTACGAAAATAGTAAGAAAATATTTTAAACAGTTGTGATTGTTAAGTCAATGGAATAATGTAGTGTTACGAGAACTCACTCGATGTAAGGCTCAACTTCTGGGCAGTTGCATAACACGTAGCTCTGCATTACGTGATACTTAAAATTAGTCAACGGCCTACGCACTGATCTTCCAACTGTCATGCCAGGTTCAGTAAATATGGGCAGGTCGTTTACGTCAACACCTTCAAGTAAATTTTCGACAACGTTTCGTGTCGCTGGACGAAACTGCTCAGCAATGTGTTGATCAAAGTAGTATGAACAAAACGTGGTAGTCTCTTGCATCTGGTACGCACTACAGATAGATCCTTCGACTCTTGCTTTATTTCCGACCATCTTTTTCAACCGATGTAAGTACCTATGGGTACAAACAATTAAGTAAACCTCTGATAAGTTTAACATTAAAAAACTTGAACTATATACAAAGTAAGTGTGCTAACCTTTCAAATGGGTACATCAAGCGATAATGGACTGGACCGCCTAAGAATGCCTCGTATGGAAGATGCACTGCAAGATGCTCCATTGAGTCAAAAAAGCCAGGTGGGAACATTCGCTCCAACTTACAGATAATAACAGCAATCTCCGAACTCATTGAAGCGACAGTAGCTTCAGTGAGCTCTGTACAAGTCAAGTCCCTGAAAAAAACACTCAACTGGGCAAGCGGCTCCCAATGTCTGTTCTCTAGGAACGGTCTGAACGCGAAGAGAATCAATCGTTACATGAATACATGACAGTCGTGGATTTTCATCCTGAACATGACATGTTTTTGACTGTCTATACACTGACTCAGACTCGAAACGTATCCGTCAGGGAATTTGATGGATTTGATCCACTCAAATAGTGTTTTCTTTTCATCCGTCGTCAACATGTACTTTGCTTTTGCTTAATTATCATTGTCGTCAGGCTCTAACTAAGGACGGTTACATATCTCCCATATATCGTAACGTGCCTTCAGATTGTCCTTTGTTTTTCCAAGAACATTCAAAACCGTATTGAAAATGTTGTCAAAGAACTTCTTCTCGATATGCATTACATCCAGGTTGTGCCTGACAAATAGATCTTCCCAATACGGTAGATCCCAAAAAATACTTCGTTTCTTCCAACCCATGTTTTTTCCAGCCGCATTGTTTGCAATCTCTGCACCTTCCACTGTAATCTTCCGCATCCCTATAGCATCTATACCATGCAGAATTTGCCTTCCACTCTACATTATCAGGGGGGTTTCCTTTCTTACTCGCCGACCCTTCTTCCAGTCAGTACCGTTTGAACGGAACGCGTGATTCAACGGCAGAAATCGACGGTGGCAATCAAACCAACAGGTTTTCCAACTGTTTATGAGGTAAAGCGCATCTGTGTCTAGCATGCAATGTGGACATGCGTATTTACTAGCGTACTCCATCCTTTAATAGAGGATGAGGATCGATATTTACAATTATTAACTAATGAACTAAGCAAAACAATAACAAAACTCATACTCAAGAAATAATGAACGTGAACGCAACAGATCTGACAACATTGAATACGTAGGTAAGTCACTGAACGTCTAGATTAACTCCGCGCGCAACAAGAAATTTTGTTTCCTCGAGATGTCGTATGTCATGACACCATCTGTCCACAACCTCTTCAACTCTGCGATAAGTGGTTGCAAATACACATCCAGTTTCTGTTTTGGACTTTTCGGGCCAAGTACGATCACTGTGAGAAAAATCACCGGGTCTCTCATACACATCGAGGGTGGCAAGTTATACGGGGTTACCATCACCTGCCAAACTGAATATTACGCCCCGAATACCCCGAACGAGTTAAAGCCATCTGTGCATAGGCTCAATCTCACGTTTCTCGGATCTTGTGCAAAATCAGAATGACAATTATTTAAATGCTTCCAAGCCGTAGTGTCTGAGGGATGTCGCATAACACCTTCATCCTGTGAATGCTTGTGATGCCATCTCATGTGGGAAGCTGTGACATCCGATGCATACAACCGTTGCAGACGTGGGATCAGCAGTAAATAGAACATGCGTCCGTATGGAATCATCCCGCATTTCCCCTGTTTATATCTTGGAAGAAAACAGAATTTGTAGTGATGCAGATCCGCATCCACATCCCAGTAGATCATGCATCTGTTTCGACACGAATCTATCTTCTCTACGGGTAACCCGAGTCCTTCCACTAGCTTTTTCGTGTCGTACAAACTGTGCCGCATCAGGTTTTCTTGTGGAGCGCATCGACAAAACCACGATGCAACCGAATCAAATCCTCTACCTGGTAAGTTATACTGCACTTTTATATTTAAAAGTTCTATGGCAGCAGCAAGTTGACTAACCTGAAAACCTTCGTACAACGGTCGGCTCGCTGTCTTCAACAGCTTGTGCATCTTTCGTGCTTCCAAATTCATTTCTTCTTCAATAACCCCTTCTCTTTCGTCGCCTACGTTCAAACTTTCGCGATAACTTTCTTTGCCGCCCTCATATCCCGCACCATCAAGTATCATTTGCTGCATCTGTCTATACTGTTGTATTTCATTGGGTTCTTTGATGACAACGTCCGCATTCGAGCTGTTACCCTCGTATTGTCTCGCTTCCTGTACTGCAGCGTCGAACATTTCCCTCATCTCCCCATGATACACCCAGTGATAATAATTCTCCATAAATCCCCGACTATAAAGATGAACCTTCAAATCTGGAACCGGTATGATCCTATTGTCGCATTTTCTGCACGGACATCGTAGCTTTTCACCATAATTCGCGTAATAGACAGTTGTCTTGCAAAACTCAACAAACTGTTCAACCCAAGCCACGAACTCATCATTCAAATACCAGTCTATCAAACGAATATACATCCACTCTCTCATTTTTCTTTTTTCTTATCTTTACATACAATGGGAGGAAGAGATTTTATAATGCATTCCTCTGCTTAATTGCGACCCTATGGTTGCAAAATTACTACCATCTAGTCGTATTTCTCCCGCCAAAATTTCCCGCCTTTTTTTACTACCAAGTGGTCACTTCTAGTCACAAACTGGTGACCACATAGTAGCAAAAATACTACCATTTGATCGTATTGTTCTAGACATTTTTTGCTACCAGTGGTCACTTGGAGTCACAAATTGGCGACCACATGGTAGCTTTCTTCCCGCCAAAATTACGCGCCTCTTTTATCTACCAGTGGTCACAATAAATGCGACCAAATGGTCACTTCCAAAGGCGACTAGTTGGTAGCTTGCTTCCCGCCAAAATTACGTGCCTTTTTTTTGCTACCAAAGTATATTTTTAGTCACAAAAATACGACCACTTGGTCGTTTTTTTTAGGTGACCAAATGGTCGCTTATTTCGCGCCATTTTTTGCTACCAAGTCATATTTTTAGTCACAAAAATGCGACCACTTGGTCGTTTTTATAGGTGACCAAATGGTCGCATCTTTCGCGCCATTTTTTATGACTACTTCTAATGTTGGTTCCAACTTGGTCGCAAAAAAGTGACCAGATGGTAACTTCGAGTCAACCTTCAAAAAAAGTGACCAAATGGTCACAAAAAAACTACCACTTTTTCTTGGTCGCAAATGGCTGGTCACATTTTGACTTTTTTTTATAGTGTATTAAGTAACAAAAGGCGATATGGAATGGGTTTTTAGGCAAGGTCAAGAACATTAAAATTTGATAAATAAAACAAAATTTCAGATTTGAAAAGAATGAAAAACCAATCTAAATACTCACCCAATGATAGGAAATCACGAATCCAGACCATGAACCTTGACTAACGAATTCCCACGATCAAAACGGATACCTATTAACAAGAATTGATGAAGAAATCAACTCCTAAAAACCTTAAGAGGAGCGACGACACTAGGGGAAACTAAGGGGAGAAAAAATTACCTCTTTTGATTACAAAGGTAGTCCCTAACCACTTCGAATCCGAGATCAGAACACGGATTAACGTCTAATTGATGAAGGAAATCGAGCAAACCTTTCGGGCATGCACAAGGGCGGCGGCGGCTTGAGGGAGTGGAGAAGAGAAAGAAATTTTCTATTCTTTTCTTATTTTCTGACAAATGAGGCAAAACCCTAACCACCTCTCTCTATCTTTTCTTAAATTGTTTAAACATTCTTCCAACCAAACAAATTGCCAATGAGTCCTTCCCTCACAATTTGTCTCCCAACAAGCCTACAAATGCAAATAAGAAATTTTAAATCGAAAAATTCAAAACTCGGTATTATTAAATAAAAATTAATTCTTTTACCAAAATTTTAAATTATCTTGTAATAGGGAATTACATAGTGGGGTATAGGGCCACTTATCATAGTGTGTCATGCTAAGTATTCAGCTCTACAAATATAATAAGGGTTTATTCTTTTCGACTTGAGTTATAACCACCAATCAAATTAAATCTCTTGTTTACTATTAAATTTACATATATGTATCATAGTGGGGGTATAGGGCCACTCATGATAACGTGTCATGCTAAGCATTTAGCTCTACAAATTTAATAGGTGTGTTTATTATGTTAGTTTAAACTTTAACCGTTATTAGACCCTAATTATAGCACCCAACAAAGTAATAAACATAAATTAAATAAATACAATATTTGCAAATCAAAATGAGCACATAAATATATTTAAAATCAATAAAATCATCTACCAAAATATCATAATATTCACACAATAAATAGGCAATCACATGAAATTTAATTTAAACGTCTAAGTAGGGTTTAACCTACCTTAATTGCAAAATTGAAGTAGCAATCGACCTCGAAAAACTCCAATAAAATCCTAATGATGCTCAAGACCTGTAACAACATTAATCCAAGGTCAATTTTGCGAGAACCGGGATAACAAGACGAAAACCGGCTCAAATTGAGCCAAAATATCCCCTGAACTGAATTGGACCAGCTGGATCGGTTCAATTGAACCACCCAAACTGGTCCAATTAGACCGCTTCTACAACATGGAGCTGCCGCCCAGCAAATCGCAGATATGCGTTTTTCTTAAACTTATTTTTTTTTCTTTTTCGTACCTCAAATCCAGCAGCTCGAATCGAGGGAACGTTTGGGCTATGAACGAAAAACACTAGGGATCAATTTTTGATGAAAAACTCGGCTAATCACGACTGAAACTCGAACAAAACTACAGAGAAAAACTTTAGTTTTCCGGCGAGCCAAATTCAAGAATCCAGTGAGGCTATTAAATTAGATAAAAACGAGAAAACCTAAGGCTAAAATTAATCAAGAACAAAAGACAAATCCGGTTTAATTGAATGAAAAAGAAGATACTTGAGTTACCTTACAAAACGAACGAAAATGATTTGAACAAGTAATTCCGACATTGAGTTATAGGATTTGATGATGGTTACTAGTTCAGACGAGAAAACACATAATTTAAATGAGATTTCAACATGTTGATGATTTGAAGTCGAACAATGAAAAGGTTACGAAGAAAAATACGTTGAATGGAATTTTAAGACGAAGACTTCTTCACGGCCAGGGCCGAGAGAGAGAGTTCAAAAAGTGAGACCTAGGTTTAAGTGCTCTTTATATAAATAGGATTGGTTAAAAAAGACAAAAATACCCTTGGAAACAAATATAAGGTTTAAGGGCACATCCGGTATTTAGACCATAACTTTTACTCAAGGCTCAGATTAACGAACGGTCAATTGCGTTGAATTCTTAATGACATGAAGGTTAGAAAGAACTAAAAATATAGTCGTTTAAATCAAAATTGGTGCAATGGCTAAAATGCCCTTAAACGAAAAGTCGGGTTGTTACAAGAACACTTTTGTAACTCACATGTTTCCTCCACACAAAAACATTAGCACAAACTTTGGAATAAGGTCAATAAGTGGTTTTTTTTTTTCTCATTTACTTCATTTGACACTTCTATGCCCTCTTTATAAGCACACATTGAATTTATAATTCCCTCTCTAATCTCTTCCATGCTAGCTTTGTAAACCACATCCTCTTTCAAAAATTCCATTATAATAATTTTAAACTCCTCTAAAAGAATCAATCTTGTATTTTCTTCAATCAATCTTTGGGCAGCCCCATTCTTACTCAATAATGTACCATTTTCACCCATTTGATATGAAGAAGTAGAATTAGAAAAGGTTTAGAAGCATACCGTGTATCTACTCTTCTTTTGAGTCTCTTTTCTACCTTGGTGGCAAAGTGAACCATTTCATCCAACTCCACATATGTATATCCATTTACTTGGCTAGCAATCTCATAGTTTAAACCATCTAAGAACAATGCCATAATAATCTCTTCATCCTCCTCAATATTAGCCCTTTCCATGAGATATTAAAACTCATTGTAGTACTCATCTACACTCTTGATTCCTTGTTTAAGATCTTCAAATTTTCGCTCAAGCTCTCATTGAAATTGCCTTGATACAATTCGTTTCATCATGATGTATTTGAGTTCACACCAACTTTCAATTAGATTCTCCAAAGTTCTTCTTTGTCTATCATTCATCAATTGTTTCCACTATGTTAGTGCATACTCACAAAATTTAGTGGTTATAAGTTGTACCTTCTTCATAGATGTGAATGGACTACTTTACTAAATTAGCAGAATTTATTCAGTAAACTAATTAACATTTAATTAAGGATCAATTAATTATCATGCAATTGTGATAAAAACATGTAAATTCATTCTAGTTTTTTTGAAAATTAAAGCAATTTACTTACATTGAGTAAAATATGGAGAATCGGTTGGAGGTTTCTTTACAACGTCAATCCTCAGCAACACCAGATGTTCTACGCTATATCCCGATAGAAAGAAAAACTAACTTGTGGGAATCAATCTGGAAGAACAAAAGAAGAAAAAATTGCTTCTAATTTTTTCCTAAGGAAAATCGGTAATTGGACAAAAATTGAAGAGAAAATTTTCACTTTTCTAATTAAAGTGAGAAGAGTACAACATATGAATCCCAATGGTCATATTCATAAGAAAATAAGATATCATAATCTAATTAGATATCCTTTATCTCCTAATTATAAAAAGAAAAGATAAATAATTAAATTAAATAAATAAATATTTATATAAAAAAAGGTAAAGTACTCATTTGGTCCCTGAGTTTTAGAGGTCGTGTCTATTTGGTCCCTATGTTTTCAATTTGTGTCTAAGTGGTCCCTGAGTTTTGGATATTGTGTCTATTTGGTCCTTGCGTTTCAATTTGTGTCTATTTAGTCCCCGAGTTTTAAATATTGTGTCTATTTGATCCCTAAGTTTTCAAGTTTTGTCTAAATAGTCTCTGGATTATTATAAACAAGTTTAATTCTTCCTTAATTTGTTAACTCATTAACATAATATCGACTTAATGGTGGCATAAAATGTGTAATTGATCAAAATACTGACATGTGATTAATAATTATGTCAAATTTTAGGCTTAGATTGATAAAAAATTTAATCACATCTTCTTATTTTGACTAATTAAACATGTTATGTCAGTGTTAAGTCAATAATCTGGTAAGAGGTTAACGAATACATTAAATTAAAGACCAATTAAACTTATTTCTAATAGTTCTTGAAAATCTAGGGAGCAAATAGATACAGTATCCAAAACTCAGGGACCACTTAGACACAAATTGAAAACGCAGGGACCAAATAGACACAACATCCAAAACTCAGGGAGCACTTAGACACAAATTGAAAACGCAGGGACCAAATAGACATGACCTCCAAAACCCAGGGACCAAAGGGGTATTTTACCTAAAAAAAAACTTTAGCTCAGACTTTGTCCATCACAACGCATGTGTTCACCGCCAGCAAGCGAAATGAAATATATATATATATATATATATATATATATATATATATTTCATTTATTTCTTGTATGTTTACTTTTCTATATTTAAAACTATATATATATATATATATATATGTATTTAAAATTAGAAAATTTCAAACAAAAATTTCTAATTTAAACACATTTAGCCAAAAACTAATATAATTAATTACCATTGAATCTTATCAAATTAATTAATTACTTTGGGCCAAAATCAATTTGTTTCTTAAACCAATTGTATTTAATTCTCTCTAATATTTATTATTAAATTAAATAAACTCATTATTTAATTAATAATATTAATTATTAATTTCCATTTAAATAAACCCATGATTTAAATAATTAATAATATTAACATTAATTCACGTTTAAATAATTTATTTATTTAAACAATTAATTTTGCCTTAAATTATTATAATTGATAATGTTATATTAATTTTCATTTCAATAAACTTTTTATTTAGACAATTAATATTGTGTGAATATTAATATTAATTTTCATTTAAATAATCTTATTATTCTAATAATTAATATTGCCTAATTTTATGTAAATTCAATTACTTAAATTATTTGTTCTTCCTAAGTTAAATTAATAACTTAGTTTTGCTAAAACGATATTTGGGCTAGTATAGGGACCTGATGGACCTATAGATCACGGGCTTAAAAATTAGATAATTAAGTGATTAACTCATAATCAGTTAATTACTTATTATCTAACTATGAATAATTTCACTATAGATTCATAGATGAACTCCCCTCACTATAGATGAGTTATGACCATTTAGTTTATCTTTTATTTATATTTATGATATATCCTTCACGTGGAACCCTCATAATTTTAAGCGGATTAAATTTACCGTTTGACCCCTATAATTACAGCTTTATCCTTGTGTTCTTGCTAATTCTCTAATGAACATTGTTTGTAGTCAAACTACAGATAATATACTTCTGTGATCAATAGAAATTGTGGCGCCATTTGTTCATGTCTCGAATCATTACATCAAGGGTGTTTCCTAAAGTTCCTAAAATGTTTAAGTATCGCACTAACACCGTTAATTTAAAGGAAAGTTATGAATTCCATCTTGTGTAAATGTGTTCCCAGCTCTATCTCCTTATGTTCCCTAAACAGGAGTGTATTGAGTGTTCATATCAGATCGTTCTCAAACATGTGAATCAAAAGCCATAACTCCATGAATAAGAGTCCACATTTCACTTAGGATTGAGATTTATCATAGTTGATAAACTTAGTTTGATATTCGATCATATCTCGTAAACGGTACTAATGAGAAATTTGATCAAACATCGTGGTCCTGTCTTATATAATCAACATTTCATATGATACTTCCATTTCATGTCACCCACATGAATGATCAAGATTAGATCATTTATCTATAAATAAAATGGCAAGCTATCAACAGTGTTACCAGGATAAGGTTCCTAAATGTTATCCATATACTGTAGACACTTTTAAGTTACTCATCTCGACTTGAATCTTCTCGTATGACTCACATACTCAGTTGTGGTTTCATAAGAGCAACTTATGGTTTTACTATTTGAATTTTTTATATTAATATATTTTCATATATTCCTAATATCCTCAATTGAATCAAATAGATAATAGAAAGAACTTATGTTTATTTATTTAATTTATTCAAAATAAATTATCTTTAATAAATAATTACAAGTTCTAGAATACCATTCCTAACAATCTCCCACTTGTCCTAGATTTTTAGAGATTTGACTTGTAATTCCAGTCAAGGTGGATGACTATCAACTACTTAGCCATGGTAGTCATTTTAAAACTTTATCAGTAATGTTTTTCATCTGTTTAGTATGTATTTCTTTTGTCTGATGTTAGTTTCATTAAGTGTAATAGATTCCTTATTTTATCGTCTTAAAATAAACTCAATTAACTTTTGATTTCAAAGTATCATGTGCAAACTTTTTTATTTACTAACAACTTAGTAATCACGCGAATTTAGAGTTTGGTTAGTAAAAACTCATTTTACTTATACTTAACTCATTTAATGGTTAATTCGCAGAGGTCTTTTGTCAAATTCTTATATGGAAGTAAATCAATGTTCGAATTTGATCCCTTACACCTCATAAAATCTTTCATTTTATCTATGTAAACTAACATACTATTTGTAAATTTTATTTTAGTCACATTGGTTCTAGGATTCTCGAAATTCTTAAGGTCCCACTACAAAGTAATTCTCCATTACTTCCATTCGTTTAATGATTACAAATTTATACTTGTCATTATTTCAAAAATAATATCTAAGTATAAGTGATCCTTTTCAACTCAACTACTGAAAATTTGTGTCAGTTTTATTTCACTTATTTTGAACTTTATTCATTGATTTTGAAGTCAATGAGTTTCACTTGGACTTCCAAAAGTCCCTTTGTTTGATTTGGCTCGTACTATGACGCTCCCACTCAAATAAAGTTCTACAAGTAGTTTAATCATTTAAACTTTTAAATAACTACTTGTTTTGTTGTGAGATATGTCACTACCTACCCGCGACACGGAAAAATAAAGAGTTGTCACTAATCATTGGCTTTTAAAATATTGGTATGATTAGTCACCTAGTCATTAATTAAGGATGGTCTACTAACTTTGAAATTGGGTTCGGGGGTTCATTCACGTATCACACATAGGGAAGGTATTAGCACCCTATTATGTTTGTTTTGAAAACGATTGTTGTTTTTATTATTTATTGTATTAACTAAAGCCTTTTATCTTTAAAATAAAAATATTTTTTTATTATTTTTTTAAATGTCCCATGTTTATTAATCAATATCTTTAAGAACACAGATATGATTAGATAATTATGAGTGACACGAAGTCATTAGAAAAATTTTATTTTTAAAATTTAACTTCAGCATTCTGAAATTAAATTCCTCTTCCTCAAGAGTTCTAGGAGATTTAGCATTCTAATTCTCTTAAATTCCATCGTCGGAAGGTTTTGGAAAACATATATTTATTTTAAAAATCTTTGAAAATATTATTATTATGGAAAGAACTTGAGTAGTAAATTTTGGAACCAGGTTTATCATTCTATTAATCAAATAGGAGGTTTCAATATTTTTTTTAAAGGAAAAGTCATTCAATTGGAAAAGTTAGCATTCTAACAATTCTAAATTCTAATTTATCAAAAGCCATTTTATTAGAATTTAGAGAAAATTAGCATTCTAATAATTCCCAAATCACGTCTCAAAGTTTATTCAAGTATGAACATAATATATAAACAATAAATATGAAAATAAAACACAAAATATAGAAAACCAAGTTCATTAAATATAGCAAGTCAATTAAAACAAGAACAATTATTTCGAATCCACATCTCAACTTATAAAATTCACAACTATTCAACCAAAACACGTTTCTTCTTAAATTTTACTCCTAAATACTCTTTATTATCATATCAGAGACTTATGACATTCAAATGTATTCATATTTTACAAGAAAAATCAGATTTTATGAAAAACAACATCTCAATCACGGTTTTAATGTGTAAATTCCTGCGGCATTTGTATCAATCTTTTTTTATACTAATCAAAACGGGGTGATTCTTATTCTCAAATCTTCGTTTATGAGTCTAGTTTATAGAAAAAATAACCATAAATAATTATTTTCAAAGAAACAGAAACGAAATATCACGTAATAACAAGTACTCAGAATTTTTCGGAACAGTGAACTTATTCGAACGTCAAACTTCAAAAAATCATAACTTTTAAACTACAAATCCAAATTCATTGATTCTTTTTCCTATGGTTTTATATTTAAATCTTATTGCATGGAAAAATAATCATATAATCTAAATATTCATAGAAAAAACAAGATTTCAATTAAAGTACTGAAAGCTCATATTAAGGACTATATTTTAAAGGAAAGGGACTTACCTTGGTTAGAAATAGTATACCAACGTGTTGCTCTGAGTTAGGGTGCGTGAATGAGTGTAAAAATGCAGTAGAGAAACATTTTATTTGAGAGAATATGAGTGTGTGTTGATGTGACGACCCGATTTCTTTTAAATAATTTAAAAACAGATTTCAACGGAAGACTTTGTATTTAATAAAAACTTGGCATGGATATGTTTGAAACTTAGACTATCAAAAACCTGTATACATTTTTCACATCAGAAAATTTAAAAGCAAAATGCAATTTTTTTTTCCAGAGTTTAAAGAAGTTTATAATCATAAAAGTAAGACGACCCGACACTTTTAAATAAATTAAATTAGAAAACACAGCGGAAGTCTTTATATTTTAAGAAAAATGGCGTGATTATGTTTGAAAATTTGCTGGCCAAAACCTGTTTACATCTTAATTTCAAAATCTAAGATACACAAGGAACATTAAGTTCCTATCCAGGAGTTCAAAATGATTTATAATCATATAAGTAAAGACAAAAGCTCTTAAGAGCTATATACAAATGTACAAATCTCAAAATTATATAAAATTCACAAAACCATGTACATGGATTTTTAACAACTACTTAGTCCATCTCGAAATCATCATCCTCTCGATCAAGCGCGCACCAGCTCCTCTCCCATGATCCCAAACATTACCTGAAATGTTTGTAATATCATGAGCTAACAACTAAGCCCAGTGAGAATAATAAGAATAAAAAGTAAGGTTAGACCTCAAACTTGCATTTCCAATTTGTGTCCAAGAACATACTTATTCTTTGCTATCAATCCATTCAAAGAGTTTATATCAAAATGTTCCACTTTTACTTACCAATTCTCCAATATAATTGTGGAACTACATTCCAAATATTTCTAGTATGGTTTTGTAAATGCATATAGCATTTATCTCATTTTCTATATATACCTTATACTATATAAGGTTTACAAAAAATCTTATTCTCCCAAAGAATGATATTACTACACTCGTAGTCAAATTCTCATCCATTAACTTGTTATGCCATAGAATAAGAAAAATAAATAAACATTGTATAAAATATAACATCTCGATTCTCTATATCATCAATAATAAGCATGAATGCATGAGGACATCCCGTAGGATTCGCATACGCCCTTATGCATGAAGACGGTAACGTGGTCTATCCCGTAGGATCCATCATTCTCCCTCCTTTTCTTTCTCACTTTATCTTCTTTTTCTGAAGGTGATGCAGACAGTACCCGTAGGCTCCAACATTCTTCCCCTTCTTTTCTTTCTCAATTTCTTTTCTTTTTCTGAAGGTGATGCGGACACTAGCCGTAGGCTCCAACATTCTTCCCCCTTCTTTTCTTTCTCACTTTCTTTTCCATGATGCGAGATGTTATGGTGCAATATGTTATGCATATGCTTGCACAAGTAAATGTAAATGATAAAGTAGCCAAAATAAGTATAAAGTAAAGGGGCATAAAGTAAAGACATAAAGTAAATGAATAGGAAACTCCGGACGAACGATATGTCAATTGAACTCCGCTACCAATAATAAAGTAAAATCATAACTTAAACGATTAACCTAACCTTCAAGGATTCTAAACTTCCAATATAATCCGAGGTTCTATTAATCGTTCTATATATAAAAGTTTTGGATCTTTTAACTTTCAATGATCCATCCTAAACTCCAAAACGAATCTAACTTAGTAATTTCTAAGATTCAAAGTTTCTCCTCGAGAATTCCTAAATTCTCGCTCAAAGAACTAGCTCCTAATCCTAGGGCACTAGCTCACTTCCCTCTAATCTTAGATTCGAATTCTACAAATCATTATACTTATTCGCTTTCTAAGATTACTTTAAATCCTAACTATTCTCACCTTTGCCAAATTAGTTTTGGTCCAAATCTCCGATTTCCCACAATTCAACAACCGAGCAATCGCACTTACAATTCATCAATTGCATAACATATTACAACTCATATCTAATATGAGAACAAGTTTGCATTTTCGGATGAATAGTGATTTCGGATGAATAGTGTTTTCGGGTGAAATTTTTTTTCCAGGTGAATAGTGATTTTTTTCGAAAATCCGGGTTCAAAATCGTCAAATTCCATGATAGAAATTCATGATTTCAACTTCAAAACTCATTTATAATAAAAAACGAACAAATCCATATAAAAAGTTTTGAAAACTTACTTTTTGGGACTTCCCTTAGGGAACGAGAAACTTCAAAAAGCTAGGTTGGATAGGTAGCCCTCGTCCCTACCAATCCAACGCAACCGAAAACACGACGATCCACCGAGAAACGAAGAAAAGCCAAGAAAAAGTATTCTCATCCAAGGAGAAAATGGCTCACAGCCAAAGGAGAAGAAGAAGAGGAGAAAATGTGATTTTTGGTCAATTTTGTGATTTTTAAAGATGAGGGAATAGTGATTTTAGATATTTTAAGAAATTGGAAATGACGGATACGTCCTTTTATGACTTTTGACTTATGAATCGAAACCCGAAGCTCTTAAATAAATCTAAAGGTGATTAATAATTATTAATTGGCCTATTAATAATTATTAATGTCACCGAAGCGAAAATAAAGCATTAAAACGATTAAAAAGGATTTCGGGCAAAATTAACTACTAAAATCGAAATTACAAAATAATAATTAAACTAAATACTTGAATTGAAATAAATAAATAAATAAATAAATAAATAAACAATATTAAATCAAAAAAATTCACTTCAAAATAACGGGACGTTACAGTCTACCCTCCTTAAAAGACTTTTCGTCCTCGAAAAGTGCGTTCACTAAGTGAATAAAGCGAGGGTACTTTGACTGTATCTCATCCTCACGTTCCCACGTTGTTTCCTTTGACACTTAGTTCTTTCAATGAACCTTAACCAAGTGAATTCCTTTTTATTTCTCATCACTTTTGTTCGAATGCTCTGATCTTAACGGGTGCCTTCTCATAAGACTTAATAGCATTCAAAACAACCAGTTCATAAACAATCACGTGGAACAGATTCATCATGTATTTCCGAAGCACGAATACGTGGAAAACATTATAAACGGCCGATAATGAAAGTGGTAAGGCTAGACAATAAGCGACCACTTCTACTCGATTGAGTATCTCGATAGGCCAATAAATCTAGGGCTCAACTGACCCTTATTCCCAACCTCCATAACACCCTTCGTTGGTGTCACTTGAAGTATACGAGATCCACTACTACAACTTGAAGAGACTACACCGAATCCTGTTGTCAACTTTGGTTAACCCTTAACCTCTCTCTAAACAAATGATAGACTCGCTAGTCATATGTTACAACTTGAGTACCAAAAGTCTCTTTTCTCCAATTTCATCCAAATGAGCGGGAGAACGACACTTTCTACCACAAAGTGCCTAAACAGTGCCAAAACTCCGAGATAAAGCGAGTGTCTCGATCTGATAAAATCTTCACCGGGCACACCATACAATCTAACAATCTTTCTTAGGTACCCCGGTCCCTAGTCTTAACTGGATAGATAATCCTTCCAAGAGTAAAGTGTGCGGTTTTTCATCAAATGGTCTACAATCACCCAAATGATATCATAATTCTTTGTCGTCCTTGGCAAACCTTGATAAAATCCATGGAAATCTATTCCCATTTCCATTTAAGTACTCTCAAAGGTTAAGATAACCCGATGGATCTTTAGGGCCTTGACTTGCTAACAAATCAAGCACCTACTCACATACTTTACAATCTCATTTTTTTATCCCAGGTCATCAATAATATTGTCCCGATTCTCGTACCTCTTTATATTGCCTGGATGAACATAAAGATAGAATTGTGAGCTTCCTCCAATAGTTCTTTTCCAAAGTCGGTCCTGAAGGCACACATAGCCTCTTACGATACATTAGAGTACTATTTGTAGAGAAGGTAAAATGGCCAGAAATATCTGACTCAACCTTTTAAAACCGGCCTGTAAAAGAGTCTCTCCTCTCTGTGCATCAATCACCCTCTACCTCAAAGTAGGTCTTACTGTTAAACTAGCCAAACTCACGGTGACCTCGGCGGTAAGAAATGCTATCTCACTGCTTCCATAATCCACCTCAATCTCAAGGGTATTGGCCGACAAAGTCGATGAATGAGAAGACTTTCTACCGAGTGCGTCATCCACTACATTGGCCTTCCCAGGATGATACCGAATATCACGGTCATAATCCTTACCGAGCTCTAACCATCTCCTTGTCTCATATTCAATTCCTTCCGAGTGAAGAAATACTTGAGACTTTTATGGTCGATAAATATCGAATCTTCTCACCATACACATAATGCTTCCATATTTTCAATGTATGAACAATAGTTGCCAACCCTAAATCATGAGTCAGATACTTCTTCTCATGCTCTTTCAACTGACGAAAAGCATAAGCTATCACTTTCTCGTGTTGCATCAACACACATCCCAAACCTCTCTGGGAAGCATTTGTATACACGGTTAGACCACCAGGTGCTATCAAGCGACACTAGTACAAGTGTTACATAAGCCTTTTCTTGAGTTCCTCTAAGCTCTTTTCACAATCCTCGAGACTATACAAAATCAACTCCCTTCCGAGTCAAACGTGTCAAGGTCAAGCAATTTTGGAGAAATCTTGCACAAACCGGCCTATAATAGCCTGCACGTCCCATAAAATCGCGAATATCGGCCACACTGCTCGGTCTAGGCCAGTTAGTAATTGCCTCAATCTTAGAGGGATCAACAGATACTCCTCTACTCGATACTACATGGCCTAAAAATGCCACTTCCCTCAGCCAAAACTCACACTTTGAGAACTTGGCATACACTTCTGATTTCTTAATAATGTCAAAATTTCCTTCAAATGCATATCATGCATCTCCTCAGTCTTAGAATACATCAGATTGTCATCATTAATCACAACATCAATAGAATTGATGTACCTCTTGAACACAATATGGATAAAATCCATAAAAGCTGCAGACACATTGGTTAAGTCAAAATACATGACTACAAACTCATAATGTCCATAACGCGTCCTGAATGCAGTCTTGGGAATATCCTCATCTCGAATCCTCAACTGATGATAGCCAGATTTCAAATCTATCTTCGTAAAGATAGTGGCTCCCTTCAACTGATCAAACAAGTCTTCTATCCTGGGCAAAGGATACTTGTTTTTTTTTCTCCGTGACACGGTTCAACTCTCTATAATCGATACATAATCGCATAGAGCCATCTTTCTTCTTCACAAATAACATCGGAGCTCCCCACGGTGAAATACTCGGGCGTATAAACCCCAAGTCTAAAAGTTCCTGTAATTAGCTCTAGAGTTCTTTTAACTCAGCTAGTCTCCGGTACAAAAGTATTGACAACACTAGCTAAATAAACTCAAGTTACATCACTTAGAACCATTCTAGCTTCTATCATAAATATCAAAGTGGGTGTTATTCAATCATTAAACCCACGAAAACATAAACTAGTCCCACATGGACTCATAAAATCAATAACTCTCTCAGTACAATCAATAGTGGCACGATTAGCTAATAGCCAATCCATACCCAAATCACATCAAAATCAGACATATGCATAACAATCAAAGTAAAATGTGAGCATCTACTCATAATGCAAATGTCATAAGTGTCATACGCACTATCATCATAATAAACTCCCCCACTGGGTAAAAGCACACATCTCGAAACTCAACAGTCTCGGCTCAAGAGCTGCCAGCTCATCATAACAAGATAAAAATAAAAGAATGGCTAGCTCCAGCATTAAACAAAATAAAAGCCAAACGGCCTAAAAATACCAAAATATAAATCACTACCATACTGGTAGCTTTTCCTGATAATCCTGACCTTATTACTACGTTGTGATGGTTGTATCTTATACGCCCTATAAAAGTGGCGTGAATCCAAGTTTGATTACAACATAGCATCTTGATGGAAGTGTGCATCTCCCTGATGGAAACTGGCACAACTATTGTAGTAAGGATGATCCTATCCTTATACTTTTGGTTGTCCATGTTGAGCTCCAGCTCGAACCAGTTGTTGTTGTTGCTGATGTTGTTGTTGATGTTGATGTTGTTGTTGCTGTTGTTGTTGCTGCTGCTGCGGTATCCCTTGACTGGCGTTGTCATCCTTTTCTTTTGTAACGACCCGAACCCGTTAAATTCTTTAAATTCAAATGCACAGCGGAAGACTCAATTTTTAAAGAAAAACGGCATGGGTTCGTTTAAAAATCGAATAACCAAAACCTGTTTACAACCCAAATTTCCAGAGAAAGCTATAAATCGGGAATGCGCATTCCAAAAGATATTTAAATCATAAAACATAGACATATTTTACACAAATACCCTTTCGGGCTCAAAAAGACATAAGTATGTAAAGATGGAATAATTTACAAGCATTTCAATGAATGCTAAACCAAAAAATGAGTTCTTAATATTGTCCATACACCATCTCGACTAGTCACGCGGCTCCATCTCCTCTACCACGCTTCTTAGCTCGAGGTTTACCTGAAAATTTGTAAGTGTAACACCATTAGCATAACATGCTAGTGAGAGTAAAACGAAAGCAAGTAATCCTATGAACAAAATCTCATAACCGAAATAGTGTCCAAAGGCCTATAATGCTCAATACTACCCACATCCACACTTCTAATTTCCATACAATCATTCGATAGTCATATATTACCCGTAATCGTCATTCGATACCATGAGATAGAAATAAAGACTTAAAGTAAAGTAACATTCACTACTAAGTCTTACTACACAATTCTAAAGAATATGTAAATGTAACATTAACTATCTTTATTACCAAACAAGTTCATCGTATCGTGCTATTGTATGGATCGAAATCAACATACCACGTACGCTCGTACCATATCCCAAATCATCAGATATCAGGACTTTCACCACATCGGATATCAGGACTTTCACCATATCAGGTCTCAGGAATTTCACCATATAGGTCTCAAGAATTTCACCATATCAGGTCTCAGGAATTTCACCATATAGGCCTCAGGAATTTCACCATAGAGGTCTCAGGAATTTCACCATATCAGGTCTCAGGAATTTCACCATACCAGGTCTCAGGAATTTCACCATACCTCAGGAATTTCACCATATCAGGTCTCAGGAATTTCACCATATAGGTCTCAGGAATTTCACCATATCAGGTCTCAGGAATTTCACCATATCACAAATCACCGCACCATGATACGTATGGATCCGAATCAACATACTATCATGTGCCATATAACAATCATAGTACCATAGTACGTATGGATCCGAATCAACATACTATTATATACTATATCACAATCATCCTACTATGATACCGTATGGACCGCAGTCAACATACTATCATGTACCATATCACAAATGATCGTGACTCTCATCACATCGGATATCAAGAATTTCACCATATAACAAATCACCGCACCATGATACGTATGGATCCGAATCAACATACTATCATGTGCCGTATCACAAATTATAGTACCATGGTTACATATGGATCAAAATCACATACTACCATGTACTATTTCACAAACCTCGCACCATGATTACATATGGATCAAAATCAACATACTATCATGTGCCGTATCACAAATTATAGTACCATGGTTACATATGGATCAAAATCACATACTACCATGTACTATTTCACAAACCCTCGCACCATGATTACATATGTATCAAAATCAACATACTATCATGTGCCGAATCAAAGTGCTCAAAGTTCCCACAAATCATCACACCATGATTACATATGGATCAAAATCTCATACTACCATGTGTGAATCAAAGTGCTCGAAGCTCCCACAAATCATCACACCATGATTACATATGGATCAAAATCTCATACTACCATGTGTGAATCAAAGTGCTCGAAGCTCCCATAAATCATCACACCATGATTACATATGGATCAAAATCTCATACTACCATGTGTGAATCAATGTGCCCTAGGTCTCTAAAAAGTTAGCTAAACTCCAAAGAATTCTACTAAGTTAAAAAGAAACCTAACTAACTAGATTACACGAGTTATCACTCAAGTGTATCTTCTAATTACTTTAACTTCCAAACCGTTCAAAGTAACTCTCATTCTCACTTTTATCTAACATCTCCAAATCACATTACCATACTTCCAAACCACTCCGATGTTCCCTATTCATCGAACTATCCATAAATCCAAACTTTCTCCACACACACTTCCAAATTAAAGTCTCCAACCAAAACTTAATCCTAAGAAGTTATCACCCTCTTTACATCGATAAACAATTACATAACGAAACTAAATTCATAAAACCACTAACTTTCACATTAAACTCACCTTGCATGCTTGCGTGACATCCAAATTCCCACGAATCAACAAACGAGCAATCGGACCTACAATTCATTAATTGCACAACATAATACAACTCATATCTAATATGAGAACAAGTGGGAATTTCGAGTGAATAGTGAGTTCGGATGAATAGTGTTTTCGGGTGAATAGTGTTTTTCGAAAATCCGAGCTCAAAATCGTCAAATTCAATGATAGAAATTCATGATTTCAACTTCAAAACTCATTTATAATCAAAAACGAACAAAACCATATAAAAAGTTTTGAAAACTTACTTTTTAGGGCTTCCCGTAAAGAACGAGAAACGGCACAAGGTTAGGTGGGATAGATAGCCCTCATCCCGAGCAATCCAACGCAACTGACCTCATCGAGAATGGTCGAGAAACGAAGAAAAGACAAGAATTTTTCTTCTCATCCATGGATGCTCACGTTGGAGAAGAAGAAGAGAAAGGAAAAATGATGAATTTTGTCTAATTTTTTATATTTAAAGAGATGATGAATAGTGTTTTTAGATATTTAAGAAATTGGAAAATGACATTTACGTCCCTCTTTTGTTTTTAATTTAAAAACAAAACCTGAAGCTTTTAAATAAATCTAAAGGTGATTAATAATTATTAATTGGCCCATTAATAATTATTAATGTCACCGAAATAATTTTAAAGTATTAAAACGATTTAAATGAATTTCGGACGAAAATAGCTACTAAAATCGAAATCACTATTTTTTTAAAATTAACCTTAAATACTTTAATTAAAGTAAATAAATAAAATAAAATAAAAAAAAAATTTACCTCCAAAAGTAACGGGACATTACAGACTACCCTCCTTAAAAGACTTTTCGTCCTCGAAAAGTACACTTACCAAGTGATAAGCGAGGGTACTTACACTACATTTCGTCCTCACGTTACCACGTAATCTCCTTCAACACTTGGTTCCTTTACAATACTTTGACCAAGTGGATAAATTTGTTTCTCAACACTTTGGTTCGAATGCTAGGATCACAACCGGCGTCTCTTTCTAAGACTAGCTAGCATCAAAAACCACTTAATAGAATATAACGTTCATAAACACGATTATCAGGAAAGGAAAAGCAAAAGTACAAACAAACTAATCAAAAGAGAGCGTTCTAAGGATACCTGGCGCCGGTGACTTCGAGCGATGTTTGGACAATATTAAAATATGAAAAACATGTGATGCATGTGGTCTTCAGAACCAAAGAGGCTCTGATACCAACTGTAACGACCTGAACCCGTTAAATTCTTTAAATTCAAATGCATAGCGGAAGACTCAATTTTTAAAGAAAAACGGCATGGGTTCGTTTAAAAATCGAATAACCAAAATCTGTTTACAACCCAAATTTCCAGAGAAAGCTATAAATCGGGAATGCGCATTCCAAAAGATATTTAAATCATAAAACATAGACATATTTTACACAAATACCCTTTCGAGCTCAAAAAGACATAAGTATGTAAAGATGGAATAATTTACAAGCATTTCAATGAATGCTAAACCAAAAAATGAGTTCTTAATATTGTCCATACACCATCTCGACTAGTCACGCGGCTCCACCTCCTCTACCATGCTTCTTAGCTCAAGGTTTACCTGAAAATTTGTAAGTGTAGCACCATTAGCATAACATGCTAGTGAGAGTAAAACGAAAGCAAGTAATCCTATGAACAAAATCTCATAACCGAAATCGTATCCAAAGGCCTATAATGCTCAATACTACCCACATCCACACTTCCAATTTCCATACAATCATTCGATAGTCATATATTACCCGTAATCGTCATTCGATACCATGAGATAGAAATAAAGACTTAAAGTAAAGTAACATTCACTACTAAGTCTTACTACACAATTCTAAAGAATATGTAAATGTAACATTAACTATCTTTATTACCAAACAAGTTCATCGTATCGTGCTATTGTATGGATCGAAATCAACATACCACGACGCGCTCGTACCATATCTCAAATCATCGGATATCAGGACTTTCACCACATCGGATATCAGGACTTTCACCATATCAGGTCTCAGGAATTTCACCATATAGGTCTCAGGAATTTCACCATATCAGGTCTCAGGAATTTCACCATATAGGCCTCAGGAATTTCACCATAGAGGTCTCAGGAATTTCACCATATCAGGTCTCAGGAATTTCACCATACCAGGTCTCAGGAATTTCACCATATCAGGTCTCAGGAATTTCACCATATCAGGTCTCAGGAATTTCACCATATCAGGTCTCAGGAATTTCACCATATCAGGTCTCAGGAATTTCACCATATAGGTCTTAGGAATTTTACCATATCACAAATCACCGCACCATGATACGTATGGATCCGAATCAACATACTATCATGTGCCATATAACAATCATAGTACCATAGTACGTATGGATCCGAATCAACATACTACTATATACTATATCACAATCATCGTACTATGATACCGTATGGACCGAAGTCAACATACTATCAAGTACCATATCACAAATCATCGTGACTCTCATCACATCGGATATCAGGAATTTGACCATATAACAAATCACCGACCATGATACGTATGGATCCGAATCAACATACTATCATGTGCCGTATCACAAATTATAGTACCATGGTTACATATGGATCAAAATCACATACTACCATGTACTATTTCACAAACCTCGCACCATGATTACATATGGATCAAAATCAACATACTATCATGTGCCGTATCACAAATTATAGTACCATGGTTACATATGGATCAAAATCACATACTACCATGTACTATTTCACAAACCCTTGCACCATGATTACATATGTACCAAAATCAACATACTATCATGTGCCGAATCAAAGTGCTCAAAGTTCTCACAAATCATCACACCATGATTACATATGGATCAAAATCTCATACTACCATGTGTGAATCAAAGTGCTCGAAGTTCCCACAAATCATCACACCATGATTACATATGGATCAAAATCTCATACTATCATGTGTGAATCAATGTGCCCTAGGTCTCTAAAAAGTTAGCTAAACTCCAAAGAATTCTACTAAGTTAAAAAGAAACCTAACTAACTAGATTACACGAGTTATCACTCAAGTGTATCTTCTAATTACTTTAACTTCCAAACCGTTCAAAGTAACTCTCATTCTCACTTTCATCTAACATCTCCAAATCACATTACCATACTTCCAAACCACTCCGATGTTCCCTATTCATCGAACTATCCATAAATCCAAACTTTCTCCACACACACTTCCAAATTAAAGTCTCCAACCAAAATTTAATCCTAAGAAGTTATCACCCTCTTTACATCGATAAACAATTACATAACGAAACTAAATTCATAAAACCACTAACTTTCACATTAAACTCACCTTGCATGCTCGCGTGACATCCAAATTCCCACGAATCAACAAACGAGCAATCGGACCTATAATTCATCAATTGCACAACATAATACAACTCATATCTAATATGAGAACAAGTGGGAATTTCGGGTGAATAGTGAGTTCGGATGAATAGTGTTTTTCGGGTGAATAGTGTTTTTCGAAAATCCGAGCTCAAAATCGTCAAATTCAATGATAGACATTCATGATTTCAACTTCAAAACTCATTTATAATCAAAAACGAACAAAACCATATAAAAAGTTTTGAAAACTTACTTTTTAGGGCTTCCCGTAAAGAACGAGAAACGGCACAAGGTTAGGTGGGATAGATAGCCCTCATCCCGAGCAATCCAACGCAACTGACCTCATCGAGAACGGTCGAGAAACGAAGAAAAGACAAGAATTTTCTTCTCATCCATGGATGCTCACGTTGGAGAAGAAGAAGAGAAAGGAAAAATGATGAATTTTATCTAATTTTTGATATTTAAAGAGATGATGAATAGTGTTTTTAGATATTTAAGAAATTGGAAAATGACACCTACGTCCCTCTTTTGTTTTTACTTTAAAAACAAAACCCGAAGCTCTTAAATAAATCTAAAGGTGATTAATAATTATTAATTGGCCCATTAATAATTATTAATGTCACCGAAACAATTTTAAAGTATTAAAACGATTTAAATGAATTTCGGACGAAAATAGCTACTAAAATCGAAATCACTATTTTTTTAAAATTAACCTTAAATACTTTAATTAAAGTAAATAACGATTAACCTAACCTACAAGGATTCTAAACTTCCAATATAATCCAAGGTTCTATTAATCGTTCTATATATAAAAGTTTTGGATCTTTTAACTTCCAATGATCCATCCTAAACTCTGAAACGAATCTAACTTAGTAATTGCTAAGATTCAAAATTTCTCCTCGAGAATTCCTAAATTCTCGCTCAAAGAACTAGCTCCTATGAAGGGATGATTTACTAAACTAGCGGAATTTGATTTAGTAAACTAATTAACATTTAATTATGGATCTATTAATATCATGCAATTTGTGAAAAAACATATAGATTCATGCTTTAAATTTCGAAAATTAAAATCAAAACTTACATTGAGTAATAAATGGAGAATCGGTTGGAGGTTTCTTTACAACATCAAATCCTCAGCAGCACCGGATCTTCTACGCTATATCCCGATCGATCAAAAGAAACCTGATTGTGGGATCGAACTTTAGAAGAAATTGGGAAGAAGAAAAATATTTTCTTCCCAATTTTGAATAGGGAAAATCGGCACTCAAGGGGGGAGAGGAGGAAGAGAGAATTCCGAATTTCTAAGGAATTTAATTGTATGATTTATGAATGACCCAACCCTCCTATTTATAGGAAAATAGGAATCCTAATCACATTAGGATTAATCTATAGAGATAAATACAAAAAGAATAAAGATTATCTCTTTCCTTTATCTTGCAATTTCGAAAATGCCATAGATAAATAGGAGATTATTTTCTTTTCTTTATTTTATTTATCTTGGGTAAATAAATCTATATAATTATTATAGGATATAATTCAAATAATTATCTCCTACAAATTATCTATGAAGGCCAAAATTAATAATAAATAATTAATAAATCATATTTATTTAATTAATTATTTTGGGCCAATTTCAATTGGGTTCATTAATCCAATTGGGCTTGAAACTCTCTCTTAAATTAATAAATCCAACTTAATTAATTAATTTATTAATTACCATTTAAATAAAATATTTTATTTAACAATTAATAATATTAATATTTTCTCCCGACTAAATATTATCAAATTATATTTAATTATTAATTTCCATTTAAATAATTTTCATTATTTAAATAATTAATATTATAATTATTAATTTCCATAAATTAATAATTTTATTGACAATATTTTATTATTAATTTAATTAATTTCAATTATTAATTTCCGTTTAAATATAATTAATTATTTAAACATTTAATAATTGTTAATTGATTTCAAATTATTAATTACCATTTAAATATACTCAATACTTAAATAATTAATAATGTATAATTAATAATATTTCATTATTAATTTCATGTTTAAATAAACTCATTATTTAAACAATTAATAATGTTTATATTAATTACCGTTTAAATATACTCAATATTTAAACAATTAATATTGCCTATTTTAAGTAATTCACTTTACTTAAAATTTCCATTTCTTCTACTTGATTTCGCGACTACAATATTTGGGCTAGCATAGGGACCCGATGGACCTATAGATCATGGGCTTAATAATTAGTCAATTAATTGATTAACTCATAATCAGTTAATTACTTATTATCTAACTATGAATAATTCCACTATAGATTCATAGCTGAACTCCCCTCACTATAGATGAGTTATGTCCATTTAGTTTATCTTTATTTATATTTGTGATATAATCCTTCACGTGGAACCCTCATAATTACAGGCGGATAAATTTACCGTTTTGCCCCTGTAATTACCGCTTTATCCTTGTGTTCCCGCTGATTCTCCAATGAACATTATCTTTAGTCGAACTATAGATAATATACTTCTGTGATCAATAGAAGTCGTGGCGCCACTTGTTCATGTCTCGAATCAGTACATCAAGGGAGTTTCCTAAAGTTCCTAAAATGTTTAGGTATCGCACTGATACCGTTAATTTATAGGAAAGTTATGAATTCCATCTCGTGAAAATGAGTTCCCAGCTACTTATCTAGCCATGTTCCCAAAACAGGAGTGTATTGAGCGTTCTTATAGATCGCTCTCAACCATGTAAATCAAAGAACATAACTCCACAAATAGGCATTTCACTCAGGATTGAGATCTATCACGGTTGATAAACTTAGTTTGATATTTGATCATTTCTCGTAAACGGTACTAATGAGAAATTTGATCGAACATCGTGGTCCTGTCTTATACAATCAACATTGCATATGATACTTCCATTTCATGTCTCCCACATGAATGATCAGGATTAGATCATTTGTCTATAAACAAAATGCGAAGCTATCAACAGTGTTACCAAGATAAGGTTCCCAAACGTTATCCATTTACTGTAGACACTTTAAGTTACTCATCTCGACTTTAATTCTCTCGTATGACTCACATACTAAGTCGTGATTTCATAAGAGTAACTTAGGGTTTACTATTTGAATGTTTGATATTTATATATTTCCATATATTCCTAATATCATTAATTGAATCAATCTAGATAATATAAAGAACTTATGTTTATTTATTTAATTTATTCTTAATAAATTATTATTATTAAATAATTACAAGTTCTAGGACACCATTCCTAACATCCTAATCCTAGGGCACTAGCTCACTTCCCTCTAATCTTAGATTCGAATTCTACAAATCATTATACTTATTCGCTTTCTAAGATTACTTTAAATCCTAACTATTCTCACCTTTGCCAAATTAGTTTTGGTTCAAATCTCCGATTTCCCACAATTCAACAATCGAGCAATTGCACCTACAATTCATCAATTGCACAACATATTACAACTCATATCTAATATGAGAACAAGTTTGCATTTTCGGATGGATAGTGATTTCGGGTGAATAGTGTTTTTCGAAAATCCGGGTTCAAAATTGTCAAATTCCATGATTGAAATTCATGATTTCAACTTCAAAACTCATTTATAATAAAAAACGAACAAATCCATATAAAAAGTTTTGAAAACTTACTTTTTGGGACTTCCCTTAGGGAACGAGAAACTTCAAAAAGCTAGGTTGGATAGTAGCCCTCGTCCCTACCAATCCAACGCAACCGAAAACACGACGATCCGCCAAGAAACGAAGAAAAGCCAAGAAAAAGTATTCTCATCCAAGGAGGAAATGGCTCACGGCCAAAGAAGAAGAAGAAGAGGAGAAAATGTGATTTTTGGTCAATTTTGTGATTTTTAAAGATGAGGGAATAGTGATTTTAGATATTTTAAGAAATTGGAAATGACGGATACGTCCTTTTATGACTTTTGACTTATGAATCGAAACCCGAAGCTCTTAAATAAATCTAAAGGTGATTAATAATTTTTAATGAGACAATTACTGAAATAGCATATTTTTACATACTAATTACTGAAATGTTAAAACTTTTCAAAAATTACTCAAATAGCATAATTTTAGTTCAATAATTTATTGAACTGTAGTTCAATAATTTATTGAACTGTAGTTCAATAATTTATTGAACTAAAAAAAATGATTTTTTAATGAATTTATTGAAAATAATAATAAAAAAAATATTAAATAGTTCAATAAATTATTGAACTTGAACTTAAAAAACTAAAAAACAAATTAATTCATTAAAAATACCTATGAAAAATAGTTCAATAATTTATTGAATTATAGTTCAATAATTTATTGAACTATAATTATGCTATTTGAGTAATTTTGAAAAAGTTCAAACATTTTAGTAATTAGTATAAAGATTTATGCTATTCTAGACAATTTCTTATTTTTAATTGGCCTATTAATAATTAGGGATAAATGCAAAAAACACCCTTGCACTTTGGATTATTGTTAAATCATACCCTTGCACTATTTTTTTGTCATAAAATACCCCTGCACTTTAGTAAAATTGCAAATCACACCCTTCACTCGATTAATTTTCACGAAATTGAGATGTATGTATATTCTACGTATGTCATGTATTAAGATTTCATGAAAAACAATAAAAAGAAATTGACAAATGTGTAGAATTTTAGAATAAACTCGTATGCTAATAATATGTAAAAACTATAAATCACACTCGGTTGTTCAAATTTTTTGAAATTTTTAATGGTTTTGGAACATGTGGTGTGTGTATAATATAGATGTGTCTAAATTTCGTTGAAACTAATCGATTGAAGGGTGTGATTTGCAATTTTACTAAAGTGTAGGGGTATTTTATGACAAAAAAATAGTGCAGGGGTATGATTTAACAATAATCCAAAGTGCAGGGGTGTATTTTGCATTTATCTCTAATAATTATTAATGTCACCGAAGCGAAAATAAAGCATTAAAACGATTAAAAAGGATTTCGGGCAAAATTAACTACTAAAATCGAAATTACAAAATAATAATTAAACTAAATACTTGAATTGAAATAAATAAATAAATAAATAAAAAATATTAAATAAAAAAAATTCACTTCAAAATAACGGGACGTTACAAAAAGTTAAGACGAAAAGCTCCTATGGGCTTATATACAAATTTACATCTAAAAAGAAACAAAATGAGTCCATGGACTTTTTAAAATGTATCTAGTCCATCTCTGTATCATCATCCTCTCGATCAAGCCGCACCAGCTCGTCTTTCGCGACCCCAAACATTACCTGAAAATGTTTGTAATATCATGAGCTAACAACAAAGCCCAGTGAGAATAAACAGAATGTAAAGTAACAATAGATCTCAAACCTGTATTCTGATTTGTGTCCAAGAACTTACTTACTCTTTGTCATCCATCCATTCAATGAGTTTTACATCAAGGAATCACCTTTACTTACCAAGTCTCCCAAATAATTGAAGATCTTGCTCCTAAGCATTTAGAATGATGTGTTTTCAATATCAACGAACATTGAATTTCATTCTCTTTAATAACTTATACTATATACAAGGTTTATATATACACACAAACATTGAATTTCATTCTCTTTAATACCTTATACTATATACAAGGTTTATATTCAAATATTAATCTCCAAATTCAAGATCTTCCAATTAAATGAATAACTAGTTCTCTTATATATATATATAACCTAATAGTTATACAAGGTTCCACATACTCTTGTATTCTCTCATCATACAACCCGATTTCATTCCTTTTTCTTTTAGCACTTCGCTATCATCACATTTCACTCTTTTCTCTAAGGAAAAGTATAATATACAAAATGTTTCAAGTAGACTTAGTTAATCCTTTTCTATAGTTCTCTAAACTCTAGAAAACTAACTTTCAACCATTTGGAAAAAGTACTTCCATAATCCATAATCTCTTCAAGACGATAAAACTAGTCTTTGTAGTCAAATCCTCATCCAATAACTCATAAAAACAAGTAATAAAGAAGTAAATAAACTTTACGTAAGCATAACATCTCAATTCACCTTTTTGTCTTACTTTCCATAATGAAATATACAATTCCTTCTCCATGATATAATTCCACCGATGATATGGATGAAGGTAATGTGAACTTCCCGTAGGATCCACATTCTCCCTTATGAATGAAGGTAATGTGAACTTCCCGTAGGATCCACATTCTCCCTTATGAATGAAGGTAATGTGAACTTCCCGTAGGATCCACATTCTCCCTTATGAATGAAGGTAATGTGAACTTCCCGTAGGATCCACATTCTCCCTTATGAATGAAGGTATTGCGAACTTCCCGTAGGATCCACATTCTCTCTTATGAATGAAGGTAATGTGAACTTCCCGTAGGATTCACATTCTCCCTTATGAATGAAGGTAATGTGAACTTCCCGTAGGATTCACATTCTCCCTTATGAATGAAGGTAATGTGAACTTCCCGTAGGATTCACATTCTCCCTTATGAATGAAGGTAATGTGAACTTCCCTTAGGATCCACATTCTCCCTTATTGTGACAACCCGACACTTTTAATAATTTAAATTAGAAAACACAGCGGAAGTCTTTATATTTTAAGAAAAATGGCGTGGTTATGTTTAAAAGTTGGCTAGCCAAAAACCTGTTTACACCTTAAATTCTGAAATCTAAAAACACAAGGAACATTAAGTTCCTATCCAGGAGTTCAAAAGAGTTATAATCATAAAAGTAAAGGGAAATGAAAAGCTCTTAAGAGCTTATAACAAATTTTACATCTCAAAGACCATAAACAAAACAAAATAAGATAAGATAAGTTCCGGAACTTTTAAATGACATCTAGTCCATCTCATCATCATCATCATCTCGATCAAGCCGCACCAGCTCCTCTCTCATGACCTGAACACCTGAAATGTTTGTAATATCATGAGCTAACAACTTAAGCCCAGTGAGAATAAACAGAATAAAAAGTAAAGTTAGACCCCAAACCCGTATTTGGATTTGTGTCCAAGTGAAACTCACATTCTCTTACCTTTCAACCACCAAAAGGATTTTATATCTATGTTTCACTTTTACTTACCAATTCTCCCAAATATTTGAGGAACAATCTTCCAATCATTAGGGGAATATGTTTCATAACATATATATATATATATATATATATATATATATATATAACATTTGAATCTCATTCTCTTTAATACCTTATACTATACAGAAGGTTTACATCAAATCTTATTCTCCAATTACGAGATCTTCCAATTTATTGAGAAACTAGTTCTCTTACATGTTTATTACATGATAGTTATACAAGGTTCAATACACCCTTGTATTCTCTCATTATCCAATTCAATCTCATTCCTTTTTCCTATAGCACTTGGCTATACATCAATTTCATTTCTTTTCTCTCTAGAAAAGTACGTTTTAAATAATCCTTTCTATAGTTCTCTAATCTCTAGAAAACTAACTTCCATAATCATAATCTCTATAGAATGACAATACTAGCACACGTAGTCTAAATCTCATCCATTAACTCGTTAAAACACATATAAGAAAAAGTAAATAAACTTTGCATAAATATAACATCTCGATTCTATGCATAATATATATTTCCATCGATCATATGCATGAAGGTAATGAGAACATCCCGTAGGTTTCACATTCACCTTTTGTTTCATTTTTCCATTTCCACCAATGATATGCATGAAAGTAATGAAAACTCCCGTAGGATTCGCATTCATCTTTTATGCATGAAAGTAATGTGGATATCCCATCGGACCCACATTCACCTTTTGTGCATGAAGGTAATGAGGATATCCCGTCGGACCCACATTCACCTTTTGTGCATGAAGGTAATGAGGATATCCCGTCGGACCTTCATTCACCTTTTGTTTTCTCACTTCCTTTCTCTTTCATTTCAATGATACAAAATGTTATGCATATGCTTGCAAATGTAAATAAAAGTAAATGTGAATGTTAAAGTAGCCGAACAAGCATAAAGTAAAACGGCATAAAGTAAAGTGCATAAAGTAAATAAATAGGAATTTTGGAAGAACATTAAGTAGTTCGAACTTCCGATACATTAAATAAAGTAGATCTTATCTTAAACAAATAATCTACTCTTTCAAGGATTCTAAACTTCCAAATAAAATCTAAGGTTCTATTTCCGAGTTCCTTTGAACATTCTATCTAAAAGTTCGGATCTTTTAACTTCCAATGATCCATTACTAATCTCCGGAACGATTATAACTTAGAATTTTCAAAAGTTCAATGTTCCCTCGAGAAATTCCAAAGTTTTCACTAAAAGAACTAGCTCCTAATCCTAAGGGCACTAGCTCACTTTCTTTTCTTTTTAGATTCAAATCTAAATCTCAACTTCCGATTTTACAAACCGTTCTACTTATTCGATTTCTAAATATACTTTAAATCCTATTTATTCTCACCTTAGCCAAATAAGATTTGCTCCAAGTCTCCAATTTCCCACGAATCAACAACCGAGCAATCGCACCTACAATTCACCAATTGCACAACATATTACAACTCATAACTAAGATAAGAACAAGTGTGCATTTTTGGGTGAATAGTGATTTCAGATGAATAGTAATTTCGGATGAATAGTGTTTTCGGGTGAATAGTGTTTTTCGAAAATCCGGGCTCAAAATCGTCAAATTCCATGATAGAAATTCATGATTTCAACTTCGAAACTCATTTATACTCAAAAACGAACAAATCCATATAAAAAGTTTTGAAAACTTACTTTTTGGGACTTCCCTTAGAGGACGTGAAACTCCGAAAAGGTAGGTTGGATAGGTAGCCCTCGTCCCTACCAATCCAACGCAACTGACATCACCGAAAACGGTCGAGAATTGACGAAAGCCCAAGAGAAACCCTCCAATGGAGGATGGTCTCCACGGCAATGGCAAGGAAAGAAAGAGAAGAATGAGCTTGGTGGTCAACTTGTGATTTTAAAGATGATGGAATAGTGAATTTAGATATTTTAAGAAATTAGAAAATGACGGTTGCGTCCTTTTATGACTTTTGACTTATGAATCGAAACCCGATGCTCTTAAATAAATCTAAAGAGGATTAATAATTATTAATTGGCCTATTAATAATTATTAATGTCACCGAAGCGAATTTAAAGTATTAAAACGATTAAAAAGAATTTCGGGCGAAATTAACTACTAAAATCAAAATTACAAAAATAATAATTAAACTAAATACTTAAATTGAAATAAATAAATAACAGAAAATAAAATAAAATAAAATAATAAAATAAAATAAATAAATAAAATAAAATTTCACTTCAAAATAACGGGACGTTACACTTATTTTGTTTCTCGCTTTCCTTTCCTTTCATTTCAATGATGCAAGATGTTATGCATATGCTTGCAAAAGTAAATAAACATAAATATGAATGTTAAAGTAACCGAAGGGCATAAAGTAAAGTGCATAAAGTAAATGGAGCATAGATGACCTTATGCATAAAGTAAATAAATAGGAATTTCGGAAATATAATAAGTAAATCGAACCACCGATACTTTAATAAAAGTAAGACCTTAACTTAACGAATAAGTCTCCACTTCCAAAGATTCTATACTTTTCAATAAATATCCAAAATTCCATATTCAAGTTCCTTATTAATTCCATTATACGTGGATCCTTCAACTTCCAATAATCCAACCTAAACTCCAGATCAATTCTAAACTTAAAACTTCCAAAGTTAAACGTTCCTCTCGAGAAAAATCCGTAAGTATTCTCACTCAACTAGAACTAGCTCCAACCCTAAGTGTACTAGCTCACTTTCCTTTATCCTTTTATTCGAACCTTAATCTCAACTTCCTATCCTACAAATCATTCTACTTATTCGTTTTCTAAAGCTACTTTAAATTCTAATTATTCTCACCTTAGCAAGTCAAAGTATAATCCAACGGTCCAACGAGACTTCAACGTACACCAGACACCTACAATTCATCAATCGATCAACAAATTACTATTCAAATCTAATAAGAGAAAAAAAATAAGATTTTCGGGTGAATAGTGATTTTGGATGAATAGTGTTTTCAGGTGAATAGTGTTTTTCGAAAATCCGGGCTCAAAATCGTCAAATTCCTTGATAGAAATTCATGATTTCAACTTCAAAACTCATTTATAATAAAAAACGAACAAAACCATATAAAAAGTTTTGAAAACTCACTTTTTAGGACTTTCCTTAGGGAACGAGAAACATTACGAGGCTAGGTTGGATAGATTGCCCTCGTCCCTAGCAATCCAACGCAATTGAAATCATCGAGAACGATAGAGAAATGACGAAAAGCCAAGAAAACCCAAACCTCCCATGGTGGATGAGAGCTCACGGCAAGAGGAGAGAAAGAAATGAAGAATTTTAGTCAACTTTGGGTCAAGCTTGTTATTTAAAGAAGAAGTGAATAGTAATCAAGGAAGCAAAAGTCGGCGACTTCACCGACATTGTCACCGACTTGTCGCCGGAAAGGAGGGTGGATAAGTCGACGAGGGGTAAAGCGAAGTCTTATCCTGAATCGACGACTTTCCATCGACAACAACGACATTTGATTGAAAACGACAAGTCCATTGGATTGTCGATTCAAGCGGCTTCCGGACGACTTTTGCAGCGATAACAGGCGACAAGTCGGCGACTTTCGGGCGACTTCTGATAGAGCATTTATGGAAAATTGAAATTTTGACCACTTTTTCTTTGCTTTAATTTTCACTTTCTGATAACTTGTAGTTGCTTCCAAAATTTGACAGAGAATCTCCATCCTCTATAAGTAAAGCAATAATTTTACTTTCTGTCAGAGATGCCTTTGACCATTTTTCCTATGCCTCCATCCTCCTCTATAAATACATTAAAACTAAACTACAACAACTACAAGCAAAGCAATAAGCAAAATAATTCCTACGGCAATTTCCCTTACGCTGTCTACTGCTGCAATTTCAATTTTCCATTTCCAATCTTCCTTCCTCTTTTAATATCTTTGACAAGTAAGTTTTAAATTGAAGTTTTAATTTTAAATTTGTTGCTATTTAATTTGAGTTTTAAGTTTAAGTTTGATTTAATAAATTTATGTATATATGTTTCATTTTTATTATAATTGTACATAGAATGATATTATTATTAATCATATTCCTAAAAGTATAAAACACCTTAAAATATATATTAAACTATAAGATAAGTTATAATTTTTTTAATGCACTTACTTAACTATTTAGTTAGTTAAGTTATTTTAAAAAAAATAAAAAAAGGTTGTATATGTATTTGAACATCCTCTATCAATTGGAAGCAACTAGGGCATTAAATTAGTCATCAAATTAAACTTAACTATTAAGTTAGCTATAAAATTTTAATAGTTTTCAGAAAAGAGAAGTAAAATTTATCTTTAACCTAGCTTTCTTTTTATATAAAATAAGTATTATTAAATTTTAAATTTTAAAGTTAAAACTTAAAAGTTAGTTTTAATTTTTTTAATTAATTCCTACGGCAATGTACAAAACAAAAGGTAAAAGAAATGATTAGTTTTAAATTAGTAAATTCTAACATTAAAATAAGTTAAATAACAAAGTTATATTTATACTGTATTACTTAGTGAAAGTTACATTATTTTTACTTTGAATTTCAATTTTAATAAGTTTAATTTATTTTTGTAATCATATGTGTTTTAAATTTATATAGATTGAAATGGAGTCTTGATGTCGTTTTTAATCATATGTATTTTTAGTCATATTAAAATTAAGTTAGTTTTGTTTTAGTAAACAACATATATATTTAAAATTTTAAAGTTATAGTTAGTTTTAATATTTTAATTCTAAGAACAATTTAAAATAGTCAGTATTACTAATTACACTAATTAGAATTAGTTTTCAATTTCGAACTTTAATATTTTAAGTTTAATTTATTTTCATAACCATATATGTTGTGAATGTGATTTTATGTAGGTTGAAATGGAGTCTAATCGTATCGATTCTGCATGGACCTATTGTGCACCAATTGAGGGCAATAAATTTGGGACTGTCTGTAATTTTTGTGGTGCAATTAATAAAAGCGGGGGAATATCACGGTTTAAGTATCATCTAACAGGAAAAGATCCTAGAAAAAACATAAAGGCATGCAAGGAAGTACCACCAGTGGTGAAGGCAGAGATCGATCAAGCTATAAAATTGAAGGCAAAGATGAAGATGAAAAAGGCAGCGAAAATGGATGAGATACGGCACGAGCTCGTAAAGGTTTGAAAGGCAATCAGGATGTTTCTACCGATGATTCCGATGATGTTGAAATGTATGCGCGGATATGGACCCAATCCAAAATAAAGAATATAGAAGGGCACTTCGTGAGTCAAGAAAAACGGCGATGGAAGAAGAACACCTCCGTCAAGAGGGATTTCAGTGAGGTCAAGGTTCTGGTACTCTACCACGGTCTACGAGTAGTAGAGAACCATCATATTACAAGTCGAAGTCACCAACAAAAAAGTATTAAAGATATGTTTAAGAAAGGTGGACTTAAAGAGACGTTGGGTAAACTAGTCTCACGCTTCTTCATATATGATTGTGGGAGCACAACAAACGGGTAAGTACTGTATCATATTATCTATTATTCACCAAGTTCATTTATAGTTTTATTTTTTTAATATTTATATAATTTGTATATTTTTCATATAGGCGTTGGGATTCCGACACCATCTCCTTATGAAATTCGAAATAAATATCTGGATATGGAGTACGAGGGGATGGATTCTTATGTGGAAGAGATGAGGAATAAGTGGCCAACTTATGGTTGCACTATAATGTGTGATGGTTGGATGGGGCCGCACGGAAATCCATAATCAATTTCATGGTCTACTCTAAAGGTAACTCCGTGTATTTAAAATCCGTTGATGCATCTGATATAATAAAGGATAGAAAATACATATATGGCCTCTTGAAAGGAGTTATTGCCCATGTTGGAGCTGACAACGTAGTTCAGATAGTCACTGATAACGGTTCTGCGTTTAAGAAAGCTGGAGAGAAGATCATGAGTAAATACAATATATACTGGACTCCATGTGCTGCTCATTGTATAGATCTCATGTTCGAAGATATTGCTAAGCGCACAATGGTAGTAAAATTCGTAACGGAGGCGAGATCAGTGACGAATTACATATACAATCATGGGCAATTGTTAGCAAAGATGCGGGAATATATTGAAGGAGACATCATTCGACCGGGAGCTTGTGACGACCCGTCACTTTTAAATAAATTAAATTCAGAGAAAACAGCGGAAGTCTTTTATTTTTAGAAAATTTTGCGTGGTTTTGTTTGAAAGTTGGCATGCCGAAAACCTGTTTACATCCTAATTTTTCAATCTAATAAATTCACATGGACTTTAAGTCCCAAATCAGGAGTTCAAATATTTCATATCATAAAAACATCAACAAAAGCTCTTAAGAGCTAAATACAACATCAAAGTCTTGAAATTCACAAAAATATTTACATATACTTTACAAAAATAAGTCCATCTCGAGGTCAGCATCCCTCGATCACGCTGCACCATCTCCCCTTCCACGGCCTCTAGCCAGGGCATTACCTGAAATTGGTTGTAATATCATGAGCTAACAAACTAAGCCCAGTGAGAATAATAAGCATAAAAAGTAAAGATAGACCTCAAACTCGCATTTCGATTTGTGTCCAATTAATCTTACAAAAATTCACTCCTAAAGTTCTCCAACTCTAGGTGATTCTAATCCATTTTCTCCAAAGTATGACATTACTACACTTGTAGTCAATCCTTAACCATTGACTTGTTATGACAAATAATAAGTAAAGTAAATGAACTTTGTATAAAAATATAACATCTCGATTCTCTATATCATCAATCATAATCATGATTTCGTGAGGACATCCCGTAGGATTCCACAATTTCTTTTATGCATGAGGAAGTAATGCGTACGTCCGTAACTTACCATTCAACTCCAAATGAGGAGTAATGTGTACGTCCGCAACTTACGATTCAACTCCCTATGTATGAGAAGTAATGTGTACGTCCGCAACTTACGATTCAACTCCACATAAGAAAGTAATGTGTGCGTTCGCAACTTACGATTCAACTTCTATACATGAGAAGTAATGTGTATGTCCGCAACTTACGATTCAACTCCGCATAAGGAAGTAATGTGTGCGTTCGCAACTTACGATTCAACTTCTTTTCAATGATGCGAGATGTTATGCATATGTTTACATATGCTTGCAAAAGTAAATAAAATAAATGTAAATGATAAAGCAACAGAAACATACATAAAATAAAGGAGCAAAAGTAAAGACATAAAGTAAAGGAGATAAGTGAAATAGATAGTAATCTCGGACAAAAGATATGTCGATTGAACTCCGGCATCAAATAATAAAAGTAGAATCATAACACGAACGATTAATCTATTAACCATTCTAAGAACAAGCTTGGATCTTCTAACCTCCAATGATCCAACCTAAGCTTAGAAACGAATCTAACTTAGAATCTTCTAAGATTCGATACTTTCCTTGAGAACTCCTAAGTTCTCACTTAAATGATTAACTCTTAATCTTAAGGGCACTAACTCTCAACCCTCTAATCTTAGATTCGAATTCTAATCTTAGTTTCAAACTCTACAAACCTTCACACCAATTCGATTTCTATAATTACTTTAAATCCTAACTATTCTCACCTTAATTAAAAGATGACTTTGCTCCTAAGTCCGAAGGAGTGATCAAGCGAGCAGTTCAAAAACACCTACAAAAGGATTAATATCCCGAAAATTAATAAATCACCAACTAACGATTAAACAACGACTAAACAAACAAAAGGACGAAAATCCATCAAACCTCCCTCCTTGGAGGCTCTCGGCCCTCCCAATAAAAAGGGTCTCGGGTTTGGTTTTTCGGCTTTTTGGCAATTTAAATACGTTTTGAGTTGGTTTTAAGCAAATTCGATAATCCCGATTTCAATGGGTATCGATAAATAGGGTTTTTGAACATTAAGCCCTTTCCCGAATTGAATTTAAATAAACATTATTTCATTAAATTCTAACCCAAAATCAAACCCAAAAGGGTAAATTTCAAATGGGAAGGGTTTCGACTGAAACTCGGTTTTAGGGTTATGGGATAGTTTCCAAAAACACTTAAAACTACTCCCGTATTTACAAACACCGAGTTCTACAACACGAAATCAAAGGAAATCAAGTAAAACTCCATTAAAACACTATTTGGAGCTTAGGGTTTCAAGAGAAACTTACCGACAACTCCGTATAATACGAGCGGCAAGTACGAAAGGTAGATGGAAAAGATTCGTATGACCGATACCTTTCCAATAGACCCGGAATCAAGTCGATTGGGTAAGAAACGAACAAAAACCAAAATTGGGAAAAGGGGAAGGAGGGCTCACGGTTTTGAGAGCAAAAGGAGGAAGAAGATGAAGTTAATTTTGGTCAATGGAAGTCAAATAGCTTATTTAAAATTAGATGAATAGTGTTTGGATAGTTTTTTAAGAAATTGGAAATGACGGTTGCGTCCTTTATGACTTTTGGCTTAAAAACGAATCCCGAACTTCTTAAACTATCCCAATGGTAATTAATAATTATTAATTGGCCCGTTAATAATTATTAATACCATTAAAACGAAAATAAACTAAAAAGGTCAATTAAAAGATTAAAACCGAAATAAACTGTAAATTCTAAATTACCGATAAATAAACAAACTTAATTACTTAAATTGAAATAAAATAAATAAAAGTTTTTTTTTTATCACAAAAATAACGGGACGTTACAGAGCTACAAGGTTTGCAACAAACTATATCGCTCTCAATTCTTTGTTAAAGAAGAGAGGTGGGTTAAGGAGGTTATTTACGAGTGAAGACTGGCTCAACAATAAATTGAGTAAGACCGCAGGTGGCCGTGCAGTTGAACAAAATGTTCTTTCTCATTCTTTTTGGGATGAAGTTGAGGTGGTTGTCAGCATATTCGAGCCGATGTATTCAGTTTTGCGAATCATCGACACAGAAGTGGTCCCAACCATGCCTCTTCTTTACGACATAGTTAAGACCATGAAAGGAAGAATCACAAAACTTCAGGGCAAGGCTTGGGTGCTTGGAATAATTGAAGAGCGGTGGGATAAGACATTATCACATCCCCTTCATGCGGCAGGTATATTCTTAATCTAGATTAATATTTAACAGTTTTTTTATCAATAATTTTTAATATTAATGCATGTGAACCTATGTACCTTATTATTTAAATCCAAGATTTCATTATCGTGATAACGTTGGTGAGGATGTGGAGTTAGTACAAGCTGTGCATCAAGTGTATAACAAACTTTTTCTTAATCGTCCAGGAGTTGCGATTTTGGGATTGAGGTATGTATTTATCAAGAATTTAAAATGTATATATTATTATTATTTAATTGATAGAGAAATATCACATTCAAATTGCAGCTGACGTATTTTCGTGATGCTAAGAGAGGATTTGGCGATCGAGCTGCTATTGCGTCTCGACAGAAGATGGCCCCATGTAAGGATGCATTGATATTGCAATTCATCTCTTATTTAGTTAGTTACTCACTCTTTCTATATTATGAAATTGATAATTATGTACATGTGTACAGGTGAATGGTGGAACATGTATGGAAATAGTGCCCCGACTGTTCGACAAGTGGCAATAAGGATATTGGTACAAACAGCTTCATCATCTGCTTGTGAGAGGAACTGGAGTACATTCGCTCTCATACATACAAAGCTCCGTAATCGGTTGGCATATGAAAAGCTTCATAAAATTGTATTCTGCTACTACAACATGAAGCTGAAATTAAGAGACATGGAGGCTGAAGCAGATAAGGTTGCCGAAATCGATTATGCAGATATGCTGGACTTAGAAGTTGGAGCAGAGGCGGATGACGGTTATGAAGATCCCATGTTTGATTGGGTTCGACCTGCACATTTAGATGATGAACATGGAAATCCTGATCCACGAATTGCAAAAAGGGCTGCAGAAGTTGGAGTTGATGTGGAGAGGGTCATTTGGGAAGAGGTACAACCTGACGTGGATTTCTCTGTCGATTCTGTTGATAGGGAAAACTTGCTTCAAGCCGGCTATACCCTGAGCCAAAGACAATTACACAAAGGAAAGAGACGAACGATGACTGTTGACAATGATGACGATGGCGATGAGACTCAAGGACCATCACATGATGATGGAGGTGATGGTGGAGGTGGAGATTATGAACAAAAAGGACAATCATCCGAACAACCAATGAGTCCTTTTTCTTGTGAGGGTAATTTTGATCACGCGACCCATGATTCAGACCATGGAAATCGTGAAGGTGGTGAGGGGATAGCTGCAATCGGAAAACCTTTTAATCGAATTCAAAGACCGATACATGATTACGGGTCGGATAAAATGGGGTATGGTGACAATGACTCATTGATATCGAGTATGGGGACTATTACTCTTGGTAATACTCAATATGGTGGGGGTCTTTCTGATTTCATGAGTACGGGAAGATCAGAGCACGATCGAGACTCAATAGCATCTTCTCATGCATCGAATTTTGTGCCTCCGGCTCAAGCTCATATTCCAGATGCTGAATCACGGTTTGTGCCTCAACAAAATTACCCTCAACATAATTTTGGCTTTGGAGTTGGAGGGACACAATTTCATCATAATATCCCTTAATATCAAAACTTCTCTCAGGCTCAAGCTCAATTTCAGCAAAACATCCATCACAATCCAAACTTTCCGATGTCTCCCATGACCTCTCAACATGGATCTCAATCAAATGATTCGTCATTTATGTATGTCCCATTCTCGATCCCTATTCCGATGCTTGTTCAAGCTCGAAATTTGGATCATTATCCACGACGAGGGTCTATTTGTGCAAGTGATGACTCGTATCTATGGCATGTCGATAATTTTGTTCGCAATTACGAGGGTCGATTGACATGGCAAGGGTACTTAAATTGGAAACAAAGTGAGAGTGATGGTGTTGTTGACCCACCGAGGTATTCATGTCGTTTTTAGTCATATGTATTTTGAAGTCATCGTTGTAATAAAAATGTTTAATGTGATGTGAACGTTCGCTACATTTTCTCCAATTTTTCATAATTTGACAAATTTCATGCACTTATAGGTGTATATTGTCATTATATGGTAGATTATGACGTAAATATCCTACTGTGAAAGTTTCATTTATGAAGTCCAAAAATTAATACAAGTTTTCATCGTTTCCGTGATTTTTATGGGAATATCCGTTGATATCGACAACTCCGTCGATAAGTCCGTATATTTGAACCTCGACATCTTGACCGACATCGACTTTTACTTCCTTGATAGTAATTGATATTTTAAGAATTTTGAAAATGACGGTTACGTCCTTTTAATGACTTTTGACTTATAAAACGAAACCCGATGTTCTTAAACTAGCAAATTGTGATTAATAATTATTAATTGACCCGTTAATTATTATTAATACGACCAAAACTAATTTAAGCCAATAAAACGATTAAAAAGGTCTTCGGACGAAAATAACTACTAAATTCTAAATTACAAAAATAAAAATTAAACTAAATACTTTAGTTGAAATAAATAAATAAATAACATATTAAATAAATAAATAAAAATAAAATAAATAATAAAAAAATAATAATAAAAAAATTTCACTTCAAAATTCACGGGACGTTACAGTTGAGTGTCCCCTAGGGTTGTAGAAGAGGCTCTATTCATAGCCAAATGGAAGATTTGAATGTAGATAATAAAAATAGAGATAAAGATAAAGATAAATCATATATTAGATATTTTATCTCCTTCCAAATTTAATCTCAAACCAAATCTCATTTAAATTTATTCTTTCAATTATCTTCTTCTAAATCTAATCTCAAATTAATTCTTTGCTTTAAATTTATTCTTCAAATTATCTCATTCCAAATCAAATCCTCATTTAATTATTCAAAATAAAAAAAACCAATTTTATTAATAAGATGTATTTAAAATAAAACACCAATTATCGCAAAAATCATTTTTTAATTTTTTTTAGAAATAATTAAATTTTGTTAATTTTAAATAGCATCGGACAAAAATAGGGGTCTACAAAATAGAACCATTGTAATTCTTTTCTATCTTATGTAAAGTTCAAGAGTTTCAGTATCACTAAACTACATAACTTTTCTTCAATAATTTGTGAATTGAATTATCCACTAATTATTGTTTTTCGATTTCCATTTTATTTATTCCATATCTGTTAGAACTTCTGGAAATTGATTTGATGTTTACCAATCATTTAAGTTTTAACATCTAAGTGTGTTATACTTTAATGATTTTTAAGTCTAGTTATCTTTGATATATCAAAGATATTTGTTTTAACTTATTTCTATAAGTTTTTGGATTAATATGGTTATCATCTCAAATTTCTTGAGAACTGATATGAATCATGGAACGTCACAAATATCTCAAGGATCAATCTTAAGATCAAAGTTCAAGACAAGCATAAAACATCCATTACAAGCCTACATGAGAAAAGTCAAGACAAGCTTTGAAGATCTGAGCATGGAGGCTATGGAAGAGGACTTGATGAACTTTAATCTATGGAAAATACATGTTGAAGAAGAGTATTGAAGACTTGTTCAATCAGAAATGAAGAGAAGAGCAAATTAGGAAAGTTGCATCACTTTTGCAAACTTTCCTTATTTGGACCACTTTCCATATTTGTTCCCGAACTTGCCATATATGATGTCCACGAATTTACAATGTATTTGGACATGTTTTAGGCCTTTATTTATTAGTTTTAATGCTTAGAATAGTTTAGGAATGATATAATATCTTCTAGGGCAAAACTTTCCTAAAATGCACCAAATGCACTTAAGGAAAGATTTGGCAGATTTTGTGCCTCCTTGTAATCCAAATTTCCTTGTTGTTTTTAGGGTTTCTTTGGCTATTTAAAGCCTCATTTGTAACCCTAAATATTAAGAATTAATATGATAGAAAATAGCTTTGTTTTGCTTATTGCTTGGTTGATTTTACCTTGCATTTTGTAGCCTTGTTCTAAGTTGCATGTTTTAGAAACATTCAAGCATAACTTGATCTATTATGTTTGTGAATTGTTTCGATCTTGAAATAAGAATAAGTTCTCTTATTTCAAGATATTAGATCATTGGAATAATCTTCTTCTTCTTCTTCTTGTATTCCATGGGTTTTACTTTATTGTTCATCGGGGTTTTAGGATTTGCATCTAGGGGTTCTTTGTGCTTTCAAAGGGTTTCTATTTGAATTTCCTAGGGTTTCATATCATTTGGTATCAGAGCTTGCTCTGGGAGAGAGTTATCAAAGGTAAATTCATTTACTTCATCACCCACGTCTTCACTTTTTCTAATCCCCATCAAAACCGCTTTCATTAAAATATATATATAAAAAAAAAAACAGAAATTTCCAGATTTTTGTTCCTACTTGTACATCACCTACTGACCTTGTCCCTTCACCTTTTCCTACGAAATTTTTTTCCAATCTGTTTATTTTTTGATCCTCTACAAAATTACAGAAGACATCAAATCCAAAATAAGAATTTAAATCACCTAAAAACTCGTTTCAAAGTTTGAATACCAAGCAGTTTTTTTTTCTTCATCTGTCAAAAACAGTTTTGGGCTATTTATGGTAACTTCTAGCTTTTAAGGGAAAAAACAACTTTGACTCATTCAACTTGATAATTTTGGATTCAAGATACATAAATGATGAGTTTAAGATGAACTCTTAAAGAACAATAAGAACACAAACCACCTTTTTCTCAGAAACTCAAACAAATAAGGAAGAACACTTTTTTTTTTCAATTTTCAGCACAATCCGACAGTCTGGGAATATCTATATTTTTCTCAATCTTACACTTTTTTTTGACAAAGAACTCTTTATAACAAATGAACATAATTCCCAGATAAACACTTTGGTTGTTGATGACTTTCTAAGATTCGGAATGTAACTATATGAAACAGAACAAAAACAGTAGCTAAAGAAGAAATTTCTGGAACATTTTTTTTTTTTTTTGTTTTCCGGTTTACGAATAAACTAAGAACAAAACAAGAATAAAATTGAAATAACTCATTTAAGTAAATTTAGACTTAAGTAATTAAATTTTTTTGAACTTTCAACTTATTTAGACATTTCGGAGTTTAGAATTTGGTTTTGGAACTATTTGTTTTTATTATGTATTTTTAATATTTATCTAATCACAATTTGGAACATTGTAATAAAATTACAAGGAATATTTAACTTAGACAAACTTTATTAAAATGTTCCTAATCGGTTTTTATTAAGTCAGAACCAATAATTATTACATAATTCAAAAACAAAATTTAAAATTAAACTAAACTAGAAATTTAAAGGAAAATATTGACTGGAAACAATAAATCTAATCTACTATCTATCTATCTTGAATCATCTTCTAATCAGCATCATCGAAGAGTATTTTCAAGAATCATGCTATACCTGAAAACTTTATAAACAAAACTCCGCGTTAGTGATTATTGAATCAACCATTCAAAATAAATTCTCAAAATTTTCACTAAGTAAATCTAATTTACCTTCTTTCCCCTTTTTCTTATATTCGAGATATTTTGGGCAATTTCTTTTTCAATGACCATTTAAGTTACAATGAAAATATTTCCTTTTAAGCTCTTTAGTCTCAGCCTTAAATGTTTTCTTCTTAGTATTGAGCTTGGTCTTTTTAGTAGTTGAGCTCGTTTTCTTCTTAGAAGCATTGAAGACAATGTTTGCTTCTCCTGACTTCTTGTTCTCCTTTTCATTGCTTTAAGGTTTGAAGTTCGTTTAGCAATTGAGTAAGAGAATAGCTCAACTTTTTGATGACCAATTTGCTTTTAAAATTGAAAAAGCACTGTGGGAGAGATTCCAATATAAAGCTTATCTGAGACTCGTCATCAATAAAAACCCCGTTTGTCTCAGCTACGTTAAAGTAGTTCATCATGGTAGAACATGATCACGAACAAAAGTTCCTTGTTTCATTTGAGTGTTATAAATTGACTTTATAGCTTCATGACGTGCTTGCTTTGATGGTTGACCAAACATGCCCTGCACAAAATCAACTATTTCCATAGCCATTTCCATTGGTTCATGTTTCTTGGCTAAAACGTCACTCATTCCAGCCATCAAATAGACTCGGGCCTTATCATTGGCCCTGCTCCAATGCTCATATGCATCCTTTACAGCTTTAGGAGCATCGTCAGCAGGTTTTTCAAGTTTGAGTTCACTAAGAACAAATTGCAGGTCTTCCACCACGAGAATGGTGTTCATTTCATTTTCCAGGAGGTGTTGTTCTCACCATTCAGTTTGTTCTTTCCAAGGATTGTGACTAAAGCAGATGCCATATTACTAAAATTTATATAAACTTTATCTTAGTAATCTATCATTCTTTCAACATTCAAATATATAAATTTTCGACATATAATTAAATATGATGCATGAATGCAAGCATATTAATGAACAGAAAAGGCCCTAAAACATGTTACTATGTCATGATATTTTAATGATACCATTGAAGTTCCATCGATTGATAGGTCAGTTACCATCATTAAAACGAGATGCCACTCGAACAATTGACAACTGATAACTCATATTCCTATGTCATTGTTTACCGTGTGTTTGGTCTAGAATTTTGATAACAGACTTTATCAAATTTCTTTTAAGTGTGACCCACTAATTTAGTCTTTTAAATAAAATTTGAAGAGTGTCTATAAAGTGTAGATTCAGTCTTCAACTCGTATTTAAAATTCTTTATCTGTAAGGGTCCAGGGGTAAACGTAATTAGAAATTTCACTTTTATTAATATGTTTTAGTTAGCGTTTAAAAGTTTGGGAATTAATTTCTATGTGTGTTATGATTTAGTAACTAACCATGGTTGAAATTAGCCAAAAGTGGAGAAATTTACTAGAAGGGAACTATTAACCATAGTTAAATAGGTGAAGGAGGGTTGGTAAGCAATTGTTTTTAGGTCAAGGAAGGGAAAGAGAAAAAGGATTTAAAGTAAATATTGGAGGTGGAGGATTTTGGGAGTAAATGTTGGAGGTGGAGGGAGTTATAAGAAAATAGAATTTAGTTATTATCTTAATTTTTTGGAAATTAGAAAGTAAATAAAGAAATTGCAAGAAAAGAAAAAGAAAATTCCTCTCAACTCTTTCCTCCCTCACCGTCGGCCCCTCCCCCTCTCTCAATTTTTTTGTAAACTTTTCTTCATTCAAATTCTTGTGTTCTTGGGTTAATTCAAGGATTTTTAAGTTGATTCATGATAGAATCAACATATTAGGAAGGATTATACAAGAATCAAGAGGAATTAATCAAGGTTCAAGGTAATTTCTTAATCTAGAATTTCAAGATTTCTACGTTTTCCATGGAAATAGTATGGGTTCTCTTGCGTGGTGTTTTTTTGGAGTTGTTATATGAGATTCTTTCGCATGTATAATTTCTTGAAATTGAGTTTAAATTGATACTCATTAAAATCCTAAGAGCTATCAAGTTAAGAATTCATTGTAAGTTGGAGGCCATGATTATAAAAAAGCTTTAAACCTCCATTAATGGTAGAAATTCTAGCTTCTAGCTTTTTGTAATTTTGAAGTTTATTGACTTATATGGAGAAACTCTTAATTCTAGAATTTATGGAGGTTTATATGAATATATGCTTCATGGAAAACATAGTGGAAGATTAGTTAAATGGTTTTTTTTATTAAGCCCCAAATGGCCGAAAATATCATCCTAAAATCGTTTAGTTTGTGGGACTTTTTCCTCTTAGTGGGTTTGGGTTTTTGTGTAGATATTATGGGCTGACTTGTGATGTTATTTTTAGACTAAATATGTATGGATTGGCTTGTTGTAGGAAGAGGACGAGCGGGCACGATCGAGGTCAATTGCGAAGGTGAGAACATAAAGAATCGGAGGGGTGTTGACGATGTGATTCACGATTCTTTACGTATTGTTATGAAAGGAGTTAGCTATGGTTGTGAATGGTTTGATGCCTATGGAGTGTGATTAGTAAGGAGGTGGAAGTACGAGGAAGTAGCGAGAAGTGGGAATTGATTCCGGCCTTTATTTAAAGAGCCCCGATGAGCTAGTTAGCTCAAATCGATATGTTTTTATGAATTAGTTGTCTATACGAGCATGTTTATTTGTCGTTATTTTTACACTCTTAGTCCATGATCAAGTCATATACTGAGTTGGGGCTATTATCAGGAATATTTGTTATGCTATCGGTTATTACTCAATGAATAGTATGCAAATGAGATATTAAGAAATAGTACTTGAATTGATAATTATATGTTTATGGGAACTTTGAGCAAGATATGTAGTATGATTGAGTCATATATTGCTTGAAGGAATTGTCCTATTCGTGCTCGTTGAGCCGAGATTACTTCTTTTGATGAGTGTTATAAGCAAGCATGATTATTTCATTCATTTCCATATCACTTCACTCATGCATTTCAATGTTCAATGTATGGCGATGGGGTCGTAACCCGTGTAATGGTGAGTGGATATTGGACGTTACACGTGGTGAGATATTTTGTAGCTTCGAGGCGCTGTGTGGTGGATGGCTTGGATGCTAAGTGGTTATTGCGATAACCTGGAAGATTGCTAAAGAGCTAAGGCTCGAGTATTAATCAATGATGTGATGTGTATAGGGCGTAGTGAGACGCCAGAATTGTGATAGTAAGGTTATATGGACTAAGAGGAAATGGTAAAATATGATTACGAGGAAATGATGTTGGCTCGATAAGAGTACGAGATTGAAATGTTTACGATTTGATGATATATACTTATTCACATTGCATTGCTCGATAAATTGCACTCTTATGCATATGTTTCCATTTGTTCATTATGTTATAAACATTCCACATCACCGTTCATAGCTGAACTCCCCTCACTGTAGATGAGTTATATCCATTTAGTTTATCTTTTATTTATATTTGTGATATATCCTTCACGTGGAACCCTCATAATTACAGGCGGATTAAATTTATCGTTTCGTCCCTATAATTAACGCTTTATCCTTGTGTTCTCGTTGATTCTCCAATTATTTGTAGTCAAACTACAGATAATATATTTTTGTGATCAATAGAAGTCGTGGCGCCACTTGTTCATGTCTCGAATTAGTACATCAAGGGAGATTCCTAAAGTTCCTAAAATATTTAGGTATCGCACTGACACCGTTAATTTAGAAGAAAGTTATGAATTCCATCTCGTGTAAATGTGTTCCCAGCTACTATCTCGTTATGTTCCCAAAACAGGAGTGTATTAAGGGTTCATATCAAATCACTCTCAACCATATGAATCAAAAAACATAACTCCATGAATAGGAGTCCATATTTCACTTAGGATTGAGATTTATCACGGTTGATAAACTTAGTTTGATATTCGATCATTTCTCGTAAACGGTACTAGTGAGAAATTTGATCAAACATCGTGGTCATTTCTTATTCAATCAACATTGCCTATGATACTTCCATTTCATATCACCCACATGAATGATCAGGATTAGATCATTTGTCTATAAACAAAATGACAAGCTATCAACAGTGTTACCAGGATAAGGTTCCCAAACGTTATCCATATATTGTAGACACTTTTAAGTTACTCATCTCGACTTTAATCCTTTCGTATGACTCACATACTTAGTCGTGATTTCATAAGAGCAACTTATGATTTTACTATTTGAATGTTTGATATTAATATATTTCCATATATTTCTAATATCATCAATTGACTCAATATAGATAATAGTTAAAAGTTCTAGGACACCATTCCTAACAGGATGTTCTTCAAAACAAAGCTCCACCTCTCTTTCCCATGTCAAGTAAACCTCTGGATTTGATCTTCCTTGAAAAATAGGCACCTTGAGCTTATGACCTCTTAAAATTCTATGCTCCATCCCTCCATGATAAACCTCTCTAATTTCCATCCGAGTATGTTCTACCTCTCAACATATATTACTTCTCATTTGATCAAAACTTTCATGATACTCAATGAAGTTTGTTTTCTCGTGTTTGCACTCAAAAACATATTTTAGGGCCTAAATGTAGGCTTGATCTATCAACACACTTTAACAAATATCAAACAACTAATATACTAATAAATAGTAACAATCAAGAAAGAATAAACAATCATCTTTGGTGGCTAAAAAAAAGAAGACAAATTTTACAAATGGTGTATATTTGTAACAAGAAAATAAACAAGAATAAACTTTCCTAAAAGATAAAAATTCGAAATAAGACTTCCCAAAGTTTTTTGAATAAAAAAAAATAAGACTTTCCTAAAGCAAAAGATGCATATATTCAAATATGAGACAAATTTGATACTTTCCAAAAATAGTTTTGGCTATTCATGGTAAGTTCTAGATTTTTAGGAAACAAATAATTTTGGTTCATTCAACTTGACAATTTCAGATTCAATATTAATAAATGATGAGTTTAAGATGAAATCTTAAAGAAGAATAAGAACACAAACTACCTTTTTCCAGAAATTCAAACAATTTAAACAAGAACACTTTTTTTTCTTTTAGTTTATTTCGCGCATCAATCGATGATCTGAATAGATCTATTTTTTTTATCAATCTTCCGAGTTGTTTTTGACAAAATTATCTGAATACAAAATAAACTAGACATAAAGATTAGGACTTTTTTAGTTTTTGATTTTCTAAGAATCGAATTGGAACTACACGAAAAAAAAATAGTAAGCACAAGAAGGAAATTCTGGAACTTTAATTACTTTTTTTTTTGGATTTTTCGATGAACGAAGAAAAAGACAAGAAAAATTCAAATGAAAAGGAAACAAGTAAGATAGAAATCTTCCCTTGAGCCTAAGCTCTGATACCAAATTGTATGAAACCCTAGAAAATTTAAATAAGAACCCTTTGATGCCCAAAGAACCCCTAGATGCAAATCCTAAAACCCCAATGAACAATAAGGCAAAACCCTTAAAAATAAGTAGAAGATTATTCCAATGATCTAATACATTGAAATAAGAGAACTTGTTCTTATTTCAAAATCGAAACAATCTACAAATACATTAGATCAAATCATACTTGAATGTTTCTAAAACATGCAACTTAGAACAAGACACTACAACAAATATTGATTTCCATAGCGTCTGAAAAAAGCTATGATTGGTATTTCATAGCGTTTTTACAAACGCCATGGTAGCCCACGTAATTAAAAGTCTGAGACTTTTGATAGCTTGTTTTAAAAGCTATAACGCAAGCTATAAAAAATTGTTTCTTATAGCATAACTCTAATGCTAAATAACATATCATATCTTTTTAAAAACACTATGAATTATTTTTTATATCATAAAACGGACGCTATAGTATATTTCTCATATCATTATATAATATATATATATATATATATATATATATATATATATATATATATATATATTCTCCCCTTATCAATACATGTTAACTTATAATTTAAAGAATCATCATGTATCAATAAAAATCAGTAGTAAGTCATTACATTGAAAAATAATGTCATTAAATATGGTATAAAAAGGAATAATATATATTCTCACTCCATACAATCTTGATACATTTACAAACCATGTGAATTCTAATCACAAATGTTCACAATATATTATCATATCACAACTACTTAAAACTATCTTATTTTTGTTGCTCTATCTTTATCGTGATGCTTTTTTCTTTAATATCATAATATCATCCCTAGATCCCTGCAATTAAAAAAATATAAAAAGTAGATAAGATGTCATTGGGAGATTGTAATAATTGATATTTCATAATCATCTATTCATTCTTTCTTGTTTAAAAAAAAGACCAATTTAGTATTAATATCTTTGGAAACCTTGTACTTTGTTAATCTAAAACTTAAAAAACTTTTTTATCGACTGAGGTAATCCCTATTATTTATAAAATGACAACAAATACCAATTACATAGGATGCTAACAACAAATACCAATTACATAAAAAATAATATAAAACAAAACTGATAGCACATAGAATTGACTACCTCAGCTAGAAACATTTTAAATATGTGCGTAACATTGCTCTCAACTATACCAAAGTTAATAATGAAAACAAAACTAAATGGAGGTGAAAGAGAAAATTCTAATAAGTGATAGAAATGCCCCCAAAATAATTATCAAATGTAAAATCAGAATAAGAGTTCTATTGGACATTTTAAAAGGATTTGAGGGAAGATTGGTATAGTATGGACAATTTTGGGGATGATAAAACAGGACGAAACAATTTCTACAAGGATTTGAGGGAAGATTGGTATCGTATGGACATTTTTGGGATGGGTGAAGCATTTTTCTTAATAAATTGAGAGACCAAAAGCGGGACAAATAGAGATTAAAATAAAAGTGGTGAGGTTCCAAAAAATTTAAAGTGAACAGTGCCCGTGTTGAAATTATATAAGAGCGGTAATGAAGGTATCTTCTCTACCCTTAGTCTCCTCCCAAGCCTCTTCCATTGATCCAAAAAAATTCCATCTTCTTGCCCACTCCAAGAATCACTAATAACAGCAACCTTAACTCTGAAAACACAGCACAAAAAAGCTAACAATATTTCTTATATTAGAAGAACTATAATAAGAATTAAAACCATTTATACAACATTTTAATGGAAAAGGAGGAAACAAAATCATTATAAATAAAGCACCACATAAAAGAAACAAGAACAATAACAAAAAGAGATGAAAAAAAAAGAATCCATACAAACTAAATCAAGTTTGTGCAGGTGAAACTGGCATTTTGGGGTCATGACAAAACAAGCATCGAAACTCCTGCAGTTTCTATTTTTTCAAAGTTAGGTTAAAAAATAGAGAACTTCAATAACTGCTAATTTGGTAAAAGAAAAAAAATCAGAAATGAGAGGCATAGACTAAAGATTGAGAATTAGAATCAACTAAAATAAAAAAGAGCATAGTTATGGAATAGAAACAAAAAAAAAAATATAACCCAAATGAAAAAAACAGTTATCGATCAAGTATACGAAGTCCGAACCCATGAAAATTCCTTCAAATTAGGGATTAGTGTATGAAATTATGTATAAACTAACCTCAAATTGCTTATCCTAGTCCTCTTTCTAGTAAAGCCACGACTAATTCAGGTGGTCTTGTTATGGGTACTTCATCATTTTCGTTGATAGTTTGGGGAGAAGAAGATGAAATTAGATGATTGGCTTCGTATTACAGAAGCAACTATTGCTCCAGATAGGAAGAAGAAATCTAGAAGCAAATCCAAGAACCAAATGGTGATGTATGATGCTGATGAATCAATGGACGAGGCTTGGGAGGAGACTAAGGGTAGAGAAGGTACCTTCATTGCTGTGATTGAATTCAATCACAACAATGGAGGAAGCTTGGGAGGAGACTGACTTATTCAATCTTCGTCACTTGTACCATTTTCACTAAAAATAACGGAAAACGACTTTACAAAATATACAAATTTTTATTAACAAGAAGAAAAAAATCAGTTAGTAGAAGGTCAAGTTGTTCATAGAAGAAAGCAAGTTTATTCAATTAAGTCTTAGAAAAGTATTTGTATAAAAACAGTGTTTGTTGAAGCTTGGGAGAGTTCATTATGGAGGAGGGATCATAGTTAATCCAGAATTCAACAATGTAATAAAAGGATGGAAAGTGTTTGGAAAAGGAGAAATCAAGCAAGAGTTTTTTAGAGAATGAAACTTCAAAACAGCTTCATTATAGCTCATAGAAGAGCTCAGCCAAGGGATAGTTTCCTCCAAATGGTTCAACTTCAACAAGGGAAGCTATATAGTTTCTCTGGTATTTCTATTTTTCTTCTTTCTTTCTTTGTGTTTTTCTTTTTTATCTGATTGATTGAAAAAAAACTTTGAAATGTCTGTAGCTTGGATTCAAGTAAGTGAAGGAGGGGAAATGGTTGCTGTTTTGTTCAAAAATAATAATGGGGTTGAGATTTATGGTGGTAAAGCCATAGCCAAAAAGTGATGTTGGTCTTTGCTTAAATGTGGCATTGTCTCAAATTTTATAGGCCCTGCTCAGCTTTTTTTTTTAGGTGAATAACATTTTATATTGCCATCTTGTTCTTATATTTCTCAACTTCTTCTGTTTTTTTTTACTTTGGTTTATTTTACTGTGTATTATTCTGTTATTGTTCCTAACAGTCTTATCCTAAGTTTGTTTCGATAACTTATGTAGTTTTTCGTTTACATAGAGCATGGACACGGCATCAGAAATATGGGTTGATAATGTCTCATTACAACCATTTACAAAGGAGCAATGGAGATCCCACCAAGACAAAAGCATTGAGAAGGTAAGATAAAGCAGAACAAAAATAAATATAGTTATCAGAAACTTTAAGCTTTAGCTTGAATTGATCTAGCAATGTGTATGATTAATGTTCCATGTGAGTGAGCCTTGTGCAAATATCCGAGCCCACACGTGAGAGAAAGTGTTGAGAATCAACTTATCATGATTGAATTGACTTTTACAGATGAGAAAAAGCAAGGTGAGGCTGAAAATAACTCAGGAAAACAATAAAGAATTAACAGGTGCGAAAGTTTCTTTTAAGCAGATGAAACCAAGCTTCCCATTTGGGTGTGGAATGAATTATCATATCCTCCAAAGCAAAGAGTATCAGAAGTGGTTTGCATCAAGATTTTATTTCACAACTTTCACTAATGAACTTAATTGTCATAGCACTGAGAAAATATTTCAAAGTCAATAAGTCAATAATCAACAACAAAATTGAAAAGATTTCAATAGTTTAGAAATTGAAAGAATAGTTTACCCTAAAAGTTACAATTTATAGGAAGGGAAATTCAAGATGTGATAAAGGTCAATTAAGAGATGAATCAATAGGATAAACTCAAGAGAAAAAGGAAAAAAAATACCGAAATAATTAGAAAAACAGCTTGTCAAGTATGAAGCAGTAGCGCAGCTTCATGGAGAGCTGGTGTGTAAAGGTTAATAGCTGGGGGAAATGGCTTTCAACTGTGCTATCATTAAAACATACAACAAATGGAAAAAAAAAGATCAGTCATTTTGAAACCAAAAAACAATACAACATGAACAAGAGTTGGTGCCCATAACAAAGGTTTCATTATATTATAAGATGGCATTATAATATTTAATAAAAGGGGATATGAAAATGCTACTCTATTCTTTGGAATGTTTGGCTTGAACAAGAATTTTTATGATTATTAGACTTTTTGGCCCAGGTATGATCACTGTTAGAAAAATCATCGGGTCTCGCATGCACATCGAGGGACGCAAGTTATACGGGGTTACCATGACTGGCCAAACTGAATATTGTGCCCCGGATGCCCTGAATGGGTTAAAGCCATCCATGCATAAGCCCAATCTGACGTTTCTAGAATCTTGTGCAAAATCCGGATGACAATTATTTAAATGCTTCCATGTCGCAGCATCTGAGGGATGTCTCATAACACCTTCATCCTGTGAATGCTCGTAATGCCATCTCATGTTCGAAGCTGTCACATCCGATGCATACAACCGTTGCAGACGTGGGGTCAGCGGTAAATAGAACATGCGGGCGTACGAAATGAGGCTGCGTTTCCCTTATTTATATCTTGGAAGAAAACAGAATTTGCAGTGATGCAGGTCCTCATCCACATCCCAGTAAATCATGCATCTGTTTCGACACGAATCTATTTTCTCCATGGGTAATCCAAGTACCTCCACTAACTTTTTCGTGTCGTACAAACTGTGGGGCATAATATTTTCTTCTGGAGCGCATCGACGAAACCACGATGCAATATAATCAAATCCTCTACCAGGTTTGTTGTACTGCGCCTTTACATTTAAAAGTTCTGTAGCAGCAGCAAGTTGACTTACCTCACACCCATCGTACAATGGTCGGTTGGCTGTGTTTAGTATCTCGTGCATCTTACGTGCTTTCGGATTCATTTCCTCTTTAACACCCCGTTCATCTTTCTCTACGTTTAAACTTTCACGGAAATTTTCATTGCCCCCTAACCCCGCACCATCAAGTATCATTTGCTGCATCTGACTATACTATTGTCATCATTCCGTTCTTCGGCAACAACCTCTACATTCGAGCTGCTACCTTCGTATCGTCTCGATTCCTGTAATACATCGTCAAAAATTTCCTTTGTTTCCCCCTGAAACACCCAGTGATAATAATTCTGCCCAAATCCCCAACTATAAAGATGAACCTTTAAATCTGTAACCAGTATGATTCTCCTATTGTCGCATTTCCTGCACGGGCAATGTAACTTTCCACTATACTTTTCATAATAGATAGTTGTCATGCAAAACTCAACAAACTGTTCAACCCCGGCCACGAACTCATCATTCAAATACCCGTCTATCAAACGAACATACATCCACTCTCTCATTTTCTTTTTTCTTAATGCTAACAGACAATGGGAGGAGGGGATTTTATAATGGACTCCTCTGGTTATTTGCGACCAGATGGTCATATTTTTGCTACCAAATGGTCGCATTTTCCACCAAAAATTTCCCGCCATTTTCCTCACTACCCCAGGTCACATCAAGTCACAACATTTAAGACCACATGATCACTTGCTTTGGTGACCAGTTGGTAGCTTTTCTCGCGCCAAATTGTTTATCTACCACTGGTCACTAAAAATCACAACGTTTGTGACCATCTGGTCACTTCAAAATGTGACCACCTGGTAGCTTATTTCCTGCCAAATTTTTAAGCTACCATTGGTCACTAAAGGTCACCAAAATTACGACCATTTGGTCACTTCAAATTGTGACCACATGGTAGCTTATTTCCTGCCAAATGTTTAAGCTACCATTGGTCACTAAAGGTCACCAAAATTGCGACCATATAGTCACTTTTAATTGTGACCACTTGGTAGCCTTTCTCTAGCCAAATTTACGCGCTTTTTTTTACTACTAAATGATAACCAATGTCACAAAATTGCGACCACATGGTCGTCATTTTATAGTGACCATATGGTCACTTTCTTCGCGTCAAAAATTCGCGCCATTTTTTATGACTAAATCTTTACTTGGTCGTAATTTGGTCGTAAAAAAGTGACCATATGGTCGTTTAAAGTCAAACTTCACATTTACTACCAGAGTGGTCACCAAAAAAACTACCCAATACGTTGGTCGCAAATTTCTAGTCGCAATTTAACAATTTTTTTATAGTGCTGGAGGGGGAAAAACATGCACAGTAGGATCGAGAAGATACGAAGTTTCGGCAACAAGAGGTCCTTCAGTCATCTAATCGTTCTCCTGCTCAAAGTCCGTATCAGAAGACAAAACATGGGGATGATCAGAAGAAGGCGAACCCGCCTTGAAAGGAAAGGATTGATAAGCCATCTCAGGATGCTTCTGAATAAACGCATCTGCACCCATTACTGAGCGTTCATACACCCTGAGGACTCCATCCCTTCTTCGTTTGGGAGCGGGAGAGTCTGTAGAGAGATCCGCAGGGGAATCCAAAGGAGGGTCCGCGGGAGGATCCACCAAAGCAGCCACTGCACCCTCCGTGGAGACTTCCAGAGCACTGATCACCACAGCTTTTCTACTCCCCGAAGGGCGAGGTCGCTTAAGACCGGCCACCTCTTTTCCATCCGGGCAGGAGGGGGTGCCGTTGTGGAACTTTTCTTCCCCATGCTCTGGAGAAGGATAAAGAAAGCGACGGGATCATGGGAATCCGGAGTCGGGGTGAGAGGAATGCCAACATCTTCTTAAAGAGACCTGCAAAACAAATAATTTGAATCAACTCCGAATCATATCCCATATAAAGCCAATCAAGATGGAACACTTACGGGGGGCAATCAGAACGAATTTCAATGGAGGAGTCCAAAGACCCGAAGAAACCGGCCAAGGATGTTGGGTAAACTCTTCCCAGTTGAAAGGCCCCAAACCCTCGAGAGTCTTACAATACCCGAGAGACTCTTTGGAAACATTTTTCCGGAGAAGGTCCTTCACTGAATAAAGAAAATGAAAACAGTCAGTTAAAGTCACAACCGAGCAGAATATAAAGTAACTCAGAACCCATTCCTCACCCTCGTCCTCCCAAGAGGCAGGAAGAACCCGACCTCCAGATAAGATGGGGCCTTGGATGAAGAACCAGAACTCTTTCCACTTCTTGTCACCTAAGTTTTCATCTACCAGGGAAGGCGTCGTATGGCTTTGAAGAAGAAAACGCATTTTGTCTTGAACGTTCGTAAGAAGGACCTAAAATTGGGAAACCATGCCCAAAGTGAGTTGGAAGCCTAAGCCCGAACACACAACTTCGAGGGTGATCAGAGACCTCAAAGTGTTCGACATGAGCTGGCCCAAGGTAATGACACAACTCAAAAGAAACTCGGTTAAAAGATGAGGAAGGGGAAATCGAACTCCCCACTGAAAAAATTTCGAATGGAGAGAAGTCCAACCATCTCCCGGGGAAAGGTAAACCCACTCTGATGACGTGGGGAGTCTCATCTCAAAATCCTCGGAGATACCATAGTCCACCCTCAGCCTATCGAGATCTTCATGTGTCGTTTCGGACACATAATGGAGATGGCCTTTATCCTCTCGGATACCCTTTGACTGAGATACTTTTTTCTTTTTCCCCGCAACCTCCTTCCCCGTCGAATCGACAGAAGGAGATCCAGGAGGACTAGGGATGGCAGCCACATCAACCCAGGAAAAACCCTCTCCCCCTAACAACATAAGAACGGACGAAGTAACCTAAGATTTGGCCTTACTACCCTTAGAGTGACTTTTCCTTTTCTTCTTTTTCTTTTGAGTCGCCTCCATGGCAGGTATAGGAGAAAGAGGACGGGAAAGATTGGGAACTGTGGCTGAGTCCATCAAAATGGAACCCCTCTCCCTGATAAACGAGAGGTAGGAGAAAGAGTGGGATCTACATCTAGACTAGTCCGAATTTGAAATGGACCCAAACTCACTCACGGAAGGAAGGGAATCCTCATCGATCGGTAGCGACTGGTCAATCGCAGGCTCGTTCCCCTCAAGGCTCACCCCGAGATGAGGGAACAATATTGGCCCCACTAGTACGAATAGAAGCCAGGAGAAGCACCAGACTCAGTCCTCTCAAAAACCAAACTGTCATAATCATTGTCCTCTACGACTACCTCGGAGTTCTATGGCCTCTAAGTACGGAGTTTCCCTCAAAATTATCCATGACAAAAAGAATGGGGAACAAAAGACAGAGAGGAAAGACTAACCTTCGAAGAAGAATGGGGAAAGCTTCGAGGGAATAGAGTGAAGATGGTGAATAATCATTCAAACAATTTTGAGAATTCGAAAAGCAAACGAGCTATTAATCCTGAAGAAAAACCCTATTTAAAGGGGACAAGCGCGCGTCCAACCATCGCGACACGTGGAGGGGAACGTAACGATCCAAGTTCCCCGAAGCCCGTTGGAATTCAAGTCCATCCGAGAGTTCAACGGGTCAATTTTGCGAATAATCATATCTCTTGGAGCGGATAGGTTCACGAAAGGGAGTGACGACCCTCGAAAAGAGGCCACTGAAGGTCCGAACCGCAACAAAACCAAAGCAGTCTATTTTGTGAAGAGTCGCGACCCTCAGTCGTCTCAAGACGATACGAAGATCAGAATGAGCATCACGCCTTCGATTCGAATATCTACTATTCTTTGTGCCAGACTTTCCGACCCAGAAAATAGGGAAAAACTATAAAGGGGAAGCTAGTTCACATGGGGTCAGGCCCATCTGAACTTACTATCAGAAGGAGCCATTCCTTCATGAGCCGAATGGAAGCCCATTAAGCCTAGTCCCAGACTAGCCCAACCGACGAGCCCACGATCAAGGTACTATAAAAGGCGATCTGACCTATTAAATCAGGGAATCAATCAATCTCAAAGGCACACATACTTTTGACCTAATCCTGTTAGGAATGGTGTCCTAGAACTTGTAATTATTTAATTATAATAATTTATTTCGAATAAATTAAATAAATAAACATAAGTTCTTTATATTATCTAGATTGATTCAATTGACGATATTAGGAATATATGGAAATATATTAATATCAAACATTCAAATAGTAAACCCTAAGTTACTCTTATGAAATCACGACTTAGTATGTGAGTCATACGAGAGGATTAAAGTCGAGATGAGTAACTTAAACGTGTCTACAGTAAACGGATAACGTTAGGGAACCTTATCCTGGTAACACTGTTGATAGCTTCGCATTTTGTTTATAGACAAATGATCTAATCCTGATCATTCATGTGGGAGACATGAAATTGAAGTATCATATATAATGATGATTGTATAAGACAGGACCACGATGTTCGATCAAATTTCTCATTAGTACCGTTTACGAGAAATGATCGAATATCAAACTAAGTTTATCAACCGTGATAGATCTCAATCCTGAGTGAAATGCGGACTCCTATTTATGGAGTTATGTTCTTTGATTCACATGGTTGAGAGCGATCTGTAAGAACGCTCAATACACTCCTGTTTTGGGAACATGGCTAGATAAGTAGCTGAGAACTCATTTTCACGAGATGGAATTCATAACTTTCCTATAAATTAACGGTATCAGTGCGATACCTAAACATTTTAGGAACTTTAGGAAACTCCCTTGATGTACTGATTCGAGACATGAACAAGTGGCGCCACGACTTCTATTGATCACAGTATGTATATTATCTCTAGTTCGACTAAAGATAAAGTTCATTGGAGAATCAGGTGGGAACACAAGGATAAAGCGGTAATTACAGGGGCAAAACGGTAAATTTATCCGCTTGTAATTATGAGGGTTCCATGTGAAGGATATATCACAGATATAAATAAAGATAAACTAAATGGACATAACTCATCTATAGTGAGGGGAGTTCACTATGAATCTATAGTGGAATTATTCATAGTTAGATAATAAGTAATTAACGATTATGAGTTAATCAATTAATTGACTAATTATTAAGCCCATGATCTATAGGTCCATCGGGTCCCTATGCTAGCCCAAATATCGTAGTCGCGAAATCAAGTAGAAGAAATGGAAATTTTTAAGTAAAGTGAATTACTTAAAATAGGCAATATTAATTGTTTAAATATTGAGTATATTTAAACGGTAATTAATATAAACATTATTAATTGTTTAAATAATGAGTTTATTTAAACATGAAATTAATAATGAAATATTATTAATTATACATTATTAATTATTTAAATATCGAGTATATTTAAATGGTAATTAATAATTTGAAATTAATTAACAATTATTAATTGTTTAAATAATTAATTTTATTTGAACGGAAATTAATAATTAAAATTAATTAATTAATAATAAAATATTGTCAATAAAATTATTAATTAAATAATGAGTTTATTTAATGGAAATTAATAATTATAATATTTATTATTAATTATTTAAATAATGAAAATTATTTAAATGGAAATTAATAATTAAATATAAATTTGATAATATTTAGTCGGGAGAAAATATTAATTGTTTAAATAAAATATTTTATTTAAATGGTAATTAATAAATAAATTAATTAAGTTGGACTTATTAATTTAAGAGAGAGTTTCAAGCCCAATTGGATTAATGAACCCAATTGAAATTGGCCCAAAATAATTAATTAAATAAATTTGATTTATTAATTATTTATTATTAATTTTGGCCTTCATAGATAATTTGTAGGAGATAATTATTTGAATTATATCCTATAATAATTATATAGATTTATTTACCCAAGATAAATAAAATAAAGAAAAGAAAATAATCTCCTATTTATCTATGGCATTTTCGAAATTGCAAGATAAAGGAAAGAGATAATCTTTTTTCTTTTTGTATTTATCTCTATAGATTAATCCTAATGGGATTAGGATTCCTATTTTTCTATAAATAGGAGGGTTGGGTCATTCATAAATCACACAATTAGATTCCTAAGAAATTTGGAATTCTCTCTTCCTCCTTCTCCCCCCTTAGCCGATTTTCCCTCGTCCATTGGGAAGAAAATATTTTTCTTCTTCCCAATTTCTTCTAAAGTTCGATCCCACAATCGGATTTCGTTTGATCTATCAGGATATAGCGTAGAAGATCCGGTGTTGCTGAGGATTTGATGCTGTAAAGAAACCTCCAACCGATTCTCCATTTATTACTCAATGTAAGTTTTGATTTTAATTTTCGAAATTTAAAGCATGAATCTACATGTTTTTTCACAAATTGCATGATATTAATAGATCCATAATTAAATGTTAATTAGTTTACTAAATCAAATTCCGCTAATTTAGTAAATCATCCCTTCAAATCCTTCCTTGCGGCGCAAAGTACTTTTCACCTACCCCCACCTAACTGGATCGTCAGAGGGTCCTTGGCCGGTACCACACCGATGCCCCTTTTGACGGTCATCCTTTGATCTATTACAGGTAACTATGCTGCAAGGGACTAACACGTGACACAGCATGTTCAACTGTGTAGAAGAAACTCACTACGAAAAATACCCCACACAATAGTTATTATTGAAATTTTGAACTTCTCAATATAGAATATACATATATATATATAATGTTTTATAATTAGGGGATGGAAGTTCTAAGGATATATACATTCAATTTATTGATAATTTAAACTATTGGCAAGTAATTCAAATAAAGAGACATAACATGGATAATTATCACACGTTTGAAAATTATTTTTAATTACTAATTGGCCATAATAGAATTATATTTTAAATTTTAAAATTAAGACATTTTCATACAAAATCCTAATCCTAATAATTTAAAATTAACTATTTTGAATAAGCTTTAAAAAAATTGTATTCGTGTAACGTCCCGTTATTTTGAGGTGAATTTTTTATTATTATTTTATTTTATTTTATTTATTATTGAATTAAAGTATTAAAGTTAATTTTAGAATTAGTCATTTAGATTTAAATAGTTAATTTCGTTCGGAAACCTTTATAACTGTTTAATTAGCCTAAATGAGTTTCGATGGTATTAATAATTATTAATAGGCCAATTAATAATTATTAATCACCATTGGGCTAGTATAAGTGGTTCGGGTTTCGTTTTAAAAGCATAAGGCAAGAAAAGGACGTATGCGTAATTTCCTAAATTCTTAATATCTAAACACTATTCATCCATCTCCTTTATTAAGCCAAAATTAGACAAAAACATCACATTTTTCACTTCATTTTTTCCCCAAACCCGTAGCTTAGAGAAAAAAAAAGGAGGAGAGAGAAATTGTCACCCCGGCGTCGTTTCTCGACCGTTTTCATCGTGCCTTAGCTCGTTGGAAAGCTCTCGAGACGTACTTTCTACCCATACCATCAATCAAGGTTTTTGTCTATTCTCTCAAGGCTTTAAGATATGTTTAAGTTCAAAACCTAAAGCTTCAAATAGTGTTTTAATGGTGATTTTGGTTTTAATCTTCCAATTCTTGCTCGGGAACTCGGAGATTTAGATCGAGGGAGTTGTTTTATGCATATTTAGAACTTTCCCTAAACCCTAGAATCGGGTTTGAGCCAAAAACAATTTCCTTGAGTTTTTCTCATTTTTCATGATGGTTAGGGTTTTGAATTTGATATGTTTTATGATTTTACTAAATTGTTCGGGATTGAAATTTTGACCTAAACCCTAAATCATGTTTATCCATTAATATTACCAACCTCCAAAGTGCCCAAAACCAACTCGAAACCCATTTAAAGTGCTTAAAAATCAGGAAAACCAACTTCCCCTTGAACTTCCCTAGGGCCGTGGGCTTCATGGGTGAATTCTCGGGTTGTTTTGTCTTTTATTTCACTATCATGACGATTGTGGTTCAATTAGTTAAATTAATATACTTTAGGTGTATTTAATTATAGGTTTTGTGCATCGATCGTGATTTTGGTCAACCGGCGATTAGGAGTTGACTTCATCATTAAGGTGAGTTTAAAATGGTTGTGATTACTCTTATGCTTTCAAATTACTTGACGATTTTGTTCGATCGAAGTTAAGAGGGTTTTTAGATTTTAGAACTTTTCCAAGAATGCTTATAATTGGGAGTTAAGGAAAGTACATAAGGAAAGAATTAGTTAAGTTTGTGAGATGTTATTGGTGGATTAAGTTATATTCTCGAGGAGAATTAGATTCAGGAATTGGAGAAGAGTATTAGATACTCCGATGAATTGAGTGGCCATAAGATAGTTACAAAGGAATTTGGAGAGAATTCTCGTATTGGGTGACAATGTAGTCACATTGGCTTTCGGGTCATACTATGGTTCGTATTGGGTGACAATGTAGTCACATTGGTTTTCGGGTCATACTATGGTTCGTATTGGGTGACAATGTAGTCACATTGGCTTTCGGGTCATACTATGGTTCGTATTGGGTGACAATGTAGTCACATTGGCTTTCGGGTCATACTATGGTTCGTATTGGGTGACAATGTAGTCACAATAGCTTTCGGGTCATACTATGGTTCGTATTGGGTGACAATGTCGTCACAATGGCTTTCGGGTCATACTATGGTTCGTATTGGGTGACAATGTGGTCACAATGGCTTTAGGGTCATACTATGGTTCGCATATGGTGACAATGTGGTCACAATGGCTTTAAGGTCATATTATGGTTGTGTATGGTGACAATGTGGTCACAAATGGGAAATTTACTTTGTTATTTACTTTGTTAATTACTTTGTTATGCACTAGTACTTTATTTTACGAGCTTGAATGTTTACTCTTTCGAAATTTCTATATGGTAGAATGGGATTGATTTTTTATGCAAAGTACTTGGGAATATCGAATGGGTAGTGAAAGAGTACATTAGCATTTTTGGACACATTTTCCGATATGGGATTTGGTCCATAGAAGTGCTTGCATCCATCTAATTCTCACTAGCATTTTTATGCTAATGTTGCTACACTTAAACTTTTTTAGGTAATACTCTTGGTAGAGGGCGAGGTCGTGGAGGTGGTGTTGTTTAATCGCGAGCAGATGGCTTTGTGGACACGGACTTATATGTATAATTTGGGGGCATTTCATGAATGCTAGTTGAGACATTATATGTTATTATCTTTAAACTTATATTTTGTGGCTCACGAGAGCCTAAGAACTATTGTATATATTTTTCGAGTTTATTTTCTCTTATTTGGGTATAATCTGGAGTAGGGATTTCTGTTGTTTTAAATTCTCTGATTTGAGCCCATGTAAACAGGTTTAGGGAGTTCGTATTTTAAACGGATCCACGCCAAATTTTTATAAAATCTAGTCTTCCGCTGTTTGTTTCTGATTTAAAGATTTGAGAAAATTCGAGTCTTTATAGTTGGTATCAGAGCCTACGGGTTTTGTAGACCATATGCATCGCATATTTTTCATGTTTTGGTTTAAGTCCTTGTCCAAAGCATCACTCGGATCGACGGCACCAGGTATCCTCTAAATTTTTACTTTATAGAATATTTTACCGATAAGTTAAGTGTAGACTTGTAAGTTCCTAATTTATGTTTGGCTCACAAGGAACATGTCTAATTGTGATATTCCACCTCGTAAGAGCCAATAAGTGGTGGTGTTGATTTGACTGATAGGCGAGGATCTTGGTATAAGTACTGTGGTTAGGCTTTATCATGTGAGGTTTGAAGGTTATGCACATCGTGTAGTGTGTGACATTGAACTAGAGCAAAGGAGTTGGAATACTTCAAGAGATAGATCTTTTGATCATCACTTTGATGATAGTTTGATTGTTGCCTAGTTGATAAAGTGGTTGTGTGAGTGGAACACTTGACCAACACTTAATGTGTAAATGAGGCATGTTTTAACCATATTTCGGTGTTGAGAGACGAGCTTTCTTGCACAAATGAGTGTTTGTGAAAAAGTAAGTTTGAAAATGTGTTTTGAAGTCTTGAAAGATTATGGAAAGTTTTAGAAGAAATTTGGAAGTTTAAGATATTTGGAGTAGTTTTGAATCAGAGTAGCTTAGAAGGAATTCTTGAAAGTATTAAAGGTTATGGAGATTTTGAGATAAAGTTCGGAGTTGAAATTACTTTAGGTAGTTTTCACTAAAGTAAAGTAAAGGAAATGTTTGAAAGTCAACTCGTAATTTATGGTAATGACTTGGAATTTATTCTTGGGATTTAAGGTGATTTATTGTCATTCGTGACATGTTGATGTTAAACCTTGTTTTTGCTAATTGGGAGTTATAAGACTTCGTGGAATTATGGCATCGATGATGATAATGGTTAATGTTTTTTACGAACTTATTACCTTATGTGGTAATATGTGGCAACTTACTATGATACGTGATTTGGTAAGACCGTACGTGTTAGTATGTTGATGTTGCTCCATACGATAACACATTATGATGACATGTGCATTTTGGGGTTGTTGCCTGCATGCTAGGTTGATTGTGATGCCTATGTGTGATTTTGATATTATATTGGGTATGGATTGGCTGTCAGCCAACCACGCCAATATTGGCTGTAGTGTCAAGGTTGTGGATTTTATTGGTTCATGTGGGACTCGTTTTCGATTCCGTGGGACTCGAGGTAGAATGACTCCTGTAATCATCTCTGCGATTCAGGCTAGAACTCTTTTGTGTGATGGTGCTATAGGTTTTTTGGCTAGTGTGGTAGACACGTCTGTTAGTGTGACTACACTTGAGTCAGTACCGATTGTGAGGGATTTCACTGATGTTTTCCCTGATGAGTTACCCGGTTTACCGCCGGTGAGAGAGATGGATTTTCAGATAGAGGTGTTACCTGGGACGACTCCATTGTCCAAGGCACCTTATCGTATGGCACTTGCGGAGCTAAATGAGCTCAAGAGTCAGTTACAAGGACTCTTAGATTTAGGGTTTATACGCCCTAGTGTGTCCCCGTGGGGAGCACCAGTGTTGTTTGTGAGAAAGAAAGATAGTTCAATGAGGTTGTGTATCGACTACCGAGAGTTGAACCGAGTTACTGTGAAAAATAAATATCATTTGCCAAGGATCGATGATTTATTTGATCAGTTGAGAGGGGCTACTATCTTTTCGAAGATAGATTTGAGATCCGGTTATCACCAGTTGAGGATCCGGGAGGATAATATTCCCAAAACCGCATTTCGTACACGATATGGGCATTATGAGTTTGTTGTTATGTCATTCGGTTTGACTAATGCGCCGGCGGTTTTTATGGATCTTATGCAAACGGTGTTTAGGAGGTTCATTGACTCCTTTGTTATTGTGTTTATCGATGACATTTTTATTTATTCTGAGACCGAGGAGTTGCATGCTATGCACTTAGAGAAAGTTTTGACTGTGTTACGAGAACAGAAATTGTATGCAAAGTTCTCTAAGTGTGAGTTTTGGCTCAGGGAAGTGGCATTCTTAGGCCATGTGGTCTCCAGTAAAGGAGTGATGGTGGATCCATCTAAAGTTGAGGCGGTTAGTAGTTGGCCTAGACCAACTAGTGTGACTGAGATTCGTAGTTTTCTTGGACTTGCCGGTTATTATAGACAGTTTGTTCAAGACTTCTCTAAGATAGCATCGGCCTTGACACATTTGACCAAGAAGGGAGTGGACTTTGTATGGTCCGAGGAGTGTGAAAAGATCTTTGAGGAGCTCAAGGAGAGACTTATAACTACACCTGTTTTAGTGTCACCCGATAGTAGTGGTGGTTTGACAGTTTATACCGATGCTTCGATGAGAGGTTTGGGTTGCGTTTTGATGCAACATGGGAAAGTTATAGCTTATGCTTCCCGTCAGTTGAAGGAGCATGAGAAAAAGTATCCGACTCACGATATGGATTTGGCGGCGGTTGTACATGCTTTGAAAATTTGGAGGCATTACTTGTATGGTGAGAAAATCTTGATATTCACCGATCACAAGAGCCTCAAATATTTCTTCACTCAGAAGGAATTGAATATAAGACAACGGAGATGGTTGGAGCTTGTGAAAGATTATGATTGTGATATTCAGTACCATCCCGGAAAAGCCAATGTAGTGGCGGATGCACTTAGCAGAAAGTCTTCACACTTGTCTGCTTTACCGATGAGATTGAGGTGGGATTTGGAGCATTCTGAGATAGCCCTCCTTACTTCCTAGTTTACAGTGAGTTTGGCTAGTTTGACAGTGGGGCCTACTTTGAGGTACAGAGGATGATTGAGACTCAGAGGAGCGAGAATCATTTACAGGCCGGTTTTATTGAGGCAGAGTCAGGTATACCTAGCCACTTTACTTTTTCCTCTAATAGTGCTTTGATGTATCATCAAAGGCTATGTGTAACATTGAGTTCGACTTTCCGGAAAGAGTTGTTGGAGGAGGCTCACAATTCTATCTTTTCTGTTCATCTGGGTAGTACCAAGATGTATAGAGATTTGAGACATCTACCGACCCGGCGCTGTTGCGAGATGGGTCATGAGGGTTGAGAGAGCCCTCGAGTCTATTCGGTGTCCTGATCGATCAAGGTCCACCGTGGGACCTATTCTCTTGTTGATGCTTGCATTGTATTGGTGGTGTGGAAATAATGTATATCTTGTGTGATCTTTGCATTATTATCCGTATTATATGTTCACTGACATATTAATGGAGAGGATAAGGAAATAATGTATATGCTGTGTGATCTTTGCATTATCTGGTATTATCCATGTTTTGCTCAATGTAATTGAGATATGAAGGATTGTTGGCACTTTTTTGAGGCACTATAGAGTAAGAAGTGCATATCACCAACTCTTGGGGATGAAGTTGGTGAAAGGAAACTTCTGGGATCGGAGTTAGTGCAGATAACTATCAATTCCATTGCTCTTATCAGATAGAGGATGAGAGTGACTCAGAGTAGATAGGAGAGTTACGCTGATGAAAGGCGTAGTGCACTTGATTGGAGTTGGAGATCTCGTGTTTTTGGAAGTGACACACATTAGTGGTGTTATGAGACTTGGAAATAAGTATAAGTTGAGCCTTGGTTTAGAATGCTAGCTAGTCTTATGTTGAGACGCCAGTTGTGGTTCTAGCATCGGAGCAGAAAGTGTTGAGGAACAAGACTATCGGCTTAGTGAAAGTTTTGTGGAGGAACCAAGTATTGGAGGAGGCTACTTGGGAATGGGAGGAGGAGATGCGAGATAAATACCCTCATTTGTTTACTTAGAAGTTACTTTTCGAGGACGAAAAGTCTTTTAAGGAGGGTGGACTGTAACGTCCCGTTATTTTGAGGTGAATTTTTATTTTATTATTTTATTTTATTTTATTTATTATTGAATTAAAGTATTAAAGTTAATTTTAGAATTAGTCATTTAGATTTAAATAGTTAATTTCGTTCGGAAACCTTTATAACTATTTAATTAGCCTAAATGAGTTTTGATGGTATTAATAATTATTAATAGGCCAATTAATAATTATTAATCACCATTGGGCTAGTTTAAGTGGTTCGGGTTTCGTTTTAAAAGCATAAGGCAAGAAAAGGACGTATGCGTAATTTCCTAAATTCTTAATATCTAAACACTATTCATCCATCTCCTTTATTAAGCCAAAATTAGACAAAAACATCACATTTTTCTCTTCATTTTTTCCCCAAACCCGTAGCTTAGAGAAAAAAAAGGAGGAGAGAAAGAAATTGTCACCCCGGCGTCGTTTCTCGACCGTTTTCATCGTGCCTTAGCTCGTTGGAAAGCTCTCGAGACGTACTTTCTACCCATACCATCAATCGAGGTTTTTGTCTATTCTCTCAAGGCTTTAAGATATGTTTAAGTTCAAAACCTAAAGCTTCAAATAGTGTTTTAATGGTGATTTTGGTTTTAATCTTCCAATTCTTGCTCGGGAACTCGGAGATTTAGATCGAGGGAGTTGTTTTATGCATATTTAGAACTTTCCCTAAATACTAGAATCGGGTTTGAGCCAAAAACCAGTTCCTTTAGTTTTTCTCATTTTTCATGATGGTTAGGGTTTTGAATTTTATATGTTTTATGATTTTACTTAATTGTTCGGGATTGAACTTTTGACCTAAACCCTAAATCATGTTTACCCATTGATATTACCAACCTCCAAAGTGCCCAAAACCAACTCGAAACCCATTTAAAGTGCTTTAAAATCAGGAAAACCAACTTCCCCTTGAACTTCCCTAGGGCCGTGGGCTTCATGGGTGAATTACCGGGTTGTTTTGTCTTTTATTTCACTATCGTGACGATCGTGGTTCAATTAGTTAAATTAATATACTTTAGGTGTATTTAATTATAGGTTTTGTGCATCGATCGTGATTTTGGTCAACCGGCGATTAGGAGTTGACTTCATCATTAAGGTGAGTTTAAAATGGTTGTGATTACTCTTATGCTTTCAAATTACTTGACGATTTTGTTCGATCGAAATTAAGAGGGTTATTAGATTTTAGAACTTTTCCAAGAATGCTTATAATTGGGAGTTAAGGAAAGTGCATAAGGAAATAATTAGTTAAGTTTGTGAGATGTTATTGGTGGATTAAGTTATATTCTCGAGGAGAATTAAATTCAGGAATTGAAGAAGAGTATTAGATACTCCGATGAATTGAGTGGCCATAAGATAGTTAAAAAGGAATTTGGAGAGAATTCTCGTATTGGGTGACAATGTAGTCACATTGGCTTTCGGGTCATACTATGGTTCGCATTGGGTGACAATGTAGTCACATTGGCTTTCGGGTCATACTATGGTTCGTATTGGGTGACAATGGCTTTCAGGTCATACTATTGTTCGTATTGGGTGACAATGTGGTCACAATGGCTTTCGGGTCATACTATGGTTCGTATTGTGTGACAATGTGGTCACAATAGCTTTCGGGTCATACTATGGTTCGTATTGGGTGACAATGTGGTCACAATGGCTTTCGGGTCATACTATGGTTCGTATTGGGTGACAATGTGGTCACAATGGCTTTCGGGTCATACTATGGTTCGTATTGGGTGACAATGTGGTCACAATGGCTTTCGAGTCATACTATGGTTCGTATTGGGTGACAATGTGGTCACAATGGCTTTAGGGTCATACTATGGTTCGTATATGGTGACAATGTGGTCACAATGGCTTTAAGGTCATATTATGGTTGTGTATGGTGACAATGTGGTCACAAATGGGAATTTACTTTGTTATTTACTTTGTTAATTACTTTGTTATGCACTAGTACTTTATTTTACGAGCTTGAATGTTTACTCTTTCGAAATTTCGATATGGTAGAATGGGATTGATTTCTTATGCAAAGTACTTGGGAATATCGAATGGGTAGTGAAAGAGCACATTAGGATTTTTGGACACATTTTCCGATATGGGATTTGGTCCATAGAAGTGCTTGCATCCATCTTATTCTCACTAGCATTTTTATGCTAATGTTGCTACACTTAAATTTTTTAGGTAATACTCTTGGTAGAGGGCGAGGTCGTGGAGGTGGTGTTGTTTGATCACGAGCAGATGGCTTTGTGGACACGGACTTATATGTATAATTTGGGGGCATTTCATGAATGCTAGTTGAGACATTATATGTTATTGTCTTTAAACTTATATTTTGTGGCTCACGAGAGCCTAAGAACTATTGTATATATTTTTCCAGTTTATTTTCTCTTATTTGGGTATAATCTGGAGTAGGAATTTCTGTTGTTTTAAATTCTCTGATTTGAGCCCATGTAAACAGGTTTAGGGAGTTCGTATTTTAAACGGATCCACGCCAAATTTTTATAAAATCTAGTCTTCCGCTGTTTGTTTCTGATTTAAAGATTTGAGAAAATTCGAGTCTTTACAATTCGATAATACAAATTCACTTTTGTTCTTTGAGTTTTAAGTTTGCTTTTTCTATTAAGTTATTAAAAGTTTTAATTTCATCATAAATTTTGTGAAATAGTTCTATTTGATAGGTCACATAATAGTTCGTCAACAATAGTTGTAACGTCCCGTTATTTTGAAGTGAATTTTTTTATTTTTTTATTTAATGTTATATATTTATTTATTTATTTAGTTATTTCAATTTAAGTATTTAGTGTAATTATTATTTTTGTAATTTAGAATTTAGTAACTAATTTTCGCCCGAAATTCTTTTTAATCGTTTTAATACTTTAAATTTGCTTCGGTGACATTAATAATTATTAATAGGCCAATTAATAATTATTAATCACCTTTAGATTTATTTAATAGCTTTGGGTTTCGATTCATAAGTCAAAAGTCATAAAAGGATGCAACCGTCATTTCCAATTTCTTAAAAATATCCAAATTACTATTCATTTATCTTTAAATATACGCATTTGACCAAAAGTTGACCAAACCTCTCCTATTTTCTTCTCCATTGTCGTGAGTCCAACGGGGGGGAAGAGGGAGATTTGGGTTTTGCTCGTTTCTCGGTGGATCGACTCGATTTCGGTTGCATCGGAAAGCCCTCGAGTCTAGGATTCATTTCCACCCAACCATCGTGCTTTTCTCCCGTGATCCACGGAGTTCTTGGTAAGTTTATTTTCAAACCCTAAGCTCCAAATAGTGTTTTAATGGAGTTTTCTCTTTGATTCTTCGATTTCTTGTCGGAAAACTCGGTGTTTGTAAATACGGGAGTTGTTTTAAGGGTTTTTGAAAACTTTCCCATAACCCTAAAACCGAGTTTCAGTCGAAACCTTTCCTGTTTGAAATTTACCTTTTGGGGTTTGAATATGGGTTATTAATTATTGAAATAATGTTTATTGTAATTCAATTCGGGAAATTACATATTGTTCAAAAACCCTAATTATAGATACCCATTGAAATCGGGAAACCAAACCCGAGACCCACTTTTCATGGGGGGCCGAGAGCCTCTTATTGGGGTTGGTTGAGTTTTCGTCGTTTTGTACGCGTAGATGTTGTTTGACCGCTATTTGATTAATTATTGATTGTTAGATGTAATTCTAATTGTAGGTGATTTACTTTTATTATTTGTGGTGGAGTTCGATTTACATATCGTTCTTCCGGAATTTCCTATCTTTTTACTTTATGTCTTTTACTTTATGCCCCTTTACTTTATGCTTGTTTCGGCTACTTTAATATTCGCACTTTACATTTATTTACTTTATGTCATAACATCTCGCACTATAACATATTGCACCATAACTTCTCGCAACATTGAAAAGAAGGGGAGAATGTTGGACCCTACGAGGAATGTTCGCATCACCTTCAGAGAAAAAGAAAAGAAAATGAGAAAGAAATGAAGGGGAAAATGATGGATCCTACGGGGAAAGTCCACATCACCTTCATAGAAAAAGAAGAGAAAGTGAGAAAGAAAATAAGGGGAGAATGTTGGACCCTATGGGGAATGTTCGCATCACCTTCAGAGAAAAAGAAAGTGAGAAAGAAAAGGAGGGGAGAATGTTGGACCCTACGGGGATTGTTCGCATCACCTTCTTCATTCATAAGGTTGAATGGTGAATACTACGGGAAATGTCCACGTTACCTTCATTCATGCATAAAGGGCAAATGCGAATCCTACGGGATGTCCTCATTACCTTCATGCATATGATCGATGGAAATATATATCATGGATAGAGAATCGAGATGTTATATTTATGGAAAGTTTATTTACTTTTCTTGTTTATGTTATAACAAGTTAATGGATGAGAGTTAGACTACGTGTGTTAGTAATATCATCTTTTGGAGATTATAGAATGAAATTACCTAGAGTTTGGAGAACTTTAGGATTGCTTGTGTCAGATTAATTGGACACAAATCGGAATACGAGTTTGAGGTCTAACTTTACTTTTTATCCTTATTATTCTCACTGGGCTTAAGTTGTTAACTCATGATATTACAAAAATTTCAGGTAATGCCCTGGCTAGAGGTCGGGGAGAGGAGATGGTGCTGCGTGATCGAGGGATGATGACCTCGAGATGGACTAGATTGATTTAAAGTCCATGGACTATGTTTTGTGAATTTTACACATATTTTGGATTTGTATATTTGTAAATGGCTCATAAGAGCTTAATGTCTTTACTTTTATGATTATAAGTCTTTTGAACTTCTGATTAGGAACTTGAGTTCCTTGTGTTTTCTTTAGATCTTGAAATTAAGATGTAAACAGGTTTTGGCTAGCCAATTTTCAAACATAATCACGCCAATTTTCTTAAAATATAAAGACTTCCGCTGTGTTTTCTAATTTAAATTATTTAAAAGTGTCGGGACGTCACAATAGTAGTAACAAAACATTGATTGCATAATTTATTTTACTATGTGAATAAATTATTGATAATGGTATGACAAATAGAAAAAACAATTCTATATTTGATTATTAATTATATGATTTTTTTATAAATCTATTAAATTACTCAATATATATATATATACACTAATCAAACATAGAATAAAGGATCAAATTAAATAATGAATCAAATACCAAATTGACCATCAAAATAAATACAGAGAACAAAAAAGTAAATAAGAAAACCCAAACAACTTTCATCTCTTCCCATCTCCTTTTTCTTCAGCCCTAATTTTTTGATGTTGTTTTTCTTCTCCCATTGGATTTTAGCATCATCTAGTAAGACGGTGTTTCTGGAATCATCATGAGAATCGGTTTTTGCGGCTGGTGGCTTTGATTTTGGAATCTCAAATTTGTCCGTGAGAATCACCATTGGCACCTCAAACCAATGAGACAATTTGTAAGGGAAAGCCATGAAATGATAATTATACCATTCTTAAAAAAAATCAAATCAATTACAAAACTCTAATCCTCCAAGCTATATATTACAAAATCCATGTTCATGAAATTCACTCTTTATGAAAATAAAAATGATAAATGTGACAAAAGATTAAACAATATCTTTCACTAAAAAAAAACTATTACCCACCTCGTCCTTCTAATAAATTTGCATCTTTTTTCCTTTAAGAAGTGCTCCATCCATTTCGTCTTGTTTGCCTGCATCACCCTCAATATCACTCCAACTTATAAAAGAGAGGTTCACATAAAGTCATTGTAACGTCCCGTTACTTTTGAGGTGAAAATTTTGTGTTTATTATTATTGCTTCACTTAGTATAATTATAGTGACTGGTGATTGTTTATTTTACTTAGAAGTTTAATTTAGTATTTTAGTTTTCGACTCGAGTCCGATCGTTAAGTAATTTCCATTAGAATGTTTAAATAGAATCGGATGTAATAATGTTTATTCACGGGCCAATTACTAATTTTTATATGACCTTAAGTTAGATTAGAAGTGGTTAAAATGAATTGGAATTGGAACTGTGCAATAACGAGAACCCGTGACACTTTTTACTTAAGAATTAGAGCTCGAGACATAACGGTCTTTTAGCAAAACTTATATATATATATATATATTATTTGTCTTCAACAAGCTTAAAATAAAAAAAAAGAAGCAAAAAACGAAACCAAACCCTCCCCACCTGTGAGCAAAAAAAAAGAAGGAAAAATCGGGATTCCGTCGCCGTTTCTTGACCATTTTCGTTGATTTTCATCACGATAGAAAGATCTCGACGCAAGCTTTCATTTTATACCATCAATTGAACCAATCCGTTCAAGATCCGGGAGATAAGAGGTAAAGAAGAAATGGGTTTTATGTTTTTCTTTTTCCCGATTTTGCGTTTAAGCTTCGATTCATTTTACTCTGTAGGTTTGAACCACGAGCAACCGTTCACGCATCCAATGAGTGGTGTTTCTTCCACATATCCTAGAGGTGAGTTTAAAATGAGCTTTAGTGTTTTAATGGCTCGAAATACTTGACGAACTAGTTGATTCGAGGTTAAGGGTTATGAATGCTTAGGAAGAAAATATTGTAGAAAGTATGTGTGACGACCCGACTATTAGTAAATAATTTATATTAGAAAACACAGCTGAAGTCTTTATATTTTAAGAAAATTGGCGTGGTTATGTTTGAAAATTGGCTAGCCAAAACCTGTTTACATCTTAAATTCAAAAATCTAAAACACAAGGAACTTCAAGTTCCTAATCAGGAGTTCAAAAGACGATTATCATAAAAATAAAGACAATGAGCTCTTATGAGCTAAATACAAACTTTCATAACATAAGATTCAAATTAACAAAATGAGACCATGGTCCTTTAAAAGAATATCTAGTCCATCACCGTGTCATCATCCTTTGGATCAAGCGCACACCAGCTCCTCTTCCACGACCCCAAACATTACCTGTAATGTTTGTAATATCATGAGCTAACAACTAAGCCCAGTGAGAATAATAAGAATAAAAAGTAAAGATAGACCTCAAACCCATATTCCGATTTGTGTCCAATCAATCTGACACAATCAATCCTAAAGTTCTCCAAACTTTAGGTAATTCCATTCTATAATATCCAAAGGATGATACTACTAACACACGTAGTCTAATTCTCATCCATTTACTTGTTACGACATAAATAAGAAAAATAAATATACTTTGCATAAAATAAAACATCTCGATTCTCTATTTCATCGATCATAAGCATGAATGAATGAGGACATCCCGTAGGATTCGCATACGCCCTTATGCATGAAGAAGGTAACGTGGTCTATCCCGTAGGATCCATCGTTCTCCCTCCTTTTCTTTCTCACTTTCTCTTCTTTTTCTATGAAAGTAATGTGGTCTATCCCGTAGGATCCATCATTCTCCCATTCATATCTTTCTCACTTTCTCTTCTTTTTCTATGAAGGTAATGTGGTCTATCCCGTAGGATCCATCATTCTCCCATTCATATCTTTCTCATTCTCACTTTTTTTCCATGATGCGAGATGTTATGATGCAATATGATATATTTTGGTGTAAATAAATAAAGTGCGGAATTAAAGTAGCCGATACAAACATAAAGTAAAAGGCATAAAGTAAGGGACATAAAGTAAATAAATAGGAAACTCCGGAAGAACGATACGTAAATCGAACTCCACTACAATAATAAAAGTAAAACCTATCTTAAACGATTAACTTATACCTTCCAGGATTCTAAACTTCCAATATAATCCGAGGTTCTATTAATCGTTCTAAAATACAAGCTTGAATCTTTTAACCTCCAATGATCCATCCTAAGCTTCGAAACGAATCTAGCTTAGAATTTTCTAAGATTCAATGCTTTCCTCGAGAACTCCTAAGTTCTCACTTAAAGGATTAACTTCTAATCCTAAGGGCACTAACTCACTTCCCTCTAATCTTAGATTCGAATTCTAGTCTTAGTTTCTAATTCTACAAATCATTATACTTATTCATTTTCTAAAATTACTTTAAATCCTAACTATTCTCACCTTAGCCAAAAAATAGCTTTGCTCCAAGTTTCCGAAAGCACAATCAAACAACGATCCGAAACACCTACAATTAATTACCTCTAACAATTAATAAATAAACATACATCGATCAATTAACATCTAAAAGCTCAAAACAATGAACAACCCCATAAACCCCACTATGAGGCTCTCGGCCCCCCCATGAAAAGTGGGTCTCGGGTTTGGTTTTCCGGCTTTTAGGTACTTTAGAGGTGTTTCGAGTTGGTTTCATACAAATTCGATATTCCTGATTTCAATGGGTATCGATAATTAGGGTTTTTGAACATTATGCCATTTCCTGAATCGAATTTAAATAAACAATAATTCATTAATAAATAACCCATAATCAAACCCAAAAAGGTAAATTTCAAACGGGAAGGGTTTCGACTGAAACTCGATTTTAGGGTTAAGGGAAACTTTCCAAAATCGGTAAAAACAACTATCGTATTATCAAACACCGAGTTTCACGACAAGAAATCGAAAGAAAATAAAGAAAACTCCATTAAACACTATTTGGAGCTTAGGGTTTCAAGAAAAACTTACCGAGAACTCCTTGGTTCTCGAGAGAAATGCACAATGGTTAGGTGGAAAAGGATCTTAGACTCGAGGGCTTTCCGATGCAACCGAAATCGAGCCGATCCGCCGCGAAATCGAGCCGATCCGCCGAGAAACGAGCAAAACCCGAATTTTTCTCCCCCCCCCCATTCTTGCCCACGGTTTGGAGGTGAAAAATATTAAGCAAATGGTCAAAATTTGGTCTATGGCAATTTAAAGAAGAATATGAATAGTGTTTTGGATATTTTTAAGAAATTGGAAATGACGGTTGCGTCCTTTTATGACTTTTGACTTCTAAATCAAAACCCGATGCTCTTAAATTAATCTAAAGGTGATTAATAACTATTAATTGGCCTATTAATAATTATTAATGTCACCGAAGCGAATTTAAAAGTATTGAAACGATTAAAAAGAATTTCGGGCGAAATTAACTACTAAAATCGAAATTACAAAATAATAATTAAACTAAATACTTGAATTGAAATAAATAAATAAATAAACAATATTAAATAAAAAAAATAAAAAAAATCACATCAAAATAACGGGACGTTACAGTATGTTTGGGCTAAGGAAAGTGCATTAAGATGAGATTCTCGTCACTGTATGGTATTAACACTTGAGGGCTAAAGTGTGGTTTGGGTGTAATAGATTTGAAAGTAGAGATAGAAAGTGATGGTTTGGACTCGGAAATTTCGAGGAGGGAAAAATAGCCTAATATGCTTTAGGTTTTCTCTTAGTTAATATCCTTCGTGCTTAGGAAATGGGATAGAAACCGAGGTGACTAATGGTGACTATGGTGAATTATATTTACGGTGACTATGGTGACTTATATTCATGATGACTTATGGTGACTTATATTTACGGTGACTATGGTGACTAATGGTGACTTATATTTATGGTGACTTATATTCATGGTGACTTATGGTGACTTATATTTACGGTGACTATGGTGACTATTGGTGACTTATATTTATGGTGACTTATGGTGACATGTACGAACGGTGACTATGGTGACTAATGGTGACAATGGTAACTATGGTGACTATGTATGAATGGTGACAATATAATTATGGTGACTATAGCGTTGTTATACGCGAGGTAACTAGGGAAGTTTAAAATGTGTTATGGTAGTTGAAACTGACTTTAACCGGAGCCAATTATGTTTACTTCCCTGTGCATGTAGTTCCGAATGTAAAGACATATTTAGCCTTATTTGTTGATGTGCTCGGTGTTTAGTTATTGGACACTATTTCGATAGGGACTTCGGTCCATATAAACACTTGATTTCATTTTACTCTCACTAGCTTTATGCTAATGGTGCTACGCTACCATTTTTACAGTACCTCTCGTGGGAAAGGTCGGGGTAGAGGTCGTGGTGCCGCTTGACCGATCGTACGTTGAGCCGGGGATATGGATTGTAGCATTGCGAAATGCTAGTCTTTTGGTTGTCTATAAATGTGTATATAGTTGTTGTCCTGAGCTCGAAAGAGCGTAGTTTTGTGTTTTAAATGTTTTATGTTGTTGTTTACATTTTCTTAAACATAGGAAATGCGCATTTCCCGTTTTTCTCTGATGTGAACATTGTAAACAGGTTTTGGCATGTTCAAAATATAAACGAAACCACGCAAATTTTCTGTAAATTGTCGTCTTCTGCTGCGTAATGTAATATATGTTTTTAAAGGAGTCGGGTCGTCACAATCATCAATGACAAATTTAATAACCAAGAAAGAAATTTATAACTAATCCAAATTTAATAAATATGGTGTTATTAAGAATGTGAAAAGGGTACATTAATAGTTATTTAACCAAGAAATTAGACTCACCATGCAATAGGAAGTTACAGAAGTTGAACATGTTTTGTGTTGTTTACTTTAAATATTCTAATAATTTAAGTTTATTCTTTTCATTATTATTTGAGTAACCATCAACCAAACAATATAAACAAAAACAAAAGATATTTTATGTCAATAAATTGATCAAATTATTATTTGATCTGTAACCACAATATGTTTCTTGGAATTTCATCCTATTTATGATCAATTTATTATTTCATGATCCATAACCACAATTCTATCCATTGAATTACATTATATGGTTGGAGATTTTTTTATTTTTTTGTTAATATAAAAAGTATTATAGTGGAAGTTTAAGGATAATGTAACGTCCCGTTATTTTGTGATAAAAATTTTATTTTATTTTATTTTAATTTAAGTAATTAAAGTTTATTTTAGAATCGGTAATTTATAAATTAGTAGTTTATTTCGGTTTAAATCTTTTTAAATTACCTTTTTAGTTTAATTTCGTTTTAATGGTATTAATAATTATTAACGGGCCAATTAATAATTATTAATCACCATTGGGATAGTTTAAGAATTTTGGGTTTCGATTTATAAGTCAAAAGTCATAAAAGGACGCAACCGTCATTTCCAAAATTCTTAAAAATATTAAAACACTATTCCCTAATCTTCTTTAAATCTCCATTGACCATCATTGACCAAATCCTCATCCATTCTTTCTCTCATTGCCGTGGGGATCAAAAGGGAAAGATAAAATTTTGGGCTTTGTTCGTTTCTCAACCAATCGACTTGATCCCGGGTGAGTTGGAAAGATCTCGGGTCTAGGATTCTTTTCCACCCAACGATCGTGCCTTTCTCCCGTGATATACGGAGTTCTCGGTAAGTTCATCTTGAAACCCTAAGCTCCAAATAGTGTTTTAATGGAGTTTTCTCTTGATTCCTTCGATTTCTTGTCGTGAAACTCGATGTTTGTAAATACGGGAGTTGTTTTAAGAGTTTTTGAATTTTTTCCCATAACCCTAAAACCGAGTTTCAGGCAAAACCCTTCCCGTTTGAAATTTACCTTTTGGGGTTTAATTATGGGTTAATTATTATTGAAATATTGATTATTGTAATTCAATTCGGGAATTGACATATTGTTTAAAAACCCTAATTATCGATACCCATTGAAATCAGGAATATCGAAATTGCTTGAAACCAACTCGAAACACATCTAAATTGCCTAAAAGCCGGAAAACCAAACCCGAAACCCACTTTTCTTGAGGGGGGGCCGAGAGCCTCATGTGGGGTTTGTTGAGTTTTTCGTTGTTTTGTACGTGTAGATGTTGTTTGACCGTTATTTGGTTAATTATTAATTGTTAGATAAAATTCTAATTGTAGGTGTTTGTGGACCGTGTACTTGATCGCTCTATCAGATTTGGGAGCGAAATCTTCATTTACTAAGGTGAGAATAGTTAGGATTTAAAGTAACTTTAGAAAGCGAATAAGTATAATGATTCGTAGGATTGGAAGCTAAGATTAAGATTCGAATCTAAGTTATAGGAAAGTGAGCTAGTGACCTTAGGATTAGGAGCTAGTTCTTTGAGTGAGAACTTAAGGAGTTTCTCGAGGAAAACATTGAACCTTAGAAAGTTCTAAGTTAGAATCGTTCCGGAGATTAGTAATGGATCATTGGAAGTTAAAGGATCCAAACTTTTTGATAGAATGTTTAAAGGAACTTGAAAATAGAACCTTGGATTTTATTTGAAAGTTTAGAATCCTTGAAAGAGTAGATTATTTGTTTAAGATAGGATCTACTTTTATTAATGTATCGGGAGTTCGATTTACTTATTGTTCTTCCGAAATTCCTTTTTATTTACTTTATGCATAAGGACATATTTGATCCATTTACTTTATGCACTTTACTTTATGCACTTTACTTTACGCCCTTTTACTTTGTGCTTGTTCGGCTACTTTAACATTCACATTTACTTTTATTTATTTTTGCAAGTATATGCATATCATCTTGCATCATTGAAATGAAAGGAAAGGAAAGTGAGAAACACAAAAGGTGAATGTGGATCCGACAGGAGTCACCATTACCTTCATGCATAAAAGGTGAATGTGGATCCGATGGGAGTCTCCATTACCTTCATGCATAAAAGGTGAATGTGAATCCTACGGGATGTCTTCATTACCTTCATGCATATGATCGATGGAAATATATATCATGGATAGAGAATCGAGATGTTATATTTATACAAGTTTATTTACTTTCTTATTTATGTTGTAACAAGTTAATGGATAAGGATTTTACTATGAGTGTTAGTAATATCATCCTTTGGAGAGTATAGAATAAAATTACCTAGAGTTTGGAGAACTTTAGGAGTGATTGTGTGTAACGTCCCGTTATTTTAGAGGTAATTTTTTTTTTATTTATATAAGTGTTTATTTATTTAAAGTTAATTTAGATTTAGTTATTTAGATTTAAATAGTTATTTTCGTTCGGAAACCTTTTTAATCGCTAAATTAGCCTATTTTAGTTTTGGTTGTATTAATAATTATTAATAGGCCAATTAATAATTATTAATCACCATTGGGCTAGTTTAAGTGGTTCGGGGTTCGTTTTTAAGGCAAAAGTAAAAGAGAAACGTAGGCGTTATTACCCGATTTACTAAAAATCCCAAAAACACTATTCATCATCCTTTAAATACCAACACTTAGCGTTTTTCTACACAATTTCGCTTCTTCTTCTCCTTGCCGCCGTGACCATCAAGACCCCCCCTCTTTTTTTTTTATTTTCTTTATTTCTCAACGGATCGCATCGATTCTAGATCCTGTGGAAAGCTCTTGGCCCGGGGATCATTTCCAACCTACTCTTCGGGATTTCCGCTCGTTTTATCGAGGCCTAAAGGTATGTTAAAGATTCAAAACCTAGAAGTGAATAGTGTTCAATGGAGGTTTTGAGTTGTAATTTTCGATTTCGTTCATCGGGGCTTATTGATATCAATCGGGAAAGTCGTTTTATTCATTCCTAGGATCTTTCCCCTAACCCTAAGTTCGGGTTTGAGCCAAAAGTCTTTTAATTCAATTTTCCTTTTATTGGTTTTTTATGAGAACTTTGAATTGTTTAGTTTAATGACTTTCCTAATTTGTTCGGGATTGAATTGTTGATCTAAACCCTAAATTAGGTTTACCCATTGAGTTTACCAAACTTCAAAGTAACCGAAACCAACCCGAATTGTCTTTAAAGTGCTTGAAATCCGGAAAACAAATTCTTTTTCTTCCTTCCCTTGAGTCGTGGGCCTCTTGGCTTTAATTACGGGCTGTTTTGTCTTTTAATTTAGAATCGTGTCGATCGTTGTTCATTTCGAGTAATTAATATACTTTAGGTGTATTGTAATTATAGGTTTTGAGCATCGTTCGTGATTTTTGACCAACCGGTGGTTAGGAGTTGACTACTCTTATAAGGTGAGTTTAAAATGGTTATGATTACTTTTATGCTTTCAAATTACTTGACGTTTATGTTAGATCGATGTTAAGAGGGATTATTAGGCTAGAGAACTTTCCAAGTTATTATGTTATTTTGGGAGTTAAGGAAAGTGTATAAGGAATTTAGTTAAGTTGGTTGCTAAATAAAGTAAGATGTTATTGGTGGTTTAAGTTAGATTCTCGAGGAGAATGAGAATCCGGAAATTGGAGAAGAGTATTATGTACTCCTTTTATCTTGACTAGTGTTAGAATAGTTAAAAGGACTTGGGAGAGATTCTTGTGTAGAATCATGTTAGTACGTTATTTTAGTGGTTGTGGTTGTTGACTTGCATATTATCGTTATGCTTGCATATTATCGTTATGCATAGATGTCACGTTGACTTGCATATTATCGTTATGCTTGCATATTATCGTTATGCTTGCATATTATCGTTATGCATAGATGTCACGATGACTTGCATATTATCGTTATGCTTGCATATTATCGTTATGCATAGATATCGCGTTGACTTGCATATTATCGTTATGCATAGATGTCACAGTGACTTGCATATTATCGTTATGCATGCATATTATCGTTATGCACGGAGGTCACGGAATGATTGTGATTGGTGACTTGCATATTATCGTTATGCATGCATATTATCGTTATGCACGGAGGTCACGGAATGGTTATGATTGGTGACAAGTGGTCACGGATGTTATTTACTTTGTTATTTACTTTGTTATTTACTTTGTTATTTACTTTGTCATTTACTTTGTTAAGCACTAGTATCTACTTTAACTACGGGCTTGAATGTTTACTTTCCGAATTTATGAGATAGTAGAATGGTTTGATCTTATATGTAAAGTACTTGGAATATTGAATGGGTAGTGCAAGAGTACTTAGGTTTATTTGGACACATTCTCCGATAGGAAATTTGGTTCATAAAAGTGCTTGCATCCATCTTATTCTCACTAGCATTGTTTGCTAATGGTGCTACACCACTTTATTTTCAGGTAATATTCGTGGTAGAGGACGAGGTCGTGGAGGTGGTGCTGCGTGATCTCGAGTAGATGCTCATGGACATTTGGACTTGTAAATCTAAGTTTGGTGCATTTTGGGAATGCTTTATATACATATAAACTTGAAATAAAGTCTTAAAACTTGTATTTTGTGGCTCATGAGAGCCTAAGGTCGGTTGTATGTATATTTTGAGTTTACTTTCTCTGATTTGAGTATATTCTGGAGTAGGAATATATGTGAATAAACTTTGTTGAGTTGTGTTCTTAAAAACAGGTTTAGGGAGTTCGTATTTTAAACGGATCCACGCCAAATTTTTGTAAAAATAAGTCTTCCGCTGTTTTACTTCTGATTTAAACATTTTATGAAAATTCGAGTCTTTACAGTTGGTATCAGAGCCTACGGCTTCTGTAGACTATATGCACTGCATATTTTTCATGTTTTGTTTTAAGTCCTTGTCCAAAGCATTACTCGGATCGACAGCACCAGGTATCCTCTAAATTTGTACTTTATAGATTATTTTACCGACAAGTTAAGTGTAGACTTGTAAGTTCCTATTTTATGTTTGGCTCACAAGGAACTTGTCTATTTGTGATTTCGGGATGCCTCCCAAAGTAGCCGCACTTAGGAGGAGTCGGCGTAGTGTACCTGGCTACGATGCAGGCCGAGGCCGAGGTAGGGGTCGAGGTCGTGCTAGGGCGGTTACTCCGCCCGCCTGAGGATCATACTGATGCTAGAGGATCGATCCCGGGTTTTGTGCACGAGGATGAGACTCCAGTTGACAGGCCAGCTATGCCTGCAGGTAGTGTTACTATTCCCATGGGGGATTATTTGGAGTTGTTACGGGGTGGTGGAGGACACCATGATCATGTTATACCACCTACTAGAGTACTTGCTCCAATTGATGACAGACTGAGAGTAGCGATGCTGCTAAGGTTCTGAAAGATTATCTGAGGCATGCCCCTCCTGAGTTTGATGGGACATCTATTGATCCGGCGATTGCCGAGAGATGGGTTACGAGGGTTGAGAGAGCCCTTGAGTCTATTCAGTGTCCTGACCGACTGAAGGTCCATTGTGGGACCTATTCTCTGGTTGATGATGCGTTATATTGGTGGCGTGGACTTTATCGTTCTTTGAGTTCTACTTTGATAGTCACCTGGGAGATGTTTAGGGAGAAGTTCTTTGAAAAATATTACCCGGAGGATATCAGGGATCAGTTGGAGGTACAGTTTCTGACCCTGAGGCAGGGAGATCGATCTGTGATTGAGTATGAGAGGGAGTTCGACCGGTTGTCCAAGTTTGCTACTGGGCAAGTCGCTGATCCTGAAAGTAAGAGGAAGAGGAAGAGGTTTGTTGTGGGCTTGAGAGCTGACATCCGAGGTCATATACGAGCTTTTCGACCTACCACTTATGCTAAGGCTTTAGATTTTGCCTTAGCTATAGATATTGGGCCTTTTGAGAAAAAGGCCGAGATAGCAGCTGCTCAGACCTCCTCTCTTAAGAGGAAGGCCGAGGGTGACCATTCAGGTCGAGTGACCCACCCACCGGGATATGCACAGGGTAGGGGAGGAGGACCATCTGGATCTCAGATTCGTCCAGCATCGCAGCATAGTGTTCCGAGGTGCTTTCACTGTGATCAGATTGGGCATGTTCGACAACAGATTGTCCGAGACTTCAGGCTCCACCGCAAAGATAATGGTCATGGCGGGGGACGAGGTCAGGGGCATGGTCGTGGTCGATAGGAGGTAGGGGCCAGGTTAGGCCTACCCAGGATCCGAGAGCACCACCACTGTTTATGCACCTTATCGCCCACCTCAAGCAGGCTCGTGTTTTTGCCACTACTAGAGAGGATGCCGAGGCGTCAGGTACTGTCGTTACAGGTACTGTGACAGTCTTGGGACATTCTGCTTTAGCTTTATTTGATTCAGGGGCTAGCCATTCCTTTATTTCTGCTGAGTTTGTTGAGTCCGCTGCATGTGAGTCTGCACTGCTAGGGCATGAGTTGCATGTTTCTACTCCACTGGGGAAATCTATTGTTGTGGATAGGGTTATTTATACCGATGATTTGTGTATTTTGGGTTGTTGTTGTTTGCATGCTATGTTGATAGTGATGCCTATGTGTGACTTTGATATTATATTGGGTATGGATTGGTTGTCAGCCAACCACGCCAATATTGGCTGTAGTGCCAAGATTGTTGATTTTATTGGTCCATGTGGGACTAGTTTTCGATTCCAGGTGGGAGTCGAGGTAGAGTGACTCCTGTAATCATTTCTGCGATTCAGGCTAGAGCTCTCTTGTGTGATGGTGCTATGGGTTATTTGGCTAGTGTAGTAGACATGTCGATAGTGTGACTACACTTGAGTCAGACTGATTGTGAGGGATTTCTCCGATGTTTTCCCTGATGAGTTACCCGGTTTACCACCTGTGAGAGAGATGGATTTTCAGATAGAGGTGTTACCTGGGGACGGCTCCATTGTCCAAGGCACCTTATCGTATGGCACCAGTGAGTGAGTGAGCTCAAGAGTCGATTCGAGGACTCTTAGATTTAGGGTTTATACGCCCTAGTGTGTCCCCGTGGGGAGCACCAGTGTTGTTTGTGAGGAAGAAAGATGGTTCAATGAGGTTGTGTATCGACTACCGAGAGTTGAACCGAGGTTCTTGTGAAAAATAAATATCCTTTGCCAAGGATTGATGATTTATTTGATCGGTTAAGAGGTGCTACTATCTTTTCGAAGATAGATTTGAGATCCCGGTTATCACCAGTTGAGGATCCTGGGAGGATGATATTCCCAAAACCGCATTTCGTACACGTTATGGGCATTATGAGTTCATTGTTATGTCATTCGGTTTGACTAATGCGCCAGGTTTTTTATGGATCTTATGCGACAGTGTTTAGGAGGTTCATTGACTCCTTTGTTATTGTGTTTATTGATGATATTTTGATTTATTCTGAGACCGAGGAGTTGCATGCTATGCACTTAGAGAAAGTTTTGACTGTGTTACGGACCGGAAATTGTATGCAAAGTTCTCTAAGTGTGAGTTTTGGCTCAGGGAAGTGGCTTTCTTAGGCCATGTGGTCTCGAGTAAAGGAGTGATGGTGGATCCATCTAAGGTTGAGGCGGTTAGTAGTTGGCCTAGACCAACTAGTGTGACTGAAATTCGTAGTTTTCTTGAACTTGCCTGGGTTATTACGGACCGGTTTGTTCAAGACTTCTCTAAGATAGCATCGGCTTTGACATGTTTGACGAAGAAGGGAGTGGACTTTGTATGGTCCGAGGAGTGTGAAAAGAGCTTCGAGGAGCTCAAGCAGAGACTTATTCATGCACTGTTTTGGTGTCACCCGATGATAGTGGTGGTTTGACGGTTTATACCGATGCTTCAAGAGAGGTTTGGGTTGCGTTTTGATGCAACATGGTAAGGTTATTGCTTATGCTTCACGTCGATTGAAGGAGCATGAGAAAAAGTATCCGACTCACGATATGGAGTTGGCGGCGGTTGTGCATGCTTTGAAAATTTGGAGGCATTACTTGTATGGTGAGAAGATCTTGATATTCACCGATCACAAGAGCCTCAAATATTTCTTCACTCGAAGGAATTAAATATGAGACAACGACGATGGTTGGAGCTTGTGAAAGACTATGATTGCGATATTCAGTACCATCCCGAAAAGCCAATGTAGTGGCGGATGCTCTAAGTAGAAAGTCTTCGCACTTGTCTCGCTTTACCGGTGAGATTGAGATGGGATTTAGAGCGTCTTGAGATAGCTCTCCCTTCGCCGAGGTTACGGTGAGTTTGGCCAGTTTGACAGTGGGGCCTACTTTGAGACGGAGGATGATTGAGGCTCAGAGGAGTGAGGATCATTTACAGGCCGGCTTTATTGAGGCAGAGTCAGGTGTACCTAGCCACTTCACTTTTTCCTCTGATAGTGCTTTGATGTATCGTCAAAGGCTATGTGTACCTTTGAGTTCGACTTTCCGGAAAGAATTGTTAGAGGAGGCCCACAATTCTATCTTTTCTGTTCATCCGGGTAGTACCAAGATGTATAGAGATTTGAGACAACATTATTGGTGGCCCGGGATGAAACTTGAGATAGCGGAGTTTGTGAGTAGATGCTTGACTTGTCGGCAAGTCAAGGCTTTGAGAACGAGACCAGTGGTTATCTTAATCCTTTGAGTATACCCGAGTGGAAATGGGAAGAGATCTCTATGGATTTTGTTTGTGGATTGCCTAGAACATCCAAAGGGTATGATACCATTTGGGTGATTGTGGATCGTTTGACAAAATCCGCACACTTTTTACCAGGGAGGATTACTTATCCAGGAGAGACATGGGCACGATTGTACTTGAAGGAGATTGTTAGACTTCATGGAGTGCCTGTGAGGATTGTATCGGACCAGGACACTCGCTTTGTGTCAAAGTTTTGGCAAAGTTTGCATTCGCCATGGGTACCTGGTTTAGACTTTAGCACGGCCTTTCATCCTCGGGACCGATGGTCGACAGAGAGAGTTAACCAGGATATTAGAGGATATGTTGAGGGCCTGTGTTCTTGACTTTGGTGGTAGTTGGGACTCGCATTTGTACTTGGTAGAGTTTGCATATAACAATAGTTTCCAAGCTACCATCGAGATGGCACCATTTGAGGCACTTTATGGTAGAAAGTGTCGCTCTCCCGCTCATTGGGATGAGGTCGGAGAGAGGAGACTGTTGGGACCTGGAGTTATTACAGGAGGACTAGTGAGTCCATTATGTTGATTAGAGAAAGAATGAGGGTAGCCCAGGAGTCGACGGAAGAGCTATGCCTGGATAAGCGGCGTAGTCCACTGGAGTTTGCGGTGGGGGACCACGTATTTCCAAGGTAGCACCTATGAAGGGTGTGATGAGGTTTGGGAAGAAGGGCAAGTTAAGTCCTAGGTTTATCGGTCCATTTGAGATTCTGGATCGAGTTGGAACAAGTGGCTTACCGTTTAGCCTTGCCACCATCCTTGTCACCGTCCATAGTGTGTTTCATGTTTCGATGCTTCAAGATATTTGGCTGACCCTTCACATGTGATAGATCATGAGCCCGTTGTTCTTGATGCTAACATGTCTTATGAGGAGACACCAGGTGAAGATTCTAGCAACGGAACGAAGGTATTGAGGAACAAGACTATCGGCTTAGTGAAAGTCTTGTGGAGGAACCAAGTGTCGAAGAGGCCACTTGGGAACGAGAGGAGGAGATGCGGGATAAGTACCCTCATTTGTTTACTTAGAAGCTACTTTTCAGGACGAAAAGTCTTTTAAGGAGGGTGGACTGTAACGTCCCAGTTATTTTAGAGGTAATTTTTTTTATTTATATAAGTGTTTATTTATTTAAAGTTAATTTAGATTTAGTTATTTAGATTTAAATAGTTATTTTCGTTCGGAAACCTTTTTAATCGCTAAATTAGCCTATTTTAGTTTTGGTTGTATTAATAATTATTAATAGGCCAATTAATAATTATTAATCACCATTGGGCTAGTTTAAGTGGTTCGGGGTTCGTTTTAAGGCAAAAGTAAAAGAGAAACGTGGGCGTTATTACCCGATTTACTAAAAATCCCAAAAACACTATTCATCATCCTTTAAATACCAACACTTAGCGTTTTTCTACACAATTTCGCTTCTTCTTCTCCTTGCCGCCGTGACCATCAAGACCCCCCCCCCATCTTTTTTTTTATTTTCTTTATTTCTCAACGGATCGCATCGATTCTAGATCCTGTGGAAAGCTCTTGGCCCGGGATCATTTCCAACCTACTCTTCGGGATTTCCGCTCGTTTTATCGAGGCCTAAAGGTATGTTAAAGATTCAAAACCTAGAAGTGAATAGTGTTCAATGGAGGTTTTGAGTTGTAATTTTCGATTTCGTTCATCGGGGCTTATTGATATCAATCGGGAAAGTCGTTTTATTCATTCCTAGGATCTTTCCCCTAACCCTAAGTTCGGGTTTGAGCCAAAAGTCTTTTAATTCAATTTTCCTTTTATTGGTTTTTTATGAGAACTTTGAATTGTTTAGTTTAATGACTTTCCTAATTTGTTCGGGATTGAATTGTTGATCTAAACCCTAAATTAGGTTTACCCATTGAGTTTACCAAACTTCAAAGTAACTGAAACCAACCCGAATTGTCTTTAAAGTGCTTGAAATCCGGAAAACAAATTCTTTTTCTTCCTTCCCTTGAGCCGTGGGCCTCTTGGCTTTAATTACGGGCTGTTTTGTCTTTTAATTTAGAATCGTGTCGATCTTTGTTCATTTCGAGTAATTAATATACTTTAGGTGTATTGTAATTATAGGTTTTGAGCATCGTTCGTGATTTTTGACCAACCGGTGGTTAGGAGTTGACTACTCTTATAAGGTGAGTTTAAAATGGTTATGATTACTTTTATGCTTTCAAATTACTTGACGTTTATGTTAGATCGATGTTAAGAGGGATTATTAGGCTAGAGAACTTTCCAAGTTATTATGTTATTTTGGGAGTTAAGGAAAGTGTATAAGGAATTTAGTTAAGTTGGTTGCTAAATAAAGTAAGATGTTATTGGTGGTTTAAGTTAGATTCTCGAGGAGAATGAGAATCCGGAAATTGGAGAAGAGTATTATGTACTCCTTTTATCTTGACTAGTGTTAGAATAGTTAAAAGGACTTGGGAGAGATTCTTGTGTAGAATCATGTTAGTACGTTATTTTAGTGGTTGTGGTTGTTGACTTGCATATTATCGTTATACTTGCATATTATCGTTATGCATAGATGTCACGTTGACTTGCATATTATCGTTATGCTTGCATATTATCATTATGCATAGATGTCACGATGACTTGCATATTATCGTTATGCTTGCATATTATCGTTATGCATAGATATCGCGTTGACTTGCATATTATCGTTATGCATAGATGTCACAGTGACTTGCATATTATCGTTATGCATGCATATTATCGTTATGCACGGAGGTCACGGAATGATTGTGATTGGTGACTTGCATATTATCGTTATGCATGCATATTATCGTTATGCACGAAGGTCACGGAATGGTTATGATTGGTGACAAGTGGTCACGGATGTTATTTACTTTGTTATTTACTTTGTTATTTACTTTGTTATTTACTTTGTCATTTACTTTGTTAAGCACTAGTATCTACTTTAACTACGGGCTTGAATGTTTACTTTCCGAATTTACGAGATAGTAGAATGGTTTGATCTTATATGTAAAGTACTTGGAATATTGAATGGGTAGTGCAAGAGTACTTAGGTTTATTTGGACACATTCTCCGATAGGAAATTTGGTTCATAAAAGTGCTTGCATCCATCTTATTCTCACTAGCATTGTTTGCTAATGGTGCTACACCACTTTATTTTCAGGTAATATTCGTGGTAGAGGACGAGGTCGTGGAGGTGGTGTTGCGTGATCTCGAGTAGATGCTCATGGACATTTGGACTTGTAAATCTAAGTTTGGTGCATTTTGGGAATGCTTTATATACATATAAACTTGAAATAAAGTCTTAAAACTTGTATTTTGTGGCTCATGAGAGCCTAAGGTCGGTTGTATGTATATTTTGAGTTTACTTTCTCTGATTTGAGTATATTCTGGAGTAGGAATATATGTGAATAAACTTTGCGAGTTGTGTTCTTAAAAACAGGTTTAGGGAGTTCGTATTTTAAACGGATCCACGCCAAATTTTTGTAAAAATAAGTCTTCCGCTGTTTTACTTCTGATTTAAACATTTTGTGAAAATTCGAGTCTTTACATTGTGTCAGATTAATTGGACACAAATCGGAATACGAGTTTGAGGTCTAACTTTACTTTTTATTCTTGTTATTCTCACTGGGCTTAAGTTGTTAGCTCATGATATTACAACCAATTTTAGGTAATGCTCATGCTAGAGGTTGTGGGAGAGGAGCTGGTGCTGTATGATTGCAGGATGATGACCTCGGGATGGACTAGGTTGATTTAAGTCCATGGACTTCATTTTTGTGAACTTTATATAATTTTGGATTTGTATATTTGTAAATAGCTCTTAAGAGCTTTTGTCTTTACTTTTATGATTATTAAACATCTTTTGAACTCCTGGTTAGGAACTTAAAGTTCCTTGTGTATTTAAATTGTGAATTTAAAATGTAACAGGTTTTTTGCTAGCCACTTTTCAAACATAACCACGCCAATTTTTCTTAAAATATAAAGACTTCCGCTGTGTTTTATATTTAAATGAATTTAAAAGAGTCGGGTCGTCACAGATAAGGATAAATATATTAATATTATTACAAAGAAATGTTTATTCAAAAGTTCAAAAGATATAATTTTGAAATTTATTGACGGACATAATGAACCAAAATAATTTACGTGCAATTGTAGCTTGGTTTGGAGATTATAGATTATATATTATTATTATTATAGATAGATTAGATATATAGATTTTAATTTTGTTAGAAAAAAATATTTCATTCATTTTAAGAATTAATGATAAATTTTTTATCCATTATATTATAATTTTTTTTAATAATAAATACTAAAATAGGCTCATAAAATTTATGAAACTGAGACTATTAATTTTACTAACAAATTATATTTTTAAACTTATTATATAAAACAAAAATTAATATATTCGAAGAATTAAATAATAAATTGATAATGGCACAAATCGTAAATTTGATAAATAATATAGTGATAAAAGTGTCCAAAAATGATTCTCCAATATCCCCACTTTTAAGAGACTAGTTTTTACCACGTGCGCTCCACATATGTTTTTATTCGCTATATTTTTCATTTTATTATATATTCACATTCAAAACCAAGAAAAAGAACTTTTTATCCACATAATTTTACAATCATTTTATAGATTAATGTCACTTGAATTTTTGCTCCATGAACCAAATATTGCAATGAACAATTTAATTAATAAATATAGAATAAAATAGTAAGAATTTTACTTTCAGCTCTTGAGAGCTTGAGGAAGTGTTAAAGTGTAGATTTAGAAGATAGAGAAATTTTGGACGATATAGAATCAATAGTATTAAAAGCAAATTTTGTAACATTCCAATTACAATTAGTACTAATTTAATCTTAACTTATAAAGTTTTGACCATATAATTTTTTAAAAGATGCTATTTATATATTTAAAAGATAAGAAATCTATTTAGAAAAACAATGGGAACTTGACTTAGTGATTTTTAATAGGGACAATGTAACATCTCATTATTTTGAAGTGAAATTTTTTATTTATTTACTTTATTTTATTATTTATTTAATGTTATTCATTTATTTATTTATTTTAATTTAAGTATTTAGATTAATTATTATTTTTGTAATTTCGATTTTAGTAGTTAATTTCGTTCCAAATCCTTTTTAATCGTTTTAATATTTTAAATTCGCTTCGGTGACATTAATAATTATTAACGGGCCAATTAATAATTATTAATCACCTTTAAATTTATTTAAGAGCATCGGGTTTCGTTTCATAAGTCAAAAGTCATAAAAGGACGCAACCGTCATTTCCAATTTCTTAAAATATCTAAAATTACTATTCATTTATTCTTTAAATATCACCAATTTGACGAAGTTGACATCTTTCTTCTCCTTCCCTTCTCCATGGCCGTAGCCTTCATCCACCATGGATGTAATTTTTCTTTTCTTCGTTTCTCATTCGTTTCTCGATGGATCGGCTTGATTTTGGTTGCGTTGGATTGGTAGGGACGAGGGCTACCTATCCAACCTACCTTTTCGGAGTTTCCCGTTCTCTAAGGGAAGTCCCAAAAAGTAAGTTTTAAAAACTCTTTATATAGATTTGTTCGTTTTTTATTATAAATGAGTTTCGAAGTTGAAATCATGAATTTCAATCATGGAATTTGACGATTTTGAACCCGGATTTTTAAAAACACTATTCACCCGAAAAAAATATTCATCTGAAATCACTATTTACCCGAAAATGCACACTTGTTCTCATCTTAGTTATGAGTTGTAATATGTTGTGCAATTGGTGAATTGTAGGTGCGATTGCTCGGTTATTGATTCGTGGGAATTTGGAGATTTGGAGAAAATCTTATTTGGCAATGGTGAGAATAGTTAGGATTTAAAGTATCTTTAGAAAGCAAATAAGTATGATGGTTTGTAGAATTGGAAACTAAGATTAGAATTCGAATCTAAGATTAGAGGGATGTGAGTTAGTGCCCTTAGGATTAGGAGTTAATCCTTTAAATGAGAACTTAGGAGTTCTCGAGGAAACTATTGAATCTTAGAAGATTCTAAGGTAGATTCGTTTCGAAGCTTAGGTTGGATCATTGGAGGTTAGAAGATCCAAACTTTTATATAGAACGATTAATAGAACCTCAGATTATGTTGGAAGTTTAGAATCCTTGAAGGTATAGGTTAATCGTTTAAGTTATGATTTTACTTTTATTATTGTTAGCGGAGTTCGATTGACAAATCGTTCGTCCGGAGTTTCCTATTTATTTACTTTACGTCTTTTACTTTATGCCCCTTTACTTTATGTTTGTTTCGGTTACTTTATTATTCGCACTTTACTTTATTTACTTTTTTCAAGCATGTGCAAGCATAACCATAACATCTCGCAATCATTGAAAAGAGAAAAAGAAAAGAAAGTGAGAAAGAAAGGAAGGGAAGAATGTTGGAGCCTACGGGTAGTGTCCGCATCACCTTCAGAAAAAGAAAAGAAAGTAAAACTAAGAAAGAAGATGAATGGGTAACCTACGGGATGTACTCGTTACTTCTTCATTCATAAGATTGAATGGGTAGCCTACTGGATGTACTCGTTATCTTCATTCATGCATAAGGGTGAATGCGAATCCTACGGGATGTCCTCATTACCTTCATGCATATGATCGATGGAAATAGAGAATCGAGATGTTATATTTTATGCAATGTTATTTACTTTTCTTATGTATGTCGTAATAAGTAATTGGATGAGAATTAGACTACATGTGTTAGTAGTATCATCCTTTGGATATTATAGAATGGAATTACTTAATGTTTGGAGAAATTTAGGATTGATTGTGTCAGATTGATTGGACACAAATCGGAATACGGGTTTGAGGTCTAACCTTACTTTTTATGCTTATTATTCTCACTGGGCTTAAGTTGTTTGCTCATGATATTACAAAATTTCAGGTAATGCCCTGGCTAGAGGTCGAGGGAGAGGAGATGGTGCTGCATGATCAAAGGATAATGACTTCGAGATGGACTAGGTGTTATGTAAAAGTCCATGGACTGAGTTGTGAATTTTACTTATTTTTGGGATTTTTATATAACTCTTAAAGAGCTTTTGTCTTTACTTTTATGATCAAGTCTTTTGAACTCCTAGATAGGAACTTAATGTTCCTTGTGTATTTTAGATTTTGAAATTAAGATGTAAACTGGTTTTGGCTAGCCAATTTTCAAACATAAGCACGCCATTTTTCTTAAAATAAAGACTTCCACTGTGTTTTTCTAATTTAAATTATTTAAAAGTGACGGGTCGTCACAGTTGGTATCAAAGCCTTAGGGTTCTGTAGACTACATGAGATGCATGTTTGTTTTCATATTTTGTTTTAAGTCCATTCTCAAGTCATCATCTGAGATCAACAGCACCAGGTATGCCTATAACTTCTATTCTCATGCTTTATTTCTTTGATATTTGAAGGATTATGAGAATATCGTTAGAAGTTAATGATGTTTGTGATATTTCACATCCTTGTAAAACCACTATGTGGTTATGTTTATTTGACCCATTTTGAGATTTGGGTAAGGGTGTCGGGAAGGTGAATGACCCCGTGCAGTTTTGGAGGTTATACACCTCGTTAAGTGTATTGACATATTGTCAAAGTAAAGGAGACGAGATACTCCGAGAGATCAATCGTTTGATTCTTAAAGCTGATTAAAGTGTTATTGTCACACAATTGCTAAGTAGTGGTCTTAGTAGATGTGTGTAGATATTTATGTGTAAAAACGGGACGTGTTTGTTTGGAGCCCAGTATAAGAGATGAAACACCTGTTTGAGGTGAGAAATTGTTGAAAAGAAATCGGTCTGGCTCGGGACCAGTAACCTAGATTCAACTCAATGGACAAGTTCTTAAGTTGAGTAAAGAAAGTTGAATTATGGTAAGTGGTAAATCCTTATAGTAGCATTGTGCTAAAAGGAAAATGTGTTGCCACTAAAAAGAGGAAGTAAGGACTTTACGTGAGAAGTCTCAACGAGAACCATTAACGACAATGTTAATTTGTGAATGGCCTGGTTTGTTCGCTATTACACAATGGTGTATCAATCTGAATTGGAAATACTCGAGGTCGAGTAATGAAGATCCATATTTAGTAAATTTTCAAGATTGACTAACACTAAGTTGAGTGTTGGTATTTGATTGAATTATAGAAGGAAGTTGATGGACCGTGATATCGGTAACTTCTATAAGGCAATGAGATGGTTTGGTGAATATCAATTCACATTGAGTTTGACCATCTAATTGGACGGTGAACTTTGAGAAACTTGTAGGTCGTAGTTTGGACCTACTGATCCTTTTAAAGATAGACTCTAAAGTGAATCCTATGTTGGAAGGATAGAATGTTATTGAACTAAGGTGTTTGACAGGCACCAGTTTTGCTTTGTAAGAAAAGAAGTGATCTCTGAAGTCGAGTTCATCCAAGATTTGAAAATAAGGAGGCTTATGAGTCGTCCTTATCATGGATTTTACATCTTCTGAAAGAAGAGAAAATTTACTACTACGGGACAGATTACCTCTCAGAAGAAGAAAGCAAAGGATGATGACGCCAGTCAAGGGATACCGCAGAAGCAACAACGGCAGCAGCAAAAACATCAATAGCAACAACAGCAACGACAACAACAATAACTGGTTCGAGGTGGAGCTCAAGAAGGATAGGATCATCCTTACTACAATAGTTATGTCAGTTTCCATCAGGGAGATGCACACTTCCATCAAGATTCTATGTTGTGATCAAACTTGGATTCACGCCACTTTTATAGGGCGTATAAAATACAACCATCGCAACATAGTAGTAAAGTCAGGATTATCAGGAAAAGCTTCCAGTATGGTAGTGACTTATATTTTGTTATTTTCAGACCGTTTGTCTTTTATTCTGTTTAATGCTGGAGCTAGCCATTCTTTTATTTTTATCTTGTTATGATGAGTTGGTAGCTCTTGAGTCGAGACTGTTGAGTTTCGAGATATGTGCTTTTATCCCAATGGGAAAGTTTATTATGATGATAGTGCGTATGACACTTATGACATTTGCATTATGAGTAGATGCTCACATTTTACTTTGATTGTTATGCATATGTCTGATTTTGATGTGATTTTGGGTATGGATTGGCTATCAGCTAATCGTGCCACTATTGATTGTATTGAGAGAGTTGTTGATTTTATAAGTCCATGTGGGACTAGCTTATGCTTTCGTGGGTCTAGTAGCCAAGTAGCACCCACTTTGATATCTATGTTAGAAGCTAGAACGCTTCTAAGTGATGGAGCCTTGGGCTATATAGCTAGTGTTGTTGATACTTCTGTACCAGAGACTAGCTTAAGTTCTGTGCCAGTAGTAAGGGATTTTGTTGATGTCTTCCCTGATGAGTTACCCGGTTTGCCACCGGTGAGAGTTAGATTTTCATATTGAGGTTGCTCCTGGGACAGCTCCATTGTCCAAAGCACCCTATCATATGGCACCTTTGAGTTGAAAGAACTCTAGAGCCGATTCTGAGGACTTTTAGACTTGGGGTTTATACGCCTGAGTGTTTCACCAGGTGGGGAGCCTCAGGTGTTGTTTGTGAAGAAGAAAGAGGGCTCTATGCGATTATGTATCGATTATAGAGAGTTGAACCGTGTTACGGTGAAAAACAAGTATCCTTTGCCTAGGATAGAAGACTTGTTTGATCAGTTGAGGGGAGCCACTATCTTTCGAACATAGATTTGAGATCTGGCTATCATCAGTTGAGGATTCGGGATGAGGATATTCCCAAGACTGCATTCAAGACGCGTTATGGACATTATGAGTTTGTAGTTATGTCCTTTGGCTTGACCAATGCGCCTGCAACTTTTATGGACCTTATGAACACTGTGATCAGAAGGTTCATCAATTATTTTGTGATTGTATTCGTTGAAGATATCTTGGTTTATTTCAAGATAGAGGAGTTGCATGCTATGCACCTACGGGAAGTTTTGACGGTACTACGAGTTCAGAGGTTGTATGTCAAGTTCTAAAAGTGTGAGTTTTGGCTGAGAGAAGTGGCATTTTTAGGCCATGTAGTATGAAGTAGAGGAGTATCTGTTGATCCCTCTAAGATTGAGGCTGTTACTAACTGGCCTAGACTGACGAGTGTGGCTGATATTCGTAGTTTTCTGGGACTTGCAGGCTATTATAGACGGTTTGTGCAAGATTTCTCTAAAATTGCTTGACCTTGACACGTTTGACCCTAAGGGAGTTGATTTTGTATGGTCTGAGGATTGTGAGAGGAGCTTTGAAGAGCTCAAGAGGAGGCTTGTGACAACACATGTTCTAGTGTCGCCTGATAGAACTGGTGGTCTGACTGTGTACACAGATGCTTCCCACAGAGGTTTGGGATGTGTTTTGATGCAACACAGGAAAGTTATAGCTTATGCTTCCCGTTAGTTGAAAGAGCATGAGAAGAAGTATCTGACTCATGATTTAGAGTTTGCAGCTATTGTTCATGCATTGAAGATATGGAGACATTATTTGTACGGTGAGAAGATCCTGATATTTACTGACCATAAGAGTCTCAAATATTTCTTCACTCAGAAGGAATTGAATATGAGACAGCGGAGATGGTTAGAGCTCGTTAAGGATTATGACTGTGACATTCAGTATCATTCTGGAAAAACCAATGTAGTGGCTGACGCGCTCAGTAGAAAGACTTCTCATTCATCAGCTTTGTCAGCCATACCTTGGAGATTGAGGTGGGATATAGAACGAGCTGAGATATCATTTCTTACTACCGAGGTCACTATGAGTCTGGCTAGTTTAACAGTGGGACATACTTTGAGGTAGAGGATGATTGATGCACAGAAAGGAGAGACTCATTTGTAGGCTGGTTTTAGAGAGGCTGAGTTAGATTTTTCTAGCCATTTTACTGTCTCTACATATCGTACTTTGATGTATCGTAAGAGGCTATGTGTGCCTTTAGGATCGACTTTTAGAAGGGAACTGTTGGAGGAGGCTCACAGTTCTATCTTCTCTATTCATCCAGGTAGTACGAAGATGTAGAAGGACCTGAGAGAGCATTATCGATGACCTGGGATGAAACATGAGATTGTAAAGTATGTGAATAGGTGCTTGATTTGTTAGTAAGTCAAAACCCTAAAGATCCACCTGGTTATCTTAACCTTTGAAAGTGCTTGAATGGAAATGGGAGAAGATTTCCATAGGTTTTATCAAGGTTTGCCAAGGACGGAAAAAGAATTATGATATCATTTGGGTGATTGTAGACCATTTGATGAAAAACCGCACACTTTACCCTTGGAAGGATCATCTATCCAGTTAAGACTAGGGTACAGTTGTACCTAAGAAAGATTGATAGATTGTGGTGTGCCAGTGAAGATTTTATCAGATCGAGACACTCGCTTTGTCTCGGAGTTTTGGCACTGTTTAGGAACTTTGTGGTAGAAATTGTCGTTCTTCCGCTCATTTGGATGAGATTGGAGAAAAGAGACTTTTGGTACTCAAGTTGTAACAAATGACTAGCGAGTCTATCATTTGTTTAGAGAAAGGTTAAGGATTAACCAAAGTTGATAGCAGGAAACGGCGTAATTCGTTCAAGTTGTAGAAGTGGATCTCGTATACTTCAAGTGGCACCAATGAAGGGTGTTATGAAAGTTGGAAATAAGGATCAGTTGAGCCCTAGGTTTATTGGCCTATTGAGATACTCAATCGAGTAGAAGTGGTAGCTTATTGTTTAGCCTTACCACTTTCGTTATCGGCCGATTGTAATGTTTTCCATATATTGATGCTTCAGAAATACATGGAGAATCCGTTCCACGTGTTTGTTTATGAACTGGAAGTTTTGAATGCTATTAAGTCTTATGAGAAGACATCAGTTAAGATAAGAGCATTCGAATAAAAGTGATGAGAAATAAAAGGAATTCACTTGGTTAAGGTTCTTTGAAAGAACCAAGTGTCAAAGAAAGCAACGTGGGAACGTGAGGATGAGATACAGTCTAAGTACCCTCGCTTTATTCACTTAGTGAACGCACTTTTCGAGGACGAAAAGTCTTTTAAGGAGGGTAGACTGTAACGTCTCGTTATTTTGAAGTGAAATTATTTATTTATTTATTTATTTATTTATTTTATTTTAGTATTTATTTAATGTTATTTATTTATTTTAATTTAAGTATTTAGATTAATTATTATTTTTGTAATTTTGATTTTAGTAGTTAATTTCGTCCTAAATCCTTTTTAATCGTTTAAATATTTTAAATTCGCTTCGGTGACATTAATAATTATTAACGGGCCAACTAATAATTATTAATCACCTTTAGATTTATTTAAGAGCATCGGGTTACGTTTCATAAGTCAAAAGTCATAAAAGGACGCAACCGTCATTTCTAATTTCTTAAAATATCTAAAATTACTATTCATTTATTCTTTAAATATCACCAATTTGACAAAGTTGACATCTTTCTTCTCCTTCCCTTCTCCATGGCCGTAGCCTTCATCCACCATGGATGTAATTTTTCTTTTCTTCATTTCTCATTCGTTTCTCGATGGATCGGCTTGATTTTGGTTGCGTTGGATTGGTAGGGACGAGGGCTACCTATCCAACCTACCTTTTCGGAGTTTCCCGTTCTCTAAGGGAAGTCCCAAAAAGTAAGTTTTCAAAACTCTTTATATAGATTTGTTCGTTTTTTATTATAAATGAGTTTCAAAGTTGAAATCATGAATTTCTATCATGGAATTTGACGATTCTGAACCCGGATTTTCGAAAAACACTATTCACCCAAAAACACTATTCATCCAAAATCACTATTCACCCAAAAATGCACACTTGTTCTCATCTTAGTTATGAGTTGTAATATGTTGTGCAATTGGTGAATTGTAGGTGCGTTTGCTCGATTGTTGATTCGTGGGAATTTGGAGATTTGGAGAAAATCTTATTTGGCAAAGGTGAGAATAGTTAGGATTTAAAGTATCTTTAGAAAGCAAATAAGTATGATGGTTTCTAGATTTGGAAACTAAGATTAGAATTCGAATCTAAGATTATAGGGATGTGAGTTAGTGCCCTTAGGATTAGGAGTTAATCCTTTAAGTGAGAACTTAGGAGTTCTCGAGGAAACTATTGAATCTTAGAAGATTCTAAGTTAGATTCGTTTCGAAGCTTAGGTTGGATCATTGGAGGTTAGAAGATCCAAACTTTTATATAGAACGATTAATAGAACCTCGGATTATGTTGGAAGTTTAGAATCCTTGAAGGTATAGGTTAATCGTTTAAGTTATGATTTTACTTTTATTATTGTTAGCAGAGTTCGATTGACATATCGTTCGTCCGGAGTTTCCTATTTATTTACTTTATGTCTTTTACTTTATGCCCCTTTACTTTATGTTTGTTTCGGTTACTTTATTATTCACACTTTACTTTATTTACTTTTTACAAGCAAGTGCAAGCATAACCATAACATCTTCCACCATAACATCTCGCAATCATTGAAAAGAGAAAAAGAAAAGAAAGTGAGAAAGAAAGGAAGAGAAGAATGTTGGAGCCTATGGGTAGTGTCCGCATCACCTTCAGAAAAAGAAAAGAAAGTAAAACTAAGAAAGAAGATGAATGGGTAACCTACGGGATGTACTCGTTACTTCTTCATTCATAAGATTGAATGGGTAGCCTACGGGATGTACTCGTTATCTTCATTCATGCATAAAAGGCAAATGCGAATCCTACAGGATGTCCTTATTACCTTCATGCATATGATCGATGGAAATAGATAATCGAGATGTTATATTTTATGCAAAGTTATTTACTTTTCTTATTTATGTCGTAACAAGTAATTGGATGAGAATTAGTGAGACGACCCGTCACTTTTCAATAAATTAAAATCAGAGAAAACAGCGGAAGTCTTTTAATTTACGAAAAATTGGCGTGGTTTTGTTTGAAAATTGGCATGCCGAAAACCTGTTTACATCCTAATTTTCAAATCTAACAAAATCTCATGGACTTTAAGTCCAAATCAGGAGTTCAATTATATAATATCATAAAACATCAAAATTAGGCTCTTATGAGCCAAATACAAAATACAATTCCTTAAAGTTCATCAAAATAAGACATAAACTTTACAAAACCATTAGTCCATCTCGAGGTCAGCATCCCTCGATCACGCAGCACCACCTCCTCCTCCTCGACCTCTAGCCAAGGCATTACCTGAAAGTTTTGTAATATCATGAGCTAACAACTTAAGCCCAGTGAGAATAAAAAGAATAAAAAGTAAAGCTAGACCTCAAACTCGCATTTCGATTTGTGTCCAAATAAACTAACACAAATAAATCTTAAAGTTGTCCAAACTTTAGGTAATTCAATTTATACTTTCCAAAGGATGGTAAAATTAACTCTTAAGGTCAAAACCTCAACCAATACTTATTACGACATAAATAAAAGAAATAAATAAACTTTGCACAAACATAAAACATCTCGATTTTCCTTACTTTCTTACTTTCCATAATGAAATACACAATTCAATCTCAATAATATAATTCCAACGATAATTAAAATGAAGGTAATGCAAACTCCCGTAGGATTCACATTCAACCTTATGCATGAAGAAGGTAACGTGGTCTATCCCGTAGGATCCATCGTTCTCCCTCCTTTTCTTTCTCACTTTCTCTTTTCTTTTCTATGAAGGTGATGTGAACTCCTCGTAGGGTTCATCATTCTTCCTTCCTTTCTTTTCTTTTTCACTTTCTTTTCTCTTTCACTTTCTTTTCTTTTTCACTTTCTTTTCTCTTTTTCACTTTCGTTTCTTTTTCTCTTTCATTTCTTTTTCACTGAAGGTGATGTGAACTCCACGTAGGGTTCATCAATCTTCCTTCTTTTCACTTTCACTTTCTTTTCTTTTTCACTTTCCATTTCCATCAATGATATGCATGAAGGTAATGGAGACTCCATAGGATCCACATTCACCTTTTATGCATGAAGGTAATGGGGACTCTGTCGGATCCACATTCACCTTTTTGTTGTTTCTCCTCCCTTTTCCTCCATTTCAATGATGCAAGATGATACGGTGCAAGATGTAATGGTTATGCTTGCACATTCTTGCAAAAAGTAAATAAAGTAAAGTGCGAATAATAAAGTAACCGAAACAAACATAAAGTAAAGGGGCATAAAGTAAAGTGCATAAAAATAAATGGATCAAAGATGTGGTTACACATAAAGTAAAAGACATAAAGTAAATAAATAAGAAACTCCGGACGAACGATATATCGATCGAACTCCGTTAAATAAGTAAAGAATCAAAACATAACGATTAACTTAAACTTTTAAGGATTCTAAACTTCCAATAATCCGAGATTCTATCAACCGTTCTATAAAGTCTTGGATTCTTTCCAATAATCCAACCTAAGCTTTGAAACGAATCTAACTTAGAATCTTCTAAGATTCAAGGCTTTCCTCGAGAACCCCTAAATTCTCACTTAAAGGATTAACTTCTAATCTTAAGGGCACTAACTCACAACCTCTAATCTTAGATTCGGATTCTATTCTTAGTTTTCCAATTTTACAAATCTTCACACTTATTTGCTTTCTAAAGTTACTTTAAATTCTAACTATTCTCACCTTAGTAAAAGTGAAGACTTCGCTCCTAAGCACCGGAAGAGCGATCAAACAAACGGTTCAAAAACACCTACAAAAGGATTAATATCCCAAAAATAAATAAATCACCAACTAACAATTAAACAACGACTAAACAAACAAAAGAACGAAAATCCATCAAACCTACCCTTTGGAGGCTCTCGGCCCTCCCTAGAAAAGGGGTCTCGGGTTTGGTTTTTCGGCTTTTTGGCAAATTAAAATACGTTTTGAGTTGGTTTTAATCAAATTCGAAAATCCCGATTTCAATGGGTATCGATAAATAGAGTTTTTGAACATCAATCCCTTTCCCGAATTGAATTTAAATAAACAATAATTCATGAATCTATAACCCATAATCAAACCCAAAAAGGAAATTTTCAAACGGAAAGGGTTTCGACTGAAACTCGGGTTTAGGGTTTAGGGGAAAGTTTCAAATACACGTAAAACGACTCCCGTAATTACATACACCGAGTTTCATAACACGAAATCGAAAGGAAACAAAGAAAACTCCATTAAAACACTATTTGGAGCTTAGGGTTTGAAACTTTACTTACCGAGAACTCCGTATAACACGAACGGCAAGTACAAAGGGTAGATGGGAAATGATCGTAGGACCGATACCTTTCCACTGGAACGAGAATCAAGTCGATCCCAGGAAGAAACGAACGAAAAACGAAAAATCTTCTTTTGGCTTTGAGACCCACGGTTTTGAGGAGGGAAATGGGTGATGAAATTGGTCAAAAATGAGTCAAAGGCATTTTAAAGAAGGAGAGTGAATAGTGTTTAGATATTTTGCAATTTTTTGGAAATTACGAAAATGCCCTTTTTAAGACTTTTGGTTTAAAAACGAATCCCGAACATCTCAAACTATCCCAATGGTGATTAATAATTATTAATTGGCCCGTTAATAATTATTAATACCATTAAAACGAAAATAAACGAAAAAGATCAATTAAAAGATTAAAACCGAAATAAACTGCAAATTCTAAATTAACAATTAATAAATAAACTTTAATTACTTAAATTAAATAAAATAAATAAAAGTTTTTTTTTTTTTCACAAAATAACGGGACGTTACAATTAGACTACGTGTGTTAGTAGTATCATCCTTTGGATATTATAGAATGGAATTACTTAATGTTTGGAGAAATTTAGGATTGATTGTGTCAGATTGATTGGACACAAATCGGAATACGGGTTTGAGGTCTAACCTTACTTTTTATGCTTATTATTCTCACTGGGCTTAAGTTGTTTGCTCATGATATTACAAAATTTCAGGTAATGCCTTGGCTAGAGGTCGAGGGAGAGGAGATGGTGTTGCATGATCAAAGGATAATGACTTCAAGATGGACTAGGTGTTATGTAAAAGTCCATGGACTGAGTTGTGAATTTTACTTATTTTTGGGATTTGTATATAACTCTTAAAAAGCTTTTGTCTTTACTTTTAAGATTAAGTCTTTTGAACTCCTGGATAGGAACTTAATGTTCCTTGTGTATTTTATATTTTGAAATTAAGATGTAAACAGGTTTTGGCTAGCCAATTTTTAAACATAACCACGCCATTTTTCTTAAAATAAAGACTTCCGCTGTGTTTTTCTAATTTAAATTATTTAAAAGTGACGGGTCATCACAGACAATTACTGAAATAGCATATTTTTACATACTAATTACAAAAATGTTTGAACTTTTCAAAAATTACTCAAATAGCATAATTATGGTTCAATAAAATATTGAACTTTAGTTCAATAATTTATGGAACTAAAATTTTTTTTTTAATAAATTCATTGAAAATAATGATAAAAAATGATCAAATAGTTCAATAAATGTAACGTCCCGTTACTTTTAGAGGTAAAATTTTTTTTATTAATTAAAGATTTTAAGATTACTTTAAATTCAGTAATTTCGGTTTTAGTAGTTATTTCCGTCCGAAACTCCTTTTAATCGTTTTAATACTTTAAATTCGTTTTGGTGACAATAATAATTATTAACGGGCCAATTAATAATTATTAATCACCTTTAGATTAATTTAAGAGCTTCGGGTTTCGTTTTTAAAGTAAAAGTAAAAGAGGGACGTAGGCGTCATTTCCCAATTTCTTAAATATCTAAAAATCACTATTCACCTTCTCTTAAATATCAACACTTAAGACAATTCATCTCACTTTTCTCTTCTTTCTTCTCTTGTAGCCGTGAACCCCAAAACCCAAACCCCAATTTTTGGTTTTTCTTTATTTCTTGGTAGAACGTCTCGATACTACTCCCGTTGGAAAGCCCTTGGCCCGAGGATCATTTCCAACCTACAGAATGTGATTTTCGCTCGTTTTCTCTAGGCCTTAAGGTATGTCAAAGTTTCTAAAACTTGATGTGAATAGTGTTTTAATGGAGATTTTGAATTGAAATCTTCAAATTCGTTCACCGAAGCTTGAAGATTTCAATCGGGAAAGTCATTATGGGTAATTTTAGAAACTTCCCCTAAACCCTAAAACCGAGTTTGAGCCGGAAACCCGTTCCGTATGATTTTCCCTCACTTGGCCATGAATAGGATGTTAGGGTTACTATGTTTTTGCTAATTACTTAATTTTTCGGAAATCAATTAATGTGCAAAACCCTAAATTACGGATACCCATCGATGTTGTGAACTCCCAAAGTATCTGAAACCAACCCAAAACACCTCTAAAGTGCATAAAAGCCGGAAAACCAAATCCGAACCATAATTTCCCTTGTATGGCCGAGAGCACCATAGGGAGGAAATCTGGGATTTTCGTTGTTTTATGCGTTTAGATGTTGTTTGTTCGATTTCCCGTTAATTAATGATATTAGGTGTAATTCAATTGTAGGATTGTGAATTGTTCGGGTATTTGCAACCTCGGATAATCAGAGCTTTTCTACAATCTAAGGTGAGTTTAAAATGGAAGTTAGTTGTCTTATGAATTACATTTCGTTATGATATTGTTTATCGATGTTAAGAGGGAACTAGCTTCTTAGAATTCTTGTTTGGTTGGAGATTTTAATTTGGAAGTGAGTGGAGAGGATTTGGAATTATGGTTAGTTCGGTGAAAAGGAAACATCGGTGTGGTTTGGAAGTATTGTAATGTGACTTGGAGATGTTAGTTGAAAGTGGAAGTTAAGTTACTTTGAGTGGTTTGGGAATTAAAGTAGCTTAGATGTTACACTTGAGTGATGACTCGTGTAATCTAAGTAGTTAGGTTCTTTAATAACTTAGTAGAATTCCTTGGAGATTATCTAATTTATTGGAGACCTTAAGCACATTGATTCGGCACATGATAGTATGTTGATATCGATCCATACGTATCCGGGTGCGATGATTTGTGGAGACAGTGGCACATTGATTCGGCACATGATAGTATGTTGATATCGATCCATACATATCATGGTGCGATGATTTGTGGAGACAGTGGAACATTGATTCGGCACATGATAGTATGTTGATATCAATCCATACGTATCATGGTGCGATGATTTGTGGAGACAGTGGCACATTGATTCGGCACACGATAGTATGTTGATATCAATCCATACGTATCATGGTGCGATGATTTGTGGAGACAGTGGCACATTGATTCGACACACGATAGTATGTTGATATCAATCCATACGTATCATGGTGCGATGATTTGTGGAGACAGTGGCACATTGATTCGACACATGATAGTATGTTGATATCGATCCATACGTATCCTGGTGCGATGATTTGTGGAGACAGTGGCACATTGATTCGGCACATGATAGTATGTTGATATCGATCCATACGTATCATGGTGCGATGATTTGTGGAGACAGTGAGTATAATTGATATGGTACATGATAGTATGTTGACTTCAGTCCATACGGTATTATGGTACTATGAATTGTGATATGGTACGGCCGTACGTGGTATGTTGATATCGATCCATACAATAGCACGTTACGATGAAACTTGTTTGGTAACAAAGATAGTTAGTATTACAATTACTTATTCTTTAGAATTGTGTAGTAAGGCTTATTAATGGTTGTTACTTTTACTTTAAGTCCTTAATTCAATTTCATGGCATCAAAAGACTATCTCGAGTAATATCTTACTATCGTTTGATTGTATGAAAATTGGAAGTGTGGATATGGGTAGTAATGAGCATTATAGACCTTTGGACACAATTTCGGGTATGAAATTTGGTTCATAGGATTACTTGCTTTCGTTTTACTCTCACTAGCATTTTATGCTAATGTTGCTACACTTACAAATTTTCAGGTAAACCTCGTGCTAAGAAGCGTGGTAGGGGAGGTGGTGCCGCGTGACTTGCCGAGTTGGTGTACGGACAATGTTGAAACATATTTTGGTTTAGCATTCTTAGAGATGCTTGTAAATTATTTTCATTTTCCATAACTTGTGTCTTTTTTAGCCCAAAAGGGTGATTGTCTATAATCTCATAAACTTTTATGATTTAAAGCTTGTTTGAGAGTTTAAATTAGAAGATGGAATACTTATTCCCGATTTATAGCTTTCTCTGAAAATGAGTTGTAAAACAGGTTTTGGTTATTCGAATTTTAAACGAACTCATGCCGTTTTTCTTCAAAAAACAAACAAATTCGTTAACCTATGAAAAATAGTTCAATAATTAATTGAATTATAGTTCAATAATTTATTGAACTATGATTATGCCATTTGAGTAATTTTTAAAAAGTTCTGACATTTTAGTAATTAGTATGTAAATTTATGCTATTTGAGACAAATTCTTTTTTTAATAATCTATCTGATTTGATTTTATCAAACAATAAAAAGACAATTTTAAATTTTATTTAAAATACCACTTGACAATTAAACATTTAAAAGAAATTATCTAAACAATAAGATTTTAAATATGTATTTACTTTTAATTATTTACCTAAATAGAATTTCACTAACTTATTTTTTATTATTTTAAAATTTTAACTATTTTTTTAAAATAAAAAGAATAGTTTTAAAAAACTTACTTCTTTTTTATTATTATTATTTTAAAATTTTAATCAAGATTTTGAAAGATGGATAACAAAATATAAGATTTAAATAACCAATTTTTTTTATTAAATTTTTAATAAATTAAAAAAATCGATATTTAATGGGCTAAAATAAAACAATTGATGGTCAAAAATAATTGATTTTAATTCAATGTGATTGTGTAGATAATTTGAGATATAGGATATTATTTATAAAACTAATTTGTAAATGACTGCAAAGATATTCAATCAATGGAATAGTGAGATTCATAATAAAATGATGAAAAAGGTAGTAATATTAAAATATTAACCATCTAAATCAAAATAACTTACCGCCATATATTGAAATGAAATTGAAGTGAAGTAAACTGAGACCAAAGCGCGGAATGAAGTATCAGCAACACTTTTTACAGAAAATATAAATAGTTATGGAAGGAAGATAGAGAGCCAAGAAATACACATAAAAGTTTTAAAACCTAGAGTTTTGAAAACCTAAAGGACAATAGATGAAAATTAAATAGAATGCTTTTGCAAAAAAATAAAAATAAAAATAAATAAATAGAATGAAAATATATTGTTGAAGAAATGAGGCTCATATGGGTTCTTTATATACTATATAATAGAATGAAAATCTTATTTAATTATTAGAATTGTAATTTATTTACTAAATCTGATTATATAATGGTTTCGTTTTTTTCTTAAATTTTGTTTTTACTTTTTTAATTTTTAAAATATTTTATGAGTATTTTGATTTGAATAAAAAATGGACTAATTTGAAATTCTTCAGACAAGGAGAAGTTATATTTTGTTATCTGAATCTAACTATTAATAATGATTTGAATTTTAGTTTTAAATTTTTGAAAAATGATTGTTTTAAATTTTAGAAAAATAATTTTTTTTTTTACTTTTAAAAAATGAAATTTATTTACTAATATGATCATCATCATATTTTTCCATTTTTCAATTTATGATTTTAAATTTAATTAATATTTTAAAAGCTTATTTCATTTTTTTTACTTTGAAATTGTTCAGGAGAAGTTTTATTTTGTAATCTAAATCTCAACTATTAATAATGATTTAATTTTTAGTTTTAGATTTTTGAAAAATAATTTTTTAGTTTTTAATTTTATTTTTAAAATGAAATTTATTTATTAATAAAATCATCATTATCATATTTTGAAATTTATATTTTAATTTTTTTTAAAGCTTGCTTCCTTTTTAAATAAATAAATAAAAGATTTTAGATGAATAGATATTTGTTTTTTAGTTTTTAATTTTAAAAACTGAAATTAATTTTACTAATAATGATTTTTAATATGTTAATTATATAGAGGGTATTTTTGTCTAAATAGGTTTCCCCAACTTATTAGCTTTTTAATATAGTATAGATTAAAGATGTTATAGATTAAAATGGATATTTTTATTTTATATTTTTTTGACAATAATATTAATATTAATATTAGGTAGAAAACGAGTCGAAGGGAAGGGAAGGGACACTACAACAAAATAGTTGATACTTGACCATAATTGTTTGGGTCCATTTCATGATTTTTAGTCACACAAGGCAATCTGTTTTCTAACCTTTCCTTGGGGTTGTTTCTAATGGCATATGTGGGATCTTTGGTTGTGATCTTTTTGGGTCCTTAGTTAATTTTAAGGGTTCTTAAAGCATTTCCAAAGGGTTTTCATATCATTTCAAGCTTAAAGACTTGACAGATTCAAAAGATTGAATGAAATGTAGCATTTTTATGCACATTGAGAGCCTTGAGCCTCACCCTTTGTAATCTTGCTTTAGATTACATGTTTAGAAACATTCAAGAGGGGAATGATCAACCAACTTGTGGAGTGTTTCGAGTCATGAGATGATGGAACGTAAAAGTTTGTCTGTTTCATGATTTTTAGATCACATAGGACAATCTGTTTCTAGCCTTTCCTTATGGTTGAAATTGAATAGTTAGGGAGGGTTTGAATTCATGCTTCAAGGGCTCATGTAACGTCCCGTTACTTTTAGAGGTAAATTTTTTTTATTTATTAAAGCTTTTAAAGTTTAGTTTTAATTCAAGAACTTCGATTTTAGTAGCTATTTTTCGTCCAAATTTGTTTTTAATCGTTTTAATACTTTAAATATGTTTCGGTGACATTAATAATTATTAACGGGCCAATTAATAATTATTAATCACCTTTAGATTTATTTACGAGCTTTGGGTTTCGTTTTTAAAGTAAAAGTAAAAGAGGGACGTAGGCGTCATTTCCCAAATTGTTAAATATCTAAACACTATTCCTCCTTCTCTTTAAATAAGCCAAAATTAGACAAAATATGAAATTTTCTTCTCATTTTTCATCTCAAACCCGTAGCTTAGAGAGAAAAAAAGAGGAGAGAAAGAAATCCTCGCCCCGGCTTCGTTTCTCTTCCGTTTTACGTGATTTCGGATGCGTTGGAAAGCTCTCGCTGAGACCTTTCTACCCATCCTAACAATCGAGGTTTTCTCGAGGCTTAAAGGTATGTTAAAGTTTCTTAATTTTGATGTGAATAGTGTTTTAATGGTGGATTTGAGTTGTAATCTTCGAATTCGTTCACCGAAGCTTGAGGGTTTCATTCGGGGAAGTCTTTATAGTCAATTTTAGAAACTTTCCCTAAACCCTAAAACCGAGTTTGAGCCGGAAACCCGTTCCTTGTGGTTTTCCTTCTTTTGGCTTGATTTAGGATGTTTAGTTTATTATGTTTTTGCTATTTTCTAATTGTTTCGGAAATGGTTTAATGCTCAAAACTCTAATTTGTGAATACCCATTGAGGTTACCAATCTCCAAAGTACCCAAACCAAACCAAAATGTCTTTAAAGTGCTTAAAATCCGGAAAACAAATTCCTTTTCTACCTTTCCCTTGGGCCGTGGGCCTCTTGGCTTAAGTTCCGGGTTGTTTTGTCTTTTATTTTAGTATCGTGATGATCGTTCTTCGATTCGGTTAATTAATATACTTTAGGTGTATTTAATTATAGGTTTCGTGCATCGATCGTGATTTTTGGTCAACCGGTGTTTCGGAGTTGACTTCGTTTACAAGGTGAGTTTAAAATGAAAGTTAGTTGTTTTATGAATTAAGTTTCGTTATGTTATTGTTTATCGAAGTTAAGCGGGATTTAGCTTCTTAGAATTTAAGTTTGGTTAGAAACTTTAATTCGGAAGTTAGTGGAGGAATTTTGGAACTATAATTAGTTCGATGAAAAGGAAACATCGGAGTGGTTTGAAAGTGTTACAAAGTGAATTGGAGATGATAGAGGAAAGTGGAATGAGAGTTACTTGAGTGGTTGAAAGTTAAAGTAGCTCAAGAGATACACTTGAGTGTTAACTCGTGTAATCTAGATAGTTAGGCTTCGTAATAGCTTAGTAGGATTCTTTGAGATTAACTAACTTTTAGGAAGCTTAACAGTTTGTGATATGGTAATACCGTATGGGCTTAGTATGCGATATTTATCCATATGGTATACCCGGTACGATGGTTGTTATATGGTAATACCGTACGGGCTTAGTATGTGATATTTATCCATATGGTATACCCAATACGATGAAATGGTTTGGTAATAATGAATGCTAATGTTACAATTACATATACTCCGGTACTTTTACTTTAAGTCTTTATTTCTATCTCTTGGTTTTGAATGACGTGTACAGGTGGTATTCTACTATCGATTGATTGTATGGAAATTAGAAGTGTGGATGTGGGTAGTTGTGAGCATTATAGGCCTTTGGACACGATTTCGGTTATGAGATATTGTTCATAGAATTTCTTGCTTTCGTTTTACTCTCACTAGCATGTTATGCTAATGGTGCTACACTTACAATTTTCAGGTAAACCTCGAGTTAAGAAGCGTGGTAGAGGAGGTGGAGCCGCGTGACTGATCGAGATGGTGTATGGACAATACTAAGAACTCATTTTGGTTTAGCATTCATTGAAATGCTTGTAAATTATTCCATCCTTACATACTTGTGTCTTTTTGAGCCCGAAAGGGTATTTGTGTAAAATATGTCTATGTTTTATGGTCTAAATGTCTTTTGGAATGCGAAATTCCCGATTTATCGCTTTTTCTGGAAATTTGGGTTGTAAACAGGTTTTGGTTATTCGATTTTTAAACGAACCCACGCCGTTTTTCTTTAAAAATCGAGTCTTCCGCTGTGCATTTGAATTTAAAGAATTTAACGGAAAGCGGGTCGTTACAATTCATGCTAAGTATAATAGCATAGGGTGTTTGAACTTGACATTTGAGTTTGCCTTATCATTTGGTATCAGAGCATAGGTTGCATCTTGTGGCCTACTCTAGAATTGATTATATCTTACTTTTATGCATTGTTTTTCATTTCTGCACATTCTGTCCATCCATTTCATTTCGACCTTTTCATCCATTTTGATTCACCTTTTGAATCTGATTTCATCTTTATCTTAAAGATCACATTTTGATCTGGAAAATCCAAAAAGAAAAAAAAGAAAGAAAGAAGAGTGAATTTGCATCCGAGGGCACCAAATCTGTTCATCTTGCAAGTTCTTGAAATTTTGGAGTTTGATCCATATAAATTCGTGTAGATCTGATATAATTGTGTTTATATATCAGTTACCATTCAAATACACCAGCTCGTCTAGCACCCCTTCTAGGAGGCATACTGCATTATAGTCATTATAACTTGATAAGTTACTAGTAAAAGAGGATTCACCACTCCTTTACCAAATCGAAATAAATATGCGAGTTTAAAGATAAAGGTCTAGGAATACCTGGTGCTGCTGATCTCATATGATGACTTTGAGAATGGACTTTAAAACAAAACATGAAATACAAACATGCATCGCATGTAGTCTACAGAATCTGTCGGCTCTGATACCAACTGTGACGACCTGACACTTTTAAATAAATTAAAATTTGAAAACACAGCAGAAGTCTTTTGTTTTAAGAAAAATCGGCGTGGTTATGTTTGAAAATTGGCTAGCCAAAACCTGTTTACATCCTAATTTTTCAAATCTAATAAAATTACATGGAACATTAAGTCCCAATCAGGAGTTCAAAGATTTAATATCATAAAACCATAATCACAAGCTCGTATGAGCTAAATACAACATATAAGTCATCAAAGTCTTTAAAGTTCTCAAAAATAATTACATAAACTTTACGACCCATAGTCCATCTCGAGGTCAGCATCCCTCAATCACGCAACACCATCTCCCCTTCCACGGCTTCTAGCCAGGGCATTACCTGAAATTTTTGTAATATCATGAGCTAACAACTTAAGCCCAGTGAGAATAATAAGCATAAAAAGTAAAAATAGATCTCAAACTCGCATTCTGATTTGTGTCCAATTAATCTGACACAATTCACTCCTAAAGTCCTCTAAACTCTAGGTAATTTCTTTCTAAACTTCCAAAGGATGATATTACTAACACTCGTAGTCAATCCTCATCCATTAACTTGTTACGACATAAATAAGAAAATAAATAAGCTTTGCATAAATATAACATCTTAATTCTTCTTATTGTTTTACTTTCTATTATGAAATATACAATTCTTTCTTCATGATATAATTCCACCGATAATATGCATGAAGGTAATGAAGACATTCTGTAGGATTCGCATTCACCTTTTATGCATAAACGAAGGTAAAGCTGACACTCCCCGTAGGAGTTCAACATTCTACCTTATGAATGAAGAAGGTGATGCAGACAATCCCCGTAGGGTCCAACATTCTCCCCTCCTTTTCTTTCTCACTTTCTTTTCTTTTTCTCACTTTCATTTCTTTTTCTTGGAAGGTGATGCGGACATTCCCCGTAGGGTCCAACATTCTCCCCTTCCTTTCTTTCTCACTTTCTATTTCCACAAATGATATGCATGAAGGTAATGGAGACTCCCGTCGGATCCACATTCACCTTTTATGCATGAAGGTAATGGAGACTCCCGTCGGATCCAGATTCACCTTTTTGTTTCTTGCCTCCCTTCTCTTCCATTTCAATGATGTAAGATAATATGGTGCAAGATGTTATGGTGCAAGATGTAATGGTTATGCTTGCACATGCTTGCAAAAAGTAAATAAAGTAAAGTGCGAATAAGAAAGTAACTGAAACAACATAAAGTAAAGGGGCATAAAGTAAAAGACATAAAGTAAATAAATAGGAAACTCCGGACGAACGATATGTCAATCGAACTCCGCTAACAATAATAAAAGTAAAATCATAACTTAAACGATTAACATAAACCTTCAAGGATTCTAAACTTCCAACATAATCCAAGGTTCTATTAACCGTTCTATATAAAAGTTTGGATCCTTTAACTTCCAATGATCCAACCGAAGCTTCGAAACGAATCTAACTTAGAATCTTCTAAGATTCAATACTTTCCTCAAGAACTCCTAAGTTCTCACTTAAAGGATTAACTCCTAATCCTAAGGGCACTAACTCACTTCCCTCTATCTTAGATTCGGATTCTAGTCTTAGTTCCCAATTCTACAAACCATTATACTTATTTGCTTTCTATAGTTACTTTAAATCCTAACTATTCTCACCTTAAAGAAAGTTGACTTCGCTCCTAAGTCCGAAAGAGTGATCAATCAAACAGTTCGAAAACACCTGCAATTGAATTATATCACACAATCAATAATTTACCAACTATCGATCAAACATCAACTAAACGTTCAAAACAACGAAAAACTCAACAAACCCCCATAGAGGCTCTCGGCCCTCTCATGAAAAATGGGCTTCGGGTTTGGTTTTCCGGCTTTTAGGCAATTTAAAAGTGTTTCAAGTTGGTTTCAAGCAAATTCGATATTCCCGATTTCAATGGGTATCGATAATTAGGGTTTTTGAACATTATGCCCTTTCCCGAAATGAATTTAAATAAACAATATTTCACTAATTTATAACCCATAATTAAACCCAAAAGGGTAATTTTCAAACGGGAAGGGTTTTGACTGAAACTCGGTTTTTAGGGTTATGGGAAAGTTTCCAAAAACTCTTAAAACTACTCCCGTATTTACAAACACCGAGTTTCACAGCAAGAAATCGAAAGGAAACAAAGAAAACTCCATTAAAACACTATTTGGAGCTTAGGGTTTCAAGAGAAACTTACCAAGAACTCCGTATAACACGAGAGGCAAGTACGATGGTTGGGTGGAAATGAATCGTAGGACTGATACCTTTCCAACGCACCCGGAATCAAGCCGATCGGTTGAGAATTAAACAAAAACCAAAAATTTCTCTCCTCCCTTTGGAACCCACGGCTAGAAGAGAAAGAATGGAGAATGAATTGGTCAAATGTTGGTCAAATGGAGATTTAAAGAAGATAAGTGAATAGTGTTTAGATATTTAGGAATTTTGAAAATGACGGTTGCGTCCTTTTATGACTTTTGACTTATAAAATGAAACCCGATGATCTTAAACTATCCCAATGGTGATTAATAATTATTAATTGGCCCGTTAATAATTATTAATACCATTAAAACGAAATTAAACTAAAAAGGTAATTAAAAGGACTTAAACCGAAATAAACTACTAAATTCTAATTTACCGATAAATAAATAAACTTTAATTACTTAAATTAAAATAAAATAAATAAATAAAATTTATCACAAAATAACGGGACGTTATAGGCCAGCATATAGGGCCAACCCAACCGAGATAAAGGAAATCCAAAAGCAAGTGGAGGAGTTGCTTGCAAAGGGTTATGTGAGGGAAAGTTTGAGCCCATGCTCAGTTCCAGTAATTTTGGTTCCAAAGAAGGATGGAACTTGGAGGATGTGTGTGGACTGTAGAGCCATCAACAAAATAACAGTGAAGTATCGTCATCCTATTCCTAGGCTAGATGATATGTTATATGAATTGCATGGTTCTAGTTTGTTTACAAAAATTGATCTTAAATCTGGTTATCATCAAATTAGAATGCATGTAGGTGATGAATGGAAAACAGCTTTTAAGACTGAATATGGCTTGTATGAATGGTTTGTGATGCCTTTTGGTCTTACTAATGCACCTAGTACTTTCATGAGATTGATGAACCATATTCTTAGGGAATTTTTGGGTAAGTTTGTTGTGGTCTATTTTGATGATATTCTGATTTATTCCAAAAGCTTAAAAGAACATGTTGAGCATGTTAAACTTGTCTTGCTTGCACTTAGGAAATAAAAGTTGTATGCTAATGTGAAAAAGTGTAGTTTTTACATGACTAAGGTTAACTTTCTTAGATTTATAATTTCTGGAAATGGGGTAGAAGTTGATGAAGAGAAGGTTAAGGCAATTAAAGAATGGCCAACACCCAAAAACGCAAGTGAGGTAAGAAGTTTTCATGGTTTAGCTAGCTTCTATAGGAGGTTCATTACGGACTTTAGTTCTATTGCTTCACCATTGAATGAATTAGTTAAAAAGCATGTTGTAATTGTTTGGGGGGAATCACAAGAGAAGGGTTTTAATGAATTCAAAGATAAGTTATGTAATGCACCTTTGCTTTCTGTACCTAACTTTGAGAATACATTTGAGATTGAATGTGATGCTAGTTGTAACATCCCGTTATTTAGTGATAAAAAAAATTTATTTATTTATTTATTTTAATTTAATTTAAGCATTTAAATTCTATTTTAGAATCGGTAATTTAGAATTTAGTAGTTTATTTCGGTTTAAGTCCTTTTAATTACCTTTTTAGTTTAATTTCGTTTTAATGGTATTAATAATTATTAATGGGCCAATTAATAATTATTAATCACCATTGGGATAGTTTAAGAACTTCAGGTTTCGATTTATAAGTCAAAAGTCATAAAAGGACGTAACCGTCATTTCCAATTTCTTAAAAACTATCCAAACACTATTCATTTATCTCTTTAAATTGCCTTTGACCAAGATTGACTTCATTTTTGCTCATCCATTCCCTCTCAAAATCGTGGGTAGCAAGGGGAAAAAGGGGATTTTCAGGTTTTGTTCAATTCTCGACGGATCGACTTGATTTTGGTTGCATCGGAAAGCCATCGAGTCTAGGATTCTTTCCCACCTAACCACCGTGCTTTTCTCTCGAGATTCAAGGAGTTCTCGATAAGTTTATCTTGAAACCCTAAGCTCCAAATAGTATTTTAATGGAGTTTTCTTTGATTTCTTTCGATTTCTTGTCATGAAACTCTGTGTTTGTAAATACGAGAGTTGTTTTAAGAGTTTTTGGAAACTTTCCCATAACCCTAAAACCGAGTTTCAGTCGAAACCCTTCCCGTTTGAATTTTACCTTTTTGGGTTTGATTATGGGTTATAAATTAGTGAAATAATGTTTATTTAAATTCAATTCGGGAAATGGCATAACGTTCAAAAACCCTAATTATCGATACCCATTGAAATCGGGAATGTCGAATTTGCTTGAAACCAACTCGAAACACATCTAAATTGCCTAAAAGCCAGAAAACCAAACCCGAGACCCACTTTCATGGGGGTGGCGAGAGCCTCATGTGGGGGTTTGTTGAGTTTTTCGTCGTTTTGTATGCTTAGGTGTTGTTTGACCGATATTTGGTTAATTATTGATTGTGAGATATAATTCTAATTGTAGGTGTTTTTGGACCGTTCGTTTGATCGCTCTTTCAGATTTAGGAGCGAAGTCATCTCTTTTAAAGGTGAGAATAGTTAGGATTTAAAGTAACTATAGAAAGCAAATAAGTATAATGGTTTGTAGAATTGGAAACTAAGACTAGGATTCGAATCTAAGATAGAGGGAAGTGAGTTAGTGCCCTTAGGATTAGGAGTTAATCCTTTAAGTGAGAACTTAGGAGTTCTCAAGGAAAACATTGAATCTTAGAAAATTCTAAGTTAGATTCGTTTCGAAACTTGATGGATCATTGGAAGTTAAAAGATCCAAACTTTTAGATAGAACGGTTAAGGAACTTGAATGTACAACCTTGGATCTTATTTGGAAGTTTAGAATCCTTGGAAGATAAAGATCATACTTTAGTATGTATCGGTTGTATGGTTTACTTATCGTTCTTCCTAAAGTTACTTTCTATTTACTTTATGTCTTTTACTTTATGCCCTTTATTTTATGTTTGTTTTGGTTACTTTAATATTCATACTTTACTTTCATTTACTTTTACAAGCATACGCAAGCATAACCATAACATCTCGCACCATAATATATTGCACCATGACATCTCGCATCATTGAAAGAAAGTGAAAAAGAAAAGAAAGTGAAAGAGAAAAGAAAGTGAAGAAGAAAGGAAAGTGAAAAAGAAAGGAAAGTGAGAAAGAAAATGAAAGGTTAATGGTGGATGCTACGGGAAATGTCCACGTTACCTTCATCATGCATAAGGTTGAATGGTGGATGCTATGGGAAATGTCCACGTTACCTTCATGCATAAGGTTGAATGGTGGATGCAACGGGAAATGTCCACGTTACCTTCATTTCATGCATAAAGGGCGAATGCGTATCCTAAGGGATGTTCTCATTACCTTCATGCATGTGATCGATGGACTAAAGAATCGAGATGTTATATTTATGCAAAGTTTATTTACTTTTCTTATTTATGTCGTAACAAGTTAATGGATGAGGATTTGACTACGAGTGTTAGTAATATCATCCTTTGGAGAGTTTAGAATGAAATTACCTAAAGTTTAGAGAACTTTAGGATTGATTGTGTAAGATTGATTGGACACGAATCGGAATATGAGTTTGAGGTCTATCTTTACTTTTTATTCTTATTATTCTCAGTGGGCTTAAGTTGTTAGCTCATGATATTACAACCAATTTCAGGTAATGCCCTGACTAGAGGCCGTGGAAGAAGAGATGGTGCTGCGTGATCGAGGGATGATGACCTCAAGCTGGACTCAGTTGTTGTAAAGTCTATGTATTTAATTTTGTGAACTTTAAAGACTTTGATGATTTGTACATTTGTATTTTAGCTCATAAGAGCTTATTATCGTTGTTTTATGATATTAAATCTTTGAACTCCTGATTTGGGACTTAAAGTTCCATGTGATTTTATTAGATTTTGAAATTAGGATGTAAATAGGTTTTGGCTAGCCAATTTTCAAACATAACCACGCCAATTTTTCTTAAAATAAAAGACTTCCGCTGTGTTTTCTAATTTAATTTATTTAAAAGTGTCGGGTCGTCACACTAGTGGTGTAGGCATTGGAGCTATTTTGATGCAGGAACAAAAGCCTTTGATGTACTTTAGTGAGAAACTTGGGAGGGCTGCCTTGAATTATCCAACATATCACAAAAAGCTTTATGCATTGGTTAGAGCTTTACAAACATGGCAACACTATCTATGGCCGAAAGAGTTTGTGATTCACACGGATCATGAAAGCTTGAAACATTTGAAGGGTCAAAACAAGCTTAATCGAAGGCATGCCAAGTGGGTGGAATTTATTGAGACATTTCCTTATGTGATTAAATACAAACAAGGGAAGGAAAATGTGGTGGCTGATGCATTATCTAGGAGGTACAATCTCATTAACCCTTTAAGTGCAAAAGTGTTAGGATTTGAGCATATTGAAGAATTGTATTTGCATGATTCTGATTTTGGTGATACTTATCAATTTTGCATCAATGGGATTGTTTTAAATTACTTTTATGTGTTTGAGGGATTCTTGTTTAAGAAAGACAAATTATGCATGCCGAATTGTTCTATTAGGGAGCTTTTAGCTAAAAAAGCTCATGGTGGGGGTTTGATGGGTCAATTTGGAGAGGCTAAGACATATTTTATGCTAATTGAACATTTTTATTGGCCTAAAATGAGACATCTTGTGCATAAAGTTTGTAACACTTGTTTTGTTTGTAAAGAGGCTAAATCTAAAATGAAACCACATGGTTTGTATACTCCTCTTCCCGTTCCTAATGAACTTTGGACTGAAATTTCTATGGATTTTGTGCTTGGTTTGCCTAGAACTAGGAAGGGTCATGATAGCATATTTGTTGTGGTTGATAGATTTAGTAAAATGTCTCATTTCATACCTTGTCATAAAACTGATGATGCAAAGCATGTGGCTGACTTGTTTTTCATTCATATTATTAAATTGCACGGTATTCTAAGGAGTATTGTTAGTGATAGGGATGTGAAGTTCCTTAGCCATTTTTGGAGGGTATTATGGGGGAAGCTTGGCACTAAGTTATTATTTTCTACTACTTGTCATCCACAAATTGATGGGCAAACCGAAGTAGTAAATAGGACATTAATTCAATTGCTTAGGGCTATACTTGATAAGAACATTAAAATGTGGGAGGAAAGTTTGCCATTTGTGGAGTTTTCTTACAATAGGGCTATACATAGCACTACTAATTGTTCTCCATGTGAAATTGTTTATGGATTTAATCCTCTTACTCCTCTTGATTTATTGCCCATGCCTCCTAATAATTTTGTGAGTGATGAAGCTATTTCCAAGGCTGAATTGGTGAAAAAGATTCATATGGAAGTCAAGGAAAGGATTGAGAAGCAAAATGCTAAGGTTGCTTCTAGGATTAACAAGGGTCGAAAGGAGTTGATCTTCAAACCAGGTGATTGGGTTTGGGTACACTTTAGGAAGGAAAGATTTCCATTACAACGGAAGTCAAAGCTAAATCCAAGGGTTGATGGTCCTTTTCAAGTACTTGAACGGATCAACAACCATGCATACAAGATTGACCTACCAGGTGAGTTTTCGTTAGTGCAACTTTTAATGTGGCTGATTTGAGTCCTTTTTATGTAGGGGATGATCAAGATTCGAGGACGAATCCTTTTGAAGAGGGGGGGGAATGATGAGAATCATAGAAGCTCTATCATCCTACCACAAGGCCCTATCACAAGATCAAGGATTCTTCCGAGGACTTTCTTATAAGAAAGGGAGTTCATATTGAAGATACATACAATGTGTTCAAGATAGAAGTCCAAGTTGAAGATGCATTTATTGCAAGCTCGGTTCCATTAATGACAACTCAAGTTGCATTAAATGCAACACAAGATATCAATGCAAGTCAAGACTTCTTCAAGACAACTTAAGGCTTCATTAAAGACTTCCATAAACATATGTGATCAAGGATTTTCAGTTACAAAGGCTTCCAAATCAGAATTGTAACTCTTGTATTTTCAGTTACACTTTATTTTCAATAGGCTAGTTAATTGTCTTTATTTCAGACTTTACTATGGTCTGCTGTCTTTTGGCCTTTTTTATTCCATTTTATCAGTTTATTTTCGTGTTTTTTGAAGGCTATAAAGCCATTAGACATGATTGTAAGAAATCAGAATTATTGAAGTTAAAAAAAACAAAGTCTCATTGAGAACTTTTTCTTTGAATTGTTGTGAGCTGAGCTTACCTTTTCATCTTGTCATTCCTTGTGATTAGGGTGGCTATAGAATCGAGCCATTAGGATTGATCATTCTAATTTGGTGGATTGATTCGAATCTAGAACAAGAAATCCAATTCTTGTCTTTAGATCTTTGATCATAAGGATAATTTGTTTCTAGCCTTTTTCCTTGGGTTGTGTCAAATGGCATATGTGGGTTCTTTGGTCTTGAACTTTTAGGGTCCTTAGTTAAGTTTAAGGGTTCTAAGAGCATTTTCGAAAAGTTTTTCGTATCATTAACTCTAGAAATTCTTCTTTTGTTCTAAAAATTATCATATATTTACCTTTTGCGTCTGCGTTCTGTCCTCATCGTTATTGTCACTCCTCAAAACTGTTATGGTTCCATCATCATTAAATCTTTCATCAAATCTATGTACATTCATTCCAAAATGTTATTTCTTCCTTTTTTTCCTTTTTTATAATTTATTACATTAGATTTTTTTTCTTACTATATCATAATCCACATTCCCCTCTTGCATATTTTCCGAAATCATTTTCTTCATCACCACGTCTTTTAAATCATCTACCTTCTTTGACAAGTCCAGCAAACTCTGCTTCATCATGTAATTCTGTACAATGATGATTTTTATGTCTTTCACCATAGTCTTCTTTATTTCATCACCTTCATTGTCATCACTCATGATTTTTTTGCCTTTGAGATTTTTTTCTTTTGTTGGTTCAGTTTCTTTTCTCTTGTATTTCTTTGATAAATGGTCTCATGTAATAAGTCTCTAGTTCTTGTTTGTTTGGTTTTATTGGTTGCACATACACCTACGTATTACATTAATTTTTAATTTAACATTTTAACAATGTTGAACTATATATTAAACTTAACTGTTTATTTAAATTCAACATTTATTTTAATAAAAGACAGTACTTACGGGTTCAGTGAAGATATCTTTTTGATATGAAGTCCATGTGCCTTGTTTATTGAAGTCCTAATTTAGCATTCGTGGGTGATCAGTACCAATTCTCCTTACATATTTTGAATTCAAAGAGATTGTCGGGAGAATCTCATATGCCCATATTACCAAAGCTTGGGGGAAACCTGATAATCTCTAAAATTTCCTTTTTTGAATATTCGCTTACTTTTTTCAAACTTGCAATAAGTAAATTGTAACTCAACCTCCCCCAGGAATATGTGTTGAAAGCTGCATCTTCCTCCACCAATCTGAAATGCTTTTTCTTGATGTTTGTTGTGTATTGTTTTGCCACCACCATAGACTCAACCAAATAAAAAATTTCCATCTTTAAAGAAAGTTCTTCATCTCTAGAGTCACATGATCTAAAACTTCGTCAAGATCATAGCAATCTAACTTATCATATCCTTCAAATATTGTATCTAGCAACTCACTTTTGGGTAGCGCATCCAAATCAACATTCTTTATGGGACTGCATTCCAACCCAGTAATCATACAAAAATTACTTAGGCCGAATGTGTATACCTCACTTCCAAGTTTGAAACTCAATTCATTAGGGTTCTCGCTTTCATTCTTTACATTCTTCCCCATCGTTGTTGTATTAATTTGGGGGAAATCTTCTTCCTGACATGCGTATGACATCCTTCAGATAAGTTTCTTCTAAAAGTGCATTTACTCGTTCACTAAAAGTGCATACGCTACTATTTTTTTCTTTTTGTCAATCCTCCGTCTTGATCACAACGTCTAAACTATGTGAAAAAATTAAGTTGTTTTTATTAGATTATGTAAAATAATATAAATTATGATTCAAGTTTAATATCTTACTCTTATGTCCTTATATAGTCTGCACCATTTTTGAAGTAGTCATCAATCCTCCTCCAAACTCTAGTCCTTTGTATTTGTAACGTCCCGTTATTTTACACGATATTTTTTTTATTTATTATTTAATTTAATTATTATTATTTGATGTAAAGCACTTAATTTAATTTTAGAAATTATTAATTTAAATTTTAGATTTAATTTAGAATTTATAACTCTGAATTTACGAGTTAATTTCGTTAGTAAATTCCTTTAATCGCTTTTATTAGTTTAAATTAGTTTTGGTCGTATTAATAATTGTTAACGGGCCAATTAATAATTATTAATCACCATTTGGCTAATTTTAGAACTTTCGGGTCTCGTTTTATAAGCTAAAATCATTAAAGGGACGTAACCGTAATTTTCGATTTCTTAAAAATATCTAAAAGCACTATTCACTCTTCTTTAAAATATCAAGTTGACCAAAATTGACCACAACCCTTCATTTTTCTCCTCTAATGGTCGTAGCTCTCTTCTCCCATGGTGGGAGGGATTTTCTCTTGGGCTTTCGCCAATTCTCGACTGTTTCCGATGAGGTCAGTTGCGTTGGATTGCTCGGGACGTGGGCTATCTATCCCACCTAACCTTATGTCATTTCTCGTTCTTTAAGGGAAGCCCTAAAAAGTAAGTTTTCAAAACTTTTTACATAGTTTTGTTCGTTTTTTTATTATAAATGAGTTTTGAAGTTGAAATGTATTTCTATCAAGGAATTTGACGATTTTGAGCCCGGATTTTTGAAAAACACTATTCATCCGAAATCACTATTCACCCGAAAATCATACTTTTTTCTCTTATTAGATTTGAATTGTAATTCGTTGATCGATTGATGAATTGTAGGTGCGATTGCTCGTTTGTTGGTTCGTGGGAACTTTGGTGCCACGGGAGCATTCGAAGGTGAGAATAAATAGAATTTAAAGTAGCTTTAGAAACCGAATAAGTTGAACGATTTGTAAAAATCGGAAGTTGAGATTAAGGTTTAAATCGAAAGAATTAAAGTAAATGAGCTAACATGCTTAGGCTTGGAGTTAGTTATAATTGAGTGAGAGAATTTATGGATTTCTTGAGGGAAACATTTAACTCTTGGAAGTTCTAAGTTTAGATTCGTTCCGGAGTTTAAGAATGATTATCGGAAGTTGAAGGTTTCAAATATAATGGGGTGAATAAGAAACTTGATTATGGAACTTTGGATATGAGACGACCCGACACTTTTAAATAAATTAAATTAGAAAACACATGGAAGTCTTTATATTTTAAGAAAAATGGCATGATTATGTTTGAAAATTTCTTTGGCAAAAACTGTTTACATCTTAATTTCAAAAGCTAAAATACACAAGAAACATTAAGTTCCTATCCAGGAGTTCAAAATGATTTATAATCATAAAAGTAAAGACAAAAGCTCTGAAGAGCTATATACAAATGTACAAATCTCAAAATTATACAAAATTCACAAAACCATGTACATGGATTTTTAACAACTACTTAGTCCATCTCTAAATCATCATCCTCTCGATCAAGCACGCACCAGCTCCTCTCCCATGATCCCAAACATTACCTGAAATGTTTATAATATCATGAGCTAATAACTAAGCCCAGTGAGAATAATAAGAATAAAAAGTAAGGTTAGACCTCAAACTTGCATTTCCGATTTGTGTCCAAGAACATACTTACTCTTAGCTATCAATCCATTCAAAGAGTTTATATCAAAATGTTCCACTTTTACTTACCAATTCTCCAATATAATTGTGGAACTACATTCCAAATATTTCTAGTATGGTTTCGTAAATGCATATAGCATTTATATCTCATTTTCTATATATACCTTATACTATATACAAGGTTTACAACAAATCTTATTCTCCCCAAGAATGATATTACTACACTCGTAGTCAAATCCTCATCCATTAACATGTTATGACATAGAATAAGAAAAATAAATAAACTTTTTATAAAATATAACATCTTGATTCTCTATATCATCAATTATAAGCATGAATGCATGAGGACATCCCGTAGGATTCGCATACACCCTTATGCATGAAGAAGGTAACGTGGTCTATCCCGTAGGATCCACGTTCTCCCTCCTTTTCTTTCTCACTTTCTCTTCTTTTTCTGAAGGTGATGCGGACACTACCCGTAGGCTCCAATATTCTTCCCCCTTCTTTTCTTTCTCACTTTCTTTTCTTTTTCTGAAGGTGATGCGGACACTACCCGTAGGCTCCAACATTCTTCCCCCTTCTTTTCTTTCTCACTTTCTTTTCCATGATGCGAGATGTTATGGTGCAATATGTTATGCATATGCTTGCACAAGTAAATAAAGTAAATGTAAATGATAAAGTAGCCAAAACAAGTATAAAGTAAAGGGGCATAAAGTAAAGACATAAAGTAAATGAATAGGAAACTCCGGACGAACGATATGTCAATCGAACTCCGCTACCAATAATAAAGTAAAATCATAACTTAAACGATTAACCTTGTTGGCTTTTTGGGCCTACTAATCTTGCCTTATTATGTTTTGATGATAACAAACACTTAGTACTAATCAATTTTAGTATTTTAGTGTTGTGTTCTGTAGAGTAGAAAATATCGAGCGCGATGCAATTTGAAACGTCCCATTCGGAGTTAATTTGAGGAAGATATGGATTAAAGAAAAATTGAAATATTATATATATTTATACATATAACTTCAGTTTTAAAATTTTAGCTTCAGCATTTTCTAGCCGTTCGATCGCGCCCTGAGCTCATCCAACGGATTACATGCATCAATTCGAAATTATTATATATTATATATATAATTTCGTATTTAAAAGAAAAAGACAAAGACAAAAGAAAATAAGAAACGCCTCAGCCGTCCGATCGCACCTTCTTGCTCATCCGTCAGCTGCCTTTCCGCCACGACCTGAGCGTGATGTCAACGCGCTGACGCACTCCCTGCTGTCGCTGACGCACACGGGCCCCACTGAAGCTGCTCCATCCTCTCTCTGCTCGACACGCGTCCAGCCGGTTCCCAATGCCATCTGCTCCCATTTTCAGATGCGCTTGAACTGTCCTCTTTACCCCTGATCTTTCTAATCAATACCAGCCATGTCCTGACCACTTTCTTTTCCTCATGCTGACCAAAAATGAAGCTCTCTCACAACGTATCTCCTGCCCGAAATGCCCCTGCTGACCAGATTAATTAATATTTTATTAGTTAATTTGAATTTCAGAAATGCTCAGCCATTCAGATTGCGACACGTGGCCCAACGGATTATTTGCACTTCTTTCTTCTACATATGGCCGAAAATGAGATGGAAAATTTCACCAAGAATTTTCAGATTTGAGCCTTCATTGTTGTTGAGTTTTCAAGCTAATTTTCACATTATTTTGGGTTTTATTTTGAGTGGTTTATTTGGCTATTAAGAGCCTTGTAATATTGTGAGCTCCGATTTTCATATTTAATCTTTTGAGAGATTTGTAAATTGTGTGAAATTTATAATTCACAGGGGTCGATTTCCTAGCCCGTAAATAGGAACGGTTTTTGGGTTTGATCTTGCTCCCGGTAAAAGGATCGGGTTTGTTCTTGAGTCCCAGGAAAAAAGCGGTTGGGTTGTACTTCCTCCCGAAAAAGGTATACAATTCTCGAGAGGCGCTCGGGGAGTGGACTAGGCCGGTTTTTGGCCGAACCACTATATTTCTTGGTGTCATTCTCTAACCCTATCCTCTTTAATTTATTGCACTAATATTAATTGCTAAATATTAATTGTGCATTTTTATTAGGGATCATTCATTTCAATAATTGGAAATTAAATTGAAGCTTCACATATTTGTTGGTAGAATTTATTGAAGCATAATTGATTATTAGAATTTGTTTATAATTAAATATTTCCTATGTTTTATTAAAAACCAATATACTTTGTTAGAGGGAATTTTAGTATAAAATTCATTTTAATTGATTGAGCTTAAAAAGTCTAATTAACTTGTTAATTAGAAACCATAATCGAAAAAGTTTTTAAATTAACCTAAAACCCTATTCACTCCCCCTCTAGGGTTGCCATACCGATCCTACAATTGGTATCAGAGCGAGGTTGCTCAATTTGTTAATCTTTTAAATTTTTAGAAACTTAATTGTTTGAGCTTTATGGAAATTTTAGGTTTTAATGCAAATGGTAATATTGAAGGTCAATCTCCATCTAGGCCACCTTTCTTTGATGGTTCTAATTATGCATATTGGAAAGCAAGAATGAAAATATATTTGCAATCTATTGATTATTCTTTATGGCTTGTTGTTGCAAATGGACCTTATGTGCCTAAAAAGAAAGTAGAAAACAAGGAAGTGCCTAAGTTAGAAAATGAGTATGATGACAATGATTTGAAAAAGTGTTCTTTAAATTCCAAAGCTATTAATTGATTATATTGTGCTTTGAATAAAAGTGAGTTTAATAAAATTTCCATGTGTGAATCGGCTAAAGAAATTTGGGACAAATTAGAAGTTACACATGAAGGAACTAATCAAGTTAAAGAGACTAAAATTAGTATGCTTGTTCATGAATATGAATTATTCAAAATGGACGCTAATGAATCTATTACCAATATGTTTGCTCGTTTTACTAACATTATAAATGCCTTGAAGGGTCTTGGTAAAGAATATGCAATTTCGGAAAATGTGAGAAAAATTCTTAGGTCTTTTCCTAAAGCTTGGGAAGCAAAAGTGACGGCTATCCAAGAAGCTAAGGATCTCACTAAGCTTCCTTTGGATGAATTAATTGGGTCCCTCATGACTCATGAAATTACAATGAAAGATCATATGGAGGATGAGTCTAAAAAGAAGAAGAGCATTGCTTTGAAGGCTAAATATATTCGAGAAGATTCAAGTTCAAGTGATGAGTTTGAGTTGGATGATGAAGAACTTACCTATCTCATTAGGAAGTTTAAGGATCATTTCAAGAAGAAGCGATTTTCAAAGAAAAATCATCACCATAATTCAAAAGGAAATAGTAGCAATAAAGAGGAAGTTATTTGCTATGAATGCAAGAAACCGGGGCATGTTCGATATGATTGCCCTCAATTGAAGTCTTCTTCCAAGAAACGCAAAAAGAAAGCTTTTAAAGCTATTTGGGATGATTCCTCCAATGAGAGTGAATCCGAAAGTGGAGATGAAGTAGCTCACATGTGTTGAACGGCTCTTGAAGATGAGGATGATGACATTGATGAGGTATGTGATGAAAATCCCTCTTATAATGAACTTATGAGTGCATATGATGAAATTAAAGATGAATTTGAAAAGTTGTGCTCTAAGTATCTTATGATTAAAAAGAAAAATTCTTGTATGTCTAAAGAATTTGCTTCATTGAAGGATGAGATTACAATTTTGAAAAATGAAAATAAATCCTTGGTTGATGAAAATGCTTGCTTGAAAGAAAATGCTTGTGATGTTAAGAAGCATGATTTGATCGAAAATTTAAATGATGAAGAAAAACTTGCATTACTTGATCAAATTAAATTTCTTGAGCATGATGTGTTTGATAAAAATGAGTTAATTGCCTCTCTTAGAGAGAATGAATCATGCCTAAAGAATGAGCTTAAATTTGCTAATGAGAGTATTAAGAAAATGACAATTGATGCACAAAAATTAGATGAATTTAATGTTAAGGGTAAATCCATTGATGAGAGAGCCATTGCCTCAAGTTCTAAGACTATTCTTGTTAAAGCCTCTCCTAATGTGCAAAATATTATGCCTAAACATGCAAATGCTAATGTTGTTCCTATTTGTCATGCATGTTGTATTAAAGGTCATATTAGACCAAATTGTCATAAATTGAAAAATGCTTCTCATATTTTTAGAAAAGGAAAATTTGTGCCAAAATGAAATATGCCTAAAGTTAATATGTCTAATCATATTGTGCATAAAGTTGGTGTTTCTAAGAATGTAAGAACAAAATTTGCGCCAACTCATCATTATTGTGGTGTTAAAGGTCACATAAGACCAAATTGCTATAAATTGAAAAATGCTCCCTATGTTTATGGAAAAAGAGCTCTTCCAAATAGAATGAAATTTGGAAATGGCCTTGAAAGAAATTCTCTCATGTAAAAGAGTGCTCATAAATATTATGTGAAAGAGAATTTTATGAAATATGTTACTTGTTTTAAATGTGGCAAATTTGGACATAAATCTTATTCTTGTAATTTGCCTAAATTAAATGGTTTTGGAAATGGAATCAAAATGAAATGGATTCCAAAAGAATTAAATACTACTAACCTACTTGGACCCAATAAAGTATGGGTACCAAAGATTACTTGAAGTTTTGTAGGTTATTGGGAAGCAAGAGGTTGCTTGATCTTCAATGAGGAAATTATTTCAAATGAGCAACACTTTATCTTGCTTGGAGCTTGAAAGGAAAAATCCCACTTTGGTAACTTTATTTTTGAAAAAGTCATATATTTTTTTTGTGTTCATTGGTGATTAATATCAAATGAGATATTATCCACACTTATAACTTTGTTGTGGGAAATAATAATGATTTTTTTTTGGCTTAAGGGATGAATTGATTTGAATTTGTTTTTGAGTTTTAATGGAACTAAGACTTAATTGAATAAATTATTTATATTCCCATATGTAAACTTTTTGGATAAAATTGTGATAATTGTTTTTTTGGGCTTGCTCATGTTTTGATGAGTTGTTTTTTTTTTTAAAAAGAAAATTGTTTGAACTTTTGAAACTTGAAAAATAGGTGTTAAATTCTTTTTTATAGGGGGAGTATCTATACTTTGTATTGATTTATACTTCTTGAACCTCTCTTTGACTAAAATTTGAAAGTGATTTCAAAAGGAAATTTGAAATTTTTGATATCATTGTTTTTGAAAAAGGGGAAGAAATGTTAAAGTTTTTTTAAATTAGAGGAACTTTGTTATTTTGATTATGCTTATTGAAAATTCTATTATTTTTTATGTTATTGATTGAATATCTTTTTATAGAGATTGTTATAAAAAGGAGGAGAAATTTTTTTCTAATGTGCTTATTTGATCAAATTACCTATTGGAATCATTTATGGTTATTTTTTTTTGAAATTATTACACTTTTTGATTGATTCCAAAAGGGGGAGAAAAATTGAGGAAAAATGAACATATCATATTGAGTTTAATTGATTTACTTGTTTGATATATGATATATGTGATTTATATTGAACATACACACACTTGGTTTCATCTTTCTTAAGTGGTTTGTCATCATCAAAAAGGGGGAGATTGTTGGCTTTTTGGGCCTACTAATCTTGCCTTATTATGTTTTGATGATAACAAACACTTAGTACTAATCAATTTTAGTATTTTAGTGTTGTGTTCTGTAGAGTAGAAAATATCGAGCGCGATGCAATTTGAAACGTCCCATTCGGAGTTAATTTGAGGAAGATATGGATTAAAGAAAAATTGAAATATTATATATATTTATACATATAACTTCAGTTTTAAAAATTTAGCTTCAGCATTTTCTAGCCGTTCGATCGCGCCCTGAGCTCATCCAACGGATTACATGCATCAATTTGAAATTATTATATATTATATATATAATTTCGTATTTAAAAGAAAAAGAAAAAGACAAAGGAAAATAAGAAACGCCTCAGCAGTCCGATCGCGCCTTCTTGCTCATCCGTCGGCTGCCTTTCCGCCATGACATGCGCGTGATGTCAACGCGCTGACGCGCTCCCTGCTATCGTTGACGCACACGGGCCCCACCGAAGCTGCTCCATCCTCTCTCTGCTCGACACGCGTCCAGCCGGTTCCCAATGCCATCTGCTCCCATTTTTAGATGCGCTTGAACTGTCATTTTTGCCCCTGATCTTTCTAATCAATACCAGCCATGTCCTGACCACTTTCTTTTCCTCATGCTGACCGAAAATGAAGCTCTCTCACAACGTATCTCCTGCCCGAAATGTCACTGCTGACCGGATTAATTAATATTTTATTAGTTAATTTGAATTTCAGAAATGCTCAGCCATTCAGATTGCGACACGTGGCCCAACGGATTATTTGCACTTCTTTCTTCTACATATGGCCGAAAATGAGATGGAAAATTCACCAAGAATTTTCAGATTTGAGCCTTCATTGTTGTTGAGTTTTCAAGCTAATTTTCACATTATTTTGGGTTTTATTTTGAGTGGTTTATTTGGCTATTTCAGCCTTGTAATATTGTGAGCTCCGATTTTCATATTTAATCTTTTGAGAGATTTGTAAATTGTGTGAAATTTATAATTCACACTTGGGGTCGGTTTCCTAGCCCGTAAATAGGAACAGTTTTTGGGTTTGATCTTGCTCCCGGTAAAAGGATCGGGTTTGTTCTTGAGCCCGGAAAAAGAACGGATTGGGTTGTACTTCCTCCCGGAAAAGGTATACAATTCCCGAGAGGCGCTCGGGGAGTGGACTAGGCCGGTTTTTTGCCGAACCACTATATTTCTTGGTGTCATTCTCTAACCCTATCCTCTTTAATTTATTGCACTAATATTAATTGCTAAATATTAATTGTGCATTTTTATTAGGGATCATTCATTTCAATAATTGGAAATTAAATTGATGCTTCACATATTTGTTGGTAGAATTTATTGAAGCATAATTGATTATTAGAATTTGTTTATAATTAAATATTTCCTATGTTTTATTAAAAACCAATATACTTTGTTAGAGGGAATTTTAGTATAAAATTCATTTTAATTGATTGAGCTTAAAAAGTCTAATTAACTTGTTAATTAGAAACCATAATCGAAATTTTTTTTAAATTAACCTAAAACCCTATTCACCCCCCCTCTAGGGTTGCCATACCGATCCTACAAAACTAACCTTCAAGGATTCTAAACTTCCAATATAATCCGAGGTTCTATTAATCATTCTATATATAAAAGTTTTGGATCTTTTAACTTCCAATGATCCATCCTAAACTCCGAAACGAATCTAACTTAGTAATTTCTAAGATTCAAAGTTTCTCCTCGAGAATTCCTAAATTCTCGCTCAAAGAACTAGCTCCTAATCCTAGGGCACTAGCTCACTTCCCTCTAATCTTAGATTCGAATTCTACAAATCATTATACTTATTCGCTTTCTAAGATTACTTTAAATCCTAACTATTCTCACCTTTGCCAAATTAGTTTTGGTCCAAATCTCTGATTTCCCACAATTCAACAACCGAGCAATCGCACCTACAATTCATCAATTGCACAACATATTACAACTCATATCTAATTGAGAACAAGTTTGCATTTTCGGATGAATAGTGATTTCGGATGAATAGTAATTTCGGATGAATAGTGTTTTCAGGTGAATAGTGTTTTTCGAAAAATCCGGGTTCAAAATCGTCAAATTCCATGATAGAAATTCATGATTTCAACTTCAAAACTCATTTATAATCAAAAACGAACAAATCCATATAAAAAGTTTTGAAAACTTACTTTTTGGGACTTCCCTTAGGGAACGAGAAACTTCGAAAAGCTAGGTTGGATAGGTAGCCTTCGTCCCTACCAATCCAACGCAACCGAAAACACGACGATCCTCCGAGAAACGAAGAAAAGCTAAGAAAAAGTATTCTCATCCATGGAGGAAATGGCTCACGGCCAAAGCAGAAGAAGAAGAGGAGAAAATGTGATTTTTGGTCAATTTTGTGATTTTTAAAGATGAGTCAATAGTGATTTTAGATTTTTTAAGAAATTAGAAATGACGGATACGTCCTTTTATGACTTTTGACTTATGAATAGAAACCCGAAGCTCTTAAATAAATCTAAAGGTGATTAATAATTATTAATTGGCCTATTAATAATTATTAGTGTCACTGAAGCGAAAATAAAGCATTAAAACGATTAAAAAGAATTTCGGGCAAAATTAACTACTAAAATCGAAATTACAAAATAATAATTAAACTAAATACTTGAATTGAAATAATAAATAAATAAACAATATTAAATAAAAAAAATTCACTTCAAAATAACGGGACGTTACAGGATACTTATTGAAAGTGATAGAATCATTTGAATTGGAGACTTTATGATTAAGTTAGTAATTCAAGTTTAACTAAAGGTCGTTTGGCTTGATCTATTTATTGTTTTCTTATTAGAAGTTCCTAATTCTTATTTTATGCATAAGAGTATTATGTGATCCATTTATCTTTATGTTCTTTCGATTTCTTTGAATGTTTATACTTAGTATTGTTGGGGATTGAGACCTCTAAAAGAGTTCTCAAGCGGAAGTCCCACGGATCTTTCCTTGCAGTATAATATTAACAAAATCTAAATGCATAAACAGAATACTAACCCTTGTCGAGAAGTGTCTGACTCTTCCTCGTTCTTCGATAGTTACGATCCTAGGACCACCAAAAAGATCTTCCTCACTAAGCACAAAAGAGAATCGGTGCATGGGCACTATCTCCTTTGGAAAAAGGAAAATTGGGAAGAAGAAATTTTCTTCCCAATACCCTATGGGCGGCGTCCAAGAGAGAGGGAGGAGCGGAATTTCTTGAGACCTCTAAAAGAGTTCTCAAGCGGAAGTCCCACGGATCTTTCCTTGCAGTATAATATTAACAAAATCTAAATGCATAAACATAATACTATTGTCGAGAAGTGTCTAACTCTTCCTCGTTCTTCGATGGTTACGTTCCTAGGACTACCAAAAAGATCTTCCTCACTAAGCACAAAAGAGAATCGGTGTGTGGGCACTATCTCCTTTGGAAAAAGGAAAATTGGGAAGAAGAAATTTTCTTCCCAATACCCTATGGGCGGCGTCAAGAGAGAGGGAGGAGAGGAATTTCTTGAGCCTTTACTTTAACTCTCTTAGTTGTGTGTTTTGGGGTCACCCCAAAGGTCCTATTTATAGGAAAACCAAGACCTCATAAAATCTTCTGGATATCTTTTAATTAATGAATAATTAATTAAGATATTCTAAAATATATTTGAATAATAAAGATTATATTTTATTCCATAATAAAATATTCCATATCTTTTATTTAAATTAATCAATATTAATTTAAATATATTATTCCATATCTTCCATTTTAAATTAATCACATTAATTTAAAATAAGATATTCATATATATAATTTAAATAAATAAAAATGCAAACTCTTGGTCAATGGTTGACCAAAGTGGCGTGTGACCCCACCATGGGTCACACGCCCATGTCATCCACCAATGACGTTATTGGGCATTTTTATTTTCCTCTTATTTAATGGAACAATTCCTTTAAATAATTAAATAAATAAAACTCCTTTTATTTATTCCAATAAATAAAACTTCTTTTATTTATTTCCTCATTTAATTTGATAATTTCAAATTAAATATTTAAATAGACCCTTCTATTTAAATCCCCATTAATTTTGGACAACACAAAATTAATTTAATTAAATAGACTCCTCTATTTAATCTCTTATAATTAAATAGACTCTTCTATTTAATAATTAAATAGACTCCTCTATTTAATTTCCTTTAATTAATTGAATAGACTCCTCTATTCATTTCCAATTTTCCAAAGAGGAATTAATCGTATTAATTTATGTTCTCGATTACATGCGTTAGCTCGGAGGACTTAATGGACCTATAGGACTAAGCTCCAATGATCCAGAATTACTATAACGTCCCGTTAATTTGTGATAAAAAAAAATTATTTATTTTATTTTAATTTAAGTAATTAAAGTTTATTTATTTATCGGTAAATTAGAATTTAGTAGTTTATTTCGGTTTAAGTCCTTTTAATTATCTTTTTAGTTTATTTTCGTTTTAATGGTATTAATAATGATTAACGGGCCAATTAATAATTATTAATCACCATTGGGATAGTTTGAGAAGTTCGGGATTCGTTTTTTAAGCCAAAAGTCATAAAAGGACACAACCGTCATTTCTAAAATTCCTAAATATCTAAACACTATTCACCAATCTTCTTTAAATTCACCTTTGACTCAAAATTGACCAAAATCACTTCATATTTTGCCTCCTCCACCAGTGAGCTTCAAGAGAGAAAAGAGAGATTTTTGATTTTGTTCGTTTCTTGCCCGATCGACTTGATTCCGGGTCCATTGGAAAGGTATCGGTCCTATGATCCTTTTCCACCCAACCATCGTACTTGCCACTTGTGTTATACGGAGATCTCGGTAAGTAAAGTTTCAAACCCTAAGCTCCAAATAGTGTTTTAATGGAGTTTTCTTTGATTCCCTTCGATTTCGTGTTGTAGAACTCGGTGTCTGTAAATACGGGAGTTGTTTTAAGTGTTTTTGGAAACAATCCCTTAACCCTAAAACCAAGTTTCAGTCGAAACCCTTCCCGTTTGAAATTTACCCTTTTGGGTTTGATTTTGGGTTATAATTTAATGAAATAATGTTTATTTAAATTCAATTCGGGAAAGGGTAATATTCGAAAACCCTAATTATCGATACCCATTGAAATCGGGAATATCGAATTTGCTTAAAACCAACTCGAAACACTTGTTGATTGCCTAAAAGCCGGAAAACCAAACCCGAAGCCCATTTTATTGATAGGGCCGTGGGCCTCTTGTGGGGATTTGTTGGGTTTTTCGTCGCTTTGTATGTTTAGTTATTGTTTGATCGATAGTTGGTAAATTATTGATTGTGTGTTATAATTCGATTGTAGGTGTTTTCGAACCACTCGCTTGATCGCTCCTTCAGACTTAGGAGCAAAGTCATCTTTTATTAAAGGTGAGAATAGTTAGGATTTAAAGTAATTATAGAAAGCAAATGAGTGTAAAGGTTTGTAGAGTTTGAAACTAAGATTAGAATCCGAATCTAAGATCAGAGGGTTGTGAATTAGTGCCCTTAGGATTAGAAGTTAATCCTTTAAGTGAGAACTTAGGAGTTCTCGAGGAAAGTATTGAATCTTAGAAGATTCTAAGTTAGTTTCGATTTGAAACTAAGGTTGGACCATTGGGAGTTAAAAGATCCAACTTGTAATTAGAACGATTAATAGAACCTCGGATTATTGGAAGTTCAGAATCCTGGAAGGTAAAGGTTAATCGTTTAAGTTATGATTCTACTTTTATTATTGATACCGGAGTTCGATTTACATATCGTTCGTCCGAGATGCTCATTTATTTTACTTGTTTTAATTCCGCACTTTATTTATTTACTTGTACAAGATATGCAAGCATATGCTTATCATTAACACCATACCATTATCGCATCATTCATGAAAAAGAAATGAAAAAGAGAAAGCAAGTGAAAAAGAAACAAAAGTGAAAACGAGACGAATGGGATCCTGCGGGATTTGCTCATTACTCTAAGTGAAAAAGAGACAAATGGGATCCTACAGGATTTGCTCATTACTCTAGATGAAAAAGGAGTGAATGGTATCCTACGGGGTTGACGCATTACTTCATTCATGCATAAGGGTATATGCGAACCCGACATTGCATATGATTGATGATATAGAGAATTGAGATGTTATACTTTATACAAAGTTTATTTACTTTACTTATTCTATGTCATAACAAGTTTAATGGATGAGGATTGACCAAGAGTGTAGTAATATCATCCTTTGGAAAGTTAGAATGAAATTACCTTGAGTTGGAGGACTTTAGGAGTGAATTGTGTCGGATTAATTGGACACAAATCGAAATGCGAGTTTGAGGTCTATCTTTACTTTTTATGCTTATTATTTTCACTGGGCTTAAGTTGTTAGCTCATGATATTACAAAAAATTCAGGTAATGCCCTGGCTAGAGGTCATGGAAGGGGAGATGGTGTTGCGTGATCAAGGGATGTTGACCTCGAGATGGACTCGTTGTTGTAAAGTCTATGTAATTATTTTTGTGAATTTCAAAGACTTTGATGATGTATATGTTGTATTTAGCTCATAAGAGCTTTTGATGTGGTTTTTATTATATGAAATATTTGAACTCCTGATCGGAACTTAAAGTCCATGTGATTTTATTAGATTTGAAAAATTAGGATGTAAACAGGTTTTTGGCTAGCCAATTTTCAAACAAAACCACGCAAAATTTTCTTAAAATAAAAGACTTCCGCTGTTTTCTCTGATTTAATTTATTTTAGGTAATGCTCGGGGTCGTGGGAGAAGAGCTGGTGCAGTCTGATCTAGTTGATGATGATGGCGAGATGGACTAGGGATACCTTTAAAGTCCATGGACACATTTATTTCATGTTTTTTTTTTGAGTTTTATATTTGTATATAAGCTCATAAGAGCTTTGTTTTAACTATTATCACCTTGAACTCCTTTAAGCTTTACACAGGAATTGCATTTCCTGTCTTTAAATTCTCTGATTGTGAAAAGTGTAAACAGGTTGTGGATAGTCTAAGTTTTAAACATATCCACGCCAAATTTTTATTAAATATTAAGCCTCCCGCTGCAATTTGATTTTAAATGATTTAAAAGGAGTCGGGTCGTCACAGTATCTGTATTTTTAATCAATTTATAAAAAGGTGTATTTTTTTATCAATGTTTTTTTTATAGTTATGCTTATAATTAAACATACATAAATTGGGTATTCATTTCTATTGACCATACCTCTTTCCCTTTTTTTGATTTCTTGTCTTTGTAACTTTATTCACAACACTTCTATTCCTTTCTCTTGTGAAACTGCTTGCCCTTCCCCTTCTTGCAGACTTTCTCCCTCGTACATCCTGTGTTGTACACTTAAATCATTTTTTATTATTAGAAATGTTTATTAAATATAAACTTTTTTTAAAAGCTCTTTTAATTTCGGGTTTCATGGTGTATTTTTCACACTTCTTACCTCGTTCCTTTCTTCTTCTTCTTCATCTTCAATTTCAACTTCCTTACTTACCCTTACGTTTTGGTGTTCTCACGATGTTGTCATCCGTCTTTGTTTTTCATGATTTTTATTTTTATTTGTTTATAAATCAAAATATCAAACTTCATACAATTCATATTTTTTTGTACTTACCTCTGTATTTTCGTCTTCATCTTCCTCTTCATGCTCCTTCCCTTGATACTTTCCTTCATTTTTTTGCCTCTTTTGGTTTCTCTCTGCATTTTCTATTAATTTAAATATCAAGGAAAGTAGAAACAACTATTAATTTAAATAAAATTAAAAAAAAACACTAGTTCATAGTATTAAATATCTTTTATTTATAATTTTTTCTCATAATAAAATTATATTTTGGATATTGAACCGTGAAAAATGCATTAGGTTATAGGATTTTTTTTCCTTTTTAACGTATCATTATAATAAGGGAGAAATGTAAAATACACCCCTACACTTTGAGTTATTGTTAAATCATATCCCTACACTCTTTATTTTTATAAATAACCCTGCACTTTAGGAAAATTGCAAATCACACCTTTCTGTCGATTAGTTTTAATGAAATTTTGACACGTCGATATTATACGCACACCGTTCCAAAACCATTAAAAAATTTTAAAATTTTGAACATTTGAGTGTGATTTATAGATTTTACATCTTATTAACATAAGAGTTTATTCTAAAATTCTACACATTTGTCATTTTATTTTATTTTTTTGTTATTTTTTCATGAAATTAGAATACATGACATATGTATCTCAATATCGTTAAAACTAATCGACTGAAGGGTGTGATTTGAAATTTTCATAAAGTGCAGGGGTATTTTAAAACAAAAAAAAAAGTATAGAGGTAAGATTTAACAATAACCCAAAGTGAAAAGGTGTATTTTACATTTATCACTTATATTAAAGTTAATGTTTTTAATATAAATGATGAAAATTTGGGAGTATATGAATAAAAAATTGTTAAATATTTAAAAAAAATAGATTAAATGTAAATTGTCATTTAATAGAAGGTGGACAATAAATATTTAATGGCATGTTTTGTAATTTAAATATGTATAAAGGGTTTATATAATGGTATGTTTGTTATTTTAGAAATTGGCCAAGGGCATCATTGTCCATAAATGTTTCTCCAAGTTAGCTCTTTTTAATATAGTAGAGATTAATGAAATTAACTCAAGATGATAAATGCATTTAATCATCTCAAATAACATCTACATTGCTTAATTATTATACAAGTCTTCAAAAAATATATATATATATAAAAGAAAAAAAAATGGTAGAGGTAGAGGTACTTAGGAGTCACGCCATCTCTCCTCTTCCTCTCCTCGGTTCCTTACTTTAGTTTGCTTTTCTATTTCTATTTGGGGTCTCAAAGAGAAGCGGTTTTTGAGAAATTTAAACATTCCCTCCCCACCACCAACTATTCGGTTTGGTTCTGTTCTGTTCTTTCTCCATTCCCAATCTCAATTCTCAATTCCCAAATCCCAATTCTGTTTATTGTATTTCTTTTGTAGGTAAAGCTCCTGACTTTGAGGATTCATTTGTATTAATTCCTTCCCACCCTAAAAAAAAAAAAAACCTTTTTTACAATACTGAAACGGAACCAGCGATTCATTCATTCATTTCTTACCATACCATTCCAATACCAATACAGATACAAATTCAAATGATGGAGGATATGACAAGATTCTTGTTAGCTCAGGCTCAGGCTCAGGCTCAGCCTGGCCATGAGTCTCTTCTCTCCACTATTAAAATTGCTGTTCTTCCTGTTGCCAAAGTTTTCACTGTTTGCTTTTTGGGTTTTCTTATGGCTTCTAAATATGTTCATATTTTATCTGCCAATGGAAGGAAACTATTAAATGGGGTATGTATCAGTATCAGTATCACCCTTTTTCTTCTTTTCATTTCATTAACATGAATTTTAACAATTATACTATGCCTTGCAAATGCAGTTGGTCTTTTCCCTATTGCTTCCTTGTTTAATATTCTCACAACTTGGACAAGCTGTCACTTTACAAAAGATGATCCAGTGGTTAGACTTCTTTTTTCATTTTCATTTTCATTTAATTCAAGATTTTGTTTTTATTGAAGAAAAAGTTTTCCTTTTTGAAGGTGGTTCATTCCCACCAATGTTGTATTGGCTTCCATCTCAGGTTCCCTTATAGGTTTAGCTGTTGCTTCCCTTATTCGTCCTCCTTATCCTTACTTCAACTTCACTATCATACAGATTGGAATTGGTATGCTAACACTACTATCACACCTCTCTCCCTCCTCTTTATTCACACTAACCAACATCGTTGATCAGGGAATATCGGGAACGTGCCTCTTGTAATCATCTCAGCCTTATGTAGAGATCCATCAAACCCTTTTGGTAATTCTGATAAATGTAGCACTGATGGGACTGCCTATATTTCATATGGCCAGTGGGTACGTTAGTTTTCTACTACCCTTTTACTCATTATTCCCTGTTAAGTGTTAAGGATGTTGATTCTTAATCTCACATTTAATTGTATTAATGTATGTTAGGTTGGGGCAATCATCTTATACACTTATGTTTATAATATGCTGGCACCTCCACCCGAAGGAACATTTGAAATTGAAGATCAATTGCTTCCGCTTAAGAATAATAGCAATAATAATATGCCGGAGTTCATTCCATTACTTTCTCAAGAGGAGCTGTCATTGGCCGTTTCAGATGCTTCGAACAGAACAAAGGCAAGGATAATTATCTGCGCAACTTTTAACATTTAGCTTTCCGTTGCTGCAGTCATTTGATTGGAAGAAATCACTCCTTTTTTTTCGAGGAATGAGATATAAGTTTCTTGCAAATTGTCTAATTTCTTCAGGACTCTCCCTCTTGATAAGACTTATTTATTGAAGGGTAAAATGTAAATGAGACCCTGTGGTTTTTTGCCAAATGCATGAACACCCCATGTGGTTTGAAAATGGCATGTCACACCCTTGTAGTTTCAAATTATTCCAATGAGACCCCTCCTCTTCAATGCCAGTGAAGAGCTCCGATTTGGATGATTCAAGATGTTTTGGAATCCTCATTTCGAGTTTTACGTTATGGTCACTTCGAAACTTAAAAATCGTTAATAAATAAAAGAGTTTATTACATCAAAATACTAGGTGTGATTGAAGCCATTAACCCTTTTAGTTACTAATGATTTAGAAGTTTTGAAGTGACCATGACATAGAGCCGAATGAAGATTCCAAAACATCTTGAATCATCCAAATTGGAATTCAAACAAATAAGTTATGACTAAAAGAAAGTTTATGGCGTTGAAAGGAGGGGTCTCATTGGAATAATTTAAAGCTACCGGTTGTGATTTGCCATTTTCAAACCTCAAGTGTTCATGCATTTGACAAAAACCACAAGGGTCTTATTTGTATTTTACTCTTTATTGAATTTATTAATGATTTGACATTTCTGCTCATCTCTAATGCTTTGAAGTTCGTTTTTCTATGTACTAATGACAAAACAACATGCGTAGATATGATTGTGTTGTGACCTTCATCTCCATGATTCTTGCAAATACAATGACATTCTCTATGTTCAGAGAATTTATTTGAGAAAGATATCTGAAATATGCATAATAAGTGTGGAATAGAAACTAATTGTCCTCTTCTCTTCTTCAAAGATAAAATGTCTGAGACAGAGTAACAGAGATAAGACAGAGAGGAAGTGGAACAATATCTGTTTTGATATGGTTTTTACTTTTCAGACATGGCATGATTTAATTTTCTGCCTGGAGTCTGCAAGATAAAGACAACTTCTTGTAATGATATAGTGGCATTATGTTTTTTAATCTATTCACTTAATTTCAAATTTCAATCTTCCTTGTTGAAGTATGGACAGACTTTACTAATATATTATTTTATGATTTTCTGATTCAGATTGCAGAATTCTTCACTTACTTGTACGAGAAACTGAAGCTTAAGCAAATCCTTCAACCTCCTGTTATTGCTTCTGTAAGTTTTACTTGTGTGGTTTAACAGAAAATACACTATATTACAGATCACTCATTTATATCACGATGTTCTTTATGCCTCGTTTATGGTATGAATAAAACTGTGATGCTGTGACCTCACAAGAAATACGGCAGCAAAAATAACGGAATTTTCTCCTTTTCCTTTTTAGCTTTATTGTAGGCAGTTTCTGAGAAAGACTTCACCTTCATTGTTACAAAGGCCGAACCTCATGAATTTAGCATGAAAATGATGAAATGTTGAATTAGGGAACATTTAAATTAAAGGATTACTATATGATTAGATATATCTGTCATGGTATTGAATGAAAAAAATTAATTGCTGGTGAAGTAACAAGCATATCCAATGTATGTGGTAGGAATCCAAATTGGTATTCATATAGAAATAATAAATCAGCGAAGAAAATCAAGAGCCTCCCCTTACTCTCCCAATTCCAATCACTTGGAATACACCATACAATACTTTGCATAACCCTCACCTCACTCCCCCCCAGCACATTATTTATACCCAACATCCCCATAACAAACTCACCCCTGACCCTAATTACTAATGTACCCCTATATAATACCCGAACAGTATGCAGTTGTTAATTTTTCAGTACTTTATGTTATGCTAAACATATTTATTATGCATACATGTTGCAGATCCTTGCTATGGTACTGGGTGCCATTCCCTTCTTCAAGCGATTGATATTTACATCTGATGCTCCACTTTTCTTCATCACTGACAGCTGCATTATTCTGGGGTATTCTCATTTTTTACGCTTATAAATTAAACATACCTCCTATGCTAGATGAAAGTACTACATGCATGCACACGCAAAGAAGGCTTAAAAAGATGTTTGAACTAGCAGAGTTATGCTCACATGACAGTATGTGTACACTGTACTTGTGTTACATCCCTTCCCTTCAAAAGAGATTATGTGCATCTAACTGTTGAGAATGTATAAATTATTAAATTTGCCTTAGCCAATAGTTTAAGCTTTTGGATCTATTTATATATTCATAAAATTTCAAGGCCTTTTGAACATCTTTTTTGGAGCTTCATATGATCATCCTTTTAAGAAATTACATTGTTGCTAGAATTTTTTAAGGCATGTGTTTTAATGAAAATAATGCCTCAATCTTGTAAAATTTAAGATGCACTTCTATTCTTCCTTATGAGAAGTGTATTTCAAACAACTGTTATTCTTTTTATGTATAAGCATTCTCATGCTATATACTATGCTAAAAGGACACAATAAACGATTAGCAGGTATGAACGACAAAATGGCATTTTACCTTTTGTTATATTTTCTTGCTCATGAAGAGTACTTTTTGTTCTAGGGAGGCCATGATTCCATGCATCCTGTTGGCATTAGGTGGCAACCTTATAGAAGGTAAGTGGATGCTTTTTTTCTTCCTTTTTTATTTTGCACTTAATCTTTCATGTGAGATGGAATTATGTGATCAATTCGGCTACATATTTTTTTATAAAGCTTCTCCTATTGTTCAGTTTTTCGAATGCATCAAATTTATGTGTTTGTGCACTTGGGTGGCATAAATTTGCTTTCAGGACCAGGAAGTTCCAAACTTGGATTGCGGACAACTGCTGCTATCATCTTTGCACGGTTGGTCTTGGTGCCACCTACAGGACTTGCCATTGTTACGTTGGCTGATAAACTCGGTTTCCTCCCTGCCGGTGACAAGATGTTTCGGTTTGTCCTACTCCTGCAGTATTCAATGCCTACATCTATCCTTGCTGGTAAATTCTAAATTGCCAAACTTTCTCATATCTGTCTCTGATTCACTGCATATTAAAGATAGAATGACAAGGTTTCTAAAAAATATATACTTGAAAATGAATTATGCAAATTTGAATTTTCTGTTGCTTGCTTCCAAGGTTGTAATGTCAGTGAACAATTTTTTTTTTCTTTTCTAATCCATAGTTCATCTTGTGATTAACAACAAAATGATTAACCTTAGGTTTTTAATCTGAAAAGAAACAACGAATTGGAATCCTAATTTAGCGATTAACAAATTGATTTGGTTTGTATGTGGAGGTGCCGTTGCCACCTTAAGAGGTTGTGGAAGGGAAGCAGCTGCCGTCCTTTTCTGGGTTCATATATTTGCAGTCTTCTCAATGGCTGGATGGATCACTCTCTATCTCAACATACTTTTCTAAAGACTTCATGGTTGTTTTGTTATACCTCTGAGATATATATATGTATTAATATTAGGAACCAATATAGTTTAAATCTTCACATTGTATTCTTTATTTATTCATTTTTATTTATCAATGAAGATGCTTTATTCACACCCCGGCCCTTACCAACCTTAATTAATTCCTACCAACTTGTCACTTGTGGGTATAAATTAATAAAATATTTATAAATATAAATAGATTTTTTTTACATGTTAATGGGTAATTAAGATATATTAATATGTTATCATTCTATTGTATTTAGTTGTGGGGAGTGAATGTTTAAATTTATTAATGTTATAGTCATCTCTCGATGGATGGATGGATGGATAGAGCAATCATATCTTTATTACTCTATTGAATACGTCTTTCTAGTTTTAATAGATTTTCCAGCGAAAAACTAAAATATATTTGAAATGAGATCAATTTTATTTAAAATAGATATGTTTCATTTTTTTGTTTGGTTGGGATATAATCTCAAATGGAAAAGAAATAATTTTATATGGATGATAACTAATTTAAAATCTTATAAGATCAATTTTTGAAATCCATATTTTATTTTAATATAATAAAATAATTTGAAAATGGGAATGGAGAATGCATGATACGATACGATACGATAGGGTTGAAGATTCAAAGCGTGAGTTGTGAGGGAGGCTGCGTTTGTTTCATTTGGTAAATCTACGTGTTTGGATATAATAATGGGGCTTTCAATGATGATGATGATGATGATATGGTTATTGTTGTGGTTTTGTGATGATGTCGTGAGTGCTGAATCTTCTTCTTCTGTTATGGAATTGGATGGAATTCTTCAACAGTATGCTTTTAAAGCCTTTTTACAACAAAGACATCCAAAGACTGGATTGGCGTATGAAGGGAATGTTCCTTTTAATTTAAGTGGTATTCACATTTCAGCATTGCGTCTGAGGAGTGGTAGCTTAACAAGTAGAGGTGTTGATAGTTTTAATGAATTCATTATTCCAACTGGTGTTTTTGTCAAACCATATGTGAAGAGGCTTCTTTTTGTTTATCATAACTTGGCTAATTGGTCTCAACATTATTATCCCATTCCTCTTCCTATTTTACCTTCTGGTTATACCTATACTTACCTTTCTCCAGTGTTGGGTCTTTTTGCATATCAATACCATGTTTCTTCTTCTGCTACACTACACTTGCCACTATTGGATATCCAAATCTCTCATCATCATAATCCCATATTCATTGACTTCTCCAAATCATTACTTGATGTTGATGTTGATCTTAGTAATGCAAGATGCGTTTGGTTTGATTTGCAAGGTTCAGTCATTTTGAGTGACCTTCAATCTGGTTTTAAATGTCGAGTGTTTAAACAAGGTCATTTCTCTATCGTAGCAGCTAAGAATAAGATTACATCTTCAAAACCGTCAAGTGTTAAAGAACATGCATTATATTGGGTGATACCAATATGTATATTGGGTGTGCTGTTGCTTTTAGGATCGTTTGCTTTCCTCATATTCAAACTCAAACATAGAAACAAAATACAAGAGATGGACAGCAATTCCCATTTTGAAGATATTCTACATTTCACATCACTCGGGGATGCAAAAGCACCGGTGGCCATGGTTACTAGGACGCGCCCCATGATCGAGACTGCATATGTGCCCTGACCCTAACCCTGATCCTCAGCTCTTCATTTCTACCCTTTGAATCCTCATTCCATGTACTTAATTTCATACTCATCTAATACTAGTTTGGTTTGTTTGGGATTATTAATGGCCACGTTTTCATTAGAGACAGTTACAAATATTTATGTATTTTAAATATTAGTTTCTAATCTTTGCTTTGCTTTGCTTGTGCCCTTCATTAATTTTCTCTTTTCTTTTGAGGCTTAGAGACACACATTGGGTTGAGATTGGGCCTTAAGACAGGCCCATTTTGTTTGTGGTAATTCTTGTTCTCTGCATGATGAACACGTGTTTGTATCATCTACACTACACCATTTTTTTGACCAACTGAAAGAAAGAGGAGACTCTTTTTAGAAGTAGAGTCTCCCTCGCATTCAACGGGCAGGCTTTGTCTTGTCTTGTCCTGTGTTAAAAACAAAATGACATTACATTTTACATTAGTAGATAATAGATAGTATAGTAGTAGGCAAAAAAAAAAGGGGCAGGCTTGATTTTAGCCTTCTTGAAAAGATGCGCCTGTTTACCCGACACCCTCCCTCCATCCAACCTCTTTTCCTTCCCAATCCCAGTTGTTTTCTTTGTTGTTTTATTTTCTTTTTTAATTATTTCATTTTACTTTTGTCTCTTACAATTTTGTCTGTCTCTTCAACGGTGAATACTGGGAAAAAAAAATTACTTTCGTTTCTGCAAATTCACTCAATAGTGAGGACAGACCAACCCTGAGGCTGGCTGAGACCCCTTTTCTTTTAACTTTCTGTATTGATGCTTCTTTCTGTCTGTCTGTCTGTCTGTATTTCTCCTCCCCCTTTTTTTTTTAATAGTTCTCCGCATCGCATCAACAACACCACACCTGAGTGAGAACTCTTTTTCCCTTCTCTATTCTTTTTTCTTTTGATGGTTTAGATTCCGAATAATTGAAAAGAAAAAAAAAAGGGAGGAGAGGGATGTCAGGTTTGTATAATCCCAACTTCTCTCCAGCAAGAGCTGCTTCTCCTCAGATTAGAAGTAGCTCTGATGTTCATGTTCATGCTCATGCTGACAGGTATCCCCAAGATTCATACTTTGATTCTAATCTTAACTAACCTGATTCCTAATCTTCTTCTTCTTCTTCTGATCTGTGTCTGTGTCTGTGTCTCTGTGATTTTTTCATTCTTTAGTCAGTACTTATCAGAGCTGTTGGCTGAGCATCAGAAACTGGGACCTTTCATGCAAATTCTTCCTATTTGTAGTCGACTTTTAAATCAAGGTTCTTTCTTTCTCTTTCTTAACTCTCTATTTAGATCGGGTTCATTAGTTTTTAGCACCACTACATCTAATCTAATCTCAGATTTATATTTCCTTGGTCATTTTTAATTCATTATGTTTGGCACTTTTATGTAAAATTCTCTCTAATGCCATGCCCTTCAAGTTCTGAGTTAAATATAATGCATCAGCTTCAATCTCACTTTCAATCTGAAAAACAGTTTAGACAAATGGAGTTGCCAATACTCAATAATCAATCCATGATATTATTACTCACTCCTATTGTAAATTGTTGGAGTGCGAACAAAATCCCACATCGATTAGGGAAGGAAATGATCATGGGTGTATAAGGGGAAGTGCACATCTCCATTAGTATGAGGCCTTTTGGGTGAAACCAAAAGCAAAGCCATGCGAGCCTTGGCCCAAAGTGGACAATATCATACCAATGTGGAGATGGTGAAGCCTGGTGTCCCCTAACATAAATATGATAACTTCACTTTCTGATGAATCTTTAATGCTTAAGTAGTGGGAAACATGCTTCGCTAACAGACTTGTTTGTCACTCTTTAGACAAACCTATCTTGTTTGTGTAGCATTCGTGTAACTCATGAAGAATGATTTAGGCAGAACCGTGCTTTATAAAAATGTGGTCATTAACTCTATTCTTAAGCTTTAAGAATTGTCTTTCCATTGCAACATTATATTCATAAAACCAGTTATAAATTCATAGCAAAACCATAGTGATTAACTGTACAACCTTTTGCATAAAATTGTTGCAATAAAATACCCAAGAGAGTATATGATTTATTTAATGATTCAAATCTCAGTTGCATTAGCTAAATATTTGTTTTCTATTGAAGTGACATAATGGATCTTCTTCACATGAAAACCAAGAACCTCAAGTATAAGACCAAAGACCTATGCAACAGCCCCACTTTCATGTAAACCTCCTAGTATTTATGATAATTAAAAAACATAAATGTTTTGTCTATAGTGCTACATTGAACTGTACAGTGCTTCATACCTCTTAAGCCATCCCATTATCTTTCTAAAAAATTTAACATAATATTTAAAAGCCTACTTACTCAATTATACAAATCAAACCTTTGCCTCTCAATCAAAGAAGCACTAGGAGTAGCCTATCTGTATTTTGACTCTGTTAATCATTATCATTTTTCTTTTTCATGTTCTAAACTTACAACCGTGGTTTTATTTCTTTTGAAAAAATATCAAAAAACTTATGTGCAGAGATATTGCGGGTTTCTGGAATGATGTCCAACCAAGGTTTCAGTGACTTTGAGAGATTACGACATAGAAGCCCTAGTCCAATGGCTTCTTCAAACCTTGTCTCAAATATTTCTGGCTCAGGTTTTGGTGGCTGGAATGGACTTCCTCAGGAGGTAAAGTTTATTCACCCTATTTATCTGGAATTCTTAATTGTAATGTTGTAAATACCATGTGAAGAATTCAAGGTTCTGAAAAATATGGTGTTTCTTTTTATTAGATTGAAACATGAAAAGATTATCTACTAGCATATCAATTCAGTCTGCCGTGTAGTTTTTGAGATTTCATTGTTGTACTTTGAAGTTCTAACAACATCATAATCTGTAGTTTATTAGTTGGTGGGTCAGAGAACTTCATCTTTTGGGAACCTTGCTGCAATTATGATAGTGTGCTTTAGTTTTTAATTGTAACTTTACTCCACCAAGCTGTGCACTGAAGCGGTTGTAACTTCTACATAATGTGAGAACAACCATCCTTGCACATGAATGTGTCTAGCGTGCATATTGGCAGAGTTTTAGTTAGATTATGATTATCCTCTAAACCTCTCTAGGCTGTATATCCAGTAGTCAGTCCATTTTTTTCCCTCTACATATTGGTCATGGCTAGATGTTCTCTTTAGAGATTAAACATGGATATAATTGAGAAAATAGCCACTTTTCTTTATGTTTTCAAAATTTAGCCACATCTCATCATTTATCATTTTTTAGTCACCAATTACTTTTTGCTTTTTCATTATGCCTTTTATACCCTTAGTGTAATGATTATTTTATTTGACTTCCCAATGAATCTCTCTCTTCTATTTCCTTATTTTCAAATTTATCTTCCCAATGTAATTATTTCCAATTATTCTCCCTCTTTAATTTCCCCAAATTTAATTGTTTTTTCCCTCATTATTCCATACATTCAGATTTTTAATCCTTTGTTTTGTTCTTGCATTTAAGAAAATGAGTTTATAAACTTAAAATCAATATATTGTACGTATACTGTATTTTGTATGGTATAGTATAATATATTTGTATGTTTTGTTTGTGCATTTTATATAATGTAGTGTACGTATTGTACCGTTAATATTGTTATACTATATCTAAACTTACATGGCCATTTTCATAGATAACCCAAAAATGAGAGGAGATGGTTTTTTTTTTTCAAATCTTATATGTAATGGCATTGGAATTCATGAGAGGGTTTTTTGGTAAATTCAATGTCCCTTTCTCTCTACAGGTGGCCATTTAACGTTACTTTTTAGACATGTGGCTATATTGTGTTATTCCACTAAAAAAGTGGCTATTCTCATACATAACCCTTAAACATGTTAGTTGTGTAGGTACTAGATAGCATAATTTTTTAACTTCAATCTGATAGGCCCCCAATACACTTCACGTATAGCCGCCGAAAGACAAATGCCCAGGCCCAGTAGCTATTCTCTTTTGTAAGGCTCGGTCCTGAGAGCCTGGGTAGTAGAGAGAGTGGGGTTTTAGTATGGGATTTGTGGGACCACTGCTGTACAGGTCTAACGGTTTATTGTATGGGAGTAAGGGTAGGAGGTTAGTCTATATATAGGCTATTCCTCAGCTAGGTCTAGTAGGTAAGAATTGGGAAGAATTTCTCAGGAGAGAAGGCAGCCTCTTGAATTGCTAGCCGCTGTAATTCTCGTTGCTTCAATAAAAATCCTTGCTCTGTGTGAGGTCTTAACACAATCCAATCAAATATTTTAAAACAAAAAAGGTTTCTCCACTTTCAAATATTGTATGTAAACTTAAACAAATATCTTTGCATATCATTACTGTCTGTATCATTTTCAAACGAAGTGTCAGAGACTCCAGATATTGTTTACGTGGGAGTACACAGGTTCTCCAAGCTCGCAAACTTGACAGTATCTACACAGCAGTTCTCTGATAAGCCCAAAGTTAGATTCACATATGCTAGACGTTTTAAGAAGGGTGATTTGGGAAATAAAGATTATGTTGTGTAGGAAGCGGTTATCATAACAAAGGAGAACGTGGGATGCCTATAATTCAGGGGGTATGGGTAGTATCTTATGATTGATGGTTATTTGCATTGAGAGAATTGTATGTTGGGAAATAAGGAATGATTGTGAAAACTTATGTTGTCCCTGTGTTTAGGTGAGGAAGAAAGTTTGCTTTCTTTATCTAATGTACTGTTGCTATTTTCTTAAATAAAGTTGTTTGGTTCTATCACCCTCCACAAACATATAATGACTATTCAATAATATCACAGCACACTGTAAATTAGATTTACGTGGTGATTTTAATCGGAAACAATTGATTTTTATACATAAATCATCTCAAATAGCATATTTCTCCATACTAATTTCTGAAATGTTAGAAGTTTTTAAAAATTACGTTCAATAATTTATGGAGAATACTTGCCTCATAACAAGTCAGGAGGCCTGATCTCCATATGTGTTCTATTTCTATTGGTTAAAAAGCAAATCAGTGGGTCCCATGTAATTAGTAAAAAAATATATTAATTGTCTCTTATTATTTTTTAATCAATAGGAATATAACACATATGGAGATCAGGAGGAGCACCTCCTGACTTGTTAGGAGGCAAGTGTTTTCCATAATTTATTGAACTATTTTGTTATTTTTCATTGTTATTTTCAATGATTTTTTTAGTTTTTAGCCCTTTTTAGTTCAATAAACTATATCAATAATTTATTGAAATATTTTGTTATTTTTCAATTAATTTATTCGTTTTTTTCCTTTTTTTAGTTCAGTAATTTATTGAACTTCTATTTGAGTAATTTTTAAAAAGTTTATGTAAAAATATGCTATTTCAGTAATTGCCCCTTCTTTTTAATGGAAAAAAATGTGTGCAACAAAAGGTTTGAAGATTAGATGCCCTCCCCCTAAAAGTTGATGAAATTTCAAATGGGCAAAAAAAAAAAAAAAAAAACTCAGATAAACAGAAATCCTTGGAATATATATTACATCATTCCTTAATTGACCATCAAAATGAGGGATTCATGGGGATAAATTTTCAAACTAGCTGACCAGAAGGAAGTAGACCTTTTTATCTTGTCTTGTGGCTAACTAAATTTTCCTACAATGTGCCGTTGCTCAAAGTATGTGACAATTTTTGCTGCCTCCAAGGCCTCTCTTGGATCAACCTTGAAAATCAATGCATTTGTTATTCTTTTCATGCCTCTTTTTTATTTGCTATATTATTACCATCTAAACTATATGAAATAACATGAACATTTATTTAACAGCCAAGATTAAGTGGAAACCCTGGAATGACAATGGACTGGCAAGGTGCACCTGCAAGCCCTAGTTCCTTTACTGTAAAGAGGATTTTGCGTTTGGAAATTCCAGTGGACACATATCCAAGTGTAAGTTCTGTTAAAAAGATTGATGTGTATATTTTCAGTCATATCATATTAAAATATGGACGAAAACATTGAAATTTTATTCTTTGGATGTTAGTTTAATTTTGTAGGGCGGCTACTTGGACCTAGAGGTAATTCTCTGAAACGGGTGGAAGCTACTACAGGATGCCGTGTATACATTAGAGGAAAAGGATCAATTAAAGATCCTGAAAAGGTGGTGTTGCAGATGAACATTACTTGAATTCAATACTTTTATAAATTGCTTTTTGTCATCGGATAATATTACTTTTCTGGTTGTTTTCCATAGCAGTGTCTGTTAGTGTCAGTATATTGTTTTCTGCTTATTTATTTATTTATCTATTACTATTTTTTACTCTCAAGGAAGAAAAACTCCGAGGAAGACTTGGTTACGAACATCTGAATGAACCTCTCCATGTCCTAATCGAGGCTGATTTACCAGCCAATATCATTGACATCAGGCTGAGACAGGCACAGGAAATTATAGAAGAACTGCTTAAACCTGTGGTACTGTTTTCTTTCCAAACTAATTCTTATTAAACTATGTCAATGACAATCCAACTGATAGCCAATCTTTCTTGCATTCCATTTGGGATTCTTGTCAATGCATTGTCTGCTTCATTAGATTAGATGGAATATATGTTCATCTAAGCATGCCCTTGAGAGTATCTTCCTTACTGATGTTGAGCTTTGGGTTTTACTTGGAAGAAAGTGAAAGTGAAAACTTACATTGCATTCACAGCTTTGTTTGGGAAAAAGTTTACAGATGCATACATATAAACAATTCTTCTCATTATATATGTAGGACGAGCCGAATGATTTTATAAAAAGGCAACAATTGAGGGAATTAGCAATGCTGAATTCAAATTTCAGAGAAGAGAGTCCTGGTCCAAGTGGTAGTGTCTCTCCTTTCAATTCAAGTGGGATGAAACGAGCTAAAACCGGTCGCTGAGAATGAGATAATATTCTCTTCTCTTTCTCTTCGAATACACATTTCTTCTCTATTCTCCAAATGCATGCCTGCCTTCCAACAGCTTCGGATTTAGTAACCAGCAGCATTACTTCAAAAATGGATGGTCAATTTTTTTTTTGGAGTTTATTTATTATTTTATTCTTAAAACAACAGAAAGTTAAGAAATCTCTTCCTTTTAAAAAAAAGAAAAAGAAAAAAAAAACTAGAAAGAGCGAAAATGGCCTAATGAGTATAAATTATGTAGTTTTTGTTTTGGGGGTTTATAATTATTATATTTGGCAAGGTCGGTTTCTTTTATAAATTGAATGTAGTTATATTGGATTTATTCTTATGTCAGTGACTTTTGACAAGTGTGTAATATTCATTAAAGACGAGCTATATTATAGGAATAGAAATGGTGTCTGTGAGACATATATATAACATTGTTTCTTTCGATTGATTGTATGTTTATTATAATTAATATTCATTTGAGTCGTTCGTTCATATGGGTTGGTTTGATTATTGGTGATACTTGCCTCCTACTCTTTTTTTTTTCCTTTCATTTTAACTAGATAAAACATATAATGAATCCTATGTATGGGTAAAAAATAAAAATAGTCATTCTTAGATCAAAAATATCAAAGTAGCCACCTTTTTTTTTTAAAGTTTGAGGTACTTTTACAGTTCAACTTTTTAATAAACCAACTTTGCTCTTTTGTATACTAGGTATAGGGCTAGTTTGGCATTGCTGTAGCTTTTGAAATAATTGCTGTCAACTGTGCTGTAGAAAAAATCAGCTGTTTCATTAATCAAATTAGTGTTTGGTACATTCAGCTTATGTAAAAAATTAGTGTTTGGTAAATTCAACTTCTAAAAATACTGTGAGATAATGATATCTAAATAATGTTCAGTAAATTGATTTGAAGAATACTTAAATATTTTATAATATCATCATCATCATTATTATAATGAACCTTATATTTTTTAAGTTTTAATTTAAAATCAAATGTGTATTAATCATGATTTTAAATTAAAATGAATACACATTTGATTTTAATCATAATTGAACTATAAGTTATATTAATTTAATCACAAGAATTCATAAAAAACATACCAATAAAAAACTATATAAGAAAACATAAAGAAACAAAATAAATATTATCAATCTAATTTTTTTAAACAAAATATTATCTATTTGATAAAATTGTTTATTTATGCTTAAAATTACATAATTATTACAACTATGAATTATCTTTTAAATTTTATTTAAGATCTAATATATATTTTTACATAAAAAATATTTATCAAATTTTATTACAAATCAATTTTGATTTATATTAATTTAAATATAAATTATTCATAAACAAACATAGTGTACAATTTTTTATTTTTATTTTTTTTAGATTTAGAAAATAGATTTAGGATTTTCAACAATGTAGTTAGTGGGGAGAAATTTTAGGGAATTGCATTTTTTTAAATCTATCAAAACTTCCTTAACCAAACACTCAAAACAGTTGAAATTCTCTAAAAAGTTGTCCAAAATCAATACCAAACGAAGCCATAGTCTGACACTTCTGACACGTATAATACGTGTAGTTTAACATTTCTGATATTTTTTCTTTTTCAATACAATTTTTTTTCCAATGTATTTTTTCTTCCATCAGTTTTTACTATATTCGGTATAGTGTTCATAGTTCTTCAGTATTTTTTTGTAAAAAAAAAATTTATGTTTTGATTTTATACATACTTTGTTTTTTATTCAATTTTTTAGATTCATAGTTTCTCCTCTCATGAAAAGTATTTTATACATCCGGTATATTGGGTAAATCGTCTTTCGTATCGTAAGTACATTTGAGAAAGGTGTGGATGTACGTAATGTGCAAACGAAAAACAAAAGAGTGTTAATTATATAATACTTTATGTACAAAATAAATTACTTAATATACAAACAAAACAAAAAGAAATGTATATTATATTACGTATATTACATAATGAACATAAAAGAAAGGGGGTGTATATCAACCACTCTTCATTTCGTATATCTCGTGTATTACATAACATACATTTAGTAAAACAATATAGTAAACTGAAGAAAAACACATACTTATGTATATCACGTATATTACAAAATATATATCTAAACAGGCTACAAAAAAGTGTATATTACGTATATTACAGACTGTATATTAAGCAAAACAGAAGCATAACGAACAACAAAAACAGTTATGTATATAACGAATATTACAACAAAAAAAACTACATTTTGAGAACACCACCTTGAAAGATAAAAAAAACAAAAAACAAACGTATATTGCATATATTACATGTATTACGGAAAACACTATTAAAAAATTACGTATATTATATAAAACAACAAAGGACATAAAATGAGGAGAGAAAAAAAAACAATACCTTTCGTCAAATCCATGCTATTTTTGGTTTAGATCTTTGAGTTTCGGAACAAAAACGGTGAAAAAATATTTGTGAGATGAACATTTGTAGAAGATAAAAATGGTGGATTTTTGAAAAAGAAAGTGAAAGAATGAGAGAATCAATGGAGGTTTGAAAGAAAATGATAGGAAATGGATAAAGAAATGAGGGAGAGAGTGAAGAAGAAATGAGAGAAAAATTGAAAAAAAGATGAGGGGGGAAGGGAGAGAATCAAATTTATAGAAGAAATGGGGGGAATATTTTTAAAAATAATTATGAAAAGTAGAGAGAGTCATGTTAATATTAAAAAAAACAAAAGGAAGAGACGGTAAGGGAAGGGAGGGAGAGGATGATTTGACATTAAGGGTGTTTATGTCTTTTTACATTTAGATGTGGCTATAAAATGATGTTTTAAAAAAGGTGGCTATAGGGAAAAAGAGGGAAGGAAAAGTGGTCATTTACATATTTTTACTCCCTATGTATTTATTTAAAAAAAATCATATATCTTTTTATCTATTGATATATTCGGTCCAATAGAACTGGAACACGTAAGAAGTCCGGAGGCAATTCCAAACATTATTATTTCTAGGTCATAAAATTAAGTGTACACAGTACATGGGTATTTATAAATACATAGCTAAACCCAAACAAAGAAAAAAAAAATACAAATACAAAGCCATCATTTAATTACTTGAAACATTATTTTAACCTTTTTTTTTCTTGCCATGCAATTTTATTATATATAGTTGATTTTTTTAATACAAAGTATTGGGGTGGAGATTAAACTACTTTGTTGAGGGTGAAATTATATGTTTTAACCAATAGGTTATACCCGTTGAATGAATGGTGAAATTAATACCGTTAAAATCAAACTTGATTTTTTTTTTAAATCACTCAAACATGTGATGAGAGAGAGAGAGTCAAAGACAGAAGCTGAGTGGAGTGGACAAAGAGTGGGGTTCCTTTTTCTATTTTCCTAATAAGAAAAGACCAGACTTGCTTAGATGTCTATTGTCGTGTTTGAGGAGCCGAGCACTTATGTCATGATGCTGAGTGGCCCAGGCCCAGGCCCAGTACCAGTTCCAGTACAGTACCAGGCCCGAATTAACCGACAAACACAACTTAAACTGTCTGTCTGTCTGTGTCTCAGTTTCTTTCCAATATTCAAAATGGTAACAACTAAAATAAACTTGAAGGGAAGGGATTTATGATTGGGATTGGAGTAATTTTTACTTTTACTGAAAAAGGAAAAAGAAAAAGAATGGTCAATGAAAAAAAGGATGGATCAGAACATTTTGGGTAACTGTATGTATCTTTATTCTTTTCTTTATTGAGTTCCGTGTCAGTGTGCCAATAATGCCAATACTCTCTATCATACCATAACATAACATAACATTAAGCGTATCATTGCATTTGCTAGACACACCAGAGAGTTAGAGACAAAGCAAAGTGAAATATTTGTAAATATAGAGATTGATATTCCCTCTTTCTGAGACTGAAGATGTCATTGTTCACCTCAACTCCCAAATTCTGCAACACTCGGTATTCGTTTTCTTTCACTTTCACTTGCACTTTGCCTTACCTTACCTTACTCTCATCTCATCAAACACTTTTTTGTTATCAATTCAGTATATTCTCTGACGTTGCTGCTGACATTACAATTGTGGTTCATGGAGATTCATTTCTACTGCACAAGGTTCTCTTTTTCTCTTCAACATTTTATTTTTGTCAACTATTTAAGTTTAACAACCATTTATCCTTTCTTTTCAAGTTTCCCCTCGTCACTACAAGTGGTAAGATTCGAAAAATGGTTGCCGATGCCGATAATGCTTCCAAATTCGAGCTCCTTAACTTACCAGGTGGCCCTCACGCATTTCAACTTGCACTCAAATTCTGCTATGGAATCAATTTTGAGATCACGACCGCAAATGTTGCTCCACTTCGATGCATTGGAGAGTACCTTGAAATGACTGAAGATTATCAGGAAGATAATCTTATTCAACGAACACAGACTTACATCAATGAAGTTGTTCTCCGTAGTCTTCAAAAATCACTGCAAGTCCTCCTCTCCTGTGAAACTCTGACTCCTATAGCAGACCAACTTCAAATAACTAATGCTTGTGTGGAGGCTATTGCTATGAATGCTTGCCAGGACCAACTTCTCTCTACATTAGATTATGCTGCTGAACCTAAATGGACTGGTCTTGAGTGGTGGATTGAAGATCTCTCTTCCCTACAGATTGACTTTTATCAGAGGGTCATTTCTGCCTTGGAAAGTAAAGGCATTCGACCGGACACCGTTATTGCATCTCTTATGCATTATGCTCAAACTTCATTAGAGGGCATATCAAAATCTCAAATTTTGAATCCATCAAGATCAAAACTAAGTCCTCTTGTCGTAGAAAATGACCGAGTAACTATAGTGGAAACCCTAGTAAATTTAATGCCCTCAGAGAAAAGTTGTACTATTCCACTTGGTTTTCTGTTTGGGATGTTGAGGATGGCTATCATGTTGGATGCCAACATTGCCTGCATTCTTGAGCTTGAAAGGAGGATTGCCTTTCGGTTGGAACTCGTTGCACTTGATGACCTTCTCATACCATCAACTCGAGTTGGGGATATGTTATTTCATGTTGACACAGTTCATCGGATGCTTGTAAGTTTTCTGCAGCGAATAGAGGAAGAAGAAATCGAAGATTGTGAATATGAATCTGATCAGGGCCTTGGTTCTCCAAGTCATAGTAGTTTATTAAAAGTTGGAAGACTTATGGATGCATATCTGGCTGAAATTGCTCCAGATCCTTATTTGAGCTTGCAAAAATTTGTTGCTATGATTGAGATACTGCCTGATTATGCTCGTGTCATTGATGATGGTCTTTACAGGGCAGTTGACATCTATTTGAAGGTAAAAACATTTATCAACAGGCCATCAGTTTATTATTGCTAATGATATATATTTTTTATTATCCAAATTCAGGGCCATCCAAAGCTTACAGAACTCGAGTGCAAAAGACTCTGCCAGTTGATAGACTGTGAGAAACTATCTCAAGAAGCCAGCAATCACGCTGCCAAAAATGATAGACTACCCGTGCAAATGACAGTGCGAGTTCTCTACTTTGAGCAGCTCCGTATGAAGAATTCATTCTCTGGAAATTTAGGAGATGGATTCGTATCACAAAGAATGAGTAGTGGAGTACCAAGTGCAGCTATGTCACCTCGAGATAATTATGCTTCTCTAAGGAGGGAGAACAGAGAATTAAAGCTTGAGATTTCACGTATGCGTGTGAGGCTTAGTGAGTTGGAGAAGGAACAATCATTTATGAAACAGGGGATGATGTCTAAGACCGGAAATGGAACAACTTTCCTGACTTCACTATCCAAAGGAATTGGCAGAATTGGAATATTTAGCAGTGCTCCAGGAGAAGTAAAACGAAGAAAGGCTGCACGAAAATCACGTGGTTCGGGTAAAAAGTGCATTCAAAGTGTAATTTATTAGGATTACCATATTTGTTTCGCTTAGTTTTCAGTTGGATAAGTTGGTTTGCTGTTGTACATATTAGATTAAAAAGTAGTTGTGAGGGATCAGCTTAGAGTTCTTTTCATCATTCAGTTAATTAATATCAAGTTGGAAATACTTGTACGGATTTTGATTAAGCAGGAAGATTCATTGTAAAAGGTGAATTTGGAACGGTTATATATATATATATATATTTTTTTTTTTGCAAAAAATAATTGGCGTGGGAAACTTGGAATTCTTGATGAGTACACCAAACCAACTAGTTTTTACCAGTTGAGTTGTTTCTACAAAGTAGCGAAATTGAAGTTGTTTATGGATTATAGGCCTCTACAACAAGTTTTCATGAGTAAAATTTGGTATAAGAGAGGCCTGCAAGTGTAAGTGAGTTTGAAATAGTGTTGTCCCCCACTCAAGTCCCAGAGTTGCTAAGAGAGTATTAAGAGAACTGCAAGAGAACAGTTATTTTTCCATTCGCCATTCTCACACAACTGCAGATTTTTTCAATATACTAATATTTGCGCAATTTCTTTGTGGCATCATAGCGCCTTCTCATGAAGAAGATGATACAGGGGACGATTTTATTTTTGGGAAATAAAGATTGATACAATATGAGATGATCAATGAACTGCCACCTTGTCACGACAAGTTTGCATAGTCGTGATAGTTTGCAATGGAAGTATGCATTCCTTTCGTTTAAGGGTAAACAAGTTGAAAGAACAGAAACAATAAATCCAACTACACTTCGAAATACACTACCAGCTAGCATCCCTTTATGATTAATTCAGGCAACAACCCCCTTAAATAAGATGAAGTACATAATATACTTTTGTAATTTGTGATAACATATCTATCAAATAAAAAAGCTACGTTTACACAGTGATAGCATCTGGCAAAGACTCGGGAGCACCACTGCTACCGTTGAGTACCGTCACATTGCCATCTGAATCAACATCCACAATTACCGAGTCCCCCTCCTTAATCTCCCTTGCCAGCATCTTCTCAGCCATGCTGTCCTCTAAAAGTCTCATGATTGCCCTTCTCAATGGTCTTGCTCCATAGCTTGGGTTGTATCCTTCCTCAACCACCCTATCTCTGAATCTCTCGGTAACTTGAAGTTCAATTTCTTTTACTTTCAACCTATCAAATACCTCCTTCAGCATTATATCTGCAATATCCTTCACCTCCAGCTTTGTGAGCTGTCGGAAAACAATCATCTCATCTAGTCTATTCAAGAACTCAGGCCTAAAGTATTGTTTCAGTTCTTCTGTCACCAAGCTCTTAATACGATTATAACTGCTATCCTTCTCATCATAATCAAGGTCAAACCCTATTCTACGACCTCCCTTCTCTATTACACTGCTTCCCACGTTTGATGTCATTATCAGAAGTGTATTCTTGAAGTCTACAGTTCTGCCCTTGCTATCTGTCAACCTTCCATCCTCGAGAATTTGAAGCATCATGTTGAAGACATCAGGATGAGCCTTTTCTATCTCATCAAAGAGCACCACTGTGTATGGACGGCGCCTAACAGCCTCAGTTAACTGACCACCCTCCGTGTAACCAACATAACCAGGGGGAGAGCCAATAAGCTTAGAGACTGTGTGTCTTTCCATAAATTCACTCATATCAAGCCGAATCATTGCTTCTTCAGACCCAAAATAGTAAGCAGCCAATGCTTTCGCTAGCTCAGATTTACCAACACCAGTTGGACCAGAAAATATAAAGCTTGCAATTGGACGATTGGGATTCTTGAGTCCAACACGAGCTCGGCGTATAGCACGGCTGATAGCTTTAACTGCTTCATCTTGACCAATGACCCTCTTATGAAGTGTCTCTTCCATCTTGAGGAGGCGGTCAGATTCATCTGTTGATACTTTCTCAACAGGAATGCCGGTCCAGGAGGAGACAATATGCTGAATATCAACTTCAGTAACTAAAGGACCTACATCTCCTGCCTCACTTTCTGCCTTACTCATCTCTTTGCCCTTACCTATTAAAGCAGTAATCTTAGTCTTAAGCTCCATTTCTCTATCACGCAATTCACCAGCCTGTTCAAAAGTTCACTCAAATTTTATTTGCTGACGACTAGAACAAAATGACATAATAAACAGCAGATAAAAAGTTGAAAATAGATAATACCTTTTCAAAGTCTTGACTTCGAACAGCCTCATTTTTCTCCTTGGTGATCTGACGGAGCTCTTTCTCAAGCTCCCTAGCTTCCTCGGGTAGCTGCAAAGAGCATTAAAAATGTAGCCCAATCATGTAAGAAAAGGAGAAGGTTAAATATAAAAAGGAAAATAAAAGGTATGAAGAGAACATACCTGAGCATGACGGAGGCGAACCCGAGACCCTGCTTCATCAACCAAGTCGATTGCCTTATCAGGCAGAAATCGATCACTGAATGTGGAAAAACAACAAAGATCCCAACCAATTATATAAAAAATGCATAGTCATGCCAAAGATATATAGCAAGTACAAGAATCAATTGTATCACAATGCAGGGATAGCATTTGCAAAAAAAAATGCATAGATGCCAAGGCAAAACATTTATCACTCTTACCCAAACACTTGGATTCATAACTAGGGAGGTAGAACAAGGGGTACTTAGGCATAGTAAAATTCTTAATTTCTACTAGCTATAATATTTCCGTTTTCATATCATACCAATCATCAGAGGTGTTTCCAATTCTGTCAAACCCAAAAAACAATAAAGCCCTTTGCAAAAAAAAAAAAAGGGCTATTTAACAAAATATCTGAAAAGTTATTAAGTTTTTTTTTTTTTTTATGAGAAAAAGTTATTAAGTTTTTAAGTATCCCATACATCACTAGTCCCAGTGATTAATTGCACAATAAAAATGAAAGTATAGCTGAAGCACAAAAATTTACTTCACTGATATGACAAATTAATCAATTAGTAACATACCTGATGTACTGATATGACAGCTGTGCAGCAGCAACCAGTGCTTCGTCAGTGTAACGAAGTTTGTGGTGAATTTCATATCGCTCTCTAAGGCCTTTCAAAATCTGTATGGTTTCATCCACAGTTGGTTCAGGCACTTTTACTGGTTGAAATCGCCTTTCTAAGGCTGGATCTTTCTCAATATGCTTTCTGTATTCATCCAACGTTGTGGCACCAATGCACTGCACAAATTGAGATCTGGAAAGTTAGAAGACATCTTCAAAGAATTTAGAGGTCTAACTTCCCAAAAAGAAAAAAAAAAGAAAGAAAGCAATAACATTGTCATACGTGCAATAGCTGTAAACTACCAGCTGGTATCATAAAAAAGCAAGGGAAATAAAGATCTTAAAAACAGTAAATCATACTCTTATATTATGCATCTTGTAATTCTTTCCATGGTGGATCTCTCGTCATCTATTTATAATATTTATCTATCACAGTTAAACATGGAAGAAACTTTTTTTTTGGAAAATATTGTGCTTGATGATTTACTGAATATTTAAAATGTCCTTCATAGAATGTAATGTCTACATTAAAATGACATTTCCCTTTAAAAAACACGTAAATTTTCACTAGACTCCTCACTTTCCTAGACTCCTCACTTTCCATACAAAAAAAAAAAAAAAAAAAAAAACTAATGTCAAAGATCTCTCTACAATATAATAGTTCAGAATTAATTTTGTATAATCAAATTTCTTATTTTCCCCGATCATTGCAAGTTTAATTCCTCTCTCTTGCGTGTTAATGGATCACTTCAAATTTCCATGAGACTTATAATTTTCCTTTTGCCTGTTTCAATTTCCTCCCTTATCTTGCGTGTCAGATGACTCTAAATTTTCACTAGACTCCTCACTTTCCTTAACCACTATCATCCAACCATCAACAACTTTTAACAAATGCAACATTAAATTAGTAATGATTAAAGATTTGCACAATTGATTGTAATATAAGCAGCAGATACACCTACTTAAACATTTACGTACACAAAAAATGGTTTACATGAACCTTTCAGACATTAATTTCAAACTCGTTGGAAATAAATAAATAAATTGTATGCTTTTAAAAAATAAACAAGTAAATATCCACGCACATTATATATTTCAAAGATTAATAGAACTTCCAATAATCTTATCTATAATATTACAATTTATTAGAAGGGTAAAAAAATCAAAGGGGATGACAAAATGAATCAAATTATTCAAATTCAATTCAAAAATTAAAAAATAAAGTTCTCAAGTACATTTCTGGTTGTTTGAGTTTATAAAAAGCTTTAAAAAAAAAAAAAACTTTCATAATTAAATAAGGGAACAAAAACACATGTGAGAAAAAAATCTAGTTTTACCAAAAGAGCCTAAAATCTTTCCAAAAGACAACTCGGTTCATATAAATAACACCATCTCAAGGAGAAACATTACCTGCAGTTCACCTCTTGCAAGGGCAGGTTTCAATATGTTTGCAGCATCAATAGCTCCCTCTGCAGCTCCTGCTCCAATTAATGTGTGCACCTCGTCAATAAAAAGAATAATCTCATCACTTTGTTTTATTTCCTCCATCAGTTTCTTTAATCTTTCCTCAAACTCTCCACGGTATTTTGTGCCAGCTACAAGAAGTCCCATATCCAGGGTTATAACCTATAGAGCAAAAAAGTAAATTATATTTCAATAACAAGTGTATTTCCCAAACATAATGGAGATATATAGCTTACCATATCAAATAAATGTCAAGACTGGGGTAAACAAGCACACCATTCAATTATGTGTCGAGCTATTTTTGTTATTGTCTCAAGAGAACATTAGTCGACTTGCAATGACTAAGTGCCCGTTTGGGATAGCTTTTGTAGGTGTTTAAAAGTGTTTTTTAATGGTTATCAAAAACACTTTCTTTATTAAAAACACTATTAAAAACTTTCAAAAGCTATCCCAACCGGGCACTAAAAATTATGTAGTTTTAACAGAAGACACAACCAATGGTCTACAAAGCCTTGGGCCCTTGTAACTAAAATGAAGTGCAGCTTACGGCCTCAAGATCATTATTTTGGGGATGAACATGAATTCACAATCCTCCCCATTAATATAGCATCATTTATAAAAAGCTTGAACATGTTTGATTTATAAGAAACCACAATGTTGACAATAGGAAACCCATATCAAGGAATTGCATTTACTAATATTGAAACACCACACAAAAAATATAACAGATAATTGTTGTTTAGAAATGTTACAATGACAGGTTGATATATTATAATGAATATAATATATTACAACAATCTGCATCAGGAGTCATAAAAGACACTAAAAGATAAGTAAGTGTGCAGAAGGAAAGCTTCTAGACAAGTGGCACTCCCTAACACTACAAAAGAACAGTGGAGATCACGTGGAAGTTAAACAGTTTGTCAGAGTCGAGATCTAAAACATTTTAGCGCCTAGAGACAGGAAGGAAGCTATACAGTTGGTCAAAGCCCAAAGATAATTATAACATTATAATCTATACCCTACCCTACCTTAATAAAGACCACCAATACCATAAGTTCAAAGAAAAAATAATTAAAAGAACAATTACAGATACATTTAAGCGAGTAAAGAAGTTAAAAGAAGAAAGTTCAAAGGTATGATTTGAATTTTGATCTGGTTAAATTCAATGCATAGTTAATTTACTCTACCCACGTAATACAATATAGATTTTTCATGAACAGGAGGTGTTTTCTCATATTCTAAGAAAGAGAGCAGTCAGTACTCAAGTAAAATAAAAACCAATTCTAACCTTCTTTCCTTCAATTGTTTCAGGAACATCCCCATTAGCAATCCTTTGAGCCAGACCTTCAGCAATAGCTGTTTTCCCAACACCAGGTTCACCAATAAGGCAAGGATTGTTTTTAGTTCGCCGACCCAAAATTTGAGTCACACGTTCTATCTGCTGCTGCCTTCCAACAACAGGATCTAGTTTACCCTGTAGACGCAAGAAACTGATATTAAAATGTGTCTTCACACAATAAGAAGCTCCTTGTCATAGGTCATACAGGAAATATAATTACAACACGACACACCTCCTCTGCCAGCTTAGTTAAGTTTGTGCCATACTCTTCCAGGGTTGGCATCTTGTTCCCACTACTCCCACCTCCAACACCAGCACCAACAGCCTCTGTGCTCTCACCCACCATTCGTAAAACCTGTTTACTCAATTTATATATTATTATGCTAAAGTAATATTCTAGCCGCAAATAAACTAACTATATAAAGTCAAGATGAAATGCTTGCCTGAGTACGAATGTTACCAGGCTCAGCACCCAAATTTTCAAGAACACGAGCTGCAACACCCTCACCTTCACGAAGTAGTCCCAGAAGCAAGTGCTCTGACCCGATATAATTGTGACCTATAAAATGCAACAAAATAAGGTTCATGTGAGTTGGAAGGATCAAGACAATTCAAGTAAGTCCAAAAGAAAATGTACAGCTAAAGAAACACAAGGAACACACATATACACAGTTATATTCAAGCTAACTGTCAGGTCCTGAACTGTGCTAAGATGACAGGTGAGTTCCAATCAGAAACATTATTTGAAAAAACTTCCAGTTCAAAAATATAGAGATAAGAGTGAAATTATAATTTTCATCAGTTAAAAAAACTTAATAGTATATAAAAATGTTATCCAAATGGAACCAATTTCACAGCAAAACACGATTCAAATGAAGCTAAACAGACGATACTTCAAATGAAACTTGTGGGGAATACACCTACCCAGTTGGCGAGCTTCCTCAAGAGAGAGTTCCAAGACACGCTTTGCACGAGGGGTGAAGGGAATTTCTACAGCAACAAAACCACTACCCCGTCCAATAATCTTCTCAACCTCAACACGTGCGTCTTTAAGATTAATTCCCATAGATTTGAGAACCTTAGCAGCAATGCCAGTGCCTTCACCAATAAGACCCAAAAGGATCTGCTCAGTGCCAACAAAATTGTGACCAAGACGCCTGGCTTCCTCTTGGGCAAGCATAATAACTTTGATAGCCTTTTCAGTGAAACGCTCAAACATGGCTCTCGGAACACATCGACTGGCTGCCTTACCTCTTCCACGTGAAGAAGAGATTGCAATAGCCATTTTGGAATGAAAATCTTGTCCGTTTCTAACCATGGTATCCAAAGAATTAAATCCTCTAAGACCAGAGAAACTTTTAATTCTTAAAACAGATGCATGAGTGCCAGCCATCATTTTAACAGATCGTTTCACATTTCCCGATCCTTTAGATAGGCCATTCTTTCTCCCAGTCCCACTAATTAAGCCAGGAATATTTGTGGACTGAACCAGAACTCTAGCCATCTGTCAGTCGAGAGATTAATGGAAACTCGTTAGTAACAGTAAAAAAAGTGAGAAAAACCAATAATTAGAGGGATGGAAAAGAAGGATATTTGTATGAATTAGGGATTGCAAATCTAGTAATAAGTAATAAAAACAAAATCAGACCAGTTATATCGAACTGAAAAGCTTATTAAATTTAGTTAAGCAAAGCAAAGAAGGGAGAAAATGAATGCCCTAAAAACAAAAGCCCTATATTATATCTGTACTGTCCAATTAATTAAGGAACAGAGATCAGAAATAGATGGAGACGAGAGAAATCAAAGTAAAAAAAAAAAAGCCCTAAATATGTTGGACGTAAAAGAATAAGAAACAGAAGAAAAACTCACCAAAGCGAAGAAGAAGTAAATGATACGATGCGATAGGAAACTTAGCCCGGCTTCGTTACAGAGTGAGAGGAAGAGGGGAGAGACCCTTCCCTTCCTTTTGAGCGTTTGGTAAAGACGGCTTTGGCAGAAAGAAAGAAAGAAAGAAAGATATAACTATAAGAGAAAGAGAAAGAGAATTCAAAGAGATAAAGATAAAAAGATGTGGTATCCGTGCCCGTGACGGTGTCTGGTCAAATTATCTCAAACTCAAACTCAAACTCAAACTCAAACTCCACGCTTTATTTGATGACGATGATGTCTTAGCTGGGCTGGGCTTTCTTTCAACGTGGGCCTTGGCCACATCTCATTCCCTCATTTCTCGACTAATATTAACACCTTCGTTTTCTTTCCCAATAATTAAACAGTAAGTCACCCTTTTAAATATTTCAATAACTAACTATTACTTACCAAATTGCGTTGTACGATTACGATATATTTCTATTATATCCTTCTGATTTCCCATACTTAAAAAAGGAATCAATTTTTTCATTTGCCCATTCTACTATTATAATTTTAAATCATTTGTATATTTTTCAATCTACCATAAATAATGTACTATGATATACAAAAACCATTCCGTGTTTATTTTCATTTTCATATCATTCAACATCTTTTAAATGTACATCATTTTCATATCATTTATTATACACGTTGTCACATATTAATTTTGAATCATTTTAACTCTAAAGTTTATTTTGGTATATTATTTAAGTCTAACACAAATACTGTAGTTTGTTATATCAAATTATTCCTACTCATATAGGGTTAAAATGTCCTATTATTCCAGTTCGAGGACATTAGGAACAAACCAGAAACATCTAAAGATCATTGATGAATTTTGTTCTATGTTTCACAAAATCTCAAGGCCCAAGACCCTTTCAAACCAGAAATATCAAAAGATCATTGGCGAAACTTCTCTCTTCTTCACTTCGGTGATATTCCAAAATAGCAAAAGGTAAGGATTACATAGTTTAATAGCTACAGTAGAAAAACTAAGTAAGTAAAAAAAGTTTGAAACATTAGTGTAGCATCAAAACTAGAAGCAAGAAACATGAGTGTACTCTAGTACAAGTTGGAGATGCTCTAGAAACAATTGTCTAGATTCAACTACAGCATACTTGAAATTTGTTGTTTAGCTATTAAGGAAATGTTCTTCCAATGTTTTTTTTTTTTTAATTAAAAAAGTTGAGTTTTTGAGTGAAACAAAACAAGCTAGCTAAACATTGCAACTATCCCACTATGAAGCGCCTATAAATGTTGCATAAAATACAAGAATTCATTCAACACGCTATCATAGATCACAAACTACTTTTAACTCAAACTCCTTCGAAATATTTGAGTACATAGGTAATTAGAACAAGCCAACAAGAAATACATTATGGATTGCAATCAAACAATTTTCCAACATAGAGACATGGTTTGAACATATTATCTTCAATATAATTAAAGTTCAACGAATAAAATAAATCTAAACTAACAAGTAATAAGTTTACAATCAATGGAATTGGATAGCGCATCTAAATAAATCCTTTGATCAGTACCAAGAAAAGTACTATTGAGTACCTATTGCATAGTAATGTTATTTTTTACGGTATTAATTAATTAAGAACTTAGACCCCCCCCAATCAGGCTTTCGTAGCTGAGATTAGCCGTCACAACACTCTCAAATAACAGCTTGTTCTCAAATTTGGTCAAGAAAAAATCATCAAGAAACACTTTCACCTATGACAACAACCAGAAGAAAAAAAACCCTAAATTAAGAATCAATTAATAACACCTAAATCTGTTTTGTGTTTCAACTATCTAGAGATTGAATCAAGAGCTTGTCTTCCCTGAAGATACATCTGATCAAAGAAGACAATTACGAATGAAACAGTGTTTTGAAAGGCGATAAGTGCACAAAAGCGACAAGGTCCTTTGAGAGCCTAAGCGCAAAGCGCACAAAAAGCGGGGCTTTTTTGTGTGAAGTGCAATATACATTATACATATAGTTTATATCATAAATATGAGAAAATATATGTGAAATATAGATAAATAATTTTATTATTCATATTCATCCTTCATTTCCAACATGCAGCATCCTCTCTGCCATTTAATTCCAATTTCAGACTCTTCTTTATCTCTTCTCAGACCCTTCGTTTTTCCTCCATCTCCAACATACAACATTCATTTCATATTACTAAAGGTCCTCATCTGATGTCACAAGTCACAAACAAGAAATTTCTTTAGCTTTTCAATGAAAGTTCGATTTCTTTTCTTCTGATGATGCGATTTCCTTTTTCAATTGAAGTTCTAGATCTGATACAGGCAAGGTAGACAAATTTAGTTAATTTCTCTCATCTTCTAAAATGGAAGACGAAAAAAACGCTTTTTTTGTAGAGGCGCTCCAACAAAAAGCGCAAGGCGCCGCTTAAGCGACACCTTATGCAAAGCGCCTCGCTTCGCTACATGTGAGCCTAGGCTAGCCTAGGCGCGGTTTTCAAAACACTGGAATGAAAATCAAAGACTTATTGAAAAAGATTGAATCAAGAGTAGAAATTAACGTTCTAACTCATTTGAAAGGAAAATCAATGGCATGCAAATACCAAAATTCAAACAGCGTACAAATTATATGATTATAGGTTGAGCATATTCAATACTCCTCACTTGCTTGAATCAAGGATTAATTAAAACTGAGAGGTTAGGTGATGGTCTTCGATCGAGAGAGACGAAGTATGCTGCGTGCGATCAAGGTGAAGAAGAGACCGTGTGCAAGCCTTATGTGCAAGATGACAGGAATTAATTTTCAATTGGTCAATCCCAAAAATTGAAGAAATCGAATTTAAGGAAAACAAACCAGATAAGTGAAGGGACGTTTGATTAGAATGTGGAGCAAGGATGTTGCAAGTGTCAATAATAGAAGAAAGAGATAATGGAAGTTTGCAATAAGATTAAACATTCTTACATTTGCATTCGCATTTACTATTATGGAAAAGCTAGTTTGCAAGAATTGAAGTCCTACTATATTATACTCATAACAGACTCAGTTCTCCTAAAAAGTAAGGAGACCACTTTTACGTGTTGGAATTGGGAAGTGAGAGAGTAATTTCAATCAATTAATTTTTTTAAGGAAAGTAAAAGGATAGAAAGATAAGAGGGAAAAATGTCAAAAATGTGGAGACCCACCATCTTGTAAAGGAAAGCAATGAATTTCAATTTTGGAACAAAATAAATGAGGAAGAATGAGTCCACCATGACAATTACTACTAAAAAAAAATCCTTAAATGGAAAAAAGTAAAAGCTTGGACCACCACATTCATTGTATTGGTGGTGTATCATTCACATGGTAACACGCAACTACGCTTTCAAAATTCCAACCACTCATTTCATAGTAATAAGATAACTAACCAATATTCATGTGTTGCACATGTGCAATGAATTTCTAACAACATTGTTTTGTTGTAATAAAAATTAAAACAAAGGTTGAATACAATACAACACAATAATCGTTAGATAGAAAGTGATTGAGTTGCAGATGCAACTCTGCTTATTACTTCACAAGAACTCGCTCTCTTTTAAATTACGGGATTGTTTGAAAAAGTAGTGATTAATTGATAATAGAACTAGTAATTACGACAAGTACTCTCCATCTATGAAATTGGTTCTAACAAATTACCAAGTGCAGGATCACACACGTTGCTCTACAAAAGCCACTCCAAGTATTTAAAAACATAAACCTTATACGTTTCATAGGCCTTTTTTTTTTATCAAAATATAAAGCTGGGGCAATTGGAAACTCAAATCCTATTATTTACAGCAGTAAATAACCACATTACCAAAATCACTATTAACATCCACAGGCACAGACCATTGTAGCATGCATGGCTTGAAAAGATACTCAATTTGTGGTACAGCAGCCTCTTCCTATTCCAAATTTGGTTCTAAACACCGAGTCTTGTCAAGAAACAATGAGCATAGACATACAAGATTTATTCTCCACATTACACTGGAGAACTTATTTGTTGACTTGTTGTACCACATCCCAGTGTTACCTAAAGCATATATAGATACCATTTTTTTATGAACAAAAAACTAACTCGGTATCTATAAATTCCATTGATGTTTACCAAAAGGCTAACACTTACGGAAATGAAATCAAAATATGAGCACAAGTGTTAATTACCCAGGGACAGAATTTTCTAAAGATTATATTACCAGCTTAATATGAAGCTTACCTTTAAAGTCATTAAAATTCCTTTGTAAACAGCTTTCTTGATTTAACTTCAACTACTGGGAAACTAACAAAACAAATAAAGATTATAAACTAACAGAAACATAAACACCCAGTTTGGTGGCTGGAAACAAACAGAAAAATACATATGGGTAGTTCAAATTTCAGTAACCTTATGAGAATTAAATACCTGGTATAAAAACGCTTGATTATTGGAAAATCAACTAACAATAGAAAAATTCAAATACATAACCAAAACAACTACGAAAAAGGTACTCACTTGCATATTATCAAAAAGAAACCATCCGACAGGAAAATAGAAGAGTACAAGACAGGTGAAAAATGCTCAATAGAAGAAAATGAATAAGATTTTTTCTAAGCTCTTAACCTTGTATGCGAAGTTCCATCCATCGAGTCCGCGTGAGTTGTCTTCTATCCCCTTGATTTTTCTTTGTAGCACCCCACAGTTCAGATTCGTGAACCCTCAAATAAATTACCATCTGAAATCTTAGCAGGGAGAAAAATTGGAGTCCTGATCATAAAATTGCTGCTTTGTGGAAGGCTTCAAGAAATTGAAATAAGAAATCGAGATGAAAATAAATTGTATAATTTAACTGCTTCCTCAAAACCCAATCCAAGAAGTTAGATAAGATAAATGGTAAACTTAAAAAAAACTCACTTGCAGGTCTTCAAAAGTCTGCAAGAACTCCTTTAATTGAACTCATGAAATACATGATAGGAATCCCTCCATTTGGCTAGACCCTAAGGATTCCAACTTACCATATTTCCTTTGGGAGAGAGAGAGCATAATACCTGATTGTGTGTTAGAACAATGACGAAGAGGGAAAGAGGTGGTACAGATTACAGGATACAAAGAAGCAAAAATGTGAAAAGACAAACTTTATTAGATGAGGAGTTAAAAGGTCGGGATCCATCAATAATGAATGACAAACGATAAACGAAAGACCAATAGGGAAAATGAGAGTATTTTAGAATATGAAGGGTATAGTAAGAATACAAAGATTCTTCATTGTTCCATCCATTTAGAGGTAGTAGGATTATTGAAAGAAACTCAAGATTTAAAAAAAGGTACTTACTTTCCATGGCTGCTGCTGCTTGGCTTCCCCCTCAACTCCAGCTCAAAGTCACTTTTAACGTTTTGTTGTATTAAATTAAATATTTGTTTGGTATATTATGAATCACATTTTCAAAGTCAGGATATCATCTCATCTACAACAATATTGTACAAATACAAAAACAGAAGGAGAAAAAGAATGCAAGCAATGCATCACTGACCATACACACAACATTTAAAATATACACCATTCTCATTCCCAAATAATAAAATAAAATAAAATTGGAATTCATGTCAATCCATCCTTTGCATTAAGAGAAAAATCTCATGTGTCAAATATTGTATACTCAATCCTCACCATAATCACATTGCATTCACCTCTAATAGCACCTGTTTTGTTTTGCCGACAATGAACCAACCAAGATCCTGTCTTTGCATTAATATAATCCTTTTTAGCGGGAAATAGGTGTCATGGTATTGGTAAGTTGAGTTGAATCATTATCAAATTACAATTTTATGACTCAATAGTCACGGAATGCAATGCCATTTGCTTAAACTATCTCATTTGACAATTATATATATATATATATATATATATATATATATATCTCATGTTCCATTTCCATCCAGCAACAACACAACATTCACACATCCATTAATATTATTCCCATGTTCCTTTTTCTTCACTCTCCCTAACCCCAACAAAACATTCATAAACAACATAACTTATCTAATCAAAACATAATTTAATACATCATTTCATTTCTACCATCTACCTATATTGTTAAGCTCGCATCCTTCTTCCATCCACCCCACCCCACCGCTACATTTACTTTTGCTAAACTCCTCTTCATACCACAGCAACCAAAAACCTGGCAAAGGTAGAGCAAAAGTAATTTTTTTTTTTCAATTTTTAGCCGCAAAAATAAGATCAGTACTTAAATGAATAACCAAATAGGTAGAAAAAATGAGAATTTTTAAAAAATTGTAACATCCATGGCTCCAGGTCTCACCTATACGATATCCCACAAAAGAAAAGGCCTAAGAACTTTCAGGTGTCGACATTGAAGGCACTGCCTGACCTTTAATATCTTTTGCTTCTTTCCCTTCACCAACAAATGGATTCTCCTCACCTTTCAAATTTAAGGATCCTGGATTCATCTTCTGGACCTCTTCTCTTGTATAGATAAATATCTTCCGAACCATACCACAAAACTCCCTGATTAAAGGCAAATATTATATAATGTTTTGATTGCACCTGACATTGCTATGAAGACTGACAAGTTGAAAAAAATTAAAATAATGGTAAAACTCATAATGATAGATGACTATGACCATGGAAAATAAGTCCTTACTGCCAGGGATCATCTCCGACAAGCATCATATCACCTTCATCATCGGTATAAACAATCAGCCAATTCTTTTTGGGAGCCATCAACTCGCCACCAAATTCAAACAGTTGGTCCAGTTCAGCAACCAATTCATCGTAATTATTGAACTTGCTTAGATCAACCGACCTTCCAAGTGCAATACCCTGCTTATGGACCTGGAACCAACAATATATTATTAAGTGATTCCAGAGTACCCAAACCAAACAAGCTAAAAGAATGTAAAAAGAAACCTTTGTACAACTCCTTGTTGAAGCACCCTGCGATTTACTCGGCACATCCTTTGAATTCGGTGTGCAAGTTTGCTGCGAATAATCAGGCTCATTAAAAGAAAGAGGATTTATCAGCCAACTTTGAACCCCTTGATAGTTCAGACTTGAGGTCAGATTCATTAGAATGAAGTTGGTTCATATTGAGATGCATAACATCTGCCTCGATCATCATATTTCTACTTGACACTGCAGTGTCTGGAATAGAAGGGTTTTTAATGAGAGAGATGCCAAAAAGCTTACAATTCCCATCCTTGGGTTTCACAGCATCCTGGTTCTGATAGTCAAAATGAGTTGGAGGTGGAGGCATCAACCAGTTTCCATGTGGCTGCTCAATTCTGTGACAATAGGCCATGGAATGGTCACTAAAGCCATTGAAATTGCTATTTCCTCTCATTTGGTAAGGCAAATCACGACCCTGACCATGAACCTTCTGATTAGAGTCCACCAGGTTGAGCGAGAGACCAGAGGGCAGGACAGACCATGAGCTACCAAGGAAGTTAAATTTTCCATCTTGACCCATTACATGCTTTCTAATTGAATTAGCAGCAACTACTGATGGATCAGCCAAGGCGGCTCGAACACCACAGGAGGAATCAACGTTAGTTCCAAAACCCGATAGAAGATCCGCATAGGTTGGCTCACTCCTTCCTGACAAAATCCAACCATCTGCTCCATGTTTCTTGGATGTAGAAACCACATCAATCTTCTCATCATCTAGAGAAGGAGGCCACATAACAGACTTTTCTGCAGCATCAGAGTCGTTTCCATCCACAAAATTGCCTCCCAAGGTCGGGAATTCTTGACCTTGCAAGACCCTTGTAAATGCACTAGCTGGTGAAGGGTCTGTTGTCACTCTTGATGAGCCTTCCCGAGTAAGAACAGAGGAATCCGGGGATGTAGGCACCATGTTTGACCGAGGCCTTTTAGGTCTAGTCATTGGAAGGGGATTTAATGCAGGAGGAGCGAGAGCAGGCTCAATTTTCCAAGGTGAGACTCTCTCAGGACGTGAAATAGTAGAAGTCTCATCCCATCTCACCTAGAAGAAAACAAAAGGAAAATGGCTACTTTAGCGTGCCGAAAACAAGGTTACCCATGTCTTAATAACTTCATATTACCTTCAGGCATCTCCACTTGGAATCTTTCCACCTCGTGGGATCAGCATCTTCACATCCAATGATAGTACCCGTGAATCTAGAAAATGACAATTAGAATCAACCATAAGTCACCATAATTTCTAACAGTAACTCTAACTCTAGTAGGGAGTAGTTACCAAGTTTTCATTTCATGCACATACCTCTGTTCAGGAGCTTCTTCACCTTCAAACCTCATTTTGAACCTCATTCCTATTGTGTAGTTCTTCTTAACGAACTCCATATACTGATCATACGGAACAATGAATTCAGATGGGCTTGTCCTGGACACATACACTTGGAGCTATCAGCTTTAGGGGAAAGGGAGGGGAGTAATTACAAGGCAAGAAATGTCTGAGGCACTTTATTGTCAGATTTCAGCCTTAAAGAATTCAATCTGCTTAGATAAATCACAGGACACACAGATACCTGTCAAAACCATTACCTAGGCTTATAATAGACAGTGAACATTGTGCCTGTGGAAATGGCATGCCAGGCAGTCGCAAGCACACCAAGATGCATGCTGTGGCTAGATATGACTGATGACGGGACATTGCCGTGCTGTCTCATAGCACGCCTAACACCTACACGTAGTTCTCCATTCTCACCCCTGACAAATATTGAAATAAATTTATTTACCCTTGAACCAAAAATAAACAGTCGGAAAAATCTGTTGTATTCTCCGGAATAATAAAAGGAAATATCAAAACCTCAGGAATATAAAAGCATCTCCAGCAACCAGTCTTTTTGAGCTCACAAAAACGCTCCAGCCACTTTGAAGCAAATGCCTACGCGGTTGACCTGATATTCCCAAGCTAAAATGTTAAAAACTAAACAAATAAAATGGACCTGGCCATTTATAAAATAGATTGCAGCATCATGAAATCCATGCACATAGCTTGCTTTGGCCATTTGGGCCACAAGAAGCCGATCTGTCGCATTATATTACAGCTAAGTGTACTACTTACAATACAAATAAACTGTTCCAGTACAACATGAAGGCTCAGTTTGTCAGAGTAAGAAGACGAGGGAATCATGAAGGTCGGTTTTCATCCATGATTAATTACCTCGAAATATATGACGGAAACGCCATTCATTTGCATGCAAATCCTTGGCAACCAACTCCTGGGTAGGAGGCTGTCGAGACATGTCCTAGAAAAATCAAGTGATTGACATTGAGCCTTATAGGTAGGAAAAGAAAAGAAAAAGAAAAAGAAAAAGAAAGAATAAAGAAGCAACCAGGGGTGGAAGGCATTCATCGGCATGGCGTCTCAAGACTGAAAATCCGCCATGTGTACTTGTATCAGAAGCGGTGAGAGTCTTGCAAAAGGAATGAACATGAAACCTACGTGGAGGAGGGGGAGGAGGATCCTTCTCCACAGCGCTTTCATCTTGCTGGAATTGACAAAACTTGAGATCATTAAATGAGATGAGATGAGATGAGATGCAGCAAATTGAGAGATGGAAGATACATACATTAAGTTCTGGAAGCAAAGTGATCTGTGCAAAAACCTCATCAGTGTCCGGCTCAGCCTATAGAAGATAAAGGGGGAATTGATGTTATGCTATTATGTTAGAGTAATAAAAAAAAAAAAGAGAAATGAATGATGGGATACCTTTAAATTGACATTGATGACACGGCAGAGGATCTTGGAAGGAAGGTTATAAACAGGCATCTGCTGGTCAGCTACTTGATTCGTGGAAGCTTCAACCTGATAATCGAAAGAAAGAAATTAAAGATAATGGAAGGAGAAAGGGAAAGGGAAAGGGAAAGAGATTGACAGACCTGCTCGATGTGTCCTTGTGGGAAGTAGAAAACACGGTCATCTTGGCGAGGTACAGATACAAGAGGACCGGCACAAGCATTCCAGAGCTCGGTGAAGAGGGCAGTTTCAGCATCTGAAGAGGGAGAGAGAAATCAAGTGTAAAGAAAAGTAAAGTCGAATGAGAAGAAGAAGAAGAAGAAGAAGAAGAAAAGGGCGGCCTTACCCTTGGGAGAGAGGTGGGGATCCATGTCTTTAGTAGGGTCTGCGTCCGGTGGTGCGTTCCGTTTGGTGGAAACCTCGGAGGAGGAGGAGGAGGAGGTCATTTCTAATACAGATCTGAGAAATGAATTATCTGTCAGGCTGACTCTTCAATCCATGGCATCCACTCACTGTCAAATTCGACGATTAAATTATCAAGGAAAAGCAGCAGCTCAAATTGTATGAATCAATTAGGGATTGCAAATCTCACGAACAGAAAAGCTTATTAAAATTCAGTTTAGCAAATCAAACTATAAATATAAAGCTTGCCCTAAAAACTAAAGCCCTGTCCAATTAATTAAATGGAAAAAAAAAAAAAGGAACAGAGATCAGAAATCAGAAATTGAAATAGATGGAAATGAAAGTTGAAAGAGAAATCGATGGATACGAGAGAAATCAAAGTAAAAAATATGACGTCGGATGTAAAAGGAGAAGAAGAAGAACTAACCAAAGCAAAGAAGAAGAAGAAGAACTAACCAAAGCAAAGAAGAAGAAGATACGATAAGGGGGGGTTTGGAGGAGTGAGAGAGGTTGTTTTTTTTCCTATCTATCTGTGTGAGTTATCACAAAACCCGACAGTAGAGTAATGGGATGTGGGATGGGATATTTCTCTTTGTTTAGGTACAGGGGGTTTGGTTTAAGTTTCAAGATTAAAACACAACACCACAAAGTAAAGCATAGTGGAATGGAAACGGATGCAAATGATCTGAACCACGGTTACGGTTACGGTTACGGTTAGAGAGAGTAGCTGTAGTAAGAAGCAAAGCAAAGCATTTGGGTTTGTTGTATTTTTTTAATGGTCTCACTCTCACGCGCCTATCCTTAACCATACCCTAGTTTCTTATGTTATAATAAATGGGAAGAAAGAGAAGTTAGGTAAGTTATGGTCATGTTGTATCGTATGTATGGACAGGGAGGGAGAGGAGACTCCTTTCTTTCCCTGAAACAAACAAAACAAAACAACAGTCTTTCCCATCTCATTTGTTTATGTTTAAGTATTTTTAAAAGAAAGAGTTAGTTATTAAGTAAGATCTGGGTGTGAGGTGAAACTGGAGTCACGTGTTTGGATAGAGAATGGCAGTAGTGGGTCCCGTTGTAAACTTGAAGCAACAAAATACCATTTGTCCCCTTTTACTCTTCTCTAAACTTTGTTAGTTTTAATAATAATAATGCATATTAGTAGTTTTAATTCTACCTATGTATGTATATATATGTATGTATGTATGTAGGTGATATGAAACTCAAAAGCAAAAAGTAAAAGAAAAAACACAAAAGGAATGGTTTGCAATCAAGTATCGCCACGCAGGGAGGGAGCAAGACAGGAGGGGGGGCCTTTCCTTTCCTAACAAACAGAGAAAGAAAGAGTCACGAGAATTCACTCTCTACTGCCACTGCAGCGGGCGGGGCTCGACGTTTTGTTTTCTTCATCATCAATCAATTCTCTTATTGAGGAGAGAAAAAAAAAAGAAGCCAATGCCAATTCAAAGACATAACTAATAATATATATGTGAGTTAGTTGCTAAAGGCGAGAGGAGTAGAGTAGTAGTGCGGGGTCCACCACCAGAATAGAATAGTATGAACTAAAGTGGGACCATTTTGTTTTTTTTTAAACTCCTAACCCACTGTCACCCAATTCCTCCTACCCTTCCCTTTCTATCTAATATCTTATCCTTTTCTCTCAATTTAATTTAAAATTACTTATTCATTATTAATCCACACTTATAATAGGAGGAAAAATCTAAATAGCCACTTTTTGCATCAAAAAGGTTAAAGTAGCGACATTTTTTTTAAATATTGAGACTAGCCACTTTTACTATTCAATTTTTCAATATACCTATTTTGCCCTTTTCATATGGCAGGTATAGTCTGACATGTACGGCCTGACAGTTCTAATATTTTTCTTTCCCAACGCATTCTTTCTTTCCCAGATTTTGGTATAGTTCATACAGCATCCATAGTTTTTCATGTATTTAGTATATGTTTTTATATTTTTATTATTTTTGCATTTTGACTTCATACTAAATATTTCGATTTTTAATTCAATTTTATAGATTCATTTTAGTATATTATTTATAGTTTCTCCTTTCATGTAAAATGTTTTGTACATATGAATGTACGTGTTATACGTAATATACATGTCATTATAACCTGCAAATGAAAAACAAAAAGAGTGTTAATTCAATAATACTAAATGTACAAAAAAAGATATTTAATATGCAAACAAACAAAAAGAAATATATATTATATTACGTATATTACAAAACGAACATAAAATAAAGTGAGTGTACATCAAGAAAAACTCATAGGTATGTATAGTACTTATATATCGTATATTACGTGTAGAACAGACTATATATCAAGAAAAACACATAATTATGTATAGCACGTATATTACAAAAATATATATATTTAAACAGACCAGAAAAAAAGTAGATTACGTATATTACATACTGTATAGCAAACATATTACGTATATTACAAAACGAACATAAAAGAAAGTTGGTGTACATCAAGAAAAACTCATAGGTGTATGTAGTATGTATAGTACGTATATTACGTGTAGTACAGTTGGTGTAATCAAGAAAAACTCATAGGTGTGTATAGTACGTATATATCGTATATTACGTGTGATATAGACTGTATATCAAGAAAAACACATAGTTATGTATAACACGTATATTACAAAAAGATATATATTTAAACAGACCAGGAAAAAAGTAAATTACGTATATTACATACTGTATAGCAAACACAAAGAATGTAACGATGACCACAAAATATATATTTAAACAGACCACAGAAAAATGTATATTACGTATAGTACATATAGATAGACATTACGCAAAACAGAAACAGACGACGGACAAAATATGTATAGTACGTATATTTCAAAATTGCATGCATTACATGTATAGCAGAAAACAAAAAATTAAGAATTTATGTATAGTATATAAAACAACAAAAGGACATAAATCAAACAACATATGTATATTACCTTTTGTCAAATCCATGCTTATTTTGGTTTAGATCTTCGAGATTCGGAACAAAAAACGTTGAAATATATTTATGAAAAAACGAGACCGAGAAGAAATTAAGTAAAGATGTAAGTAAATAAAAAAAGAAAGTGTAGGAAATTTATGAGATTAACATTTGTAAAAGAAAAAAATTGTAGATTTTTGAAAAACAAATAGAAAGAATGAGAGAATCAATGGATTTGGGAAAGAAGATTATAGAGAAATGATAAAGAAAATGAGAGAGATGGAAGAAGAAATGAGAGAAAATGAAAAAAATGAGAGGGAGAGAGAGATAAATTCTAATATATAGAAGAAAAAGGAAGAGTGGGGAATGGAGGGAAAATATTTTTAAATTAAATATAAAAAGTAGAGAGAGAGAGATGTTAATATTAAAAAAATAAAAAAATTTGAATGGATGGAAGGAAGGGAATGGGAGAGAGGAGAGAGAGAGTGTAAAAAAAAAAGAATGGATGGGAGGGGAGAGAGGAGAGAGGAGAGAGGGTTTTGATTTGACATTAGAGTATTTTAGTCATTTTACTTTTAAAGATGGCTAAAAAAATAAAAATGAATATATATGGCTACAAGGGAAAAGGGGACCTCCCAAATGGCCATTATGACATTTTTACTCCTTATAATATTAGGTAGAATATGAAAAGACTAAACAAACCTTATTTAAATATTTTAACTCGAGATAAACGGGTTAATTACTGAAATAACATATTTTTTATATTAATTATAAAAATGTTAGAACTTTTTAAAATTACTAAAATAACATAATTATAGTTAAGCCTCATCACGTGGATAAAGCCCATGGGCCGGGCAGGGGAAATAACATATTTTTTATATTAATTAAATTACTCAAATAACATAATTATAGTTAAGCCTCATCACATGGATAAAGCCCGTGGCCCGGTCCGACCCATAAGTCAACGGTTGACGGGCTAGGCCCGACCCGACCTGTAAATCTTTGGCCTGGATATAAACCATTTCTTTGAGCCCATGGGTCGGGTGGCCCGGCCCAAAGCCCTATTCGAAGCTTGTTCAAAAATTATTTTATATATATATAAATTTAATATTTATAATTATAAAATATAATGTAAATAATTTATTTAATTTTTAAAAATGTAATATAATCAAACCAAGCTGAAAGAATGATAAATAAAGTTAATTTAAAAGCTTAATAAACAATATATAAAAACAAAGTATAAATAAAAAATATATAGGATAGTAAAATATTAATAAATTAACTTTAATGTTCATCACTTTAGAGTTAAGTTTAAGTTTAATAAACATATAAAAACAAAGTATAAATAAAAAATGAATAGGATAGTATAAATTGACTTTTTTTTAATCATTTTATAGCTAAATTTAAGTTTAAAAAGTTAAAAATAAGTTTTAAAAAACGCAATAAAAAATTTAATGGAAATTTTAATTAAATAAATAAAAGCTTGAGTGAACTGGGCTACGGGTCTGACCCGTCTTTTATCTCATGGTTCCAAGCCCGTGGACCGGATTTAGGCTTACCATTTTAAGTCAGGCCCGGGTCAAACCTGACCCACTCATTGACCAGGCCTTGTAGGCCCGACCCTAGCCCTGGCCCATTCATTTAAGGGTCGGCTGGACCCCGACCTATTGATAAGGCTTAATTATAGTTCAATTATTTATAAAACTAACAAAAAAAACCCAACAAATTCATTGACAATTATAATGAAAAATAACAAAATAGTAATGGAAATCGTAATAGCAAATTAAGATGCATACAGACTTTACTTTGTTTTTAAGGGTAATTTTACATAAAAGTCCCTTAGTCCCTTAATTTATTATAACCATAGTCATTTCATCTAAAACAATAGAAAAATAAAATAAATGCTGCACAAAAATAAACGGTTTAAAAAAATCCTTCAGATCTGGATAAAAAATTCAAAGAAATTATGCATATTTCTCCAATTTTCGAATCGCATCTATCCCTTTACGAACAAATAACCAATTGGGCAATAGAAAAAGCCAAAAAAACAAGCAAATTCAAAGTGGGGGAATGCCTAAAAATTTAGAAAAAGATGAGTTTTTTTTTTTAAATTTTGGGGTAAGAGAATAAAAATGGTTTGACCACGAATCCATATTTCTATTCCACAACCAATCAAAGCACGAAGAAGGGTATGAATATAGTACCCATAAATTCCAAATGAAGATCAAGCAAAAACAGGAAAAAACTTATGTATTCTTCGCCGGTGATTCAACCGAGTATGAGACAGATTGTGAGGTATTTGTCTGAATTATACTTGTACGTAACCACGAATTTTGATTATCAACTTAATGATGTTAAAAAGTGGTTACCCACGTAAATTCCAACTATTTTATAGTGTGGTCCTGTGTAGCGCTATTTTTCTTTTTACATCTAAAAGAAAATTGATTTTCTTTGTGAAGTGGAGTGGAGAGTTGACATGGAAAATAAAAAAGAGTTTAAACAACTTTATATGTAAAAGTATTATTTATGGATGAATAACAGATTGTAACCACCAGTGACTAGTGAGACACATGGAACTGACTGTAGGGCTGATGGGGATGGGCTTTTGTTTTGTTCCCTTACTTTTCTTTGCCTTTGGTTTTGATCGAGTAAATTCAAGTATGGGTATATAACTAGGAGCCATTCACACTAAACATATAACATTTAATATATATATATATATATATATATATAGCCATTTGCTTCAACAATCTCATTTGACAAAATATATATATCCTATTCCATTAATAATATTATTGGTATGTTTCTTATACTTCAACACTCCCGGCCACCCAAACAAAAACACAGATAAAAGTTCTTAGAAGTACAAGTCCTCTGCCCTGAAGCTGAAGGAGTGGTGACAAACATACATCATGCATCTGCAATAAGATGGTGTCTCACTCTCACTCTCAATCAAAACATAATAATTATAGTTGTTTCAGACTTTTAATATTGCTTGGGGCTTCAAAAATTGCTCGAGGATCAATATTTTAACTGTCCTCACAGATCATATACTAAAAGATGAGGCAAAATGGATTTGAAAACCGGCGGTTAAAGTCATTAGGTAGAATTTTAACTCTCCTCACGGATCATATACTAAAAGATGAGGCAAAATGGATTTGAAAACCGGCGGTTAAAGTCATTAGGTAGAATTTTAACTCTCCTCACGGATCATATACTAAAAGATGAGGCAAAATAAATTTGAAAACCGGCGGTTAAAGTCATTAGGTAGAAGGTTTGGTTAGAGAGAAATTATAGAGTCTTTAACAACAATAGCTACACGACGGCTAAGATCTGGGATTTACTTCATTATAAAGTGTCGCTTTTAGCCTCTTTGTCTACTGTATTTTGTAATTACGACCTTTTTTTTACTAACACCGGCTGGAAATTTTTAACGTAATCCGGTTGGTGAGGTTTGATTTCTTATCACCCGTTTTGTTGTAACTCCTTTTGCTTTAATCTATAAATAAAAAATAATAATTATTGAATGGAGCAGAACCCAAAATATAGTATTATGAAGGGACAGGACAATGGACTTTCTTTCTGGGATTGGATTGGATTGGATGGGATGAGAAACTCATTTCTACAAGCTCCACCCCCACAACTTTATTTTTCCTGATAAGGTTTATAAGTGAGAAAGAAGCAGTATTAGAAAGAAATTGAGGAAACAGAGATATTTTATTTGTCTTTGTAAGGTAACCAATTGAAAATCTATTAGCATAAAATCATTGTCTGTCTGTCTATATCATATTATGTGAAACTGAAAGCAAAAGACGTATTAAAAAGGAAAAGGAATGATTTTGCAGCCTTCCTTTCCAAATCTGGACTCAGTTTTATTCACCACTTGTTTTAGTTTTTAATCTGCACTGCACCCACCTATTAGAGAGGGAAAGCCTATTTACACAAATTTATCAATTGATCTTTGAAGAATCATTCCATACATACACATACAGCTCGAACCAACACGATATCCTCCTCTCCTGGACATTCTGAATGAAATAGTAGTGAACATAGGAATTGGCAGAGCAGAATTATGGAATATTTAGCAGACGAAAGGCGGCACGGATATTAACTTAATTAGTATTGTAGTTTCTACATATTACAAGTTGTTAAAAAAGTAGTATAGAATATTCTTTTCATCATTCATTTAATTAATAAAATCAAGTAAGTGAGCAATACAATACTAATTACTAAGAGAGTGTTTAATTACTTTTATTATTGTTAACTTTTGTTTACAGGGTTGTTGTTGTGTGGATATGGAAGAAGATGAGATAATAAAATTAACTAAGGGACGAAATACATTGGATTGGGAAGTTTAAAAGTGCGGTTGCCAAGAAATTCTCCTTGCAGGTCACTCCATTGATCTCCTACATTTCCCCATATCCGGTAACCTTGTTCTGCTATTTCCTTCCTCACTCCAGACTTGTATCTCACTGCACTTACTCCTTTATAACTCTCATCCCTGTATTATGTATGTTTGTCAATTCTATGCTATCAATAAATAAGACTGAGATCGGGATCGGGATCGGATCTTACCTCATTATTAGACCTTCGTAGCCAAAGAATCCCTGAGTTAGCAAGTTGCTGGTGGTAGCTTCAAGAAGGGTGTGTTGATCTCTTCCGGTGATGAGAAACACTTTGAATCCCATGTCAACCAATTTCCCATACAGATCCCTCACTGCTACAATGGCTTCACATTCTTCCCTCAACGCCCATGCCTTGAATGCTGCTGGATCATACCCATCACACCCATATCTCTTTCCTTTGTAATATTTTATATTGGAGATGCAAGTGTCGTCCACGTCAAAAACCCAAGCGTCTTTACCGTCACCTATAGGAACAATCTCGTTCACGTAGTTGATGATATTGTCCATAATAATGAGCATGTCCTGTTCGTATTGTCCGCCGTTGACGTAGGCCTCGTTGTGGTACATGCATTGAGGTGGCACAGTCCGCCATGCACCGATATTGTTTGCCTCCACTGCCAATCTCCAACTCAAGCAATAGCTGCCGCTCCCAACGGAAGACTCCCCAACCACCCCACCCCACCAAAATGGCCTTCCCCAACTTACCTTTGCCATTGAAATGATCATTAGCATGAAAGCCATCCCCATTGTCCCCTCTAACTTTGTGTGTTTCATATTTTGTATTTACCAGCTCTCACTTATGCAATGCAAATGCTAAGAAGAGGTTCAAAATGGAAGGTGTAAGACTTAGAGGGGATGCAAGTTGGCAAAGAGAGTAATATATATATATATATATAGTGGGTGTGGGTGTGGGTGTGGGGTGTCATAGAGCAGAGTCGAGAATGCAGAGGTTCATTGTTTTCATTAGTTAGTGATATGGCATAGTGACTGAGTGGCAGTGGCCAATACAATGCAATAATGGTGGGAACACAGTCAGCGGCCACGTCTCTACAACTAAACGAATGCCAATGTCATCCATAACTTTTTAATATTTACATTATATGGATGACTCGATTCTGAGTGGATCAAAATATATGGCTTAATTCATTTCATTTTCAATCATAATAATAATATGGCCATTGCCGTTGCACCAATGGGATATCCTTAAATTCCAATTTTGCGTTGCGCACTTGCCTCCAAATTAAGGAAACTTGGAAAAGGGAGGCTGCTTTGGAAGGATAGCATTATACATTAATAATCAATCCAGTATCCCACATCACCAAAGCATCCACCCTTGCCCAATGAACAGAACAGATGATTTGGCTACTTTTTTGACTCGTGGGTTTTGTTAAGTTTGTGTAACTCAAATCTCTTATCTGAACCCGTAAACCAAACGCCTCTAAGACATTCCAACTTATAGATCATTTTCTATATAATATAAAAATATCACTAATATTTTTACTTGATATAAAACATGATGTAAGGAGGGAATTATTCATATGGATATGATGTCTAATCTCCAATTAGAAGCTACAATAAAAATCAAAATAGAAATGTAAAGGGAAAAGTGGTGTAGCATTCAATGGTTTATGGTGCTTTAATTATTTTTCGTTATGATTTTATATGCCGAAAGTTTGGTCCTATAACTCATCCAATACTATTTATAGTATGAAACTTTTATTAATAGAAATAGAATTATGTGACTATGACATATACACTATTATAACAAAGTGGGAGTGAATAGTGTCCGGTTCATTGAATGGAGAAGTTAGGTCGTCTTTAGGCTTTTTTTTTTTTGTTAGATTCAGTTTTCTATTTTCGTTTCAAAAACAGTTATTAAATAAGTCAATTTTTTATTTTTTATAATTATTCACAAATTAATGATTTTTTTTTAAATGATTGTAAAAAAACAGGTTATTTTTATATAATTATTCAAATATATGTACTGAATTATTAATTTGGAAAAGAAACCTTATTTTTGAGACCATCATAAGCAGAGCAGTCGGTTGAAATGGAATGGGATTGGGATAAAGAAGGAGAAGCACTATGCCTCTGCCAATGGGAGGGAGCGTAGCGTAGATAGTGGAGTTTGACTTAAATACTCAATGTCAACTCACAACCCCCAAATTTTGACAAAAAAAAAAAGGGAAAGGGAAAAGTGCTGCATGTCACCAGTTAATTCTAAATCTAATGTTAATTCCTTTATTCTTCTATAAATTAAATAATATTGAGTTTTTATTTTCAATTACATGGTTAACAAAGATCAACAATCAAAACATGGGCGTCTCCAGCTTTATCCACACCCCCCATCTCATCTCTATCTTTATCCAAGCTCCCTGTTTTATTCTCTTGACACGTGTCCAAAACTTTTTTAACATTTAATGTAGTGCCAACTAAAAAAGTACAAGTATGATTATACTTTACCACAATATCTTACGGCTTAGTTGACCATGCCATGTTTATATAAATTTCAAGACGTGCATGAATTTTTCTGGTTTAGTTCATGCATCAATGAGTTTTCTTTTTTAGACTAATTATATAATTCCGTTAGTGCTGATCTTTATCGATCTTGGATTTTTTTATAGTCCCGCCTTCCCTTTTCTTTTACCCCGTTTTAAGTGGGGTTATAGAATAATTATGATCTAATTAAGTACGTCCATATTGCTATATAATTACCGTAGATTGGCTAGTAAAGTATCGTGAAAATTAAGTCAGGATATCTATCGGGAGTATAAAACACAGTACTGGGTTTGGAATCAGACAAATTGTTAAAAATGAGACATCAAAGTATTCAGAATCAGTAGGAACGTAAAAAAATCGGACGGCGCAGGTAATTAGTAATCGTATCATGGTATGGTAGTTTCTTATACCCAAAAATGTGTGATATTACTGTTAGTTTCTTATACCCTTCTGGCTGCTTTACTCAGAATCTTGTTTTCAGCCTCACGTTAAAAATTAAAATAATATCTCAGTCAAAGACTTTTTTGCTTTAGGAAAAGTTCAAGGAAGCTAAAACTGGGAGTGCAATCAGCCAACCAGGTCAGCACCACTAACATATTTGGCCATAAATGATATCAAGCGATAAGGAGCCCCAATTAATGGAGCATCTGATAACTGCACAGCATCCTTCTCATCACTCTCTGCAACTGACAGCTCTCCATCATTTGCTTCAATCTCATGCAAAGGAATTTGTACAATTTCTCCCGCTTCAATCGGTATTGAAGATCTTGAATACAATGAATCATTATCCAGATCTACATGCTCCTGAATTGGAACAGACTCTACTGCATCCAACCCTTGACCTGATGTGGAAGTATTCTGAATCAATGGAGGCACGGGATCATCAAAACTTGTAGTGTCAATAGCTCCAACAATTTGGTCGGGCTCCATGACTGAAGATAGCTCAGTCTTAGCACCTCTTTGAAGCTCAATATATAACTCATTTACCTGAATATCAAGGAAGAGATGTTAACCTCAACGCAAAGTAATGATAATGATTTCATAACTTTTAAAAGTGTTTTTTAATGATTATCAAAAACACTTTCTTTATTCAAAAATACTAATAAACACTTCCAAAAACTATCACAAACGGGAACTAACAAATGAATCATTATCCCAACACCTCTACAACATTTGCTTCTAATATAACTCATATCATAAAACACCCTCCAAACCCAAGGTTCAAGATGGAAAGTGCAGTAAGATGGCACTCTATGAATAAACATCATCCATATTTTTTTTAAACATTTTCTAAAATGAAAAATCTTCACTAGTGTATTATATGGATTATTACAGGAGAAATCCAATCACCTTCCCGATAAGCTCTGCATTTTCTATAATCAATTTATCAACCAGTACACGTGCTGCATCCACCTGTGAACTCAAGACCTCCTGCTTATCATACACATGCCATGGGACAAAAGAAGTAATTAATTTTTCATGCAGTTCAATTAAAAAAATATCAACATCATCAAAGGAGACTAATAAATTATATGCCGAAGAAGAAGTGTCCACAAATTGAAGATTGCAACAGAACTTGCACCATTTAAAGGGTTTTCACTCACGATGCAGAAATACAACTTTGACGTTTGACCATTTGATGGGTGAGAGTAAGAAGTGAACCTTTGTGACTTTATCTGATGAAAAAGAGGAAGGGATTCTCCCCTCAAGATTCAGGATTTTTGACTGATAATCAGCAGCATTTTCTATCAGTCGCTTGTTTTCTTGCAAAAGATCACGTCTAGATTCTTCCAACTCCACAACCTGTCAGGCTTTGTTTTAAATTCTACATCAGAACAAAAAGTAGAGTCCCATGTGGGCAGCTCATAAACCAAAGAATTAAACATGTACCACAAGTATGATATACAATCTTGGATAATAAGTTCTAAATGAAAGAAAAACGCAGCTATATCAACCTGACCTAATTCAATTTTACAACTAATTATTGTTGAATAAACATGGTTACTTCATGCGCAAAGCAATGGGAATACAATGTAAGGTAAAGATTAGATAGAAGAATAAACTAATTTGGTTACATCTATTAGCTGGTTGGGGGAGGTTGTGTAATTAATGCCCAAGATTACATGTGTGTATCAAAGGAAGAGGAAAAGTGTGATAAAGAAGCCAATATGGAGGACAAGAGCAAGCTGTTGGGACTTAGTTGGGGTAGAAAAGTAGAAGGGAGAGTTAGTTAAGAGGAAATTATGAAGGGAGGGCGACTGTCAGAAGGGAAATTAATTTGAGTGAGTCACGAATAGGAATTCATTTATGTTCTTAGTCTGGTTTGGGGGTTGTAAGGAGAGAAGGGGATGTTTTTTTCATAATAGTAAAAATTCAGGTTCACAAATCTATCAATAGTATCCACAACCCGTAAGGCTTGGAGGGAAAACGGAGACAGCCCAAAGGATAAAAGACAAGAATGACGCCTTGAGGGCTTGTTGTGCAACCATTCAAGTCTGCAATCCAAAGACCCTGGATATTGGGTTAAACGCAGGGAAGCGAGGAATGGGAGTTGCAAGGAGACTTGAGGATCCAAATGGTCAGCTCATCGACAGAGGCCGTACCTTCAAGGTAAGAACCAAGAGATTGATGGAAGCAGAGTTAAAGTAAAAGCAAGAGAAGGGTCTCTGCTTCAAGTGTGACCGAAAATACACGATGGACCATGGATTTAAATTAAGATAGTTGCAGATGTTTGTAACGCAAGATGTAGAAGGGAAGTTAAAGTGAACAAATAAAATGTAAGTACACAGTACATAAACGAGAAAGTAGTCAATGCGAGCAACCAAAACACTACAGAGCTTTCTTAAACTTCGTAGTCGGAATTAATTTGCCTCAGAGAATGAAGATAAAAGGATGTATTGGGCAGCAAAACGTGAAAGTTTAAATAGACAGTGGTGCCACACAATTTTATCACAGAAGTTATAAGGGATAGCAGTATATTAGCTGCAGTACAGAAGAAAATGAAAACCAGACTTGATAGGATATCCGAGAGAGCAAACCTTTCAAAAACTCTACATTTGTAAAAGATTATGTGTCTTAACAACACCTTACCAATTCAGTAGGGGGGGGGGGGGAATCACAAAATTGGTACTTATTCACAATCAGAAAGCATGGAATACTCTGTTCAGACTTAACCCCTTTCACTTCTGTAACAAGATCAATAAATCAATTTACAATAAACAAAAGAGATAAAACTTATATACAAACAAGAAAGTTCGTGCAAATTATGTTGTGTATTACTTGAATTGATGAAGCAGTATACCTGTGCCTGTAACCTAGAAATGTTGTTATTCTGATATACTATTGTCTCCCGGCTTGAATTCTGTGAAAGACAAAACTTACTTAGGTAAGACTTCATAGAGAATACAACCACCTTCTATGAAAGCATGCAATGAAATCTGATAATCTATGGAAAATAACATGAAATAATCCCATTGACAGGTATCCTAACATCTGTTCCCACCTCTGTTCAACTAATTAAACTTTCCCAGCAATAAAAATGGTAACCATCATCACAACTATGCAAAATTACTAATCTCTGGGAATTACTAATCTCATTAATCATTCTGAATGCACCTAAAACTCACCAACCCCTTAATGTCCATTGTGCATTTCAATGCCAATATAATATGGCCCACAATCTATGTCCAAAGTTCCTTTATGCATTTGACACTGAACCAACTTCCTAGTATATCCCCCCCTCCTCCAATGAATAACCAAAATATTAAAGAACTATCTAACTTCTTCATAAAAGAAAGTTTATTTTTTCTTCAATATAACATAATTGAAAATGTAAAAGAGGACAGGGTATCTTTATAGCAATTCTATCAACAATTTAATGACTCACCTCCTTAACAATCAATGAAGCTTTCTCTCTCTCAAGATGCTCAATTGTCTCCAATAACCTGGCCTTTAGAAAACAAAACGGAGATATTTAGTAACTCACAAATAACTTTTATTTAGGCAATAAATAGGACAATTGAATCTGCACGTCCCCTAGGAAAAAAGGCTGAAAACTAGTGATGATTAAATGGCATGACGAAGGGAAGGAGTAATGGAGCATAGGAAAATTACCCCTTCTGAATCCAAAGCAGTCTTCTCCTCTTCCAACTGTCTAATTTTCGCCTCTAACTCTGTCTGCAGGTTAAATAATCAAAATTAAAAATCCTAATACAATTAAAATAGATAGACAAACAAGCAAAGCAACCAACAGATGAATGCTTTTTAAAAAAATCGACATTGTTATGCAGAGTAATGTCCAGGAGCATGGCTACTTTAAATGATCAGACTGGTGCATCTTAAAACACATTTTAAAGAAAATGTACAAGCTTCAATTCTAGGCAAGCCTGCAAGATATATTATAACAAATACCGAGATGTAAAAAACAAACAAGCATATATAACTATCAGTTACTCAAATGTTTATAGAATTACACTACCCCTTTTTGTAAGCGGAAACTGTTTGCTTCATGTAAGTGCTTAATTCTATCCTCCAGCTTATCCTGCAAAGAAATAAAAAAATGCAGCTTGAGGGGAAAGGTAAGCACACTAAATTATCAACATAATTTATGCATTGATGATATCACCTTGTCACTAGCAAGCAAAAAATTCTCTTCCCTCAAATGTTCAATTGTCTCCTCAAAAGCAGCCTACAGAACATGATGTTCAGCGTAATTCCAATGTATAACATTGTTTATTTCCTTTTATTTACTTTATTGCGTGGAAGAGGACATTAAATATTTTTGGAGTTGCTTTCCAGTCTAAAGTAAGATGGTAAGAATAATGTTCAAATATAGAAGAGTACATAAAGATATAAATAAAAATGGTGCAACATGTCCATGAAATCCACGACATACATCGGTTGGCAATGAATCAAACCATCCCAGTATATGTGCACTACACTAGTATTGAATTGCAAGAGAAACGTACATGATTTGTTCCGGTGATATGGTGAGACGAAATATCGGAAACAGGATTATGATCAGTCTGTCCATTTCTCATGTGATTATCATCAACAGAAGTCGATTCCGATAGAATAGTTTCATCTTCTGGAGTTGTAGTCTGCTTATTTTTCCTTTTCTTATTTCTTTTCTTCTTCTTATCATTCTCCATTCCCCGATTAAATAAAAACGTGTTAGATGCAACAGATCTGAGATCGAATATGATACTTTAATAATGTCTCAATGGAACCTGGGCAGAGAAAGAAAGGAAAAATTGTGGAGATTAATTGAATTATCCAATCCAGGCGGCATTGTCTGAAACCAATAAGAATCTTGAATCTAACATCAGATATATGAGTAATTAAACAAAAAGCATAAATATTAATGGTGAAGAAGTATGATAATGAAAATATTGACGTGAAGATTAAAAGAAATCAAAATGAATAATCAAAACGGAACCCTAACGATACGGAAATCTAAAGCAATAAACAAAAAAATGAAAGAGAAAGGGAAACGTACCAGAAAAAAGAAGAAAGCGCCACAGAGCTGAGCTCACAACTAGTATCTGAAAAGACAAAAAGACGAATATGAAAATGAAATCGTCAGATGTCAACGGTTTCTTATTTTTCCTGACTGAGTGAAATAAGGAAGACAGACAGACAAAGAAATCGTTTTACTTTCAGTTTCATTCTTCACATTTTGCAAAGCGCGAGTTTACGGTGATTCTAATTTAACGCCCTCTCTGAGAAAAATACTGACTCATACTGATTTGGAGAAATTCCTAATCAAACTAGCCACTTTTAAATGCATATTTAACAAAACAGTCACATTTTTTAAAAGTTATTGAATTAGTCACTTTTTACTTTTTCAAATTTTAAATTAAATATACTAAAAATGCCCCTTTCCGTATATCAAATATACCCTGACACGTCTGATAATTCTATATATGACGTATATCTGACATTTTTTCTTTCTCAATACTTTCTTTCCCAATGCATTTGATATTTTTTTTTGGGTAAAATACGTTTTTGGTCCCTATAGTTTCACTTTGGTTTCATTTTCGTCCCTGTACTTTCAAAACTGACTTTTTTCGTCCCTGTACTTTCCAAAACCCACTTTTTTCGTCCTTCTGTTAACTTTTCCGTCTGGGACATAAACGGCTAGCTTATGTGGCATTTTTCTTGCTTATGTGGCATTAAGTTGTTGGCACAAGTAAATGATGTGGCATAAACTGACAACATGTGGCATATATGAATAAGTTTTAGGGTTAATCAGCTCCACAATCATCTTCACGCTAGGGCAAATGGATTGAAGTTCATCTTCCTCACGAAAACGGACGATGACGAACTGAACTTTGAAGGAAATAGGAAGACGAAGACGAAGCAGTGGAGAATTCAAGGCTTTGAAGTCGAGCAAGCAGATGCCGACGCAAAATAGTCTGGATTCCTCGAATCAGAGTTCAAACGATGATTCAAGAAAGAGAAATCTGAATCGAAGATTGGTGTCGTGCTATTGTGGAGTTCGAGGTAGGTTACAGACGTCGTGGACAAATGCAAACCCAGGGCGAAGATTTGTTGGTTGTGCTAACTACAGGGTAAGACAAATTTCTTTAATCTAAAATTCTGTAATTTGTTAATCTAAAATTATGTAACTCTGTAATCTGTTATTGTTCATATTTCTTGATAGGGAGGTTTAACAGGCTGTGGGTTTTTTCTTTGGTATGATGCGGAGTTCATGGATCGGGAAATGGTGGTCATAAAGAAGTTGAAGGATGAAGTTCAGAAGTTGAAGAAGAAGAATCAGAACCTGAAGAAATGGAAAAGAGCCTGTTACATAACTATGATTTTAGGTGTAGGTTTGAGTATGAGCATGTATTTGGGATGTTCAATGTATTGCAAATGATCAACATTTAGTTCATGTGTTATGAATTTTGTTTTAGTCCCTGGTTTTAATTTGAATGTATGAACTTGTAAGGTGAGTAGGAATGTATCAATGGAAATGGTCAATGTTATTTGAATGAATGCAGTTTTTTAGTACCTGGTTGTTGGTCCCTTTTTTTAATTTGAATGAATTCAGTTTTAGTCCCTGGTTGTTGGTACCTGCTCTTAATTTGAATCAATGTAGTTTTAGTCCCTGGTAAATTTGATTGGATTTGGTAAATCTGGTTGATTTGGTAGTTGTGATATAAATGGTAACTTTGTACAATTCAAAATAGAAAGGTAAATATCATAAGAGAATATTTTGATTCACACAAAAGGTGCTTTGACCATTGAATTTGAGGATAAAGATAAAAGAGAATCTTTCACACATAATAAGGATGTGGTCCTCCATACATATTAACAATTGTTCACCAACAAAAAAAAAGACAGCATAAATATTATAGCAGCAGATTGGTTTTTGTTGTTTATCCCTAAAAACAATCCTTTCAGCAAGTTTTGCTATCCCTAAAAACAATCCCTAAATTCAACAACTTCAACAACAGCAGATTGGTTTTGATATCCCTAAAACCAATCTCTAAATCAAAACAAACAGCATAAATATAGCAGGAGTTTCTTCAAAATCAAATCCATCAAAAGTAAATATCAGATTCTGCAAATCTATCAGCAAAATCTGCATAAATATAGCAGCAGATTCTTCAAGTTCCTCTTCCCCTTCTCCTTATTAGAAACGTGCGGCCTATTCCTCTTTCAGATCTAGTCCATCCTTGTCCAGATGCAGAAGCAGATCCAGATCCAGAGGCAGAGGCAGCTGCAGATCCAGATCCAGATGCAGATCCAGAGGCAGTTCCCCTCCTTCTTTCAGATGCAGCTCCCCCTCCTCGTTGGGATTAGGGGTGAAAGAAAAACCCCGACCCCGCTATACCCGCTTTATAAATGGGGCAGGGGCAGGGGCAGGGGGAAAAAAATTCCCCCGTTAAGTAAACGGGGCGGGGGCGGGGCCATATGCAATGGCCCCGCGGGGCCCCGCCCCGCCCCGTTTAATGTTAAGATTTTTTTTTAAATAATATACTGACATACATTAACATCACTAATACTTAATTATTAATTTTGTTTTACCCTACCCCAACATCAGGAAGAAGCCCACCCCAACGACAGCCCATTTAGGATTTATTTTAAAAAAAAATCTTTTTCCTTTTTGTTTTGTATTTTCCTCCCCTAAAATGTAAAAATCCCTAAATCTAATTCCAATCCCCGTGAGTCCGTCTCTACCCCAAACTGCCAAACCCAAATCTCAGTCTCTCTATCTTTCCTCTTTGCCTCCGTGAGTCCGTTTCTACCCAAATCTCTCTATCTCCACCGCTACCGCAGTCGCTCCCCGTTGCCACGCCACGCCGCACCGTCGTTGGTTGTTAGATCAAAAACCTTCCTTTTGTTTTGTCTTCTTGCTTTATGGTGAAGTTCTTTTGATTTTCACTTTGATTTTTAACATTCAAATTCAAAAACCTTCCTGTTCATGGCAACTCTGTTGAAAAGAAGTGAGTTTTCTTTTTTAAATTACCGCCCCGCTCCCGCCCCATAAACGGGGCGGGGACAGGGGCGGGGGAATGGAGTAACAGGGGCGGGGGCGGGGTGAGGTTTTATTCCATAAACGGGGCGGGGGATAAACGGGGGACCCCGCCCCCGCCCCACCCCGCCCCATTTACACCCCTGGTTCGGATGCAGCTATATGAGCTCCTCTACCATATCCAGATGCAGATCCTTTAGCTCCTCTACCTCTTCTTGATCCTCTACCTCTTTCTGGTCTAGAAGCACATCCAGATGCAGATCCTTGGTCAAAGAGAGGCACATCCTACATATACATAAATTTGTATGATTAGTTAAAGCTGAAGCAGAATATGAATTTAATGGAGTTAATATCTTACATTTGGAATATTGAACCCCATGAATGTATGAGCCTCTTGTGTTTGGGTTCTCTTTTTGATTGGCCCCTTGCACGATCTTGAGTTATGACCAAGTGATTTGAATTTACTACATGTAACTGAACCAAACTGCCTCTTCAGTTTGTGTGTTGATGCCGAAGCCTCATTAACGCTCTTTCTTCTTGACCTTTTCGGTCTACTGGGTGGACGCCTAATCAAAGGGGGTAGCACAGGTTCAGAAGATGATTTAGGCCATGTATGTGCTCCACTAACAGGGTACATGAAGCAGGAGTAAGTACTGATTAAAGTTGATTTGTGGTAGCAAGTATCAACTAGATCCTCTGGAATAAGTTTTAGCCATAAAATGCAAGCTATGGCATGTTCACATGGTATGCCTGTCAAGTTCCATGCTCTTCAAGAACAAGATCTCTGAGCTACATCAACCGCATATTGTTCTCTTGTCTTCTCAACCTCAAACATCTGCTCTCCATGCCATGTTGGCACTGAAAACCGTGACCTTTTCTTGATCTCTGCAAGCTTGTCTTTGATTTTTGGTCCTAATTGTCCAGTTAATGCCCTATATTGTGCTATCTTCCTCGTAATCCTACTGTTTACAAGCTTCCTAACTATTTCCAAACATTGAATTATAGGTTTATCTCTGGCTTCCTTGATGATTGCATTGAAACTTTCGGAGAGATTGTTCAGCAGCATATCACAGTGCAATTCAGGCCTGAAGGCATGCTTGGACCAATAGCGAGCAGGTATGTTGTTGAGATATTGTAAGGCATTAATATCTAACCTTCCAATCCTTTCCATCCATAAGTCAAATTCAACCCTTGTTGTAGCTGAAGCAGAATTTCAAAAGTAGTTTTTCAAAAGCAATCCTCGAAACTGTTTCTGAAAATTTGCATATAAATGTCTTGCACAATATCGATGATCAATATCTGGAAACTCATTTTCAAACGTGGGTACAATTCCCTGCAAAATAGAGTCCAGAAGCAATTAACACAAGCAGAAGAGAAATATTGGTTAACAGTCAAAGTTTCACTAATGGTCCCTATGAGGGACCATTATTGAAACCTTTTCTGTTAACCAATATTTGCAGAATAAACAAGGATATATCAATTCCAGATGTAATGAATAGAAGCATATGAGAATAAATTGTGTGCAGAAAAGGTTTCAATAATGGTCCCTCTAAGGAACCATTAGTGAAACCTTTTCTGCACACCATTTATTCTCACAAAATCAATGTGCAATCAAGTTCAGAAGCAATTAACACAATCAGAGGAGAATGAATGTTGAGCAGTAAAGGTTTCAATAATAGTCCCTCTGAGGGACCATTAGTGAAACCTTTACTGCTCAACATTCATTCTCCTTAATCAATGCAAAATCAACAGAAGCAGTCACAAGCAGATGAGAATATAAGTAATGGATTATAAGTAACTAAAGTAAAGCAGATGAGAATAGAAGTGATTGAATGGAACATACCTTCTGCCTATCTGAAATGAATGTGACTCCCCTTGCTCTGAAACTACCTAGGTCATCTTCCAACAGCTTGAGGAACCATGTCCATGAGTCCCTAGTTTCGCTTCGCCGAATTGCCCAGGCTATAGGGCATATACCATCATTTCCATCAACCCCATCGCTGCCATTAACTGCCCTTGGCATGGCCCTAGTAAGTGGCAAGCATCCAGTGCAATCAATGGTTTACAAAATTGAAAGCTGTCTCTACAGCATTTCAAGCACACATAAATTCTTTTGAAAACAGGGGGGTATCCTCATTCACCCTATCAGTCACAATCTTCACAGTCGACCCTTCGTTCATACGTAGCAATTCGTCACCATAATCTCTCAACCTACGAAACTGCTATTCCAATGAGCCATTCAATTTTTTCAAAGCCTTTACTCTAGCACGATAGGCCTGCGCTTTTGAAATATTCACAAAGAAATCTGCTTTAACACTCGCTTGGATTTCACGCAACTTCCATCTGGGTTGTACCCGAAACCTATCCATATACTTCTTCGCAATCCATGACGAATTCATGTTCCTGTTGTTGAACTCTCTAGGGCATGTATGTTCTTCTACGTACGTTTTGATTTGGAAGGTTTCAGGCTCACCTTGAACCCGAGAAGCATGTAGCTTCCATGTACAATCCTCAGAACACACAACCCTAACGCGAACCTTATCATTTTTTACAAGCTTCACATTGAAGGCTCCATTAACAGCATACGACTTGATGGCAGTCTTCAACTTCTTCCTTGACGGAAACCTCATAGCAATCTCCAAAGCTACATCATTCATGTCAACTTTCGGATTAAAGCTTGGATAATTAAGTCCCCTTTCACCATCTGAGTTTGGAGGAGTATTTAAGTCATCAGAAGCTGCATACGTCGACTCTACATCTCCTTCAAAATTTAGAACCTCGTTCAAGTCAATATCAGAATCTACAGAAGCATCTGATACTGCACCTCCTTGTAATTCAGGTCCCTCTTCTTCTTCCCCAGCTTCTTCTAACTCCCTTGACTCCCCAGATTCTGCTCCTTCTTCCCCAGCTTCTTCTGACTCACTTGACTCCCCAGCTCTCTCTTCCTCAAATTCTGCACATCCCTCTTCCTCAAACACTGCAACTTCCTCTTCCTCAAATTCTGCACCTCCCTCTTCCTCAAATACTGCACCTCTCTCTTTTCCATATTCAGCAGCCCTCTCTTCCCCAACTACATGAGAGAAATCCCAGTTTTCATTCATAGGAGGGGAGTATGATCTAGTGTAAGGAGGGGTCCAATATGGGGAAAATGGTTCATTGATAGGAGGGGTCCAATGAGAGGAAAATGGTTCCTCATTCGGTGGGGACCAATGAGGGGAAGCAAATTGTTCATCAATAGGAGGGGTCCAATGAGGGGGAGAAAATTGTTTTTCATTTTCATTGTTGCAAGGAGGGAATGGGGGAATGTTGTAAGGAGATGATGTGGGAATGTTGCAAGGGGGGGATGGGGGAATGTGGCAATGGGGGGATGGGGGAATGTTGCAAGGGGGGGACTGTGGATTGTTGCAAGGATGAGATTGTGGAGGGGACTGAGGGGTAGTACTTGGCCATTCTAATGATAGTACTTCAAACTCCTTGGTCTGAGACTCAATATCACACTCCTTCTCATCATCAAACTTCTTCTCATCATCTCCATATCCATACTCAGCCTCACTGTCATACCAACACAGACGAGGCAACTCACGAATTGTGGTGATTGGTTCAACTACTTCAGCATACTCCACATTAGGGTTGTGCTCTACATATATGTGTATAAATCTGTCCTCCTTGATCAACTCAACCATTTCAGGGATGTCCTCATCAACCAACAAGCAGTGAAATCCATTACTTATCTCCATTCCAGGTTTCACATAATGAAACCACACAGCATTATAGACCTCCAGCCTAATCATTATCATTCCAAGCTCTATAAGGGACAGTCTATCCACCTCGTATGTCACAACCTCTTCTCTCCCCCCAATATATCTCATCTGAGGTGCATACACCATTCTTCCATTGTAGTGAATGGCTAGAAAACAATATTCACTTAAATCACCCATTTTTCTGCATAAAAATCACATACAGAACCACATACATGAATCACTTGAATGACATTTATACTAGGGTTTTGAAAAAGTTTGATACAGAAATCATTACTTATCTCCATTCCAGGTTTAACGTAATGAAACCACACAACACTGTGATACCCAAATTAGTTCAGAAATTTCAGATTTAGAGTTAATCAGAATACTTACAATTTCTCCTTCGATACTTCTACTTCGCTGCTACTCACCTACTTCGTACTTCGCCTGCGTACTTCTCCTTCGATTCGCTAATTCTCCTTCGATTTCTCCTTCTTCGATTTATCCTTCGATTTCTGCTTCACTTCGTGCTTCTCTTCGTGATTTCTCCTTCGATTTAGGGTAGGGCAGGGCAGTTTCTTTTCTCAATTAGTTACTAAATCTGATTTCTAATTCAGTTTATGCCACATCATTTACTTGTGCCAACAACTTAATGCCACATAAGCAAGAAAAATGCCACATAAGCTAGCCGTTTATGTCCCAGACGGAAAAGTTAACAGAAGGACGAAAAAAGTGGGTTTTGGAAAGTACAGGGACGAAAAAAGTCAGTTTTGAAAGTACAGGGACGAAAATGAAACCAAAGTGAAACTATAGGGACCAAAAACGTATTTTACACTTTTTTTTTGTACATTTTCAATATTTTTGAGTAAATGCTTTATTTCGATTTTGAATTATTGTATTTTGTATGTGTTGTACATATTTTCATTTTAATTCATTTATGTATATTGTTTTTAGTATATTGGGTGTATCGTTTTCTCAGGTAAAATGTGTTTGTCTTCTAATATATTGAGTATATCGTCCTCTGATTTTGTAAGTGCATTTGAAAAATAACATGGGTATATAAATATAGGTATATACATGTCATTTAACCTGCAAATGAAAACAAAAGAGCGTTAATACATAATACTTAATATGAAAAATAAACAACCAATGTATATTATGTATATTACATAGTGTACGGATAGTAAGAAAATATAAAAGAAGAAAAAAAAACAAAACGAATGATGGGAATACGTTGACCAATTCCTCAGTTTATATACCACGTATATTACAACACTTATGTACATTACGTATATTATAGAATATATATTTAGAAAACAAACAGTCGTATATTACATATATTGCAGATAATACATTACGAATATTACAGCGCATATAGCAAAGAATGTAAAATCGTATATTACATTACGTATATTACAGCAAAATAGAAACAAACGAAGGGACAAAATATGTATATTACATATATTGTAAAAAAAACGTATATCGCATATATTATATATATAGCAGAAAACAGTATTAAGTAATCATGTATACTACATAAAACAACAAAATACGTAAATCAAACTAAAAACACTTAAAAAAATACCTTTCGTCAAATCCATGCTATTTTTGGTTTAGATCTTCGAGATTCGGAACAAAAACGTGAAAAATATTTATGAAAAAAACGAGAATGAGAAGAAATTAAGGAGAGAGATAGTAAATTAAAAAAGTGTAGGAAGTTTGTAAAATAAACATTTGTAGAAGATAAAAATGATAGATTTTTGAAAATAAAAGAGAAATAATAAGAGAATCAATGGAGATTTGAGAGAAAATGATAGGGAATGGATAAAGAAATGGGGGAGGGAATGAAGAAGGGATGAGAGAAAAATGAATAAATGAAAGAAAAAAATGAGAGAGATATGAGAAAAATCTAATATATAGAAGAAAATGGGGGGAAAAATGGGAGGGAAATTTTATTTGAAATATTTATGAAAAAGTAGAGAGTTATTTATTTTTATTTTTAAAAAAAGAAAAATAAATAAAGAAAGAAGGAGGTGTCACGGAAGGAGGGAGGAGAGAGAGAAAAAGGAAAAGAAAAAAGAAGAAGCGAAGTGGTGAAAAGAAGAGAGAGAGGATAGAGATATTTTTTACAAAAAAAAAAAATAGAAAAAGGAAAAAAAAAATGACTGAAAAGATGGGAGGGAAAATGAGAGAGGTGAGAGAAATGATTTGATAAAGGGTTTTTTTTTTTGTATTTTTATAAAGGAACAATTATATAAATAGCCACTTTTTACCTCCTAATTTCTCAAATAGTCACTTTTTTAAAACTTCTTCTAAATAGCCACTAACAAAAATGAAAATACACTTTTACCCTTAAGTCAAATCAAATATATTTTTTCAAAAATTTCTCTCTCCTCTCTCCTATCCTCTCTCTCTTCTTTTCACTTGACCTCTTTTTTTTTCTTTCTTTTTTTCCTTTATCTCTCTCTCCCTCTTCTTTCTTTTTCATATTTTTTAATACAAAAGGTCCCCCCCCCCAATTTTTTCCCCCATTTCCCCCACCCATATAAGATCCCCTCCCTTTCTCTCTCCCTTCATTTTTCCATCTCTCAAATTTGATTCCCTCTCTATTTATCTCTTTTATTTTATTTCTTTTTTCAAAAATTTACTATTCATCTACTCTCTTTCATTCTCATTATTATGGTTTCCATTTTTGTTGTAAATCCATCATTTTCATCTTCTTCAAACTCCCCATCACACATTTTTTTCTTCCAATTTTTACAAATCTACTCACTTTCTTTTCATTTTCTTCTTATTTCTCGTTTTTTAAACTATGTTCCACATTTTTTGTTCTTTATTTTTAACTATTTGTCCTCTCCATAATCTTAGATCTTGCGGATCTCGAAGATTTTGACAAAAGGTATAATTTTCGTTTTTGTTTTTGTTTTTTCTTATTATCTCTTAAATTTCACGATTTTACATTCCTTTTTATATACGCTGTAATATTCGTAATGTATTATCTGCAATATATGTAATATACGACTTTTTTTTTCTAAATATATATTCTATAATATACGTAATGTACATAAGTGTTGTAATATACATGATATATAAACTGAGGAAATGGTCAACCTATCCCCATCATTTGTTCTATTTTTCCTTCTTCTTTTAAATTTTTTACTATTCGTACACTATGTAATATACGTAATATACATTGGTTTGTTCATTTTGTATATTACGTATGATGTATGTATATTAAGTATGATGTATATTAAGTATACATCATACGTAATATACATTGGTTTGTTCTGTTTTTCCTTCTTCTTTTATATTTTTTTTACTATCCGTACACTATGTAATATACGTAATATACATTGGTTTGTTTATTTTGTATATTAAGTATGATGTATTAACACTCTTTTGTTTTCATTTGCATGTTAAATAATATGTATGTACGTATATTTACAACCCATGTTATTTTTCAAATGCACTTACAAATTGGGGGACGATATACTCAATATACTAGAAGATAAACACATTTTACATGAGAGAATCACATACCCAATATACTAAAAACAATATACAAAAATAAATTAAAATCAAAATATGTACAAAACATACAAAATGCAATGATACAAAATCGAAATAAAGCATTTACTCAAAAATATTGAAAATGTATAAAATATATCAAATGCAATAAAAACTATGCACGATATACTGAATATACGAAAAATGAGGGAAGAAAAAATGCATTGGGAAAGAAAGTATTAGGAAAGAAAAAATGTCAGAAATGTCAGATATACGTAATATACAGAATTGTCAGACTATCAGACATATAATACTATATTTGATATACGGAAAAAGGCAGTTTTGGTATATTTAAAATTTGAATAGTAAAAAGTGGCTAATCCAATAACTTTTAAAAAATATGGCTATTTTGTTAAACATGCCCTCAAAAGTGGCTAGTTTGATTTTCCCCCTTTTATAAATACATGTGTCTATTTTAATGAAAAAATAAAATTGGGGCTATTAGAGTAATTAGGTGTTAAAAAGGTGCTATTTTTATATTTGTTCCTACTTGTATATTTGTTTTCTTCTTATTTAACTGGATCCTTATATTTATTAAATGTGATAATATTTAGGGACAATTACTGAAATAACATATTTTTACATATTAATTACTGAAATGTCATCAGAATTTTTACTCAAATAGCATAATTTTAGTTCAATAAATTATTGAAGTATAATTCAATAAATTATTGAACTAAAAAAATTAAAAATTTTAACTAATTCTTTGAAAATAATAATAAAAAATGATCAAATAGTTCAATAAATTATTGACCTTGAACTTAAAAAACCCAAAAACAAACAAATTTGTTAAAAATACCTATGAAAAATATTTCAATAATTAATTGAATTATAGTTTAATAATTTATTGAACTATAATTGTGCTATTTGAGTGATTTTTAAAAAGTTCTGACATTTTAGTAATTAGTATGCAGATTTATGATATTTGAGACAAATTCTTTAATATTTAATTGAAATTGACCGATAAAAATTAGAGGATATAGAGGTGAGTATTCTCTCCCTAGAATCCTCCTAACTCAAAATCAATATTTACACATGCCTCCATTTCTTTTTCTTTTTTTTTTCCATTTCCATTATAAATTTAAGCATTCATATGAGATATTTTTCATACTCGTGAGATAAATAGTTCAAATTTATAATGAAATGTTATTTGATATATTTTATATTTACCCTAGATAAATGAGGCAGGTCAATTCACAAAAGGTTGAAGAGATTGTTTTTTTTTCTTTTTGAGAGAGCTCAAGCCTTCAAACCTTAATACTAAGCAACATTCACACTAAAAAAGACATGGTTAACGTAAAGTAAATATAAGTTTTTAAATTAATACCTTTGTTATCTCATTGTGACTTTTGTTATGTTTTTTTTTCTAGTAGTGCTATCTTTCCTGAACAACTAATAATAGTAGTTTCATGGGAAATTTGCCCTATTGACCTTCAAATTTCACAAATAAGGTTAATAGACCCTCCCCTACTCTTATCATTTTATTAACCTTATGGCATCATCACTGTCTAGTAAAAATACAAACATATCCTTACTTTATTTTCCCCCCAAAACTTTCATCTCTCTCCCTTACTTTATTTCCCCCCAAAAAAACTCTCATCTTCCTCCCTTATTTTATTTTCCTCCAACTAAACTCAACTCTGCCATCTTTCTCATCTCCCATCTTTCTCATTTATTAATCTTAAAAAAACTTTATTTCTCTACAAACTTTTCAATCATATTGCTTCAAGGGGTTGACATCTAAAATCAAATAATGAATCTTTCACTCTTGCTAAAAAAGTAATACAAATATAAATTTTTTATCATGTAAAAATTCATCTAGATTTAAGTGATTTACAAAAAAAAAAAACTAGAATTTTAGACCGAGATAAGAATTTTAGACCAAGATAGAGGATTGGGATGGGAATTTTAGACCGAGATGGTTCTCATCTTAGTCCATCTTCGACCAAGATGAGAACCATCTCGGTCCATCTCAGTCCAAGACCGAGATGAGAACCTTAGACCAAGATGGACCGGAATGACTAAGATGAGATGAGATGAGATGAGAACCATATTGGTCTAAGGTTCTCATTTCGGTCTAAGATGGATCAAGATAGATCGAGATGAGAACCATCTCGGTCCATCTTGGTCCAAAATTCCCATCTCGGTCTTCTATCTTGGTCTAAAATTCTCACTCGGTCTTCCATCTTGGTCTAAAATTCCCATCTCGGTCTTCCATCTTTGTCCAAAATTGCAGATTTTTTTTGTGTGTATATCACTTAGATGAATTTTTACATGATAAAACATTTATATTACTTTGTTAGCAAGAGCGAAAGATGAATTTAATATTTGATTTAGATGTGAACCCTTGAAACAATATGATTGAAAAGTTTGTAGAGAAATAAAGTTTTTTTAGAATAATAGATGAGGAAGATGTGAGATGAGAAAAATGAGTTTAGTGGGGGGAAATAAAGTAAGGGAGGAAGATGAGAGTTTTAGGGGGAAATAAAGTAAGGGTATATTTGTATTTTCACAAGGTAATGATGATGTCATGAGGTCAATAAAATGATAAGAGTGAGGGGAGGGTCTATTAATCTTAGAAGAGATATTTGAAGGCCAATGGGGGTAAATTTCCCCAGTTCCACATCTTACATGATTTAGCTAAGCAAAGATATCAATACAAATACATTACAATACCCCTCCGACTCATATTGCGATTGATCAAGTTTAAGACTCGTGAATTGTAATTGATGGCAAGGCAACACATTAAGTGACCGTTTGGGATGACTTTTAATAACCATTAAAAAAACTTTTAAAACTATCACAAACGTGCTCTAACACTTCATTCTAATTGTTTTTTTTCCCTAATCTACTTACCTCAGTACGACCTTGTTTCTAAACACTAAATATGATGTCTACATTGGATGGAAAGGATAGCTGAAACGTAGCTTAGTAGTCAACACTAGAGGGGGGGGGGGGGTGACTGGGTTGCTTTAAAAAATTATAAGTTTATTAATGGAATTTTAGAACAACAAAGTTTTTCAAATTGATCAAAAAAATTAACGATTATATCAAGTACGTTGTAAATTAACGAATTAATGAAACCGATAATATTTCTAAACAAAATTGATGCAAGCAATTAATTAACATGAACAATGAACGTAAATTAATAAGATAAAACATGCGGAAATTAAAAAGTTTAGGGAAAGAAGACACCGAAAATTTTGCCGAGGCTCCTCCTTGAGATTTTTCACTATAACATGAACAATGGTCGAGGTTATTGTCTTGAATCTAAACCTGAGTCGAATGGAAAACCCAAGCCCTTTGAAATATTCCAAACCGAGGGTTCCGTAAATTGAGTTTTGTTATTTTTAAAAGTGTTTTCTTTAAGTAATAATCGAAAAACTGGAACTCGATCCCTTTTCTCTTGCCTTGGCCGTGAGCTTTATAGAGTTTCCGGGATTAAGTTTGATGCTTATTTTAGCTATTGGTTATTCGTTCGTGGTTTAGAAATTAATATGTTTAGTTGTATATTTTACTTTGTAGGTTTGAACCACGAGCAACCGTTCACGCATCCAACGAGCGGTGTTTCTTCTACGCATCCTAAAGGTGAGTTGAAAATGAGCTTTAGTGTTTTAATGGCTCGGATTACTTGACGATCTAATTGATTCGAGGTTAAGGGTTGTGGATGTTTAGGAAGAAAATATTATGGAAAGTATGTTTGGGCTAAGGAAAGAGCATTTAGTCGAGATTCTCGTTACTAAATGGTATTAAAGCTTGAGGGCTAAAGTGCGGTTTGGGTGTAATAGATTTGAAAGTAGAGATGGAAAGTGATGGTTCAGACTCGGGACTTCCGAGGTGGGAAAAATAGTCCTAGCATGTCTTAGGTTTTCTCTTAATTATTATCCTACGTATTTAGAAAATAGGATAGAAACCAAGGTGAGTAGTGACTATTGGTGACTTGGTGACAATATGTAAATGGTGACTTATATTCACAGTGACTATGGTGACTTATATTCATGGTGACTATGGTGACTTATGGTGACATGTAACAATGGAGCCTATGGTGACTACGGTGACTAACGTATTAATGGTGACAATGGTGATAGTGGTGACTATGGTGACTATGTATGAATGGTGACAATATAATTACGGTAACTATAGCGTTGTTATACGCGAGGTGACAAGGGAAGTTTGAAATGTGTTATGATAGTTGAAACCGACTTTAACCGAGCCAATTATGTTTACTTCCCTGTGCATGTAGTTCTGAATGTAAATGCATATTTAGCCTTATTGTTGATGTGCTCGGTGTTTAGTGATTGGATGTTTAATCGAAAGTAGACACGTAATGGAAATGTTGGACACTATTTCTGATAAAGACTTGATCCATATAAATACTTGATTTCATTTTACTCTCACTAGCTTTATGCTAATGTTGCTACACTACAATTTTATAGGTACATCTCGTGGGAGAGGTCGGGGTAAAGGTCGTGGTGCCGCTTGACTGACTGTGCGATGAGCCTGGAATATGGATTGTAGCATTGCGAAATGCTAGTCTTTTGGTTGTCTGTAAATGTGTATATAGTTGGTGTCCTGAGCTCGAAAGAGCACTGTTTTGTGTTTTACACGTTTCATGTTGTTGTTTATGTTTTCTTAAACATAGGAAATGCGCATTTCCCGTTTTTCTCTGATGTGAACATTGTAAACAAGTTTTGGCATGTTCAAAATATAAACGAAACCACGCAAATTTTCTGTAAAATTATCGTCTTCCGCTGCGTAATGTAATATGTGTTTTTAAAGGAGTCGGGTCGTCACACAAGGTGTTCTCACACCTTAAAACAAATCCCAATGAAATTTGAAAAATAAAATTCCTCACAAATCCTCTCAAATAGGATATACGCAAGCTTTGTATCGTTAGAAAGTTTACAAATTCCTCACACACGTAAATCTCTCACAAAAATAATAAGTAAAATAGGATTAAATGAGATAATTGAAGGATGGAGCTCTTGGAAATTTTTGGCAACAAGTAAGAATAGATTAGAGAGCAATTGATGATGTTTTAGATCTGAAAATAGGGTTTAAACAATGCCAAATTCATGTTTTAGCTTCAGAACAATTTTGGACCGTTAATGGGGGTAATTGTGATCCAAGGGCTGAGAATAATTGATGAAAAATGGGTGGAAAATCAAGCAAAAAGTGGAAGAAAAGCTTCAGCCTTATCTGCCAACATATACCCAGTCGCGAGAGTAGAAAAAGAGGTTCATACTCGCGCTTCAGCGAATCCGGAAGAGCCACAACTGGCGCATGTAGAACACGCGTGTGTCTGGAAGCCATTTTCTTTTTTTTCTTTTTTTAAATTTCAAATATGTTCACCGCATGTCGTCTTCCTATTCGTCCATCAACATCAGTTTTTCTTGATCCGGTCAACACCTCGTCAACCTCTTCTTCCACATGTCACCATGTGGTTAGTTCCACATTACCACATCACCGTCCACGTGTATTGCCATGTCATCACAAATGTAACCATGTAAAGTGCCACATCATCAATGTTTGACCTTTGACTTTGCCATGTCATCAATTTTTCCACATGTTATTTCCTGGTTCGCCCTTTTTGTCCATGTCAGTGATGTCATACGGGATGTGTATTTGGCTTTAAACTTCTTTTGTCCATAACTTCTTCGTTTGGACTCCAATTTGACCGATTCAAGATGCGTTGGAATCCTTGTTTTGAGCTCTACAATATAGACACTTAAAACTTCGAAACCATTAGTATAATTTTGGTTTGTTATCACAAAACATTAGGTATGATTGAAGCCCATAAAGATAACAATAAGACCAATAGATGCATATCGTTGATCTTGCCTTCAAACATTATAACAACAACTAATATCTCCTTTCATCACTTTTTTTTTCTTTTCACTTTACTTCACTTTTATTTTTTGGTTGATCGCATATCATTCTAGCGTCAAGAAATGATGTGAACTAACAAGTGTAATGAATTTTCCTCAGGTTTCATTAATGAATAATCAAATGTATTTATTCACAAACTTTGGTTATTAACAAACTAATAACAATAATGACATCATCTTTTAACAAACCCCAAACTAACTAACTACTTATTACAATAGTAATATAATACACCCCCTCAAACTCATGGTGGAATAGTATTCACCAAGAGTTTGGAACGTAGCAGCAGAAATTGAGAGTTTGAGAGTGGTTTTGTCAAGATGTCTACCTTTTGAGCTTGTGAAGGAACGTGTCTAACATCAAGTTGTTGGTTGGCCACCTTTTCTCGAACAAAGTAGAGGTCTAATTCAATATGCTTTGTGCGTGCATGTTGAATTGGATTAGAAGCAAGAAGAACAGTGTTTAAATTGTCACACCAAACAATAGGACTTCGAGGTAAAAGGATTCGTAATTCAAATAACAAGGATTGGACCCATGTGATTGAAGGGATGATTTACTAAAATAGCGGAATTTTGTTTAGTAAACTAATTAACATTTAATTACGGATCTATTAACATCATGCAATTTGTGATAAAAACATATAGATTCATGCTTATATTTTCGAAAATTAAAATCAAATATACTTACATTGAGTAGTTAATGGAGAGTCGGTTGGAGGTTTCCTTACAGCATCAATCCTCAGCAACACCGGATCTTCTATGCTATATCCCGATCGATCAAACGAAAACCGATTGTGGGATCAAACTTAACAAGAAATTGGAAAGAAGAAAAAATATTTGAGACTCTTATTGTCAGTAAATATTTCCTCATTCAGAAGGAATTGAATATGAGTCAGCGGAGATGGTTAGAGCTCGTTAAGGATTATGACTGTGACATTCAGTATCATCCTGGGAAAGCCAATGTAGTGGCTGACGCGCTCAGTAGGAAGTCTTCTCATTCATCAGCTTTGTCAGCCATACCTTTGAGATTGAGGTGGGATATGTGATATGAATTATGTAGCCTTATCATTTGGTATCAGAGCATTGGTTGCGTTTTGTGGCCGAATTCTAGAACAGGTTTTATCTAATCTATCCTTTTCTATTCTTGTAGTTTTCAAAAGGGTTTTCGTATCATTTGGTATCAAAGCAACCTTGTTAAGGCTACAATTGTTTAGAGCTCTGATACCAAATGCTAAGGCTACATAATTCATATCAATATGGAACGAGTTGAGATAGTATTTCTGAGAGCCGAGGTTAGGGGTCATTTACGCACTTTACGACCGACTACCTACGAGGAGGCTTTAGAGTTTACCCTTTATTTAGATTTGGCATCTGAAGAAAGGAAGGGCAAACTAGCTGCTACTGGACAGACCTCCTCTCAGAAGAGGAAGGCAGAGGACGACCATGCTGGTCGAGTACCACCGCCACAGCAGAGTCAGCAGCAGCAGCAGGCTCGAGGTAGAGCCCAGGTTGGACAGTCGAGGTCATCAAAGGGTTACGATACCGTTTGGGTGATTGTAGACCGCTTGACGAAGACTGCACACTTTATACCTGGGAAGATCACCTACCCAGTTGAGACTTGGGCACAGTTGTATTTACGGGAGATTGTTAGATTACATGGTGTGCCTATGAGGATCGTATCAGATCGGGACACTCATTTTGTCTCGAAGTTTTGGCAGAGTTTGCATTCAGCCATGGGTACTGGCTTGGATTTTAGCACAGCTTTTCACCCCCAGACAGATGGTCAGACCGAGAGAGTTAACGGATTCTGGAGGATATGTTGAGAGCTTGTGTTCTTGATTTTGGAGGTAGTTGGGATTCTCAATTGTACTTGGTAGAGTTTGCTTATAATAACAGCTACCAAGCTACTATTGAGATGGCACCATTTGAGGCACTTTATGGTAGAAAGTGTCGATCTCCAGCTCACTGGGATGAGGTTGGGGAGAGAAGACTTTTGGGACCCGAGTTATCACAGTTGGTATCAGAGCCGACGGGTTCTATAGACTACATGCGATGCATGTTTGTATTTCATGTTTTGTTTTAAGTCCATTATCTAAGTCATCATCTGAGATCAGCAGCACCAGGTATTCCTAGACCTTTATCTTTAAACTCGCATATTTATTTCGATTTGGTAAAAGAGTGGTGAATCCTCTTTTACTAGTAACTTATCAAGTTATATTGACTATGATGCAGTATGCCTCCTAGAAGGGGTGCTAGACGAGCTGGTGTGAGGGCGGCTGCTCCTGGAAGGGGTAGAGGTCGAGCCTATAACCCTACACCTCCACCATCACCCACCATCACCTCCACCAAAGATTCCTGTTATACCGCCACCTGTTCAGGGGCGAGGAGTTTACATTTCTGAGGAGGATTATCTTGGATTTTTCGTCGTTTTGTATGTTTAGTTGTTGTTTGATCGATAGTTGGTAATTTATTAATTTTTGAGATATAATTCCAACTGTAGGTGTTTTTGAACCGTTCGCTTGATCGCTCTTTCGGATTTAGGAGCGAAGTCATTACTTTTTAAGGTGAGAATATTTAGGATTTAAAGTAAATTTAGAAAGCAAATAAGTATGATGGTTTGTAGAATTGGAAACTAAGATTAGAATTCAAATCTAAGATTAGAGGGAAGTGAGTTAGTGCCCATAGGATTTGAAGTTAATCCTTTAAGCGAGAACTTAGGATTTCTCGAAGAAAGCTTTGAATCTTAGAAGATTTTAAGTTAGATTCGTTTCGAAGTTTAGGATGGATCATTGGAAGTTAAAAGATCCAAACTTTTATATAGAACGATTAATAGAACCTCGGATTATTATTGGAAGTTTAAAATCCTGGAAGGTATAGGTTAATCGTTTAAGATAGGATTTACTTGTATTAATGTAGCGGAGTTCGATTTACATATCGTTCGTCCGGAGTTTCCTATCTATTTTACTTTATGTCTTTTATTTTATACCCCTCTACTTTATGCTTGCATCGACTACTTTAATTCCGTACTTTACTTATTTACTTTTACAAGGATATGCAGACATATGCATATCATATTGCACCATAACATTTTTGCATCATGCATTGAAAAAGAAAAGAAGGGGAGAATGTTGGAGCCTATGGGTAGTGTCCGCATCACCTTCAGAAAAATAAAAGAAAGTAGAACAAGGAAAGAAGTTGAATGGTAAGTTACGGGACGTACACATTACTTCTCATGCATAGGGAGTTGAATAGTAAGTTACGGGACATACGCATTACTTCCTCATACATAAGGGCAAATGCGAAATCCTGCGGGATGTCCTCATGCATTCATGCTTATGATTGATGATATAGAGAATCGAGATGTTATATTTTATACAACGTTTATTTACTTTACTTATTCTATGTCATAACAAGTTAATGGATGAGGATTGACTACGAGTGTAGTAATATCATATTTTGGAGAAAAATGGAATAGAATTACCTAGATTTTGGAGAATTCTAGGAAAGAATGTGTCAGTTTAATTGGACACAAATCGGAAATGCGAGTTTGAGGTCTATCTTTACTTATTATTCTTATTATTCTTACTGGGCTTAAGTTGTTAGCTCATGATATTACAACCAATTTCTGGTAATGCCCTGGCTAGAGGTCGAGGGAGAGGATGTGGTGCTGCGTGATCGAGGGATGATGACCTCGAGATGGACTCAGTTGTTGTAAAGTTTTTGTATTACTTTTGTGAACTCTAAAGGATTTTGTGAATTGTACATTGTATTTAGCTCATAAGAGCTTATAGATGTTGTTTTATGATATTACATCCTTAAACTCCTGAATTGGGACTTAATGTTCCATGTGATTTTATTAGATTTGAAAATTAGGATGTAAACAGGTTTTGGCTAGCCAACTTTCAAACATAACCACGCAAATTTTTCTAAAAATAAAAGACTTCCGCTGTGTTTTCAAATTTAAATTATTTAAAAGTGTCGGGTCGTCACAAAAACTGTTTTGCATATAAATACAAACGTCTTGGTTATTCATTCAAAACTTCTAATTTCAATTTTTTGAAATTGAAAACTCTTCTTTTTCCTATTTTTCCTTGTAACCGATTTTACAATAGTCTAAAAGGGAAGAAAATATTCTTCTTCCCAAAACCATAGTTTTCTAATTTAGTTTAATTATCAATTTGTTTTTATTTTGAATTATGTAATAACTATTGGTTCTCATTTCGTATGAACCAAGTTCGGGAATATTTTAAATAAGATTTATTTAGGTAGATATTCCTTTACAATTATATTACAAAGTTCCAAAGTGTGATTGGATGGTTATTCAAAATACTTAGTATAAAACAAATAAATTCCAAATCCAAATTCTAAACTCCGGAATATCTAAATGAGTTACAAGGTTTAAAAATGTTTAAAAACTTAAGTCTAAAATTACTTAAATAAGTTAGAGGGATTAATCTCTTAAAGATGGTTCTCAAAGAATTTGAGATGATAACCATATTAATCCACGAACTTATGGGATAAGTAAAATCAAACATCTTTGATTTATCAAAGATAATTAGACTTAAAAATTACTAAAGTTAGACATTTAGATGTTAGAACTTAAGTGATAAGCAAACATTAAATCGATTTCTTATATTCCAAATATTCAGTTATTTAAAACGATGTTTTAAAGGAGTATTAACTGGTATGGAATAAACAAAATAGAAATCGAAAAGCAATAATTAGTAGATAATTGAATTTACAAATTATTAAAGAAAAGTACTGAAGGCTTTAAACCTTACTTAAGATATAAAAGAATTACAATGATTTTATTTCACAAGAAAAACAAGAAGTTATTTAAAAGTTTAAATGGTTAAACTACTTGTAGAACTTTATTTGAGTGAGAGCGTCATAGTACGAACCAAAGGGACTTTTAGAAGTCTAAACGAAACTCATTGACTTCAAAATCAATGAATAAAGTTCAAAATAAGTGAAATAAAAATGACATGAATTTTCAAGAGTTGAGTTGAAAAGGGTCACTTATACTTATACATTATTTTTGGAAATAATAAAAAGTATAGAATTGTAATCATTAAACAAATGAGAATTACTTTGTAGTGGGAGCTTAAGAATTTCGAGAATCCTAGAACCGATGTGACTAAAATAAAATTTTCAAATAGTATGTTAGTGCACATAGATAAAATGAGAGATTTTATGACTTGCATGGGATCAAATTCGAACATGGATTTACTTCCATATAAGAATTCGACAAAAGACCTTTGCGAATTAATCATTAAATGAGTTAAATATAAGTAAAATGAGTTTTTACTAACTAAACTCTAAATTCGCGTAATGACTTAGTCGTTAGTAAATGAAAGGTGGTTGAACATGATGGTTTCAAATAAATAGTTAATAGAGTTTATTTTATGGCGATAAAATATGAAATCTATTACACTTAATGAAACTAACATCAGACAAAAGAAATACATACTAAACAGATGAAAACATTACTGATAAAGTATTAAAATGACTACCATGGCTAAATAATTGATAGTCATCCAATTGGACTGGAATTACAAGTCAAATCTCCAAAGGTCTAGGACAAGTGGGAGATTGTTAGGAATGGTGTCCTAGAACTTGTAAATAATGATATTATGAATATATGGAATTATATAAATATCAAATATTCAAATAGTAAACCTTAAGTTACTCTTATGAAATCACGACTTAGTATGTGAGTCATACAAGAGGATTAAAGTCGAGATGAGTAACTTAAACATGTCTACAGTAAACGGATAACGTTTGGAAACCTTATCCTGGTAACACTGTTGATAGCTTCGCTTTTTGTTTATAGACAAATGATCGAATCCTAATCATTCATGTGGGAGACATTTAATAACGGATCTACAAACATCATGTAAACTTATTAACATTTAATAACGGATCTATTAACATCATGCAATTTGTGAAAAACATGTAGATTCATGCTTATATTTTCGAAAATTAAAATCAATTATACTTACATTGAGTAGTTAATGGAGAATCGGTTGGAGGTTTCTTTTGTTAGGAATGGTGTCCTAGAACTTGTAATTATTTAATAATAATAATTTATTAAGAATAAATTAAATAAATAAACATAAGTTCTTTATATTATCTAGATTGATTCAATTAATGATATTAGAAATATATGAAAATATATAAATATCAAACATTCAAATAGTAAACCCTAAGTTACTCTTATGAAATCACGACTTAGTATGTGAGTCATACGAGAGGATTAAAGTCGAGATGAGTAACTTAAAAGTGTCTACAATAAATGGATAACGTTTGGGAACCTTATCCTGGTAACACTGTTGATAGCTTCACATTTTGTTTATAGACAAATGATCTAATCCTGATCATTCATGTGGGAGACATGAAATGGAAGTATCATATGCAATGTTGATTGTATAAGACAGGACCACGATGTTCGATCAAATTTCTCATTAGTACCGTTTACGAGAAATGATCGAATATCAAACTAAGTTTATCAACCGTGATATATCTCAATCCTGAGTGAAATGCGGACTCCTATTTATGGAGTTATGTTCTTTGATTCACATGGTTGAGAGCGTCGTAAAACGCTCAATACACTTTTTTGGGAACATGACTAGATAAGTAGCTGGGAACTCATTTTCACAAGATGAAATTCATAACTTTCCTATAAATTAACGGTATCGGTGCGATACCTGAACATTTTAGGAACTTTAGGAAACTCCTTGATGTCTGATTCGAGACATGAACAAGTGGCGCCACGACTTATATTGATCACGAAGTATATTATCTCTAGTTCGACTAAAGATAATGTTCATTGGAGAATCGCGGGAACACAAGGATAAAGCGGTAATTACAGGGCAAAACGGTAAATTCATCCGCTGTAATTATGAGGGTTCCACGTGAAGGATTATATCACAGATATAAATAAAGATAAACTAAATGGACATAACTCATCTATAGTGAGGGGAGTTCAGCTATGAATCTATAGTGGAATTATTCATTGTTAGATAATAAGTAATTAACTGATTATGAGTTAATCAATTAATTGACTAATTATTAAGCCCATGATCTATAGGTCCATCGGGTCCCTATGCTAGCCCAAATGTCGTAGTCGCGAAATCAAGTAGAAGAAATGAAATTTTTAAGTAAAGTGAATTACTTAAAATAGGCAATATTAATTGTTTAAATATTGAGTATATTTAAACGGTAATTAATATGAACATTATTAATTGTTTAAATAATGAGTTTATTTAAACATGAAATTAATAATGAAATATTATTCATTAGATATTATTAATTATTTAAATATTGAGTATATTTAAATGGTAATTAATAATTTGAAATTAATTAACAATTATTAATTGTTTAAATAATAAATTTTATTTGAACGGAATTAATAATTAATAATTAATTAATTAATAATAAAATGTTATCAATAAAATTATTAATTAAATAATGAGTTTATTTAATGGAAATTGATAATTAAAATATTTATTATTAATTATTTAAATAATGAAAATTATTTAAATGGAAATTAATAATTAAATATAATTTGATAATATTTAGTCGGGAGAAAATATTAATATTATTAATTGTTTAAATAAAATATTTTATTTAAATGGTAATTAATAAATAAATTAATTAAGTTGGACTTATTAATTTAAGAGAGAGTTTCAAACCCAATTGGATTAATGAACCCAATTAAAATTGGCCCAAAATAATTAATTAAATAAATTTGATTTATTAATTATTTATTATTAATTTTGGCCTTCATAGATAATTTGTAGGAGATAATTATTTGAATTATATCCTATAATAATTATATAGATTTATTTACCCAAGATAAATAAAATAAAGAAAATAAAATAATCTCCTATTTATCTATGGCATTTTCGAAATTGCAAGATAAAGGAAAGAGATATTTTTTTTTTCTTTTTGTATTTATCTCTATAGATTAATCCTAATGTGATTAGGATTCCTATTTTTCTATAAATAGGAGGCTTGGGTCATTCATAAATCACACAATTAAATTCCTTAGAAATTCGGAATTCTCTCTTCCTCCTCTCCCCCCTTGAGTGCCGATTTTCCCTATTCAAAATTGGGAAGAAAATATTTTTATTCTTCCCAATTTCTTCTAAAGTTCGATCCCACAATCGGGTTTCTTTTGATCAATCGGGATATAGCGTAGAAGATCCGGTGTTGCTGAGGATTTGATGCTGTAAAGAAACCTCCAACCGATTCTCCATTTATTACTCAATGTAAGTTTTGATTTTAATTTTCGAAATTTAAAGCATGAATCTACATGTTTTTTCACAAATTGCATGATATTAATAGATCCATAATTAAATGTTAATTAGTTTACTAAATCAAATTCCGCTAGTTTAGTAAATCATCCCTTCATCTTTACAGCATCAAATCCTCAGCAACACCGGATCTTCTATGCTATATCTCGATCGATCAAACGAAACCCGATTGTGGGATCGAACTTTAGAAGAAATTGGGAAGAAGAAAAATTATTTTCTTCCCAATGACTAAGCAAAATCGGCACTAAGGGGAGAAAGGAGGGAGAGAGATTTCCAATTTTCTATAGAATTGAATTGTGTGATTTATGAATGACCCAACCCCTCCTATTTACAGGAAAATAGGAATCCTAATCACATTAGGATTAATCTATAGAGATAAATACAAAAAGAAAAAAGATTATCTCTTTCCTTTATCTAGCAATTTCGAAAATGCCATAGATAAATAAGAGAATATTTTATTTTCTTTATTTTATTTATCTTGGGTAAATAAATCTATGTAATTATTTTAGGATATAATTCAAGCAATTATCTCTTCCCAAAATTACATGGTAGCCGAAAATTCATATAATAATTAATAAATAATTCTAATTTATTTAATTAATTATTTTGGGCAAATTTCAATTGGGTTCATTAATCCAATTGGGCTTGAAACTCTCTCTTAAATTAATAAGTCCAACTTAATTAATTTATTTATTAATTACCATTTAAATAAAATATTTTATTTAAACAATTAATAATATTAATATTTTCTCCCGACTAAATATTATCAAATTTATATTTAGTTATTAATTTCCATTTAAATAATTTTCATTATTTAAATAATTAATAATAAATATTTTCATTATTAATTTCCATGAAATAAACTCATTATTTAATTAATAATTTGATAATATTTTGTTATTAATTAATTAATTTTAATTATTAATTTCCATTCAAATAAAATTAATTATTTAAACAATTAATAATTGTTAATTAATTTCAAATTATTAATTACCATTTAAATATACTCGATATTTAAATAATTAATAATATCTAATTAATAATATTTCATTATTAATTTCATGTTTAAATAAACTCATTATTTAAACAATTAATATTGTCTATTTAAGTAATTCACTTTACTTAAACTTTCATTTCTTCTACTTGATTTGGCGACTACGATATTTGGGCTAGCATAGGGACCCGATGGACCTATAGATCATGGGCTTAATAATTAGTCAATTAAGTGATTAACACATAATCAGTTAATTACTTATTATCTAACTATGAATAATTCCACTATAGATTCATAGCTAAACTCCCCTCACTATAGATGAGTTATGTCCATTTAGTTTATCTTTATTTATATCTGTGATATAATCCTTCACGTGGAACCCTCATAATTACAGGCGGATGAATTTACCGTTTTGCCCCTGTAATTACCGCTTTATCCTTGTGTTCCCGCTGATTCTCCAATGAACATTATCTTTAGTCGAACTAGAGATAATATACTTCTGTGATCAATATAAGTCGTGGCGCCACTTGTTCATGTCTCGAATCAGTACATCAAGGGAGTTTCCTAAAGTTCCTAAAATGTTCAGGTATCGCACTGATACCGTTAATTTATAGGAAAGTTATGAATTTCATCTTGTGAAAATGAGTTCCCAGCTACTTATCTAGTCATGTTCCCAAAACAGAAGTGTATTGAGCGTTCTTACAGATCGCTCTCAAGCATGTGAATCAAAGAACATAACTCCACAAATAGGAGTCCGCATTTCACTCAGGATTGAGATCTATCACGGTTGATAAACTTAGTTTGATATTCGATTATTTCTCGTAAACGGTACTAATGAGAAATTTGATCGAACATCGTGGTCCTGTCTTATACAATCAACATTGCATATGATACTTCCATTTCATGTCTCCCACATGAATGATCAGGATTAGATCATTTGTCTATAAACAAAATACGAAGATATCAACAGTGTTACCAGGATAAGGTTCCCAAACGTTATCCATTTACTGTAGACACTTTTAAGTTACTCATCTCGACTTTAATCCTCTCGTATGACTCACATACTAAGTCGTGATTTCATAAGAGTGACTTAGGGTTTTACTATTTGAATGTTTGATATTTATATATTTTCATATATTCCTAATATCGTCAATTGAATCAGTCTAGATAATTTTAAAGAACTTATGTTTATTTATTTAATTTATTCGAAATAAATTATTATAATTAAATAATTACAAGTTCTAGGACACCATTCCTAACACTTGTCATAGGTGTGACATGAGTATTTGAAGTATCAGGAGCAGACAAGATTAATGGAGAAGAATTATTCTGTAATTCATCACATGGAAAAGATTCTATCACATGAGGATAGTCAGAAGAACACATCTTTGGCTTAGGTACAATTGGAGGATTTGCTAAAGGTTGAGAAGAATTGGAAACTGGAATATAAGAGATGGGTGTTTGAAACACTGAGACATAAGAAAACGAATGTTCATCAAAGAGAACATCCCTAGAAACAAAATTCTCCAAGAGGAATCTATGCATCTCTAGCCTTTATGATGAGTTTTGTATCCTAGAAACAAGCATTGTTTTGATTTGAAGTCAAACTTGTGCTTGTTATAAGTTTTGATGTTTGAAAAGCAGGAACAACCAAAGATCGTAAGCATTTTATAGTCAAGTTTGATTTTAAATAGAAGTTCCAAAGGAGTCTTTCCAGTAATAACAAGTGAGGGTAGCTATTGATAAGAAAGACACTAGTAAGGACAGCCTCATCCTAGTACAATAAAAGCATTTGAGTATTGACTAGGAGAGTAAGAGTCATTTCAACAATATGTCTATGTTTTCTTTCAACAAGACCATTTTGTTCATGAGTGTGGGGACAAGAGTTTCTGTGTATTATGCCATTATATAAACAGAACTTAGAAAACACCCTATGTTCCCCACCCCAATCAGTTTGAAGGGCCTTTAGTTTAAATCCTAATTGAAGTTCAACAAGTTTCTTGAATAATAAAAAACAGATAAAAGACTCTGATTTTTGTTGCATAGGATATACCCAAGTAATCCTTGAATATGCATCAATAAAGTGAATATAATATCTATAGTTTCCAGAAGAAAACATAGGAGAAGGACCCCAAACATTAGAATACACTAATTGTAAAGGTTCAGTGTACATAGTAGATGAAATAGGAAATGGAAGTTTATGTGCTTTACATAGACAGCAAGAAGTGCAAAAATCAATTGCATTTTTATCAGAAACACGAGATATTACATGAGTCCAGAATAGTTTTTGTTGTTTTAGCAGAAGAATGACCTAAACGATAATGGCATAGACTAAACAAAGAATTTAAAGGCATAATCGTACGAAAAGAACTAGAAGAACTAGTGGAATGCAGAATAAGTGCTTCCTTATTAACAGACTGGCCCCTTATACTTGATTGCTATAAAGACCTCTTAATTGGAACAGATGAAGGATGAAATGCATAGAGCCCTCCTTTAAGAGTCCCGTGCATTAGAACCTCCTTGGTAACCTGATCTTTGACAAGACAGAAGTTAGAATGGAATTCAAATAAGACATTATTATCTTTTGCAAAAGTGGATACACTAATAAGGTTTTTGGTAATAGAAGGAACGTGAAGCAGATTAGTGAGAATTAAGGATTTAGATTGAATTTTAGAAGGAAAGATAGATTCTCCAATGTGATGAATTGAAACAGGATAACCATTTCCCATATGAATCTTATCCTTACCTTGATATTCATTTCGGAGGTTCAAATTCTGGATACCTCTTGTGACATGGTTTGTAGCACCAGAGTCCGGAAACCAGTGTTCATCATTAACATAGGCTAAAGTTTCCATATACGAGGCTAGCTTGAAGGAACTATTTACTAAATTAGCGGAAATTCTTTAGTAAATTAATTAACATTTAATTACGGATCCGTTAATAACATGCAATTGTGATCAAACCTTAAACTAGTATTATAAGGTTTTCGAAAAACTTACATTGTAGATTTAATGGAGAATCGGTTGGGGTTTCCTTTACAGTATCAATCCACTTCACCAAGTCTTCTATGCTATATCTCGATCAACAACCAACCCGAGTTGTGGGAATCGAACCGGAAGAACAAACTAAGAAGAAAATTTCTTCTTATTTTTAGAAGCCAAAAATCGGCAATTGGGGAGACTAAAGAGAGAGCTTTTGATAAATATCAAGTCTCAAATATGAGCACCCAATAATCATATTTATAAGAAAATAAGAATTGGTTTCCTAATCAAATTAGGATTCTTATTTCTTTTAATTTAAATAAGCAAAAGGGTAAAATACCATTTTCGTCCCTGAACTTTACATCTGGTTTCATTTTCGTCCCTAAACTTTCAAAAAAGTTCATATTCGTCCCTGAACTTTCCAAATCGTGTCATTTTCGTCCTTCCGTTCGTTTTTCCGTCTGGGAGAGTAACGGTGGCCTACGTGGACTTCATTAATTGACGTGGCATTAAATTTGTGGGCAAATGTCATAAATGATGTGGAAAACCAAGCTGATGTGGCATGATCTGGACCTTTAAACAGACTTAATAAATCTCAACCATCCATTTTTAGAAATTGAATTAATATCTAACTGGTAAAGTAAAACTTCCATAAACTGTATCCTTAATCCTTGATCCCTAAATTTACTGCCCTAAAACCGTGAAGCAGAAAAATCAACTGAGACGAAGACGAAGACGAAGACGAAGGAGAAGCGAAGGAGAAGTGAATGGTAAACGTGGAGAAGCGAAGGAAGAACAAGGGGAAGCGAAGTTGAACTACTTGAAGGAGAAGCGAAGCCATAACAAACAAGATTTGCGATTTCTGGTACACGGTTTTGTGAAGAAAAAATCCCAAAAAAATGTCTGAAACTTGTGTACCTTAGACTTGCAGTGGAAAACCCTAACCTTGTACAAGCCCTAACTTGTGCATTTGTCACCCTTTATTCCTTCTAAAATCTAAGTGTTTTCCATGCAAAATTTGGAGGAAAAATGGTAGATTTGCAAGATTACTTGTCATTTAGTGATACATTACAGAGAGCTGGCTAGTATATACACCGAAGTTCGCCTATGTTGGGGGTGTTCAAGAAGTAGTCACTTACGAAGTAGATAGACTCTCTATTATAGAGTTGGGAATGATTATGGTTAGGTTGGAGGTTTACAACTATGTGTGGTTTCATTACGTGAAACCTGGAATGGACATCAGTGACGGACTTCGTTGTATATTAGTTGATGAGGACATCCCTGAAATGGTGAAGTTAATTCCAGAGGATAGGTACATCCACATTTATGTTGAACACAACCCGAATGAAGTGTTCTATGTCGTAGCGGAGCCGATCACCACAATTCTTCACATACCTCTTCTGGGATGGCATGATACTGAGTATCAAAATGTAGGTGATGATACAGTGGAGTTGGATGAGAAAGACAACATAACAGTGTCTCCTTCTTGTTTATCCAATGAAGAAATGCCGTGGTCCCCTCCCCGTTTTTCCAATGACGACATGCCATGGTCTCCTCCCCGTTTTTTCAATGACGACATGCCATGGTCTCCTCCCCGTTACTCCAATGAAGACATTGAACTACCCAATTCACCAACAAATTTCTCTACCAAATTTGCTGAATGCTCTATTAGTTCCCCCCTATTTCCCCAATCAATGCCCCAATCAATTCCCCTCCAATTTCACCTATCAATGCCCCAATCAATTCCCCTCCAATTTCACCTATCAATGCCCCAATCAATTCCCCAATTTCCTCAATCAATTCCCAACCAATTTCCTCAACCAAATCACTAGCAGACTGTGAAGATGGTGAAAACAAGGGGCATGTTGAGGTCAAGTGTGTGTCGAGCATGAAAACAAGTGGTGGTGAAGACATTGTTGAGGCTAACGAAGATGGTGAAGACAGTGTTGAGCTTGAGGATGAAGAGGTTGAGGGTGAAGAGGCTGAGGGTGATGAGGATGAAGAGGTTGAGGGTGAAGAGGCTGAGGGTGATGAGGATGAAGAGGTTGAGGGTGAAGAGGCTGTCTGTGAGGATGTAGAGGTGATGTCTGAGGATGAAGAGGTTGAGCTTGAAGGTGAGCATGAAGAGGCTGATGATGAGCATGAAGAGTCTGGGGAGGAGAATGAAGAGTCTGAGCCGGAGAATGAAGAGGCTGAGGCTGAGGCTGAGGAACAGTATGAAGATGCAATGGGTGAATTTGGTGAGCCTGACCATGAAGATGACGATGAATTTAATGAAGAGGCTGACCATGAAGAGGGTGATGCTGCAGTATCTGATTGCTCAGTGGATTCTGAGATTGACTTGAATGAATGTTTGAATTTTGAAGGTGACGTTGAATCGAATTACGCACCATCAGATGAATTGAACACACCTCCTAACTCAGATGGTGAGAAAGGGCCAAGTTATGAATGGTTTAATCCACGGGCTGACATGGAAAATGTGGAATTTACTATTGGGAAGAAGTTTCCCACAAGAAAAAACTTGAAGACTGCCATTAAACAATATGCCGTGACAGGGGCATTCAATGTAAAATTGGTGAAGAACGACAAGGAGCGAGTTCGGGCAGTGTGTTCTGGCGAGTGCGCTTGGAAACTTCATGCCTCTCGGGTGAAAACTGAGCGTGAGACATTCCAAGTTAAAACCTACTATGGAGAACACACTTGCCCCAGGGAATTCACAAATCGGAATTTGACTTCATCTTGGATTGCGAGGAAGTACATGGATAGGTTTCGTGTTCAGCCAAAATGGCAATTGAAGGAAATTCAGGAGACGGTAAAAACAGAATTATTTGTAACAATTTCTAAATCAAAAGCCTATCGTGCACGAACAAAGGCATTGAGAAAAATTAACGAAACATTGGTGGAACAATTTAGGAGGTTGCGAGATTATTGTGAAGAGGTGTTGTGTTCAAATGTTGGATCAACCGTGAAGCTTGAAACAGATAGGTTGGATGATGAGAGTCCTTTAATCTTCAAGCAACTATACGTGTGTCTGAAGTGTTGTAAGGACAGTTTTAAGTATTGTCGCCCGCTTATTGCACTGGATGCCTGTCATTTAATTGGGCCTTCACGAGGTCAATTAATGGCTGCCATGGGAATAGATGGCAACGATGGTATTTGTCCTATTGCGTGGGCAATTGTTGAAGCGAAACTAAACTAAGGATTCCTGGAGTTGGTTTTTGCATTTGTTGGATGAAGATGTGGGAAGTTTCGGAAGTCGGGATGTTACTTTCATCTCGGACGGACAAAAGGTGTGGCCTTCTTTCTTTGTTTCTCGTTTATCTTCGAGTTTCACATTTCGTCCTTCAAAGGGACCAAATGTGAAACTTTGATGAAAATACATTTCGTTCTTTCTTTCTATCTATTTTCGTTTTGAATTTTCACATTTAGACATTCGAGACCAAACGAGGAACTTGGAAAGTTTCACATTTGGTCCCGCATAAGGACGAATTGTGAAACTGTAAATTTTCACATTTCATCCTTCTGAGGGACCAAATGTGAAACATTCCAAGTTACTCACATCCCTAACATCTTATCACTCATTTACAGGGACTTATACCTACTTTTGAAGAAGATTTCCCTGGCATTGACCACAGATATTGTGGCAGATATCTATATGCCAACTATCAAAAACAATTCAAGGGTTTGCAGCTGAAGAATTGCTTCTGGAATTCAGCGATGGCAACTACAAGGGCTGAATTTGACCGCTGGATGGAAAAATTAGCAAAGTTGGATGTCAACGCCTTCCAATACCTTAACAATATCCCTGAGGGTGTTGGTCTAAGCACGCTTTTAGGGCGAGCAACAGTGTGATATCTGTCTTGAATAACCATTCGAGAGTTTTAATGCAATTATTACGGAGGCGAGGATAAGCCCATCATTCAATGTTTGGAAATTGTTCAAAGCTCGTAAAACAGTAGGATTACGAGGAAGATTGCACTATATAGTACTATGAGAGGACTTATCGGGCCGAGGATTAAACAAAAATTTGCGAGAGATCACGAAGTTGTCTAGGTATTCAGGGCTACATGGTATGGAGACCAGGAGGTTCGAGGTTGAGAAGTTTAGAGAACAATATGCGATTGATGTGGCAAAAGCAACATGTACATGTAGGTCATGGGACTTGACCGGGGATCCCATGTGATCATGCCATACCTTGTATCCAGTTTAAAACTTGTTCCAGGAGGAATTCATTGCTAGTTGCTATCATACGAGACATTAATAAACACTTATTTCGCTTTATGTTTCCTGTAAGTGGTCCAAATGCGTGGCCTAAATCCCCATATGAACTGTGCTACCCCCAACTATCGGCGCCCAACTGGTAGACCGAAAAGGCATCGGAGAAAGGCTGCAGAGGAGGCCCCATCTTCAAGTAATAAGAAGAGTAAGAAGTTTGGCTTAATCTCATGTCGCAGATGCAATGAAACTGGACATAATATACGAACATGTAAAGGGCCAATTAATACAAGAACAAAAGCATCAAGGCCTCGCACCTTCATGGGGTTCAACATCCCAACTGTAAGTTCATATAAATTGAATATATTACCCTTTAAGTACAGTAACTATCTCATATATTTATCTTTGTTATATGTAGGATGTACCTAACAACTCTGCAGCTGGACCCTCTGATCAAGTTGGATCTGTTGAGGCTGAATCTGCTGGGACTACATCTGCTGGATCTGGAAGAGGTAGGGGAGCTGGAAGAGGCAGGGGAGCAAGAAAAGGCAGGGGAGCAGAAAGGGGAAGTGGATCTGCTGCAGCAGGAAGGGGAAGTGGATCTGCTGCAGCTGGAAGAGGAAGAGGTTCTGCTGCAGCTGGAATAGGAAGAAGTTCTGCTGTTAGAAGAGGAAGAGGATCTGCTGCTGCTGTTCATGGATCTGTTGCTGTTGTTCATGAAGGTGCTACTGCTATTCATGGGGCGGTAGCTGAAATTGATGAGCAAGGATCATCTTGGAGATCTGGAAGAGGAGTTGGCCGCACATATTTAACAAGGAGAAGAATTCATACTGCTTCTGGATCAGAAGGAGGACCAACTCTAGAAGATGACAATTGATTTTCTGTTTCTTTACATTATCTATTTGCTGTTTTAGGGTTTGTAGACTCTATTTTGGTGCACTTATGTGCATACCTTGTATTAGGTGTAATTGGTAGGTTAATGAGGATGCTTTTTGTGCACCTATGGTTGTTTTATTAATGTACATCACGGGACCACATGTCCTTATTTTGTGTAAGAGATTCCTCACAATTTACAATCTCAAAATATTCTCTTTTGTTTCCATTGTCTTGCTCAAGATTTACAATTTCAATAAAAAAAAATACTAAAAAAATCCATTCATAGCAAAAGTTGAACACAAACTGATAACTATGAATTCATTTCATTTCATTCATCCAACTGATACAATACAGGGAGCAAGGGACTATTGTTCTTATGAGCTAAAACACAAACAGTCCTTTTGAGAGACTAAAATTGAAACCTTCCCATTCAGCAGCTCATGCTACCTTTTGAACAGACTTTTCCACTCATTAACAGCTTCCTAAGTACATGTACATAATCAAACCTATAACTACAACCATAGATAAGTAACAAGCCCTCTTCCACTTTAGCAGCTTCCTATTCTTCTTCTTCAGCTTCTTAACATCATCTTTCAGTCTGTTTATGACCATCATTTCATGATCTGTGAACTCTGAATCATACCAGTGGAAAAACCCACATCCTGACGAACCTCCCTATGAAGATAAATGAGTAGAATAACATATCAGATTAAAATCATAATATAATTTCAAAATCAGAAAAGAACAACTTGTATAAATCTAACCTTGTAATATGCACAACCAACGAATCTACGCCTGGGTTTGCATTTGTCCATGATGTCCGTAACTTACCACGAACTCCACGAGAGCACGACGCCACCACGATCGATTTTGGTTACTTCTCCTCGATCCATCGTTAATACTCGATTTGAGTTACCTAAACCGTTTTCGTCGACATCATGCATTACGAGTTTAGATCTTCCTTCTCCTCTTCGTCTTCTCCACTCTGATGTGCGAAACCAGAACCAGACTGCCCTAGTTTTTTAGGGAAGAAGACAACCAGCTCGATCTGATAAGGAAAAAACGTAAATAAACCAGAACCATATTTCCCTTTAAGATTTTTTTTGGGATTTCTCCACGTTTACCATTCACTTCTCCTTCGCTTCTCCTTCGTCTTCGTCTTCGTCTTCGTCTCAGTTGATTTTTCTGCTTCACGGTTTTAGGGCAGTAAATTTAGGGATCAAGGATTAAGGATACAATTTATGGAAGTTTATGGAAGTTTTACTTTACCAGTTAGATATTAATTCAATTTCTAAAAATGGATGGTTGAGATTTATTAAGTCTGTTTAAAGGTCCAGATCATGCCACATCTAATAGAAAATGCCACATCAGCTTGGTTTTCCACATCATTTATGACATTTGCCCACAAATTTAATGCCACGTCAATTAATGAAGTCCACGTAGGCCACCGTTACTCTCCCAGACGGAAAAACGGACGGAAGGACGAAAATGACACGATTTGGAAAGTTCAGGGACGAATATGAACTTTTTTGAAAGTTTAGGGACGAAAATGAAACCAGATGTAAAGTTCAGGGACGAAAATGGTATTTTACCCTAATCAAAATTATAAAAAAAATAAAAAATAAAAAGAATGCAAGTTAGGCGTCAGACTCCATAGAAATTTAAGAAAAAAAAATAAAAAAAATTCTTTCATTCTTGACAAGTGGCGCTTAACTCAAAAAAAAAATGGCGCTAATGCATATCCCATTTTATCTTCTTTTTTTTTTTAATATTTATCTTTAGTTTTATGTATTTAATATTTGAAAAATTCAAATAATCTTTTCAATTTAAATACATATTGCAAAAAATCTCTTAATTAATTAATATTGAACTAAATCAATTTAATTAATTATTATAAATAAAATACTAATTTGTTTCATAAAACAAATATATTTAATTCTCTTCTCTTATTATAATTAAATAAACTCATTATTTAATTAATAATATTCATTATTGATTTCTATTTAAATAAACTCATTATTTAAATAATTAATAATATTAATATTAATTTCCATTTAAATAAACATTTTATTTAAACAATTAATATATCCCTTTATTTAAGTAATTTAATTACTTAAATATTATTATTTCTTCCTAGTTAAATTAATAACTTGGTTAGTTACAATGATATATGGGCTAGCATAGGAACCCGATGGACCTATAGATCATGGGCTCCAATTATTATTGATTTATTAATTAAACTCATTAATCAATTAATCATAATTATTAACTTAGGGTAATTTCACTATAAACCTTAAGTTGAACTCCCCTAACTATAGATGGGTTATGTCCATTTGTTATTAAGTTTGTTTTGACATATCCTTCATGCGGTAATCTCATAATTACAACTGGGTCAAAATTACCGGTTTACCCTTGTAATTATCTCTTTTATTCTTTTGTACCCGATGATTCTCTAATGAACATTTTTCTATAGTTTTCAAGTATAGAATGATCCTTCTTGGGCCAATGAGAAGGTGAGGCCTCATGTTCAAGTACCGAATCATTACAACAAGGGAGATACCTAAAGTTCCTAAGTTAGAATAGTGTCGCACTAACACTTTCATTTGTTTTAGGAAAGTTGTGAATGCCATCTTGTATAGAAATGTTCTCAGGCACTAATTTAGTCCTTTCCCCAAAACGAGAGTTTATCGAGTGTATCAACGGATCACCCTCAACTATGTGAATCAAAGGAAAAGACTTCATTAATGTGAGTTCACAACATACTCAGAATTGAGACGTATCAATCTTAATAACGTAAATTCGATATTATAAATCATTTCCTATCAACTGTGTTGTTTAGGAATCGATTTATTATCCTGGTCCAGTCTTATATAAACTCATTATATATGATGTTTCCACTTGCATCTACATTATGCTAATGATTTGGATCAAATCAGTGAACATCAACAGTGTTATCAGAATACGGTTTCCTAACCGTATTCATTTACTGTAGACTATTTGAGTTACTATCTTGGACTATAGTCAAGATTACAGAATTAGTAACTCTGGAATTTTCTATTAATGTTTGAATATTTAACAAATATTAACATATAATAAATTGCACAAAATTCACTAAAATAATACTTTTATTTATTCATAAAATATTCTATTACAAATTACGAATTCTAGGGCATAAATCCCAGCATAACTGTGCTTGCATTTGCTGAGGAGCCACTGTCATTTGCTGTGGTGCAAAGTTGTTGTGTGAATAATAATTTCCAGGAGGTGCTAGAGTAGTATTGGCTGGTTGAGCACCCAATCCCTGAAATTTTGGATCAAATCGCTCATAGCATTTGCTTGACATGTGCCCCATCCTTCCACACAACTGACACCTGGGACGATTATTAGACTGCCAAAGATTCTTACCTCGATAATTTCCAGAATTACCTTTGGTTTTGTTAGATCCTTTGTGTGAAGTAGAACTGCCCTGAGAATACTGTGAGTTTTGATTGGAAAGATTTGAATTTTTACCACCAAAATTCAGATTCTTCACAAGATTTACAGAAAAATTTCCAGGTTCTTTCACTCGTTTCTCTTGTCGTATCTCATGAGCCAACAACAAGGATTATACCTCTTCAACTATATACTCATCTTTCCGATAGTGAATGAATACAATAAATGAATCATATTCAACCGTTAATCCATCAAATATTGCATTAATATGTGCAGATTCAAACACAGCAACACCAACAGATGCCAATTGATCAATCGTAGGCTTGCTTTTTAGAAGATAATCTCCGAGTGAAAGAGATCATTTTTTCGTTTCTTTGAGCTGATCACAAAGTTGAGACGATTTGGCTTTGGTTTTGGAGGCAAAGAAGGTTTCCAAAGTGAACCAAATCTTTGATGAAGTATCACAACCAACCATTTTAGTCAAGATTGGGGCTGAAATGGAGGATAACAGCCAGGAAACAGGGAGATTGTCCTGTGCATCCCAATCAAGAAAAGTAGGACTGAAAATTCCACGAGCATCATCCTCAGATGTGAGATACTTTGCAGGAACATCTGGATTTGTATTAAACACATACTTCTGGAGACGATGACCTCAGATTGCTGCTTGAATTTGTTGACGTCAAAGCAAAAAATTGCTTTGATCTAGTTTTACTGAAACCTTATGTGAGAACGTAACAATCTTTGTTGAAGATTCAGTCGGCCTTGAAGCAGCCATTTGAGAGATAATATTCTCGAAGAAAACGAAAAAGAGAGAAAATTGAGACTGAACTCAGCCTTTTCTAAGATAAACGGTGATGAAAGAGAAAGGATTATAGTCGTCAATCACTTCTTATATGAGCTTGCAGTTAGTGGAAGAGAGAGAGAGAGAGCTTGTAGCTCTGATACCATAACAAGTGTAATGAATTTTCCTCAGGTTTCATTAATGAATAATCAAATGTATTTATACACAAGCTTTGGTTATTTACAAACTAATAACCAGCTAACTAACTAATAACAATAATGACATCATCTTTTAACAAACCCCAAACTAACTAACTACTTATTACAATAGTAATCTAATATGAACTCATTTCATGGCTTTCCCACACACTTGAAGAATACTTAGTTTAACAAACATTTTCTTCATCATTGTTGATTTACGTTCTTCTATTCAAATTACATTTTCAGAGATCAGAGTACTATTGCTTTTAATTAACTATTACATTGGATATATATAGGTTTGATCAAGTGGATCAAATGGAAGATGATGATGATACATGGACAATGGTAGAGACAAAACAGAACCAATTTGTAGTCGATGGGCGGCCGTTTTATGTGAACGGTTTCAACACATATTGGTTGATGGTACTTGCAGCGGATCAATCCACAAGAAGAAAGGTCACATAGGTGTTTAAACAAGATTCTTCTATTGGTTTAACAATTTGTAGAACTTAGGCCTTTAATGATGTGCAGTACAGAGCTCTTCAAAAATCTCCTTCTGTCTATGATGAAGAAGTTTTCAAGGTACCAACTCTTTTAACTTAAACTCGTGTTTTCTTTCAACTCATTCACTCTTTATTTTTTAAAATTGTAATGCATTTACAGGCATTGGATTTCGTGGTTAGTGAGGTAAAGGACTTTAAGATAGGGCTCATATTATCTTAAAATATAAAATAATTTCTTATGGTTTATCAGGTGTGATAATTAAGCTTTCATAGTTTGAAAGTTCTATTACAATTCTATAGTTTAAATGAAAATTAATATTTCTTATGCATGATTGCGTACTTAACCTTTTAAATGTTTCGGAAATTGGAATGCACTAATATTATATAATATCATAGTTTTAAAGTGTTCAAATTTCTCATAAACATAATTAACTAAAACTGAATTATATAGACTTTCAAATTGAATTGAGTTGAATTTGCGACGACGTAATTATGGAAATTCAAATCATCTAGCTAGATTAAAAATAAAAAATATAAATTATAATATATTGCTTATTTATTTAAAATGTTGAGAGTGAAAATTAATTCACTCTCGTAAGAGTGTAACTAATTATCTTAACGAATAAAGTATACATTTACATGTTTGGTGCCCAAATTATTGAATGAAAGGCAGGCAAAGAAAGCAGTTGCGTTACGTGTCCTTCATGTATTGGAGGTATTCTTATTCCAATTTCAAATTCTGCGGCTACGCAAAAAAAAACCAGATCCCTATTTTATCTATTCTTATTCAGCGCCAATTTCTTTTTATTTATATTTTAAAGCATTTTTATTTATGGATGGGCAAAGATAGGCATATTCCTTTTGTTGGTACCCAGATCCGATTAAACCGCCCCGGCTCATATCTCCATATCCAATGAGTATGCGCCACGTGCCTCCGACTGGACATTGCGATTGATAGATAGATGGCATTTTATTTTTTATTTTCTAATTTTAATTTTGAATAAAAAGTTAAATGGTATAAAAGCAGACATTGTATTTAGTTTTGATTTCCCTTCGACGCTCACAATTTCTGTTTCTCGTCAGGTCAGGTTCATCTCTCCCGGCATTCTCTCCAGGTTCTTTTCCTTTTCCTTTACATTTTTAATTGTTTTCTTTCCCGATTGCCCAAATTAACTACCAATCCATCCAACCTCCATTTGATCTGTTTTTTTTTTAATAGCTATTTGCATGTTTGTTTTAATTCAATTCTTCCGACGAAAAAACCAACCTTTAATTGTTTTTACATTTTCTATTTACTGCTAGGCTAGGCTTTAATTCACCGCCTTCCCCTTCCCCTTCCTGCCTGAGGAATCGGAATCGGAATCGGAATCGGGATTGGTTTCTCTTTACTTTTCATTATCTTGTTATGTCATGAAAGTCGATACATTTGTCGTTTAGATTTGGATTTTTAAGGATTCACCTTCCAAGTTCCCGAATTATTGTTTTTTTTTTGTTTGTTTACATCTTTGGATTCATATTTCATTCAACTTACTAATTCCTTTTATTTTGTTTCCCTCTTAACTGCAGAATTGTTAGCTTCATCTTCATGAATTCAACAACTACTGCATCACCCATCGTTTCCTGCTTTTCGGGAAACAACAACTGCCTTTTCTCGATCTTGTTTTGCCTTCTACCCAAGTTTTTGGGAACTCCATTTGCTTTTGTCAACTTCCTCTTGATCCAGGCAATTGATAGGAGTCCCTCTGCTGTATTACTCGTCCACACATTTGGGGGGAACTATCCATAGGCAATCCAACTGTCTGTATCTCGTAGTCCTGCTCTTCATTTGGTAAAATGGTCTCCTCCCAAATTTATGGCTTCAACAAGACCGGCAACAGCAAGCAGCCTATTCCAAATCAGTTGCTTTTTCCTAAATTGACTATCGATGCTGGAGCCGTCGATTCCGTTGAGCTGGATTTCTCTGATGTATTTGGCCCCATACCAATTCAACCGGCAACTGAAGTGGATATTACTGATTTAGCCTTTCATGTCTGCCTGGAGGATTCAAATGATCTTGTTTATGATGATCCTGAAGTTATTTATAACCGATCACATTCTTTGGTTGGCCCCTCTTCTTGTATTAGTCAATCTCTTCAGCTCAGCAAGCTAACTATTCACGAGACTGAGGATTCAGAGGAACTTGTCCCAGTCACCAGCAAGGAAATTGGTAGCAAACTTCAAGAATCTCCGAACGGTTCTTCTGCCGAGAAAACTCTTGGAGACGCCGACAGAAATTTAATGAAAGTGGAGAGTGTAGGGATTGATGATTTTGAAGTTCTGAAGGTTGTTGGGCAGGGTGCATTTGCTAAGGTTTATCAGGTCAGAAGAAAGGGTACGTCAGAGATATATGCAATGAAGGTCATGCGGAAGGACAAGATAATGGAGAAGAATCATGCCGAATACATGAAAGCTGAGAGGGATATATTGACAAAAACTGACCATCCCTTTATTGTCCAGCTAAGATACTCATTCCAAGTAATTTTTTCCACCTTATTGGGTCCTATATGTACATATTCTTCTTTCATAGCATTTTCATGGAATTAAACTATGTTTTGATGAATATTGATTTTAGAAATTAGACCCTATCTCACTGCAAGCATGGCTATATTATATGAATTTTTGGGAATAAATGTTAGATCTGTAACTTATGGTTATTTTTTTAACATGCAGACAAAATATAGGCTGTATCTTGTTCTGGATTTTGTAAATGGTGGTCATCTCTTCTTTCAGCTTTACCACCACGGGCTTTTCAGGTACCTTTTTTTTATCAGCTTAATGCAGTTCTAGATTAATTGTGGAATATGGTTTTGAATGTCTTAATTTTGTTTTTACACAGAGAAGATCTTGCTCGTATATATGCTGCTGAGATTGTTTCAGCAGTTTCACACCTCCATGCAAACGGCATAATGCATAGGGATCTCAAACCTGAAAATATTCTAGTAGATGACCTTGGCCATGTAATATTTCTTTAAGTGTGTTTATGTGTGTGCACTCATTCTAACTATTGAACTTATAGGCAAACAAGATAGTTCCACTAACGTTTGTTCCTTTTTAAAAAAAATAGGTTATGTTGACTGATTTTGGCCTGGCCAAACAGTTTGAAGAGAATACAAGATCAAATTCAATGTGTGGAACTGTAGAATATATGCCGCCTGAAATAATTCTTGGAAAAGGCCATGACAAAGCTGCAGATTGGTGGAGTGTGGGAATACTATTATTTGAAATGCTGACTGGAAAGGTTATATTTTCTATTAAAAGGAATCGAACAGTGGTCTGTGGTATAACAACATTACCCTTTTAGCCATCTGTTTTCTAATGCTATTATCCTTTTTTGTTTAACTGCAGCCTCCTTTTACTGGGAATCGGGACAAAGTGCAGCAAAAGATAGTGAAGGACAAGATCAAGCTGCCAGCGTTTTTGTCCAGTGAAGCACATTCTCTCTTAAAAGGGGTAATTGAATGGCCTTAACTCTTATACGCTATTATTTCATCAATTTCAATAATTGCTACTGTTGTTGATGTCATGCCCTTTTTTTTTTAATTGACGTACAAGTTTGTCTGTAGCAAAACTTGGAATTAGATCTTTAATCAGAGTTTATTATGCTTGAGGTTCCCGAACTGCGATAGTTTCTGTTCTGTTGCTTTAACTTTGATTAATACAGTTTTCTATTGTTTATATCACAAAAGATGTATGGTAACTTTTGTTGCAGCTGCTTCAAAAGGACGTGAGCAAGCGGTTGGGTAGTGGGCCTACGGGAAGTGAAGAAATCAAGCGTCACAAGTGGTTCAAGCCCGTGAATTGGAAGAAATTGGAGACTCGGGAAATCCAACCAAGTTTTCGGCCAGAAGTGGCCGGGAAGCACTGCGTTGCCAACTTTGAGAAGCGTTGGACTGATATGCCACTGGTTGATTCTCCTGTTGCCAGCCCTAAAACCGAAGGAAATCCCTTCACAGGTTTCAGCTATGTGAAACCTGCAGCCTCATTCCTCAAGAGGGATACCCCTATCTATTAGTAAAGATTTGCTTTGAGATTCACGTTTCTGTGAAATCTTTATGTATTTTGGATTTTAACCTCATCCAATCGAATAATACTTTCGTGGTTTCTAAATTTTAACAGTAAATTGTGTAGAAGTCCTGTCACAATTATTAGGAGAATAATAATAATTGGTTTCTTTTTTTTATTTTTTATTTGACTGATGATCTGGCAAATTCTAGGTGCGTGCCTCGTTCAAAAAAGTGGAGCTTTCACATCTTTACATAATGCAGCATGATAGAAAACTTTCATATTTGAATATTTGGATGCATTTACAGGTTCATTGAAGCAAAATGAACATACATGATGAGTACGTTAAGGTGTTGATGTCATCGATGTTTGATCATCAATTTCTTTTTGTGTCTTATCTCAAAATTGAATTCATGGTTGTGGTGTGGCTGCTGTAAGTAATGTAATACTTTTCTGTCGCGTTTTCATGTTGGGGCCTCACATTATTTCTTGATGACTTGACCCTTTTGAGAGTGGAAGATAAAACCCAGTCTTGTCGTGGGTGAAGGGTGTTTTTTTTAGCTCTCCTCCTTCTAGAAAGGCATGAAATCAAATTCCGAGTCAGTAGAAGACATAAGACGTAGATCATTATAAAATTAGTAAAGTTAACCCCATCAACTAATTAGTTTTAATAAAGAAAAAAAGGTGTACATGAATCCAGCAATTTACATGATGCTTTTGCACATTTGATTGGATAAACATGAGGTCCTTGTCCTTGTCCTTGTGAAGGAAGTAAAGAGTGTGGGTGGGTCAGGGTTTTCAATGGGAAACTGTGAAAAATGAGAGAGGAATTTTGTCGGTTCGTTTATTACTTATATACTAACTATCCCAACCACATATCCATATCTAAACTTTTACTCTTTTGTTTGTTTTTTCAAATCACGTGTGAAAAGCTTCCTCTGTTCAAATCCAACTTTTCTTCCATTTCAACGTAATCCAATTCAATCCATTTCCATTCTACTATACTATATAGTATATCCATTTTAAAATCTTGGTCCATTCTCTATTTTTTGTTGTATATATTATAATTATATCAACCACAACCACAACCACCCCAAGCAAGCAATCAATTTCTTTTCCATTATTTAACTAAACTTTCCTTTTTTTTTCCACAAAAATAAATATTTAAAAAAAGTCATCTACGCGTTCTCTTTGAAAATTACGTATTACAAATGTATTTTTTTTTCATATAAAAAATGTACTTATTTTGTTTTTTTTTTAAAAATTGATATAAAGAGAAACGCTACATAAGCAAAATATAATGATTTTTTTATTTTATATAGCAGCCGAGTCCATCTCTTGTTTATAAATAAAATCTGAGTTTGAAAATTATTTTGGATATACAGACAAAATGTTGTTACTCAGAAAGATTGGAAAAAAACAAAACCCATTTGTTGGCCTTAAATTTCTAAAAGATTGTTATCATTATTCATTATAATTTATAATTGAGATTTAGAAATTTAAAATATATGTTTGGTTGGTTACTCAAAAAATTTAAAATAAGATTGTGAATCAGAACAGTGTGAAAATAATACTTACAACTTTAAATCATTCATTTTTAAGTTTGAAAAAACTAATAATTCATAACTTATAAATTAGAAACATCTTTATCCGCATCAACTATAACTATTCTCATTCTTAGGATAAATTTTTCTTTTAAAAAAAATTATAATAAAGATAATAGAAGCATTGCAAGTCTATCAAATAAACTCTTTAGATTAAAACAACTCAGTTTTTTTCAAAAGGAGAACTATACAAGGCACAATGAGATCCGTTCTAAAATTCAAAAGAACCTAGTGCAACCAGAGAGAGAATTTCTCTATAAAAGAGAATTTGAAAAAATATTTTCACACTAAATGGAGAGACCATTTGTGCATTGAAAACCTCCAATAGCGTTATTCAAATAGTATTACATACATTAGTAAATAAGAAGCAGAGAAAAATGTGAGCAACAACCTCCAAAACACACACACACACACACACACACATATATATATATATATATATATATATAATTTTTTTTTATATTTAAATTAATCTTATATATAATTATAAAAACAAAGTATAAATAAAAAATATGATATAGTGAAAAAATAAATTAACTTTTTTTCCATCACTTTAGAATTAAGTTTAAGTTTAAAAAGTTACAAATCAGCTTAAAAACATGCAATTAAAAATTTAATTCAATAAATAAAAGCTAGAACTGTTAGGGGAAAACCGGGCCACCACAACTCCACATTGATATGATATTGTCCACTTTGGGCCAAGGCCCGCATGGCTTTGCTTTTGGTTTCACCCAAAAGGCCTCATACCAATGGAGGTGTACCCTTCCCCTTATATTGCCATGATCATCCCCTTCTCTAACCGATGTGGGATTTTGTTCGCACTCTAACAAGAACGAACCGAGTCAACCTCGAAAAACGGGCCTGACCCAACCCATACCAGGAAAATGGGCCCGACTTGTATTTTTATCTCATGTGTTCAAACCCGTGGATTAAATTGTGTGGGTGAGGTCAATCTGTGTTTTTTCAGTTTTTGAGTTGGATATTTTGGATTCTTGTTTTAGTTGAATTCATTTTTTAGCCTAAAAAAGAAATTGAATCCAAATTGTTTTTTTCTGGATGGTAAACCAAACACAAAACAAAACAGATTGCTTTTATTCCTTCAATCCAGATTCATAAAACTGAATCTGGATTGCAAACCAAACGGGCCCTTATTTATTTTTATTTTATATAGCAGCCGAGTCCATCTCTTGTTTATAAATAAAATCTGAGTTTGAAAATTATTTTGGATATACAGACAAAATGTTGTTACTCAGAAAGATTGGAAAAAAAAAAAAAAAACCCGATTAGACGTGGCCTCAAATTTCTAAAAGATTCTTTCTCATTATTTCATTATCAACCAATTGCCAGTAGGAAATAAACAAACATTTTGAAATATTAAAGTAAGGTGCAACGAAGAGCATGACGATACTTGTATGATGTCATAGCAATACGTCACTGCCCATCAGCTTAGTTTGGTTCCGTCGCGCGTTGTGTCTATCCTCCAATCAAAATATTGGAATCCTTGCGTTGACACCAAACATGGAATGGCTGCGCGTGGGTGTTAAAATGTGGAAAATTTTGCCATGGGTAAGTTTCCTTATATCTTCCTTGCATTTGCTTTGAAATTATTTAAGATCCATTTTCTCTTCTTTTATATGTCTCCTTCACCCTCCACATAAATACACACTGCACACAACAAAGCTTAAAAAAAAAAATGGAGTATTCTTATTTTGATCGAAGAAAAGCAGCTGATGAGCTTCTTCGTGGTCGTGAATTTACTGAACAACTTGGTTTCCTTCTAAGGAAATCTGATGATGTCGGATCAGACTCAGAGGATCTCATCTCTAGAATCCTCAACTCCTTCTCCAAAACTATTTCCATGCTCAATGAATCATCCGGCTCTCCAACCTTTAATGGCTCATCTTCGGATCCCTTTAAGAAATCAGAGGATTCTGCAGACAGTAGTTGCAAGAGTAGTTCCACATTCAAAGATCGAAGGGGTTGCTATAAAAGAAGGTAAGAAAAAATTAAAAATTAAAAATTGAACCTTTTTAAATGAATTAGGAAAATTCCCTAATGGATTGATGTTTTGCAGAAGGACTGCAGATAGTTGGAAGAGAGAGAGTTCGACACTGATTGATGATGGACATGCGTGGAGGAAATACGGACAGAAGGTGATTCTAAATGCGAAATATCCGAGGAATTATTTCAGATGCACCCATAAATTTGAGCATGGTTGTCAAGCCACAAAACAAGTACAGAGAGTGGAAGAAGATCCACCTAAATACTCTACCACTTATTACGGGCATCATACTTGCATCAAATCAGCAGCAGCTAATTCACAGATTGTATTATTGGATGATGATCATTGTGGTGGTGGCCGAGGAATAATTCTTAATTTTGAAACCAAACCTGAACAAGATGATATCTTCTTCGCTTCTAATTTGGATTTTATGGTCGATAATTACTCTTCCACATCGAATCAATATATTGCGTCTCCGGAGATTCCGGTTATTTCCGATCAATCCGAGTATGGTGGTGAAGTCGATGTTTTTTCCGAGGTAATGAATTCCGTGGTTGACTTCGACGATGATGTTTTACAATTTCACTTTTGAATTTTGTATTTGTATTAAGTAGATTTTTTTCTTTGTTTTTAAGAGGGTGTAATGTAATGTAATGTAATGTCAATGAATATATATAAAAATAATAATTTTATACGCTGAGGTTCAATCTTTGGACTAGGAATAGGACGAGGACGAAGAGGTCGAGGAATTATGTGTGTATTCTTGTGTTGGCCTCTGTCTCTTTTCTTTTTTTTTAATCGAACCCTCCAACTCTGTCTGACTAATTATAGATATAATATAAATATTGCTAAATTAGTAATGGGGATGGGATTGGATGGAATCACACTTTTTTTTTTTTTTTAAATATTTTTGGCACCAAATTCATATATTAAATTTAGGAAAGCTACAAAGACGGGTCAGAGTGTGAATGTGAAACCGATGCATGTGCTCTCTTTCACTTTCCATTTCTCTGTATTTATTCAAAATTTGAAAAGGAAGAGACACAGTACTTTGATCTCATCCTTAGCGTTAAATATATAATATAAATTTTATTAATTCTTTTAATAAGAGTTAACTCTTATAGATCTTTCTATTATAAAATTTCTCCATGTTAAAACAATTTTTAATCAGTGGTTGCTTATTGATTTCTGACGTGCAAGTTGTAACAGAGTCAAAATGAAAAGACCGCCTTAAAGTTGACTCATGATTAATGGAGTGCGGTGGGGCCTAAACGTAATAAAAAAATATATCATCTCATATTCGGGCTCGCCTGGTTGATGAGTTGCCAGTAGAAATGCTTTCAGTGTTGAACTAAATATATTTATGGAGCTCCCTCGTGATTCAATCTTCTGACATGTCCTGTCCCGAGGCTAAATCTAAAACTTCCATTATTGTTATCACCAAAATCCATGATAAAAAAACCGGAAATCAAAGCCAAGGAACCCAACAAAAGAGCAATAGGAGTAAAAGACCAAAGCAAGAGAAGAAGACCAACCCACATCAAACGGTTTCCTATAAAACCCAACATAAACCCTCTTTCAACCATTCTTTCTATAACATCTTCTCCAGTAACACTCACACTCACACTGGTGTCAATCAGAAACCCGACCCCTAATGAACTGCACATGAAACTCCACATCAATACCATAAACGCACTCGCATATTTCACTGCATATACCCATTCCAATCTGCTGCTTTTTCCTCCTCTGTTATAATTATAAGCGTTGTTTGTGAAAGCTGCTACGGATGAGCTTACGATAATTGATATCGTACCTCTCAATATTATGATCATCATGTTGTTTCTCAAGCTCTGTACCACTTGCATGCTCTTCTTCTCATCTCCCACCTTCCATTTATATTAATTAATTAATTAATTAATTATATGTTCTATTGGAAATAAACAAAATTAAACAATCAAACAAACCTGTGTAATCCGGTTAAACCAGGCCTTACGAGCTTGAGATTGGAATCCGAAAGTTGTGTTCAAAGGTTTGTTGATGAAACATTGCCAGAGATATAGATGGTAACCCACCATAAGGAATAAGCTCACACCCACCAAGTATGATTCATCTCCCAATCCCATCTTATTAATTAAGTGTTTCTTCTGCATGCATGCCACTCTATTAGTATTTATACATACGTTTGATACATAGTGCAGTTCTAACTCATCAAATCAATATGAATTTCAGGTGTGGGTGTCATATTGGCATTGCAATTTTGAACCAATTGGAATGTGAAATTGTGAATTGGGGGGTTATTTTATTTTGTTTTCTTTTTCGAACTTGGTTAACAAAAGACAAATTTTGTGGCAGGGGGCAGAGCTACCTTGATTTTGGTTGAAGCAACACAGTTTCCACTAACTCTCGATTAATTTAAATTTTCATTCACTCACTCATATCAATATGCATGCTAAATGGCCATTAATTCCATCCATTGACTTTAATATAATTAATTATAAGCTCTTGGTTTAGCCAAGGGTTGATCTAAGAAGGAACAACTCCCCTTCAAAATCTAAGGAGCTTTACACTCCTTTTATTTTAATAAAATGTAATTCAATTTGATGAGATCATAATCGGTTATATAGTCTATGTTGAATCAAATATTGTTTTAGAGAGAATTTTCTCCTTTTAAGGTATTTTCCCCCAGTTATTGGGATTTCCCTTCAAACATGAATTTGTTTGGTTGAGGCCGTAGACTCGGCCTTGTGCTACATCAAATTGGTTTTAGGCTATTACATTTAATTAAGTGAGAAGTGTTGAGATATATGATTAAATTTACCTTGAACCATTGGCTTAAGCTTTTGGTTCAATTGATGATTTAACATATTCAATATGGTATCAGAGTAGGAGGTCCTGTGATTAAACCTTCATTATGTCATTTGCTTTAATTTCCCCCCCATTTAAATATTTCATATGTTTGGGTCTTGTGCAAATATCCAAGCCCACATGTGAGGGGGAGTGTTGAGATATATGATTAAATTTACCTTGAACTATTGGCTTAAGCTTTTGGTTCAATTGGTGATTTAACATATTCAATAAGAAGAAACTTTTGCTTCACTATTTGAGTTATATTGTGTTTCTTGTTGTTGACACTTAACCCACATAGATTGGGAAAATTGCACATATGACCTCCATTAATGAACATTAATAAACTAAAACCAAACTTTTGATTTCTTTTAAATAAGACCTTATGTTGATGTCATCGTAGTGTGAAAAGACTAAAAAACCTAATATCTCTTTAGCTTTATTTGTCATTACCTACCCACTCCATGGTGCTCTCTCTAAAGTCTCTCTCTCTCACTCTAAAGTCACTCTCTAAATTCTCTCTCTCTCTAAAGTCTCTCACTCTCACTCTAAAGTCTCTCACTCTCACTCTAAAGTTTCTCTCTTAACTTGCGTAAGGAGGAAGAAGACAGGTCAGATTCATTCATGTTATGATATTTTTGTGTGTTAGAGAACAGAAAAATCATTCCCTCGTTTTGCCTTTGACCATATGAGTAAATGATTGGCAGAAAATAGGATTCAATTATCGGTCCTGTAGTAAGCAATGATCGAACCTATCATTGAATATTATCGGTCCAATCATTGCTTATGATCAAACCGATCATTGAATCTGATATGTCTGATCATTGCTTATGATCGAACCGATCATTGCTTACGACAGGACCGATCATACCTTATGATCGGACCGATCATGTAGTATATTTCGCTGATATAATTATTTGACTATTTGTGTAGATGCAACTTGTAAGAATTTTTGTTCGTTATGGTGGACATTGGGATGCTGAAGGTTACAATTATATTGGTGGCACATTGGGAGGAATAATTGTCGATAAGGGTATAAGCTATGAAAATTTAGTAGAGCGGCTATATGTAATTGTAGGATCTGACCCTTCATTGACTACAATAAAAATCAAGTGCATATACAAGTTTGCAACAGTTTGTCCCCCTTTGAAATTAGAAATGATATGAAGCTACAGTTTTACATTATGGGTTCAGAACCTCTCGATCCTATATGTGTATCTTGTGAACCTAGAGAGAAGATGAGTGGTAGTAGTAGGGGGAATGTTTACTTAAATCAGTGTAATGGATTGGGGAATATTGCATCTATGACTTCGTTAGATGATAGTATAGCTCCATATGATTTAGAAAATGATGATAATGTGAGGATGGATTGAGATAAATTGAATGGGGATTTTCATAATGATAAACATTATTATGATTTTTTTCAAGAATTGGATGACGCATGTGACACCCGGGATGTCCAGAGGGATACTGTGAGTGAAAAATGAGAGGGATGTTGTCAATGAAGGTGAAACGAGTTTATCAGGATCGGATGACCCATTTGACCTCCGAAATCTCCAAAGGGATACTATGAAAGTGAAACTTGAGAGGAATGTTGTCAATGATTGTGAACCGAGTATTCGTGTGGATGTACGTGATAAGAAGGGGAAAAATAAACTTGAACCACTTGAGTTAAATAGTTCATTGATGAATGTAATGCAAACGGTTTCTATGGAGGAGTTTGAAGTAGGCCGCATATTCCTTTCCAAGCAAGATTTAATAAGTAGATTGTCTAGGTATGCAATCGGAAGAAGTTTTGAGTGGAAAGTGAAAAAATTGACTAAGACCTATATTCTGTAGGATGCGTTGATCCAAATTGTGAGTGGAGGTTTTGGGTGATGTGTTTAAAGGGTACCAACATATTCAATGTTACAAAGTTTGTAGATGTTCATTCATGTTCGCTTTCCGTATTGAACCATGATCATAGGCAAGCGAGTAGCAAAGTGGTTGGAGACATTATTAAGATGAAGCTTGAAAATTCTAGTCGTAGATATAGACCAAGAGATATAATGGACGACATGTAGAAAGAGTACGGTGTTAACATATCTTATGATAAAGCGTGGCGAGAAAGAGAGGATGCATATGAGCTTGTTAGAGGTTCACATGAAGAGTCTTACAATCTCTTGTGGCCGTATTGTGAAGCGGTGAAGTGTGAAAATCCTGGAACGATTTATCATATACAATTAGAAGATGACCAACACTTCAAATATCTCCTCATAGCATCGAGAAAGCCATTGAGAGTGTCTTCCCGACTACGAGTCATGGGGTATGCATTCACCATCTTAGCATGAACTTGACACATAAGTTTAAAAATGAAAATATCAATAAGATATTCCAAAGGCTTATCGAGAGTCCACTTTCAAACGTTTTTGGGAAGACCTTTCATTGTTCACTGGTGTTTGTGAGTACTTAGAAAATGAAGTTGGTTTACATAAATGGGCAAGGACATATGCCTCGAAAAATAGATATAGTATACTGACCACATTGCTGAATCTATCAATAGTGTATTCGTTGATGATGGGGAATTACCAATTACTGCACTGGTTGAAGGTATTCGTGCGAAATTGCAACAATGGTTCTTTGAGCGTCGAGTTGAAGCATCGAAGACGCATGGAATTCTAAGAAAGCATGCAGAGGATCAACTCCGAATAGCTCATGTGAAGTCAGTCACACTGTCTGTCTCCACCATCGAGATTTACCGTTTCAAAGTCATAGATAATAATTATGTTGCAACTGTTGATCTCAACACCATGGAGTGTAGTTGTCGGTTATTTGATATAGACCGATTGCCTTGCAAACATGCTCTTGTAGCAGCAAGAGAGCGGAACGTCAACCCATATACATTATGCTCAGATTATTTTACGGCCGACTTCTTATTGAATGCATATGCGGAGCCCATAAATCCAGCTCCACACAAGTCGGAATATAAATCTTCTGATGGTTTTAATCCAGTAAATGTGGTACCTCCTAAAATGGTGGCACATATTGGACGTCGGAAAAAACTTAGGATCCTATCATCTGGAGAGATTGCTATTAAAACATGACATTGTGGGAGGTTTGGTTCAGTCGGTCATAACCGGAAAACATGTTGTAATCCACTTTCGTATCACTTGTAAATTGGTACATCAGTTTATTTGCAAATGAAGTTTTTATTCTTGAATGATAGTTCAGGTAAGAGGCATTGATCGGTCCGATCATTGCTTATGATCGGTCAGATTGTGATAGATCATAGGTAATGATCGGGCGAAGATATGGCCGATCATCTGGATAGAGCCTTAGGCTAGTTTATGAATGATCGGCGATTATGATCGATCGAATCATGCCCATGATCGGTCTCTATATGGCGGGAAGATCGACGAATTATAATATAGCCATCATTATGGAAGCCTTAGACTAGTTTATGAATGATCGCCATATGATTATGATCGGCCGATCATTGCTCATGATCGGCTCTATATGGCAGATCATGAGCAATGATCTGATCGATCGTATATTCATATCTGACCGATCATATGCAATGATCTATCAGATTGTGATCGATCATAGGCAATGATCGGTCATATTTGACTGATCATAGACAATGGTCAGATCTTAGGATAAAAGAAATGAAAGCATGCAAAAAAAAATCATTACTTAAAAAACGGGTGTGTTGGACCACACCTCAGCAGATAACATTAGTCTAAACTGTTTAAATAGGGAAGGGGTTAAGATATCTACATTATTTCTTGTTACAAGACATTCAAAAAACTTAACAGTATAAACACCACAGTCTACATTGTTGTCTTGTATTGGGGTGTTACGTACACGACGTAATGGCCATTAAGTCACGTTGTCAGATAGGCCGACATTGTACAAAATATATGGCACACAACTCTGAACCGGCACCATAATTACTGCAATCTCTTGCTCAGTTGAGTAACTTGGAAGAGAGTCGTAGTACAGGAATGAACACCGTTTCATATCAATGACCACCAATATCCAATGAGATTTTTTTATATTAACTGGAGCGTATACCTAATGGAAGTAATTGAACAAATTGTTATTAATACTAATTTAACAGAACTAATTTAACATAATATAGATTATAAACTTACGTAATCGCAATCACCCCAAGGGACAATGAAGTCTCCATGCTTGCCTATGACATAGTCTATGAGTTCAAAACATTTCTGCCAATCATAGACTTTATTATTCTTCACAGCTTTCTCATGTTTTGCCCAACTCATACCGCAATATTGCTGTGACAATTACACAAGTTTATTAACAAGTAAAGATCGGTCAGAGCATAGTGTATAAACGGTCAGAGCATAGTGTATGAACCGGCCGATCATAGTGTATGAACGGTCCGATCATAGTGTATGATCGGTCAGATCATACAGACAGAGCTTCACAATTACAATAATCAAATTACATGCCGCAAAATATGAGTCAACCACTGTGAAAAGATGCTTAATAAATTCAGCCGCTTCCTCAGCTTGTCTTGAATAAACAGTATGGATGTATCAATGTGCTATATATTAAAAGCAATCATTAGTGAGTAAGACAAAGATGTGAAGTTATATTCATGAATTGAGATTTATTAACTCACCTCATAGCTAAGATGTGCATCTGCCTTTTTCACCCCAAGCCAATCTAGGAAGAATGGTTTAGGTTTTGGACCGTAGTACCGACACGGCACCAAAGCTTTACCATTCCTCTTATTGGTAATAAAAAGCTTATACTTCTTAAGTATTTCATCCAGGACCCCGTACAGCGGGTCATATAATTGTATGCCCGCTTCTTCTAAATTCAATCTCTTCTCAGACATCAATGGATCTTCTTGAAGTGGACCTACAACCTTTCTTTTTCTAATGCCCCGTGGACGCGTCTTAAACTCAACCGTGTCAGATATCATAACGATGTCTAAAGTGGACGCCTCATTCTCCCCTTCTTTCTTCTCATTCTCTTCCTTTTTAGCCTCTTTCTTCTCATCCTCCTCCTTTTTCGTCTCTTCCATCTTTCCCCCCTCCTCCTTTTTCGTCTATTTTTTCTCCTCTTCCATCATTCCCCCCCCGCCTCCTCCTCCCCTCCCTTATCCTCTTCCTCCTCCCCCTCCCTTATCATCTCCCTCATTCGCATCCCCTCCCTTATCATCCTCCTCCTTCCTTTCCTCTCTCTTATCCTCTTCCTCCTTTCCCTCTTCTCCCTTATCCTCCTCATCCTCCTCTCCCTTAGCCTTTTCCTCCTTCCCCTCTTCTCCCTTTTCCTCCTCATCATCCTCCTCCTCCTTCCCCTCTTCCTTCTTACCATCCTCCTCCATCCTTTGCTCACTCTCACTCTCATGTTGATACATGAATAAATCACTAACTCCATCATTCTCATCCTCCTCCATCCTATTGTCATCTTCTTTAGGTTTTTTCTCCAATAACTTCTGAATATTCATTAACATGGATTTGATATCCCGAACATCATTTTCAACCTGTTCTATACGAGCCTTGCAATTTAAAATGGCTCGTTTGTACTTCGATGACAAACTGCCTACTTTCCTTGGTTTGTCATCCCTTGTCCTCTTTTCCACTTTTTCTTCCTTTTTTCTCGGCCTTCTCTTCACCTCCTCACCCTTCTTCACCTCATCACCCTTTGTTTTATTCACTTCATCACCCTTTGTTTTCTTCACCTCCACCTCTTCAGCAATATTCTTCTTTTTTCCTTGTTTTGCCTTTAACATGAAAAACATGAAACCAAATTTAGAACTTCAATTAACTTCATATGACCGATCATACACTATGATCGATCAGATCATAATCTGACCGATCATTAAGATAAATTACGTAACATAACTCTGTCTCAATGATCGGTCAGATCATAGTGTATGATCGGTCAGATCATAGTGTATGATCGGTCAGATCATAGTGTATGATCGGTCAAATCATAGTGTATGATCGGTCCAATCATAATCTGACCAATCATTGAGACAGAGCACGTAACATAACTCTGTCTTAATGATCGGTCAGATCATAGATACGGTCTGACCGATCATACACTAAAATATAACCGATCATACACTATGAACTGACCGATCATACACTATGATTAGACCGATCATTGTGTATGATCTCATAAATAACAATGAACTTCACAAAAATTAACAAAGTACCTTGTCCAATTTATCAAATATTTTCTTCTTAAGGCTGGCCTGTGTCATGGACTTTTCACTCCGTCACGAGCAGACTGGTGGTAGATCTGTATCCACTCTTGATATATAGTTTTCAGCAACAAGCTCAGGTATTTGTTCGAAAATCCATGCCTACAATAGTTTACAAGGTAAATTATCATATAATATCAGATAATTGTACACTTTCACAACCGGATAATACAAAGGCGGTGTTCGGTACATTACCTGGAATGCGTATGGAAATCCGGAAAGCGAGTAGGTTGCACCCACTACCTTCACCGCTTTCTTATCCTCCACCATTGCATCATCAATTGCTTCCTTCACTTCAATTTGTTCCGTCGGTTTTAATTTTCCTTCAATTGCTTCTTTCAGCGAACTAAGCGTGATCGCATAAATTGTGTCAACCCAATCAAAGTTTTCCCACATTTCTTCTTCTTCTACCAATGAATAAAAACTAGTATCGATTAGTTTTCTTCTCAATCCACCTATCAATACTAGCTCCACAATGTACACCAAGGTCATCCTCACTACGTCCTTATCGTGTTTCAATCCGTGATTAAGGATCTTATCATCTAAATCATACTTGTTTATGCCATAACGGCCTCTGAACAACAACTCTCGTAGTCTAATAGAATGGTCCCTACGTATAAAGGGTTTCCGCGTGGGAATCCAGTGATACGTGCGAAATCATCCTTCATAAATGTCCTTACCCGTCCTCTAATTAGAAAACTCATCTCTTGCTCACTTGTTCAACCTCTCTTAGTAGAACTAGATGAATGAGTAGGCCACAAAACTTGAATTCTACATCAATTAAACGCCCAATGAATGAATGTTTCTCTCAACATTGCTAGCTGTGTTGGAGTAAGTCCATCCTTAATGTTCTTCACAGTGTTAGACAAGTGTGAGACGCCAGTTACAGTGGCATGAAAATGATCAGCAATACTATATTTCAAAGTAGCCATTTGACCTGAAGGACACAAAATTAAAAAAGGTCAAAAAAATAAACATCAGATCATGTGCTGGTGTTTTGACCAGTCCGATCATGGGTAATGATCGGTTCGAACATGGCCTATGATCGGCCTGATCATGGGTAGTGATCGGTCCGATCATGGCCTATGATCGGTCCGATCATGGCCTATGATCGGTCCGATCATGGCCTATGATCGGTCTGATCATGGGTAATGATCGGTCATATCGTTGTTTATGATCGGTTAGATCACTCAAAGAAGGTATGACCAATCATTCGCCCTAGAAGAGGCAATAGGTAATGATCGGTCAAATCATAGTTAGAGATCGTTCAGATTATAGGCTATGATCTGAACGATCTCTAACTATGATCTGAACGACCATCAATCTCACCGATCATTACTTATCGCCTCTTCTAGGGCTAATGATCGGTCATATCTTCTTTGAGTGATCTAACCGATCATAAGCAACGATCTGACCGATAATTACCCATGATCGAACCGATCATTAGCCGTATACTTTGAAACCATAACTTCAGAAAATCGAAAAGACATAATACCTTTTCTCGTGGATTTGCAAAGATCCTTGTACGAAATTTAAAAAGGAACTTAAACTTACTTAAAAAGGAAAACAGATCTGATTGTGGGTTTGGAATAGAGATGAGATCGTGGGTTTGGAATAGAGATGAGATCGTGGGTTTCGAAGAGAAAGGATCGTTGGTTTCAAAGAGAATGACGTTTCATTTGCGATATGAAGTTAGAGAAAGGATCGTTCGTTTGATCTGAAGTTAGAGAAAGGAAAACAGATCTGACGTTTCGTTTTCGTACGCAAACATTAAATTTTCAAGGGCTTTTTCGACTTTTCACGCTCGGCTAACATCAGCATAAGGTCTTATTTAAAAGAAATCAAAAACTTGGATTTTGTTCATTAAATATCATTAATGGAGGTCATATGTGCAATTTTCCCATATAGATTATGGCCTAAATTATTAGTAAAGTGAAAACTTTGATTGAAAACGACGGCGTTGGATGTAGCGAAAAAGCGGAAATTTGGGTAAAATGACCTCCAAAATCTGAGATTAATGTTTTTTGACCTCCATTTTCAATTTAACCTTTTGTAACCTTCTGATGATGTCATATGTGTGTGAAAACCCCCTTTTACCCTTCTTCAACTATCCTCTCCTCCAGCCAAGAACAGTCCATGAATCTCATTTTTCTTCAAACTTCAACCTCAACTTCATCTTCTTCAACCTAAACTTCCATTGATTCTTCATAACCAAGAACTCAAAGGTACACAAGAATTCGCAAATCTCAAAATGAAATGAATGCCGAAAATGGAGATCCATGGAAATCGACCTCGAGGTCCTTCGATTTCTGTAGAAATCGAAGGAGGTCCTCCTCCTTCGATTGGAAATCGAAGGACCTGCTCCTTCGATTGGAAATCGAAGGACCTGCTCCTTCGATTTCCAAATCGAAGGAGGTCCTTCGTTCGAAGGACCTCCTTCGATGATGGTCCTTCGATGAAGGACAGGTCCTTCATCGAAGGACCTGCTCCTTCGATGGATCGAAGGAGCTGCTCCTTCGATCCATCGAAGGAGCTGGAAATCGAAGGACTGAGTCCTTCGATTTCGAAGGAGGGTCCTTCGATTTCAATCGAAGGGGGTCCTTCGATTTGGACCTCCTTCGATTTCGAAGGATCTCCTTCGAGAGGTCCTTCGAATCGAAGGGATCTCCGGAATCCGGTGATCTCCTCCGGATTCCGAGGAGATACTTCCGATTCTGGCCTCCCGGGCTCAGTTATTGTGACCTCCTTCAATTGTAATTTTTTTTTTTTTTTAATTGTGTGCCGCCAATTTTCCTGGGAGATCGAATTCAATTCCTGGGCCCACCTGAATTTTGGGCGAAAAGGCCCTATTACATATAAATAAATATATATTTTTTTTTAATTTTTTTATTTATTTAATTTAGATTATATGGTAGTATTTTTAATTATTTTTAATTATTTTTAATTAGTTAGGTACAATTGTAACTTTTTTTTTTTTTTGTAATTGTGTCTGCCCAATTTTCCTGGAGGATCGAAATTCAATTAGGTCCACCTAATTTTGGCGTAAAGGCCCTTTTACATATAAATATAATTTTTTTTTTTTTTTTATTTATTTAATTTAGATTATATGGTAGTATTTTTAATTATTTTTAATTAGTTAGGTACAATTGTAATTTTTTTTTTTTTTTTAATTGTGTTCGCCCAATTTTCCTGAGATCGAATTCAATTCCGGCCAGCCTAATTTTGGGCGAAGGAGGCCCTATTACATATAAATAAATATATATATTTTTTTTTAATTTTTTTATTTATTTAATTTAGATTATATGGTAGTATTTTTAATTATTTTTAATTAGTTAGATACAATTGTAACTTTTTTTTTTTTTTTTGTAATTGTGTTCGCTTAATTTTCCGGGAGGACCGAATTCAATTCCGGTCACCGAATTTTGGCGAAAAGGCCCTTTTACATATAAATATAATTTTTTTTTTTAATGTTTTTATTTATTTAATTTAGATTATATGGTAGTATTTTTAATTATTTTTAATTAGTTAGGTACAATTGTAATTTTTTTTTTTTTTTTTTGTAATTGTGTCTCCCCAATTTTCCGGAGGACCGGAATTCAATTCCGGTCCACCGGAATTTTGGGCATTTTACATATAAATATATATATTTTTTTTAATTTTTTTATTTATTTAATTTAGATTATATGGTTGTATTTTTAATTATTTAGGTAATTTAGTTTAAAATTAGTTATTTAATTTAGTTTAGTATAAATGTGGTTTTTTTTGTTAATTAGTTATATAGTTTAGTTTATATGTGGGCTTTTTTAATTAGTTGTTTAATTTGGTTTATGTGTTTTTTCAGGTAAAAATGTCTGTGAGCGACGATGATGTAGTGTTGATAATCCCGCCGGACCAATATTTTCATTCCACCCTTAGTAATCTATCACATTTATCGCATACGGTTAGTTTGATTACTAGTGTTCTCACCCCTAATCAATTAGAGTTATTTAAAAGGTCAAGCATTGGTAGGTTGATTGATACCGATTTGGTCTTTTGTGGTCCACTTATACATCAAATTTTGTTGAGAGAGATTAAACAACCTGGATCAAAAAATTATGCAATTTTTGATTGGGGGGGAAGTGATTACTTTTTCATTGAGATCCTTTGAGGAAATTACTGGGCTAAAGTCTACGAGGAATTACAGAAGACATGAATTTAATCCTAGACTTAGAAGATTATTGTTTGATGATAGAGTTAAAGTTCCATCAAAGGAGTTAGAAACGAAAATGGAAAACCATGGATTGAGCGACGATGGAGATGTGGTGAAGTTAGCGCTTTTGTGCTTTATCGAGTTGGTGCTATTGGGGAATAAGAGAACGACACTTATAGATACATCATTGTTATCTATTTTGGATGACAATGAGAGTTTCGAAAACTATGATTGGGCGCAATTATTCTTCGATAAGACACTTTTTGGGTTGAGCAATGCACTTAAGGAACGCAAGTGTAAAACTGGTGAAGTTGTATGGAAGAAAGCCAAGTCTTATAGTCTTTATGGGTTTCCATTTGCTTTTCAGGTACTTTTGTTATACTTATTTATTTATTGCCAATTTTTGTTTATATTTTATTACATGTATTGTACTTTTTTTATAGGTATGGATTTATGAAACAATCCCGTTGATTGCGAATATGTGTGCGCGGAAAATTAATAACCGATCGATGCCACCGATAGGCCGTTGGAATTGTAACAAACTCATTAAAATGGATAGGCTTGAACGAGATATTTTCTCAAAGGATAAGGTTTGACATACTTCCCCGTGATTTAAATAGCGGAATTTAACTGTTTATCATTGATAAGGTACCCTCCCCCGGAATTTAACTGTTTATCATTGATTATTCTTCTTTTTTCGTTATTTAGATAGTTGTGAATGAGGAAATTGATTTTCACATGGACGAATTGGTTAAAACCGTTACAACCGAGAAGGTTGATAGAAAAAGGAAAATTTTACTACATGTGAAGAGTGGTGAGGAAGAGAAAAAACATAAACGGGTGGAGGAAGAGGAAAAAAATAAACGGGAAGAGGTGATGCCAAAAAATGAGGGGGAAAAGAGCCAAAAATCTAAAGGATTGTCATCCTCTTGTAGAACGTGCATCAAACGCACCGATGCTCGAGTTGAGCATTTAGAAGTAGAGGTGCGAGAGTTGAGAGCGGATATGAAGGTAGTTTTGGCCACTCTAAAAAACATAGAGAAATATTTCTGTAAGGTATGATTTAAACTTCATAAGAATTTTTGTTTTGATATTGTCATTAATTCTCTATACGTTTTTCATTCATATATATGTCACAATGTAGGGTGATGCATCGAAAGTTGAATTGGGGGAGGATGCATTAGACATTAATGAGAAATCGAGGGAACCTGTGGAAGAAATCGGTGCTGAAATCGGGGAGAATGCATTAGACATGAATGAAAATTGTGGTGACCGAGTTGGAGAGGAACTTGGGGAGGAATTCCATGCTGATTCCAACAGGATTATCATGATTGAATCTCAAGATGAAAGAAATGCGCTGAAGGATGGTCCGTTTTGGGTACCGAAAGCACATTTCGGTGAAAACTCTATTGGTGACTACATCTTAGGCGATAATCGAGACTACAGTGACCCTTGGTCTTCGGTGGATTATGTAAGAAGCTAAACTATTATAAGCATTTGGTAAATTTTGACTAATATTATAACCATTTATGTAATTAACCCTAATTTTTCAGGTGTACTCAGCATTTAATGTGCTAGGAGGTCATTGGGTTTTACTTCAGGCCGATATAAAAAATCGGAGGGTTGTAATATGGGATTCTCTTCCAACATTTGTCGATGTAGGTACATTGATAGATTTGTTGCGACCTTTCTGCACGATCGTGCCACTTCTTTTGGAATCAGTTGGTTTAATAAATTCCACCGATCCTTGGCCAGTTGAACGCATGGACAATGTGCCAACTCAAACGGGTGGTGTTGACTGTGGGGTGTTTTGTTGTAAATTTTTTGAATATCTAGTAACCGGGTCCGATTTTACTTCATTGAAACAAGCTAACATTAAAGCGTTTAGGTTACAATTGGCGATCGAATTGTGGTCGAACCGTCCTATTTATACATAAATAAATTTTTGTTTGTATATTGAATTGTTTTCCATTTTCAAGTAACCATACTATTAATTTTGATTTAACAAATTTACATTTAATTGGTTGAAATAAGAAATTGAAAAAAATAATGCAATTGAAAAAATGGTAAGTATGAAAAAGAACATGGAATTTGCAAACATCTTGAAATTGACCCAAAAACCCAATGTAATTGAAAATACAAAAATAAATTGAAAAGTTTAAGTAAATTGAAATTTAAAAAAAAAAAAAAAAAAAAAAAAAAAAAAACATATACAAAAATAAATTGAAAAGTTTAAGTAAATTGAAATTTAAAAAAAAAAAAAAAAAAAAAAAAAAATATATATATACTGCCATAAATTCCGGAGGACCGGAATTCAATTCCGGTCCTCCGGAATTGAGTCCAGAGGAGAGGGAGGGGGGGGAATCCGGAGGACCGGATTTGGGGGGGGATTGGGGGGTCCTCACCCGGGAGGACCAGGTTTCCCGGTCCTCCCAATTTTGGCCGAGGACCGGATGGGGGGGGCCTAAATTCCGTTGGGATCGAATTGAATTCCGGTCCACCTGGAATTTAGGACAGATATATATATATATATATATATATATATATTTTTTTTTTTTTTTTCATTTTTTTATTATTTAACACTTGCATGCTTTTTTTTTAAATTTTTTTTTTTTCAATTTCCTTTTTTTTCAATTGATATATATATATATATATTGTTATTTTCAAATTATTGTTTTTCAATTTCAATTTCATGTTAATTTTTGTCAATTCCATGTTTTTTATCAAGTTACTTTTTTTAAATAAAATGAAATTGAAGGAAAAACATAAATAAATATTAAAAGCAAAAAACACTTATTTATACGATAAAGGGTTGTGACAAGTCTTTCTGTTATGATCGGTGGAACCACACCTACCACATTTTCGGGTTTGAGAAGTCTCCTCCCCAGTGGATGGAATTCTCAGCTTCTTACGACGCCCACTCGAGCCACTTCTTTTGGTGGTAACACTTCAATCGGTACAAAACCCTCAGGCAATTTCCACTCAAGAGTGACCTACAGGCATGATCGGCTCCGATAAGAATTTACCCAACATTCAACGTATAGAAACGAGAGCATATTACATATGGGCTGATGTTGCGGTCTCTTGCGAAGCTAATGCATGCACACAAGGTATCTCGATCTAAATCAAATACCTGACAAGAGCATTCTTTCGCATGTAAGTCAACCCGTCCAAACCTATCTCCATCCGGTACATTGGATTGATAACAATCAATGTTCGTAGCTCCAAGTGTTAATGATTTTTGATGGTTTTTCCGTAAGATGTCTTCAGCATGAGTTGTCAAATTTGTTGTACATTTCAATGCTTCATTACGACGCTCCCAAAACCATTCTTGCAACTTAGATCGAATACTTTCTACTAACGCAGTTACCGGTAGTTCCCTTTCATGAACCAATACACCATTTATACATTCTGCAATATTCGTGGTCATGATATTATACCTTCTCCTTGAACAGAAAGCACGAGCCCATTTTTCAAGTCCAACCTCTTCTAAATACTCACATACACCTTGATATCTTTTAAGGTCATTCCACAACCGATCAAAAATCGGACTCACCAGGTATGCTTTACTGCAAGGAAGAATATAGGATTTATTGCATCATTTTTGAATTTAGCAGGGAGATTCATACTCAAGTGATGTATACAAAACCCATGTATTGCATGCGGGAATACAGACGCCACGGAATTAATGATGCTTTTGTTTCTATCAGAAATAAATACCAAATCCTCAACATCACCAATTGCACTTTTTAGTTTTTCCATAAACCACGACCATGACTCATCCTTCTCCCTATCTACAATTCCAAAAGCGATTGGGTAAATTTGATTATTACCGTCCAAACAAACACTGACTAATAATGTACCCCTATATTTCCCCTTCAAAAATGACCCATCAACGGCAATAACCGGACGCATGCAACTTAGGAACCCTCTAATACACGGACCCAAAGCAACGAAAAAGTATTTGAAATGACGTTCTTCCTCAAGTTGGAGGTAATATACGGTTCCTGGATTAGCAATTTTCAGTGCTTCACAATATCGACTTAGCAAATTGTAGGATTCTTCTGGTGATCCTCTTACCAATTCATATGCGTCCTCTCTGGCACGCCACGCTTTATCATAACTGATGTTAACACCATACTCTTTTCGCATGTCATTGATTATATCTTTCGGCCGATACTGACGACCAACATCTTCAACTCTCCCCTTTATTATGTCTCCAATAACCCAACTTCGCGCTTGTCTGTGGTCATGATTCAGCACATCCAGTGAACAACTATGAACATCTACAGACTTGGAAACTCGAAATATATCTGACCCTTTCAAACAAGTAGCTCTTAACCGCCACTTGCAATTCGTATCAATACATGCCACTGAGAACAAAGATTTCGTCGACTTTTTCACTCTAAACTCTTTGTTAATTCTCATCGCCGCAATGGACAGTTTCATAGACAAATCGTTTTTTGAGAGAAAAATACTACCCTCTGCAAACTCATCCCCCATACAATTTCCATATGACAGCATTTCCATTGAACTTGATGTATTTTTAGTTGATGTATTCGTAATAACTGGTTCTTCATGAGATTTACACTTTCCTTTCCTAACATCTCTCCTTTCTAGATTATCAGACTGAGGATGTAAAAACTGCGTTTCCATGAAAGCCTCATTATCATTACCTAAATCACACGGAGGAATGTTCTCATCTATTGCTGGAATGGTTGATGAGTTTCGAATGTCATTGGCTACGTGGTTACTGCCAGAACCAGACGCAATATACGGATTGAATTGAATATTATGTCCACTAGTCACATCTTTAGGCACAGTTGAGATATATAAGGGAAGTACAGATGCATCTTCACCCATTAAGAAAAAATTTAGGTCCTCTTCGTCGTTTATGTCGCATGGAGGTGAGTCAATAAGTAAATTGTAAATGCACTTGATTTTAATATCAAACACTTCAGGATCAATTCTGGCAACTGTGTACAATCGAAACAGAAATTCTTCGAACGTTATACTTTTACTTATCGCTATTCCTTTCGTGTTACCACCTATATACCTGCTGCCATCAGCATCCCATTCTCCACCATAACGAATAAATATTCTTGTCATTGACATCCTGTAAAACAACCATAACAAATACGAAATTTGAAATTCCGGTAACAAAGTTAAAAAACCGGTCTTAATTTCGGGACAAAATTATAACAATGAATTCAGGCAAAAATTTCAAAACCAGGCTTATTATGAAAAAAAAAAAAAAAAATATTCAATTCCGGGGGAGGGTACCTCCGGAATCCGGAGGTACCTCCTCCGGAATTGGCATAAATTTTTTTTTTTTTTAAGAGTACCTCCTGGATTCGGAGGACTCCTCCCGAATCCTGGAGGTACTCTTAAAAAAAAAAAAAAAAAATATGCCAATTCCGAGGAGGTACCTCCAGGAATCGGAGAGGTCCTCCGAATCCGAGGCACGTCCCTCCTGGAATCCCGGAGGTACCTCCTCCTGGATTCCTGGAGGTACTCTTAAAAAAAAAAAAAAAAAAATATGCCAATTCCGGAGGAGGTACCTCCGATTCCGGAGGAGGTACCTCCTGAATCCGGAGGTACCTCCCCCTGGCAAAAAAAAAAAATTTTAATTTTTTTTAAATAGTACCTCCTGAATCCAGGAGGAGATACCTCCGGATTCCGGAGGACGTACCTCCTGGATTCCTGGATTTATTTTACAAAATGGATATTCCGGATTTATTATAAAAAGAAAAAGAACAATGTTCATACCTTGAATGATGAAGAGATTGAAGGAATGATGAGTTTAGATTGAAGGAATGATGAGTTTAGGTTGAGAATTTTAGAGAGAATTTTTAGAGAGAGAATTTTTAGAAAGAGAAAAGCATATGTAAAGTGAAAGGGTTATATATAAATTTTGAAGGGTAAAAGGGGGTTTTCACACAAAGATGACATCATCAGAAGGTTACAAAAGGTTAAATTGAAAATGGAGGTCAAAAATCATTAATCTCAGATTTTGGAGGTCATTTTACCCAAATTTCCCCGAAAAAGCAGTAAGCATCTTCCACTGCTAAAGTTGGTAACTGTATTCATCGGAGTTTTGTAGCCTTGTTGCCGGAGACACACTTTCAATTTGGGAATGAATCTCAAATCGATGGGTTTTGGTTTTGGTTTTCTACTTGGATTCGTATTCTTATTGTTATGCGACGATTTCTTTCAAGTTAACGCTTCCATCCACGAGTATAGCAATGAAGTTTTCATCCCAAAGTCTAATGCTTTCTTCTTCCATGGCGGCAGTGAAGGTCTTTTCGCTTCCAAGTTACTTCCTTCATCTTCCAATGACAAATCTCTCAAAGGCAAATCCTTCATCAGGTACTCATCTCCTCACTCTATTCAATTTCGCTTCCTTTTTTCTAGGTTTTCTATTTATCTTTCCTTTAAATAAAGCATTTTACTTTTTTTTTTTTTTTTTTTGGGAATTGTTAGGTTTGAATCTGTAACTTTCGTGAGAACGAAAGAATCAGCTAGTCTAACTAATGAGATGCAGCAATTTACTGGCATGGTGGAAGCCATTGTTCTGAAGGTCAAAGACAGGGAGCGAATTGGGGGTTCTTTTCTTAAGTCTGATATGATTTGCTGTACTCGTAGTCTTCACGATGCTGGCCACTGCAAATCAGGTGAGGTTATTATCAATGAAGACCGTGATAATCCTGGCTGGCCTAAAAGGATCAAAGCTTTTTTTGATGGAAAAGATGAAATTGCTGAAATTCAACCTCAAACTATTGAAATTAATTCTACTGGAATGTACTATCTATATTTCATGTTTTGTGATCCACAACTCAAAGGCACATTAATTAGAGGAAGGACGGTTTGGAGGAATCCTGATGGTTATTTACCTGGAAAGATGGCTCCTCTTATGAAATTTTATGAATTCATGTCTTTGGCTTACCTTTTGCTTGGCTTGATCTGGTTTCTATGGTTTGTTAAGTATTGGAAGGATATTATACAACTGCATTACCAGATTACGACGGTCATTGCGCTTGGAATGTGTGAAATGGCTGTATGGTACTTTGAATATGCAAACTTTAATTCCACTGGAAGCAGACCGATGGGGATTACTCTATGGGCAGCAACCTTTACGTCTGTCAAGAAGTCTTTGTCTCGCCTTCTTCTTCTAGTGGTTTCTATGGGATATGGTGTGGTGCGGCCAACCTTAGGCGCTATTACTTTGAAAGTTCTTCTTCTTGGTTTGGTGTATTTTGTTGCATCAGAGGCGCTTGAGCTTGTGGAACATCTAAGTAACATCAATGATTTCTATGGAAAAGCAAAGTTGTTTCTGGTTCTACCTGTTGCTTTCTTGGATTCGTGCTTTATAATCTGGATCTTCTCATCTTTGTCAAGAACCTTAGAAAAACTTCAGGTATGCAGGCTTTAGGTATTATTTCTCCCTTACATCCTTGCTATCAAAATTCCTTTTATGTTTTTCTTGCATTTTGTCCTTTATTTTAACAACTATATAATGGTGTTATAACCATGAAATTCCTGAGTGAGTTGATTGGTTCACTGTTGTAAAATAGTGTGTATGTGTAACTTATAATATTGACCCGCACCGCGTCCAACAAAATTATGGATTTGGGTCTTAGAAATGGTTGAACAGGTAGTTGAGATTTCTTTTTTGATATATATTCTTCTTTTATGATGCAGATCAAGAGAAATATGGCAAAGCTGGAGCTGTATAGGAAATTTACCAATTCTCTTGTTGTATCTGTTCTACTTTCTATCGCCTGGATTGGCTTCGAGGTAATTATTATTATGCATCCTTCCCTAGGGGGCAGAAGTCATAACTGAATGTTGGATCATTCACTTCACATTCAGTCCCCCTTATTCTCTCTTCCCTAATCTGATCGAGATTTGCTATTTTTATATAAAAAGTTCTCTGATTTTGACAAGAATGAAATAGTGTGTGCAAAGCATTGACCCATCTTGTCCCTTGATTTTGTTTTAGCTATACTTCAATGCAACCGATCCACTTAGCGAGCTGTGGAAAATTGCTTGGATCATTCCAGCTTTCTGGACTTTGCTCTCATTTTGTCTCTTGGGCGTGATCTGTGTTCTATGGGCTCCATCAAGTAACCCCACGAGGTACACAAGTTTATTGCTATTGTCGCCGAGTGCTTTTTGGTAGTTATGTGTTCCACAATTTTAGTTTAAATAACTTTTTCAATTTACCCTTCGTTAACTCTTCATTTTTCTCGATGAACTTTGAAGTTTATAATTTTGCTAGAAAAATTACTATCTGAATATTTGCTTTGACATTATATTTTGATTGGTTTTAGACTTGTGTAGTAAGTTCATTGAAGTGATAACTGTCTATCACTTGGAGTGTATAATACTTTGATTCTGTTCCCTCCATATGGCTTTTGCATTAATTTGGTGAAGCAGAGTTGAGAGTTAATTTTTAATGAATATGAGATTTATTATGTGTGAAGTGTTTGTAAAAGTTGGAGTGAATATTGCAGATATGCGTTTTCGGAGGAGACAGGTGAAGACATAGAAGAAGAAGGCATTTCTTTGACAAGCGGAGGAGATAAGGCATCTAAAGTAACAGGAGATCACTTATATGGACATGGGGAAGATGTTGAGGAGGACAAACGAGAATAACTGCGATTTTGTGAAAGACACTTAAGTTGTTGTATTGTAAGTATTAATACAATGGCTTTGGGGAGGGGAAGGGAAGGGAAGGGAAGGGGCTACTATTCTATTCTATTACTAACTTGCAAATGGCTTTGGGGAAAGGAAGGGGAGGGAAAGGGGCTACTATTCTATTCTATTACTAACTTGCAAAACGGTATCCATACCTAACATAACACTAACAGATATCATATCATATGGAGTCAGATGTGCAAGCAACACCAAATACTCTTTTTTATTTCACACGTGGGCACCTGATTATTCTTTTGAATTTCATCCACATTGAAATATCCGCCCATGTATTCATCCATATTATATTAATACGAGTAATATCTTTCTTCCAGTTCCAGTATGTCCTTCAAAAATTGATTTAATATCGATAAAATATAGTGAAAGTGAATAATAAATCAAGGGAAAAAGACACCTTTTATCTCTTAGTTTTCAATTTGTTTACCCTTTGGTCCATGAGTTATAAAAGCTGACATTTTAACCCCTGAGTTTTTATTTTGTTTACCATTTGATCCCTATTGTCAAAGATATGTTAAATGCTGATGTGACACTCTTTAATTATTTTATTATTTTTAAATTCCTGTCAAATAATTAATAAAAAGTTGACATGGATTAAAATATTAAGTTTGAGTGTGACTGGGTATTATTCTTGTTAGGAATGGTGTCCTAGAACTTGTAATTATTTAATAATAATAATTTATTAAGAATAAATTAAATAAATAAACATAAGTTCTTTATATTATCTAAATTGATTCAATTAATGATATTAGGAATATATGGAAATATATAAATATCAAACATTCAAATAGTAAACCCTAAGTTACTCTTATGAAATCACGACTTAGTATGTGAGTCATACGAGAGGATTAAAGTCGAGATGAGTAACTTAAAAGTGTCTACGATAAATGGATAACGTTTGGGAACCTTATCCTGGTAACACTGTTGATAGCTTCGCATTTTGTTTATAGACAAATGATCTAATCCTGATCATTCATGTGGGAGACATGAAATGGAAGTATCATATGCAATGTTGATTATATAAGACAGGACCCGATGTTCGATCAAATTTCTCATTAGTACCGGTTTACGAGAAATGATCGAATATCAAACTAAGTTTATCAACCAGGTGATAGATCTCAATCCTGAGTGAAATGCGGACTCCTATTTATGGAGTTATGTTCTTTGATTCACATGGTTGAGAGCGATCCGTAAGAACGCTCAATACACTTCTTTTGGGAACATGACTAGATAAGTAGCTGGGAACTCATTTTCACAAGATGGAATTCATAACTTTCCTATAAATTAACGGTATCGGTCCGATACCTAAATATTTTAGGAACTTTAGGAAACTCCCTTGATGTCCCGATTCGAGACATGAACAAGTGACGCCACGACTTATATTGATCACGAGTATATTATCTCTAGTTCGACTAAAGATAATGTTCATTGAAGAATCAGGCGGAACACAAGGATAAAGCGGTAATTACAGGGGCAAAAAGGTAAATTTATCCGCTGTAATTATGAGGGTTCCACGTGAAGGATTATATCACGGATATAAATAAAGATAAACTAAATGGACATAACTCATCTATAGTGAGGGGAGTTCACTATGAATCTATAGTGGAATTATTCATAGTTAGATAATAAGTAATTAACTGATTATGAGTTAATCAATTAATTGACTAATTATTAAGCCCATGATCTATAGGTCCATCGGGTCCCTATGCTAGCCCAAATATCGTAGTCGCGAAATCAAGTAGAAGAAATGGAAATTTTAAGTAAAGTGAATTACTTAAAATAGGCAATATTAATTGTTTAAATATTGAGTATATTTAAACGGTAATTAATATAAACATTATTAATTGTTTAAATAATGAGTTTATTTAAACAGGAAATTAATAATGAAATATTATTAATTAGATATTATTAATTATTTGAATATTGAGTATATTTAAATGATAATTAATAATTTGAAATTAATTAACAATTATTAATTGTTTAAATAATTAATTTTATTTGAACGGAAATTAATAAATTAATAATAAAATATTGTCAATAAAATTATTAATTAAATAATGAGTTTATTTAATGGAAATTAATAATTATAATATTTATTATTAATTATTTAAATAATGAAAATTATTTAAATGGAAATTAATAATTAAATATAAATTTGATAATATTTAGTCGGGAGAAAATATTAATTGTTTAAATAAAATATTTTATTTAAATGGTAATTAATAAATAAATTAATTAGGTTGGACTTATTAATTTAAGAGAGAATTTCTAGCCCAATTGGATTAATGAACCCAATTGAAATTAGCCCAAAATAATTAATTAAATAAATTAGAATTATTTATTAATTATTGATGCTAAAATCGGCTATACATGATTATTTTGAAGAGATAATTGCTTGAATTATATCCTAAAATAATTACATAGATTTATTTACCCAAGATAAATAAAAATAAAGAAAATAAAATAATCTCCTATTTATCTATGGCATTTTCGAAATTGCAAGATAAAGAAAAGAGATAATCTTTATTCTTTTTGTATTTATCTCTATAGATTAATTCTAATGTGATTAGGATTCCTATTTTTCTATAAATAGAAGGGTTGGGTCATTCATAAATCACACAATTAAAATTCCTTAGAAATTCGGAATTCTCTCTTCCTCCTCTCCCCCCTTGAGTGCCGATTTTCCCTATTCAAAATTGGGAAGAAAATATTTTTCTTCTTCCCAATTTCTTCTATAGTTCGATCCCACAATCGTTTTTCGTTTGATCGATCGGGATATAGCGTAGAAGATCCGGTGTTGCTGAGGATTTGATGCTGTAAAGAAACCTCCAACCGATTCTCCATTTATTACTCAATGTAAGTTTTGATTTTAATTTTCGAAATTTAAAGCATGAATCTACATGTTTTTTCACAAATTGCATGATATTAATAGATCCATAATTAAATGTTAATTAGTTTACTAAATCAAATTCCGCTAGTTTAGCAAATCATCCCTTCAATTCTAAAGATGATATGCCATTGAAATATTTGTTTTAATAATTTTATGTTTATGACGTGGAAAAAATTTAATTAAAACCTTTTTTTTTTAAAATAAATTTAACTAAACAAATTTTATTATACACTATGTAGATACCATATTTTGTCCGGCTCAATTTATTATTATTTGAATTTGAATTCCAATTTTATAAAAAATAAATAATTAAAAGTTTATGTTATAAAGTCTTTTATTATTAATTAAACCTATTAATTCAATTCAAAAGATAAGGAGAATATATGACGTCACAAATCTCTTAACTACTAATTTCAAACGTATTTTAACTCTCTCCATATCTCCATTTTCTCTATCTTTTTCTCCATTTCCCCCACTCTTCTATGATCTTTCTCAGCCTCCACTTTCGCAATCATAGTGACATCTTCTTCATCTATAAAAAAGACATAGGGGGAGAAAAAAAAACAAGGGAGAAAACAATACTATTTTCCACCAAAATTTCTTATTTATTCACAGTAATCACAAATCTCCATCACCGTATCTTCTTCTTCTCGATCAAAGTAGGTAGAGGAAATAAAAAAAAATTCTTCCCAAATCTCAAGAACAAACCATTCAACGAAACTCATAATGTTAGAGAGAGAATGGGAACTTTTTTTAGAAAAATAGTTGGAGAATTACAATCCCGTTTTGACTTTTCAGCAGCCTGTTTGAAGATCTTTTAACCGATGGATCATTCTAAAATTCGGACAATGTGTTCCTGACACGAGGTATTTCAATCTGAACGGTGGAGATCGGGTTTCGAGTCTTTTCATATTTCATTGGGTATAAGTATGTCACTATTAAGTGAGATTTCTCATTTATCTTTCATTATTATTATTATTTTAAATAAAAAAACAAGTTTTGACTTCCAATTGTTTTAGTTTTTACATTTGTCCACTTTTATTGTTATATTTATATAAAAAATAAAGTCTAAGTTCTCTGTATTTATAAGTCAAATTTGTCTAAGATTATATTTAAAAAATGTTAGTGTTTAGTTCACAGCTTATGCATTTCATTATATATTAAGATTGAAATTAAATTCAAAGTATCTGAGATCTTTTAATATAAAACAAAATAGGGTAAAATACCATTTTGGTCTATGAACTTTCACCCGAGTTTCGTTTTCGTCCCTGAACTTTCTAAATCGTTTCATTTTCGTCCTTCCGTCCGTTTTTCCGTCTGAACATTAACAGAGGATGACGTGGCATGCTGACGTGGCTTTTTTTTTGACAATATTTTAATATTTTTTTTATTTTATTATAATTTTGAATGGTTATGTGTCAATTTTTTTAATCCCCCTCTTCCTTTTCTCTCTCCTCCATTAATTCCCTCTCTCTCATCCTCATTTCTCCCTTTCTCCTCTATCGTCTTCTCCCGTGAACACTCCCTATCAAGAGACTTCAAACTCTTTCATGGAGTTTATTTGATCAGCCACCATTGTATTTTTCTTCACTCTTCTCCAAATCCCATCTCTCTCTCTCTCTGCCATGAGCATTGGTGTTTAGGGAAATTGTTTGTTTTCCAAGAAAATCACATAAACAGATCTTACTAATTTCTTCCTCAACTATTTCTCCCTTCTTCAATGGTATAATCTATTATCCCTTTCTCTTTCATATGGGTTCTATTTGTTTTCCAAGAAAATCACAGAAATAGAAAGAAAAAAATAGATTTTTTGGGGTGAAATTAAAGGTTCTTTCTTTCTTTTGGGTATGTTGTTTCAGAGAGGAAGAAGAGATGGAGTAAGAAGGTAATTTGCGATTGTTCATCAAGATCAGAACATGGGTTTTTTAAATTAATAGAATTCAAATCTTGAAGAAAAAATGGGTTTAGAAAAATAACATGTTCAAGGTCAAAAGCAGGAAGTTATGGTGGATCTGCAGAGTTAAATCCTAGATATTTAACTTGTTTTTTAATTAGTTAAAAAATAATTCAAAAAACTAATTGAAATTTTCAAATCTCTAAATCCCAGATCTTACAATAACCATGAGTTCTTAAAAAATCCCTAAAGAAATCTCATATTTTATCCCTTAAGTTTCTAGATTTGAGGTTTGCGAAAGGGTTGGATGAAACTTCAAAAAACTAAAAAAGTATTAATGGTGGTGAAAAATTGGATGGTGGAGAAAAGTGTAAAGACTTGTGAACAAGGGAGGAAGATGATGATGTTGCTATAGTTGGGGTGGGCGGCAGCAACGACTTCAGATGAACAAGGGAAGAAGATGATGAAGTTAGGATTAGAGGAGAGGGGAGAAATAATTATTAAATGATAAAAAATGCCACATAAAATTGATTTAAAGAACTAATGTCACTGTAGACACCCATTTTCGTCCGGTATTATTTAAAATTAACAATTTTTACATATTTAAAAAAAAAAAGACTTTGGTTTGAAATGTGGTGTTTTCTTTGACATGATTTGTTTAATTTGGATTTGAAAATAAAAATTTTAATTTTAATTAGCATTTTTAAAATTGATTTAAATTGAAATTTAATTTAAAAAAGATTTGGAAAATAATTTTTAAATGAGAATCAATTTAAACATGGAAAAGATGAGTAGGAATTTATTTTTATGAGTTGTCAAATTAAATAAAAATCAAATTTTTGCATGATTTGAGGGTGAATTAAAAATTGATTTTATTTTATTTTATTCTCATTTATTACTTTCCTAATTCTAATTCTCCATTTGGCTATAAATAGAGCCCTCCTACAACCCTAAAAGACACAATATTCACAAGAGCAAAAACCTTGAAGTTTTCTCTACATCTCTCCTTTCTCTTCTTGCTTTCTAAAAACCCAAACCATTCATAAGAGCCTCCCTCCCTCTCATAGTAAACCTAAATCCCTACCACCAAACCTTTGAGTCTCTTCTTCATCTTCTTCATTCATCGTCGGAATTCGGAGCTACACATTTGTAAGGTTCTATCAAACCAAGGTAACATCATTTTCCATTAAAAATATAGTCATTCGTATGTTACTGTTTTATTTTATTTGATTTCGTGATTTTTGTACATTGATTTAGATTTTTTTGAAATTTTTATTTGAAAATAGACTTAAATATGAACCAATAGAAAAAAGAATCAATGGATTTGGATATGTGGTTATTAAGTTATGATTTTTTAAAGTTTAGTATTGAAACCGATTTACTGTTTCGGGATTTTTTACACACCTTGTAATTACATGATTTTTCGGTTCTGATTATTTGAAAATAATTATTTATGATTATTTTTCTATAAAACTAGACTCGTAAATAAAGATTTAGGAACAAGAATCACCCCGTTTCGATGAGTATAAAAAAAGATATGATTTTTCAAAGTTAGTGTAAAATCTGCAGAAATTTGTGTATAAAACCGAGAATGAGGAATGTTTTTGACATAAAATCTAATTTTATTTACAAGTGTACATACTTTTTTTATGAAATATAAAATATTTAGAAGAAAGAATCAAGTTAAAATATATTTTAGTTAAGAAGTTATGAATTTCCAAAGTTGATGTGTTTTGTTTGGAATAATTATGCTAATTTTATTGGTTTGCCTTATTTGTAAAATTTGATTGCCATATTTTGTGTTTACTACATTTCTTTTTATTGTCTTCATATTAAGGTCATAATTTAATGAATTTGTATAAATATTATATTGATCATTATTGGATTTCAAAAAAAGAAAGGAGTTTGAATTTATTAGGATACTAATTTTCCAACTTCCTAAAAAAAACATAATTTGATTAAATTACCAAATTTTTTAATATAAAAAATGGAATTAATTAGGATACTAATTTTCCAAAACATAAAAATTAACAATTTAAATATATTGGAATTAATTAGGATACTAATTTTCCAAAGCATAAAACTTAACAATTTAAATATAGTAATTGGAATTAATTAGGATACTAATTTTCCAAAATATAAAAATTAACAATTTAAATATAGAAATTGGAATTAATTAGGATACTAATTTTCCAAATCATACATATTAAAAATTGAAATTGTAAATATTAATTAGAATTTACTAGGTATAAACCTACCAACTTTCTAAAAATACAAAGATTAATAATATAAGCCTTAAATAAAAATTAAAATTATTCGGATAATAATCGTCCATTTATACCATAAATAAAAAATTTGTCAAAATAAAACCTAGGGGCCAAAAGTAAAACTTACCTTAAACCTAATATTGAGTTATATAATAATAAAGATAAAAAATTTATAATTAATTAAAATATTCATTTTTAAAACTTAAACATAAAAAACAAACCAACAAATCGTTTTCGAAAACTCCGAAGACGGAATATGGGCGTTGGAATACCATGCTTCTAAACATTCTTGAGGTAAGGAATTTTTTTTCTCGGAATACTGAGTTGAAATTCCCGACAATATTTTTTTCTAATGGCTTTACGCCACTCATACTTATTTAATCATGTTTTATTATTAAAGTATTGATTAATAAACATGAGACATTTAAAAAATAACCCAAAAAAATATTTTTGTTTATAGATAAAGGCTTTCATTAATAATACACCAAATAAAATAAAAAAAACAACAATCGTTTTAAAACGAACATAATAGGGTGCTAATACCTTCCCTATGTGTGAATGAACTCCCGAACCCATTTTCAATAGTTAGTAGACCATCCTTAGTTAATGAATAGGTGACTAATCACACCTGATTTACAAAACCAATGATTAGTGGCGACTCACCCTTTTATTTTTCCGCGTCGCGTTTACGTAGCGACAGTCACCTCATTTTAAAAAACCACGTCAGCCAACCACATCATTAAAAAAAAAGCCACGTCAGCCTCCATTAATGTCGCAGACGGAAAATTGGACGGAAGGACAAAAATGAAACAATTTGGAAAGTTCAGGGATGAAATCGGTCATTTTTTAAAGTTTAGGGACGAAAACGAAACTGAAGTGAAAGTTCAGGGACCAAAATGGTATTTTACCAACAAAATAAGTTTGGAGTTGAGTAATTGCCTCTTTGTAAAACTTTTTTTCTAATGCATGAAATTCCTCGTTAAAAAAAAGTCTTTTATTTTGAAATAAAGTTACTAACACAGATTCTTTAAAAATAAGAGGGATATGTCTTAAATTTTTTAAAATTAAAAATTAATTACATAGTGAAGTAAGTAATGTCTCTTTATGGAATTTCCATAATTGCATGAAATTCCTCTTTTTTTTTTTCCTTTTTTTTTTAAAAAAATAAAGTTTTCTATGTTAAAATTAAATTATTTAACACATAAAATTTCTTACAAAATAATTAAATAAATAAAGTGTCGTGTTCAAAAAATAAAAATAAAATAAAAATAATATTGAATTAAGTAATGTCTCTTTGTGGAACTCTTCCACAAATGCATGAATTTCAAATTTTCTTTTATAAAATAATATTCAAATTTTAAAGAAAGATTACTTAAAATAATGGACTATTTTTAAATAAATAACATAGGATAATAATTGATAAAATATTATAACCATTTTTAAACGGTTGTTGAAGGGTGCTAACACCTTCCTGTGGTTGGTGGTTATGATGTCGGCCACTCCGCGTCGAAATCACGTTGCGACATACTATATATCAATATTAAACAAATCTTATCTTAAGATTATTAAAGTCAGTACTTTTTTTTCTTTCTTATCTTTAAAATTCGTATTTTTTGTATGTTCTTATTTTTTCTATCTCCATTTAAAAGAATAAGAAAAAGATATCCTTTTACTGGTGCATAAAAAAAACTAAAAACATTTTCTCAGATCTGCATCAAGAAGCTGAAACGATAAAGATTGTTCAGAACAAAGCAATGATTTTGATCTACTACTCATATCTACACCAAAACAATTTTGATCTACATTATTCAGATCTACAAAAAACGTCTTCGAACGATCCAAATCTACAAAGAAATACTCTATCTTCCTCAAACAAAGAAAACCAAGAAAAAAATCTCTTTTGCTTAAATCTCACCCCATAGATCTCTCTCCCTTGTCTCACTTTCTAAAATCTTAGATCTACACATATCACCTCCAACACTAATTTATTTATTTATTTTTGGGGCAACACAAGTTCAAGATCTACATAGCAAGAGCTCTTCTAAGAGAAATTTTGTATGAATCAATCGACACCATAAATTGTAATCGAACTCAATTAGCTTTTTCGATAGCATCGGTGGATTCAACGATAGTTTGTGAGGTGAGGAAGTTAAGGTTCACGACACGAATCGTATCAAGAGTACAACTTTTGTGATTTGGATTATGACTGATTAAAACGAGGTGAAAGAACAAAACGAGAGAGAAGCCAAAGAATCCATTTGTTATATCTGAAACAAAAACTCTTCTCGTCTTTTTCTTGATTCCATTTAATTTATGGCAGATTCAAAGATCTTATCATTAAAGTTTCAATCAATTTGAACAAAAAACCCTCCAACCAAAAACTGACCTCCAAATAATTTAGGAAGAAACATAGGGATTAGAATCAATCGGCAAATTGGTGGTTCCATTATCATTATCATTACCTTTTCCATTTCAGTTCCCCTCTTTCCTCATAGATCGGAGCAGAAGCAGCGTTTTGTTGAGGGTGTTTTTGGGGATTTTTTTGGGTTGGAGAAGAAAGTTGAATAGAGGAGTAAATCTAGGTTTTTCTTTTAACATTTTACAAAAAAGTAGTTCTTTCATTTTTTATTTTTGTTAATGGTTAGAGATAATTATTTAAAAATATGAATATAAAACTAATTAAATATGTAACATCATTTAAAATTGGGCACATAAGCCACTATAATATATATATATATATATATATATATATATATATATATATATATATATATATATATATATATATATATATAATTAATAATATAATGACACGTCAACATTCTGTTAAGTACTTAACAGATCTTTAACGGTAGGGACCAAATGACAAACAAAATAAAAATGCAGGGGCTTAAATGCTAGTTTTTAAAACTCAAGGACCAAATAATAAACAAATTAAAAACCCAGAGACCAAAAATGTAATTTTCTAATACAAATGTTTTTTTTCACCTCTCTTTATATGATTATTTTTTTAATTTTTTTTTACGTGTATGTTTTTTGTTTTTGTTCGATATTTGTATTTCCATTTTTATTTTTATTTTTCTCTTTCCCTTCTCACACAATTTTCTATTCTTTAATTTTTATCTCTATTTTAAAAATGGGTAAAATGCAAATAAGACCCCTGTGGTCTTTTCAAAATGCATGAACACCCCCTGTACTTTGAAAATGGCAAATCGCACCCCTGTGGTTCCAATTTTTTTTCAATCAGACCTCTCCCCTTCAATGTCAATAATTTTCTTTTAGCCATAACTTCTTCGTTTGAACTCTGATTTTGATGATTCAAGATGTTTTGGAATCTTCATTTCCTGGCTTTACATAATCGTCGCCTGAAACTTTGAAATCATCAATAACCAAAAGAGTTAACGATGTCAATCATACTTAGTGTTTCGATGTTAATAAAATCTTTTATTTATTAATGCTTTCAAAGTTTCGAAGTGACATATATGTAGAGCCTAAAATGAGGATTCTAAAACATCTTGAATCGTCCAAATCAGAGTTCAAATGAAGAAGTTGTGGCTAAAGGAAAACTATTGACATTGAAGGGGAGGGGTCTGATTGAAAAAAATTAGAACCACAGGGGTGCGATTTGCCATTTTCTAAGTATAGGGGGTGTTCATGCATTTTGAAAAGACCACAGGGGTCTTATTTGCATTTTACCCTTTAAAAATTAATTTTTCACATATGGAGTGTCCGATTTTCTCTTACACATATGGCGTTTTTCTAATGTTTTTTATACATAACTTAATAAGGGTAAACTGTAAATAAGATCCTCGTGGTTTTTATCATATGCATTAACACCTCCTGTGGTATAAAAATGGTAAATCACATCCATTAGTTTCACTACAAGAAAACTGTGTATTAGCGACGGAAAGGGCCCCATTTCCGTCGTTAGAGAGAAATAACGACGAAATGGCCTGACGTTATTTTTGTCATCGTTGGACAACATTAACGACGAATTGCTTCTTCCATTAACGAGGCAAAAGGGTTCCATCATTGGCTTATGTTGACCAAGAGCTAGATGACGTAAAGCGTCGTAAAAAAGTCAAGGTGACTTTTGACTTTAACGACACAATGGATCGTTGAAAGTCAAAGATATATATTGACTACAACGACAAAATGCGTGGTTATTTAAGTTGTGATTAACGACGAAATGCGTCGTCTATTGCCCACGGAATAATATTTTTCTCTACATTGGAATGCATCGTTAGGTATCAAAATCACATTTTAAGCTCAACGACCCCTTTCGTCGCTCGTTTTGAATATTTTTTTTAAAAGAAAAATTAAATTAAATTATTAATAATTCAGAATTGTAAATTAAATAAATAATAAAATAATAAATGAATATTATATAAATAATAAAAATGTACCAAAATATATATAAAACCATGCAATAAAAGAATCCATAAAATATACAAAAACTACCGGTCAATCGGAGGATCGGGCGGCGGTGGAGCAATACTAGACGTCGAAGAACCCTCTCCTCCTCGCACGGCAGCCATAAGACTATCCATTATAGCCTTCATCGACCTCTCAAACTCGAGACGAGCCTGCTCAGATGCATCAAGGGGAGCAAGAACCGTTGTCATATCCGCCGTCAAACGCTCGTTGCTCCTGAAGCTGTACAGTCTTTTCCCTAAGAGACTTATTGCTCTCACGAAGCTCCTGAGTCTCTCTAGTTGTACGAGCTGTCTAAGACGAGCGAGACTGGTCGGCGTTAAGGATAAGCCCGAGGTTACGAGTTCATGAACATTGCCGTCTGGACGTCGGCGTCCAGCTTGTTAGGAATGGTGTCCTAGAACTTGTAATTATTTAATAATAATAATTTATTAAGAATAAATTAAATAAATAAACATAAGTTCTTTACATTATCTAGATTGATTCAATTAATGATATTAGGAATATATGGAAATATATAAATATCAAACATTCAAATAGTAAACCCTAAGTTACTCTTATGAAATCACGACTTAGTATGTGAGTCATACGAGAGGATTAAAGTTGAGATGAGTAACTTAAACGTGTCTACAGTAAACGGATAACGTTTGGGAACCTTATCCTGGTAACACTGTTGATAGCTTCGCATTTTGTTTATAGACAAATGATCGAATCCTGATCATTCATGTGGGAGACATGAAATGGAAGTATCATATACAATGTTGATTGTATAAGACAGGACCACGATGTTCGATCAAATTTCTCCTTAGTACCGTTTACGAGAAATGATCGAATATCAAACTAAGTTTATCAACCGTGATAGATCTCAATCCTGAGTGAAATGCGGACTCCTATTTGTGGAGTTATGTTCTTTGATTCACATAGTTGAGAGCGTCCGTAAGAACGCTCAATACACTCTGTTTTGGGAACATGACTAGATAAGTAGCCGGGAACTCATTTTCACGAGATGGAATTCATAACTTTCCTATAAATTAACGGTATCGATGCGATACCTAAACATTTTAGGAACTTTAGGAAACTCCCTTGATGTCCTGATTCGAGACATGAACAAGTGGCGCCACGACTTCTATTGATCACGAGTATATTATCTCTAGTTCGACTAAAGATAATGTTCATTGGAGAATCAATGGGAACACAAGGATAAAGCGGTAATTACAGGGGCAAAACGGTAAATTTATCCGCTGTAATTATGAGGGTTCCACGTGAAGGATTATATCACGATATATAAATAAAGATAAACTAAATGGACATAACTCATCTATAGTGAGGGGAGTTCAACTATGAATCTATAGTGGAATTATTCATAGTTAGATAATAAGTAATTAACTGATTATGAGTTAATCAATTAATTGACTAATTATTAAGCCCATGATCTATAGGTCCATCGGGTCCCTATGCTAGCCCAAATATCGTAGTCGCGAAATCAAGTAAAAGAAATGGAAATTTTAAGTAAAGTGAATTACTTAAAATAGGCAATATTAATTGTTTAAATATTGAGTATATTTAAACGGTAATTAATATAAACATTATTAATTGTTTAAATAATGAGTTTATTTAAACAGGAAATTAATAATGAAATATTATTAATTAGATATTATTAATTATTTAAATATTGAGCATATTTAAATGGTAATTAATAATTTGAAATTAATTGACAATTATTAATTGTTTAAATAATTAATTTTATTTGAACGGAAATTAATAATTAAAATTAATTAATTAATAATAAAATATTGTCAATAAAATTATTAATTAAATAATGAGTTTATTTAATGGAAATTAATAATTATAATATTTATTATTAATTATTTAAATAATGAAAATTATTTAAATGGAAATTAATAATTAAATATAAATTTGATAATATTTAGTCGGGAGAAAATATTAATTGTTTAAATAAAATATTTTATTTAAATGGTAATTAATAAATAAATTAATTAAGTTGGACTTATTAATTTAAGAGAGAATTTCTAGCCCAATTGGATTAATGAACCCAATTGGAATTGGCTAAAATAATTAATTAAATAAATTAGAATTATTTATTAATTAATATATGCATTTTCGGCTATATATGTATTTTTGGGAAGAGATAATTGCTTGAATTATATCCTAAAATAATTACATAGATTTATTTACCCAAGATAAATAAAAATAAAGAAAATAAAATAATCTCCTATTTATCTATGGCATTTTCGAAATTGCAAGATAAAGGAAAGAGATAATTTTTTTTCTTTTTGTATTTATCTCTATAGATTAATCCTAATGGGATTAGGATTCCTATTTTTCTATAAATAGGAGGGTTGGGTCATTCATAAATCACACAATTAAAATTCCTTAGAAATTCGGAATTCTCTCTTCCTCCTCTCCCCCCTTGAGTGCCGATTTTCCCTATTCAAAATTGGGAAGAAAATATTTTTCTTCTTCCCAATTTCTTCTATAGTTCGATCCCACAATCGTTTTTCGTTTGATCGATCGGGATATAGCGTAGAAGATCCGGTGTTGCTGAGGATTTGATGCTGTAAAGAAACCTCCAACCGATTCTCCATTTATTACTCAATGTAAGTTTTGATTTTAATTTTCGAAATTTAAAGCATGAATCTACATGTTTTTTCACAAATTGCATGATATTAATAGATCCTAAATTAAGTGTTAATTTGTGTTACTAAATAAATTACGCTAATTTAGTAAATCATCCCTTCACAGCTGCCTCGATAGGCCGACTCGACATCCTCTTAAGTCGGTAGGGTGTCCTTACTCAGTAATCGTGCAGTGAGGAGTTCTTCTTAACGACATTGAAGAAAGATAAGAAAGAGTGTCATTGGTTAAAATATTATAGAATAATATTAATTAAAACGTAATAATTATCAATTAAACATTTACCGCCCCCTCTCTATATTTTTCGTCGACAAAAGTCTGCTTATCTCCACCTTTGGTGTGGAGTAATGACGAACATCTCGGCAGTATGCACGGGACGTCCAAGCTCTTTTTCTTGCGAAAGTTAAAATTTAGTAAATGATGTCAATTGAAATAAAGTAATTTAAAGTGAAAAAAAGGAAAAACACTTACAAGCCTCTTCTAATGCTCGTAGGCCGAAAGCGATCCTCTAGTGTGCTTCGAAGGGTTTGAGTTTTGGTTGGCACTTTTGATCGCTGAAATCCGTTAGGCCTCTGAAGTCTGCATATAGCCCAAGATATCCGCCAAGTCCTCTGCAGATTATGGGTTGGCCTTTTTGAAGGGATGATTTACTAAACTAGCGGAAATTTATTTAGTAAATTTATTAACATTTAATAACGGATCTATTAACATCATGCAATTTGTGATAAAAACATGTAGACTCATGCTAGTTTTTTCGAAAATTAAAACCATGTTACTTACATTGAGTAAAATATGGAGAATCGGTTGGAGGTTTCTTTACAGCATCAAATCCTCAGCAACACCAGATCTTCTACGCTATATCCCGATCGATCAAACGAAACCCGATTGTGGGATCGAACTTTAGAAGAAATTGGGAAGAAGAAAAAATATTTTTCTTCCCAATATCAAGAGGGAAAATCGGCCAAGGGGGGAGAAGGAGAAAGAGAAAATTCCAAATTTCTTAGGAATTGAATTGTGTGATTTATGAATGACCCAAGCCTCCTATTTTATAGGAAAATAGGAATCCTAATCCCATTAGGATTAATCCATGGAGATAAATACAAAAAGAAAAAAGAATTATCTCTTTCCTTTATCTTGGTATTTCTAAAATGCCATAGATAAATAAGAGAATATTTTCTTTTCTTTATTTTATTTATCTTGGGTAAATAAATCTATATAATTATTATAGGATATAATTCAAATAATTATCTCCTACAAATTATCTATGATGGCCAAAATTAATAATAAATAATTAATAAATCAAATTTATTTAATTAATTATTTTGGGCCAATTGCAATTGGGTTCATTAATCCAATTGGGCTTGAAACTCTCTCTTAAATTAATAAGTCCAACTTAATTAATTTATTTATTAATTACCATTTAAATAAAATATTTTATTTAAATAATTAATAATATTAATATTTTCTCCCGACTAAATATTATCAAATTATATTTAATTATTAAATTCCATTTAAATAATTTTCATTATTTAAATAATTAATAATAAATATTTTAATTATTAATTTCCATTAAATAAACTCATTATTTAATTAATAACTTTATTGATAATATTTTATTATTAATTAATTAATTTTAATTATTAATTTCGTTCAAATAAAATTAATTATTTAAACAATTAATAATTGTCAATTAATTTCAATTATTAATTACCATTTAAATATACTCAATATTTAAATAATTAATAATGTCTAATTAATAATATTTCATTATTAATTTTCTGTTTAAATAAACTCATTATTTAAACAATTAATAATATTTATATTAATTACCGTTTAAATATACTCAATATTTAAACAATTAATATTTCCTATTTAAGTAATTCACTTTACTTAAACTTTCCATTTCTTCTACTTGATTTCGCGACTACAATATTTGGGCTAGCATAGGGACCCGATAGACCTATAGATCATGGGCTTAATAATTAGTCAATTAAGTGATTAACACATAATCAGTTAATTACTTATTATCTAACTATGAATAATTCCACTATAGATTCATAGCTAAACTCCCCTCACTATAGATGAGTTATTGTCCATTTAGTTTATCTTTATTTATATCTGTGATATTATCCTTCACGTGGAACACTCATAATTACAGATGGATAAGATTTACCGTTTTGCCCCTGTAATTACAGCTTTATCCTTGTGTTCCCGTTGATTCTCCAATAAACATTATCTTTAGTCGAACTATAGATAATATACTTCTGTGATCAATAGAAGTCGTGGCGCCACTTGTTCATGTCTTGAATCAGTACATCAAGGGAGCTTCCTAAAGTTCCTAGAATGGTTAGGTATCGCATTGATACCGTTAATTCTTTAGGAAAGTTATGAATTCCATCTCGTGTAAATGAGTTCCCAGCTACTTATCTAGCCATGTTCCCAAAACAGGAGTGTATTGAGCATTCTTACAGATCGCTCTCAACCATGTGAATCAAAGAACATAACTCCATAAATAGAAGTCTGCATTTCACTCAGGATTGAGATCTATCACGGTAGATAAACTTAGTTTGATATTTGATCATTTCTTGTAAACGGTACTAATGAGAAATTTGATCGAACATCGTGGTCCTGTCTTATACAATCAACATTGCATATGATACTTCCATTTCATGTCTCCCACATGAATGATCAGGATTAGATCATTTGTCTATAAACAAAATGCGAAGCTATCAACAGTGTTACCAGGATAAGGTTCCCAAACGTTATCCATTTACTGTATACACTTTTAAGTTACTCATCTCGACTTTAATCTTCTCGTATGACTCACATACTAAGTCGTGATTTCATAAGAGTGACTTAGGATTTTACTATTTGAATGTTTGATATTTATATATTTCCATATATTCCTAATATCTTCAATTGAATCAATCTAGATAATATAAAGAACTTATGTTTATTTATTTAATTTATTCGAAATAAATTATTATACTTAAATAATTACAAGTTCTAGGACACCATTCCTAACACTTTTATCAGCAAGGGCATGATTGTTGGGATTTATGCCCTAGAATTCGTAATTTGTAATAGAATATTTTATGAATAAATAAAAGTATTATTTTAGTGAATTTTGTGCAATTTATTATATGTTGATATTCGTTAAATATTCAAACATTAATAGAAAATTCCAGAGTTACTGATTCTGTAATCTTGACTACTATGAGATATAAAGCGGATCTAGTCAAAGATAGTAACTCAAATAGTCTACAGTAAACGAATATGGTTAGGAAACCTTATTCTGGTAACACTGTTGATGTTGTTCACTGATTTGATCCAAATAATTAGCATGATGTAGAGGCAAGTGGAAACATCATATATAATGAGTTTATATAAGACTGGACCAGGATAATAAATCGATTCCTAAATAACACCGTTGATAGGAAATGATTTATAATATCAAATTTACGTATTAAGATTGATACGTCTCAATCCTGAGTATGTTGTGAACTCACATTAATGAAGTCTTTTCCTTTGATTCACATAGTTGAGGGTGATCTGTTGATACACTCGATAAACTCCCGTTTTGGGGAAATGACTAAAATAGTGCTTGGGAACATTTCTATACAAGATGACATTCATAACTTTCCTAAAACAAATAAAAGTGTTAGTGCAACACTATTCTAACTTAGGAACTTTAGGTATCTCCCTTGTTGTAATGATTCGGTACTTGAACGTGAGGCCTCACCTTCTCACTGGCCCGAGAAGGATCGTTCTATACTTGAAAACTATAGACAAATGTTCATTAGAGAATCATCGGGTACACAAGGATAAAAGAGATAATTACAAAGGTAAAACGGTAATTTTGACCCAGTTGTAATTATGAGATTACCACGTGAATGATATGTCAAAACAAACTTAATAACAAATGGACATAACCCATCTATAGTGAAGGGAGTTCAACTTAGGGTTTATAGTGGAATTACCCTAAGTAAATAATTATGATTAATTAATTAATGAGTTTAATTAATAAATCAATAATTATTGGAGCCCATGATCTATAGGTCCATCAGGTCCCTATGCTAGCCCATATATCATTGTAACTAACCAAGTTATTAATTTAACTAGGAAGAAATAATTATATTTAAGTAATTAAATTACTTAAATAAAAGGGTGATATTAATTGTTTAAATAAGTAGTTTATTTAAATAGAAATTAATATTAATATTATTAATTGTTTAAATAATGATTTTATTTAAATGGAAATTAATAATTAATATTATTAATTAAATAATGAGTTTATTTAATTTAATAATAAAACTAGAGAGAATTAAACCCAATTAATTTTATGAAATAAATTGGTTTTAGCCCTAAATAAATAAATTAATTGGATTTGATCCAATAATAATTTATAGGATTTATTTTTCATATTTATGTGTATTTAGAAATAAATATATGAATTGTTTCTAATTAAATACATAAATGAAAAATAGATAAATGTCATTTAAAAGAAAAAGATAATATTCTCATCTTTTGGCAAGCAGATCACGCCATTTGGCATTTGATAAAATGAAAAATTTTGTTTTCTAATTTGTCTCATGTATCTGACGCCATTTGGTTTATTTTCTTTTATTTTAAATAATTTTTTTTATTTATTTAAATTAAATGAAATAAGAGTTCTAATTTGATTAGGAAACAAACTCTTATTTTTCTTATAAATATGACCATTGGGTGCTCATATTTGTAGACTTGATATTTATCAAAAGCTCTCTCTTTTAGTCTCCCCTATTGCCGATTTTGGCATCTCAAAATAAGAAGAATTTTTCTTCTTCTTTGTTTGTTCTTCCGGTTCGATTCCCACAAGTCGGGTTGGTTTATGATCGGGATATAGCATAGAAGGCTTGGTGAAGTGGATTGATGCTGTAAAGAAAACCCCAACCGATTCTCCATTAAATCTACAATGTAAGTTTTCGAAAAACCTTATAATTTTAGTTTTTCGATTTGATCACGATTGCATGTTATTAACGGATCCGTAATTAATCGTAATTAATTTACTAAAGAAATTCCGCATATTTAGTAAATAGTTCCTTCAATGATGAATATTGTAGCCAGTGTCCCTATACCGAACATTGGCCTGCATATTCCAGGGAGCGTATATGACATCGTCGGTCTGCTCAGCTGGAATATTGAAGTATTATTGAAAAAGACAAATTTATTATGTTATAAAACATTTAAATAAATAAAAGATATACGAATTGAACAAGTATTAATTTATTTACCTTCCAATCTTCGAACATCCGCATCTTATGAGGAGCGGAGACACTCATCCAGCGAAGGTGTTCCGGTACTGGAAGCATCTTCAGCACCTCTGTAAACTTGGAAGAAACGCTCTGTGATGGCTGTAACCTATTTAAATGAATGAAAAGTTAAGTTAGATAACAATTTATAAATAAAGAGAAAAAATATTATTAAAAACTTACGTGTGACCTCCAACGTTAGGCGAATCCTCCGACTGATGGAAAGCTCCTCAGGGTCAGTCGCCTGATCATCCTCTTGTTGAACGATGGAATCAAGAGTATCCCCGAGGTGGATATCCTCAATATGGGGCTGTCTCCCAAAGCTACTTGCCCTCGGTGTGTCGGATGGTGATGGAGGACGTCTAGGAAGAGACATGACCTAAAATATAACTAATTAGAGGAGGCATGACTTACAAATTTAAATGTAATTGAACTAATTAGATACTAATTAACTAACCAATTTAAATGTAATTAAATACTAATTATAAAATTTAATGGAAATTAACCTAGGACAAATTACATATTAATTAACTAATTACATTTTGATTATCCAATTACATATAATTTAATTAAAAATCTCTAATTACTAATTACACATTAATTAATTAATCAAATTACATACTAGCAAACTAATTACATACAATTTAATTGAAATTAACAAATTACATAACCCAATTAATATTACATAATTGCATATTAATTTAACTAATTTCATAATTTCATAACAATTACACAATTTCATATAAATTATAAGATTTAACTAATTTCATATAAATTACATAATTTCAATTAAATTTTAACAAATTACTTATTAACTTAACTAATAAAACATAAAAAATTTGAGTTTGACGAAACTTACTCGGATTCGTTCCAAGGATGGAGGTTTTGAGAGACGGGGAGGATTTTTAGAGAAATGGGAAGGAATTGACGGAGGTAATTGAAGGGAGAAGAAGTGGATTAGAGAGAAAAGAAGAAAAAGGGAAGGAAAATGGTTAAAATGGCAGCCTTGAGTGGGTTTTATGCGATATTTAACGATGGAATTCGTCGTTAGTCACTTAAAGATTCGTCACACGTGTTTTTTTAATGACGGAATCCATCGTTCATGCTATGAAGAACGTCGTCTGTGTTCTTATGGAGATGAACAACACGACACAATGCGACTGTTCATATTCCGTAACGACGTATTGCATCGTCTTGTTCCGCCAAAATTTTCATGAAATTTTTTAGTTTCTCGCCTTATTAATTACCAATAGCGATGCAATTCTTCGTCCATGAATAAGAAAAGCCACAAAAACTCTATCTGTTACAATAACTTAACAACGAATTGCATCGTTACTATCAATCCAACACTCAAAAAATTTCCCCCCACCCTTCTGTTCTATGAGGTTAACGACGGAAGGCATCGTCAATATCAATCCAACACTTAGAAAATTGCACCCCACCCTTCTGTTCTGTGAGGTTAACGACGGAAGGCATCGTCAATATCAATCCAACACTTAGAAAATTGCACCCCACCCTTCTGTTCTGTGAGGTTAACGACGGAAGGCATCGTCAATATCAATCCAACACTTAGAAAATTGCACACCACCCTTCTGTTCTGTGAGGTTAAAGACGGAAGCCATCGTTAATATCAATCCAACACTAAGAAAATTTTCCCCCACCCTTCTGTTCTTTGAGGTTAACGACGAAAGACGTCGTTATATATTATTTTCTTAGTGAAGTTAATGACGCATAACCTCGTTAACCTCACTTAATCATTGCTATTAGCGAGGCTTTACGTCATTACTATATGTATTTTTTTTAACATTCAATTATTTTCACTGTTACAAATAAACACTTCAATCATCGTCATCAGAATCATTCATCCTTCTTGAATCAATGCTATCTTCTTCAATTTCTTCTTCGTTTGTTTCATATGGAGAAGAATCTTTGTCATTTTCAGGTGGAACATACACATTCGTTTTATCAACAAGTCTCTTTGTTGCATCATTGAAAGGATACGTAGTATCAGAATTAATACTTTCATCGATTTCCCGGTTTTGCACTTCATCCTACTAAAATGCAACATAATTCTCACTATATTTATCAGGGAGGCTGTCATCTATTATTATCGGTCTTACTTTACAGACAACTAACCAATTAGATAGTTCACGACGATGACTGAGATAATTTAAATAGTATACCTAAATTGCTTGTTGTGCCAAAAAAAAAAAAACGATCTTGGGTGTGCATGTGTTTTGACCGGTTCACCTAAACAATTTTAAGATTTGTATGATTGCGAATTCTACCTCATCGTATTGTTTCAAACCATGTGCAGTTAAAAACGATTGTACGTTTAAGACTCAGACCTGGAAATTGAAGCACAATAATCTCATCAATGATTCCGTAGAAATCTTCTGCATTGTTCTCGAACACTTGACCCTTTATACATACGCCACTGTTGTTTATTGCTCGGTTCACTAAATGAGCTTTGGTTTGAAATCTATAACCTTGAACGAGATAACCGGTGTAAGATCTTGCAATTCTTGATGGACCTTTTGTGAGCCATATTATGCGTTGATCAGATATCGGTATTGTTGGAGAATCAACGTAATTGTGAAACCAAGAACGAAAATGTTTATCAATGATGTTCCCTTCTTCTGATTCAGTAATACCGGGGTGCGATGGTTGTACACATAAAGTCACAAATAATCTACAGAAAATGTAGGAATTAATGAAATTCTAAACAAAATTATTCATGTTAAATAAATAAAAACTTCATGAATTAGAAAAACTTACTCAATATATGGCTCCACTTCCGCATAGTAGCATAATAAATAAGTCTGGACTACATGGTACTCCTCATCACTTAAGTTTCTCCGCATAGATTTTCCTAAACCTTTCCCTGGTATGTTAAACATGTCCATGTCGTTAACGTCTACCCCTTCTGGAAGATTGTCAATCATGTTACGGTTCACTGGATGAAACTGGTTGGCGATATGTTGATCAAAGTAATATGAACAGAACGCAGTTGTCTTATGTACCAGGTACGCATTACAAATCGATCCTTCCACTCTTGATTTATTTCCAACATTTTTCTTCAATCTATGCAAATATTTGAAAATCGAAAAAAATATAATTAACATAACATATATTTAAATATAATAAAAGGTAATTATATTAAAATTGTATATTTTACCTTTCAAACGGATGCATCCATCTGTATTGAACATGACCGCCAAGTAGTGCCTCATACAGTAGATGAACATGAAGATGCTCCATCAAATAAAAAAATCCCAGTGGAAATATTCGCTCTAGTTTGCATAATATAACTGGAATCTCTCGGTTTAATGATTCGATTGTCTCTCGTGTTAAATCTGCACATGTCAAATCTTTGAAGAACACACTTAATTGTGCCAACGATTCCCAATGCTTCTGTTAGAGGAACGATCTAAATGCAACAACATCAATCGTTGCATGAAAATGTGACAATCTTGACTTTTCATTCCGAAAATAGTATGACTCTGCATGTCAATGCATTTCGAGAGATTAGAAACGTAACCATCAGGGAACTTAATCGATCGCATCCATTCAAAAAGTAATTTCTTCTGTTTTGTATTTAACATGTATTTGGCCTTTGCGTAGTTTTCATCTGCATCCGACTCTAACTCATGGCGACAACATATTTCTTGGATGTCATACCGTGCCTTCAGGTTGTCTTTCGTCTTATTTGGCACGTTTAAAACTGTATTGAAGACATTATCGAACATGTTCTTTTAGATGTGCATGACATCCAAGTTGTGTCTGATTAGTAAATCTCCTCAATACGGTAAATCCCAAAATATACTTCATTTCTTCCATCCACTGTTTTTACCAGCAGCCTTGTTTGCAATCGCAGCACCTATCTCAGTAGTTTTTTTCATTTCGATAAAATTCAACCCGTGTAATATTTAAATTCTGTTGAAAACTCGGGGTGGGCCTTGGGTGCGCGCATTATGACCCTTATACCAATCTGACTTATTTGATCAAAATGAATGGCCACTCAGTAAAAATATTCTGTGACAATCGAACCAACACGTTTTTCGTCCATGTTTCAATGAGAAAGCTCCAGTGTCAATCATGCAATGAGGACAAGCTAACTCTTCGAATGTGCTCCAACCTACGGTAATTTTAAATTAATTATACAATATAATTATGCATAATTACCTAAATATAAAAATAAATTATAATTAATAAGCTATCTTACTTACTAGATAACATTGAATATGCCGGAAAGTCAATGATCGTCCAAATTACTGCGGCTCTCATAAAGAAATTTTGTTTTCTCGATACATCGTAAGTCAATGCTCAGTTATTTCACAAATTAATCAGCTTAGCAATAAGAGGTTGGAGGTAGATATATAACCTTTGTTTTTTACTCTTTAGACCCAGTACGATAACCGTTAAGAATATAAAAGGATCTTTCATACACATCGATGCAGGAAGATTATACGGTGTCAACATAACAAGCCATACAGAGTATTGTACACTGGAAGCTCCGAATGGGTTAAAACTGTCAGTACATAACCCCAATCTCACATTTTTAACCTCACTTGCAAATTCTGGATGACAACCATCTAAATGCTTTCACGTGTTAGAATCAGATGGATGTTTCATATGTTGGGGTTTTTGCCCTAAATCTTATGTAATCTAGTAAACTATAAATAAATAAAGGAATTATTAATTAGTAATATTTACATTGTCGTTTATTATTTAATTAATAAATGTAATCCATCATAAGATCTAAAGTTACTAATGATAACATAGAGTGAGAATGTGATGCGGGAAGATTCACTCAAGTTGTAACTCAAATAGTCTGTGGTACATGAATAAAGGTTGGGTGCCTTATTTCTGGTAACACCACTAACACGACCCACTTGTGAATTGGCACAAGTGATCTCATCTGGATCGCTGATGTAGAGACATGTGAGTGGGGGTGTTGCTGCAATAGAGATTGTAGTAGACTAGACTAAGATAAACTTACTTTCTTCTGGTAAAGCCGTTACCGAAAGACACTTCGTTTATCAACCGGTTGATCATGTACAATTGATCTTAATCCTGAGTGGATTATGAACTCCTGTTTTCAAGGGAAAAACCTTTGATTTGCATAGGTGAGAGTGACTAGTATAGTTTGCTCAATAAGCCTCCCACTTTGGGGATTGCATCTTGCTTATAGCTGGGAACGTAATTACATAAGAATTGGAATTCACTCTTTTCCATATAGGAAAATAGATAAGTAGTTCCCTTATGGACTGATTCGGTCTTGAATAGCGGGGCCCCATATTCCTCTGATCAAGGAAAAGGTTAAAGACGCATAATGGAGATTATGTAAGGAAAATAGATAAGTAGTTCCCTTATGGACTGATTCAGTCTTGAACAGCGGGGCCCCATATTCCCCTGATCAAGGAAAAGGTTAAAGACGCATAATGGAGATTATGTAAGGTTGTTCATTGGAGAATCAGTTGGGCTTAAGGAACAAGATGTATCATGGAGGTTATTACGGTGCAAATACATAGCCTTGGATACGAACTAACTTGCGAGGAAATAAATAAAAGGAGTTTTATTTATTTAATTATTTAACGGAATTGTTCCATTAAATAAAAAGGAATTGTTCCATTAAATAAAAAGGAAAATAAAATGCCCAATATTGTCATGAGATGATGATAGGGGCGTGTGACCCATGGTGGAGTCACACGCCACCTTGGTCAAAGAGTTGACTAAGTATTGCATTTTATTTTATTTAAAATATATGAATATCTTATTTTAAATTAATGTGATTAATTTAAATGGAAGATATGGAATAATATATTTAAATTAATATTGATTAATTTGAATAAAAGATATGTGATATTTTATTTTGGAATAAAATTTAATATCTTTATTATTCAAATATATTTTAGAATATCTTATTTAATTATTAAAAGATTTTCTGAGGCCTTAGTTTTCCTATAAATAGGAACCTTGGGGTGACCCCAAAACACACAACTAAGAGAGTTAAAGTAAAAGGCTCAGGAAAAATTCCTCTCCTCCCTCTCTCTTAGCCGCCGGCCACAGTCATGTGGTCAAAAAGAAGAAATTTTTCTTCCTTTTTCCTTTTTCCAAAGGAGATAATGCCCACGCATGTAAACTCTTATTTTTTTTTTAGAAAAAAAAATAAATAGAATAAATAAGTGGATGAGATTGAAGGAAAGGTGAAGATAAAGATAAAAAAAAAGGGTGTGTCTTGGCTTGACACATGGCAAGTAAATGTTTAAAAAGAAAAAACAAATTAAACTCCACTTTTTGCTTCATCCATCGTGGGAAAGGAAAACAAATGAGAAAAGGGGAGAAAGAGAGAAATATATAGAAGGAAGGAAAGAAAGGAAATTTGGCTTGGATTTTTACAAACAATTTGTGGAGTTTCAAGCTTCAATTTATGGTGCAATAGCTAGTTGGTAAGTAATTTTCTTATCCCATTTCTTTTATATGATGAGATTTGGTAGTTTTTGGCTTTAAGGTTTGTTTTTGGGTTTTGCTGTTTATAGAATTTAAGTTAAATGATGAAAGAGTTGAACTTCCATCAGTTTAATTGAGAGATTGGAGTTTTAATAAGGATTATGGATAGTGTAGAAATGGAGTTTTTCCATATTTTGATGGAGTTGTTATGGAAAATTTTATGAATTAGAATGAGGATTATCTATGGGTTTTCTTCAATTTGAGTTGGGATTATGTGAAAGAAGAAGAAGAGCAACAAGATTGCTATTATTGGCTTTGAAAATTATATTGAAAGTGTAGTTATTGAAGGAAAGTTGAAGCTCTAGACATGTGATATTAACCACAATTTTATATTATTTTCAATATGGTTCTCTAATATTTTAAATTACTAAGTAGGTGATTGATATGTATTTTCTTAAATCAATATTTTCAGGTAAAATCATGGCGTAAATGGTATACCATTTCGACAGCAAAAGTTTGTGAGTGGATTATATTTTCACATTTAAAATTATCATTAGTATTGAGTTTTTAGTAGTTTACAAAACATAAAAGTTTTAGAGTTTATATTATCGTATACGATTATTTATTTATATAAATATATGTAAATAAAAGTTTTTAGATAATCATTATTCAGTATATATGATTTATGCCAGCTACGAAAGTTTCAATTGCGGTTTTACAATGGTTTGAAAATTATGATATTATTTTCAGTAGTTTATTTTCAAACCGCTAGAAACAGTACCCTCAGTTATCAGTTTTCAGCAGGTCTTTGGGACCCACTTTAGCATACACATAGGCTTTGGGCCGTATGTTAGGGTGCTTAGCCCTTTGGGGGCAGCTCTGCGCGCGTATGACCAGTTTCAGTATTCAGTTGCTCTGTGATTTCGTTCTACATGCAGTATGACCAATTAAGGGTACATTTTTAATGGGTTTTTATCACTACGATATAGTATATGAACAGTTTCTATTGTATATATATATTTACGTACAAGTATTGATATGGTTTCGATAGCTGAATATTATGTTTATTAAATTATGACTCTATCCAGTTTTACGAGTTTTAGTTTTGAATTTTATGATTATTAAGTTTTACGAATATTAGTTTTGAACAGTTTTATGAATTTGGAAACTATTATATATTATGTAGTTTTGAAGAAAATACTAGTTTAATAAAAATTCCACTCACTGGGCCTTTAGTTCATTCTTTTCAAACGTTTTTCCCCCCACAGGTAGCTTTCGAGTTTCAGAAGATGATCGAGCCTACGACGAGCTTGTCCACCACCCGTTTTGCATCAATCCAGTTAGTACATGAATCATTTATAGTTGGATTTAATATTAGCATAACTATGTTTAGTTTGCCTTGATGGTAAGTGTTGGCGTTTAGCTATCGCTTGCCATCGGTGCATGACTCGTCACGGGTTTATAGGAAGATCTCGGGTCGGGTCATGACAACGCACCGATTCTCTATTGTGCTTAGTGAGGAAGATCTTTTTGGTGGTCCTTGGATCGTAACAGGCCAAGAACGAGGAAGAGCCAGACACTTCTCTACAAGGGTTAGTGTTTCTTTTATGCATTTAGATTTTGACTATGTTATACTGCAACGAAAGATCCTTGGGACTTCCGTTTGAGAACTCTTTTAGAGGTCCTCAATACCAACATCATATGACCATCCTCTTGTGAATGCTCGTAATGCCATCTCATATGAGAAGTCGTGACTTCCGATGCATACAATCGTTGAAGACGAGGAGTGATCGGTAGATAAAACATACGAGTATGTGGAATGAGAGTGCGTTTACCTTGTTTATATCTCGGATGGAAACATAATTTATAATTATGATGACTTGAATCTCCATTACCTCAGATATCATGCATCTGTTCGGGTAACAATCAATCTTCTCAACAGGAAACCCGAGACTAATTTTTTTGTGTCGTATAAACTTTCTGGCAGCGTGTTGTTCGCAGAGGCGAAACGATGAAACCATTGTGCAATCGAATTAAAACCCCTCTCTGGGATATGATATAACGCTTTTATATTTAGAAGCTATGTAGCCGCAGCTAGTTCACTGACATCATGACCCGGGTACAATGACATACTTGCTGATTCGAGCATATAATACATTCGTTGTGCTTCTGGATTCATTTCTTCCTCTTCCTCTAGAATAGTTTTATTATCGTCTTGAGCATGATTAAACGTACCTTCGTATATCATATGTTGCATCTGTCCATACTCTTGTTGTCTTTCATCACAATTTTCTTCCACATTCGGTACTACATTCGAGCTGCTTCCTTGGTAGAACACGGCTCGCTCCAATGCCACATTATATTGATCGTCATATTCCCCTTTATAAACCCATATGTAATAATTCTCCACAAATCCACAGCTATATAGGTGTTTTTTCAAATCAAATGAAGAAAATAACTTCTTATTTTTACACTTTCTACATGGACATCGTCTCATTTTACTATTCTGATCATAATCATCAGTACTTTCACAAAATTCCACAAATTCTTCCACCCCTGCTACGAACTGATCGTTCAAATAGCCTTCTAAGAGACGAACATACATCCATTCACGTATTTTTTTGGATAATATAACAAACAAAGTCGTAAAAAGAAGTAACAAGGTGTTTTTGGTGATGAATAAATCTGATTGCCCATTTATACACTGTAAAGGTAGCGACGAAATGCATCATTCCGGAAAGCGGGAGATTTTCCCTCCTTAAAGTGGAACGACAGATTCCGTCGCCCTGTTGGCTGAACTATTTCCCGCCATATTATAGAACGATGGAATCCGTCGTCCCGTTTTGTGGGAAGATTTTCGCCATTTTCAACGACAGATTACATCGCCCCATCTTTTCGCGGGAAATTATAGCGCCAAATATAGCGATGAAATGTCTCGCCCAAGGCATGACACTTGCTTCCGCCAAATTTTAGCGACCTTTAGATGATGCATTCCATCGCGGAAAGTCAACTCTTCAGGGGGAGATGCACTCCGTCGTTATCTGTGCATCGCTAAACTGCCAGTTTCTTGTAGTGTTTCCATATTAAGAAGTTTAGAGAAGTAGAATGAATTATTCATTAATCTTAATAATCAATGTACACAATTATTTATAGAATCATTACAAGTAGACTAACTACCACTCTACTCTCTAACAGTTAATAGTCTCTTAACTGAATTTTGAAAGAGCTCTTAATGAGCTATCTTAATACTCCCCTACAAACCCATGGCAGCTAATGAATAAACTCCCAAATGAGACCTCTATTTGAGAAATGAAGAAGGTGACAAGGGTTTGATGAGAACATCTGCAATTTGAGCCGTAGCAGGTAGGTGTTGAACAACCAGCTTCCTTATGCGAACCAAATCTCTAACAGAATAGATGTCCAATTCCATGTGTTTAGTTCTACTATGCAAGACAGGATTTGTACTTAATTGAACAGCTCCAAGATTATCGCACCAAAGGATTGGTGGGGAAGAAATGTCAATTCGTAATTCCTGAAGAAGAGATAGAAACCATAGAATTTCAGCAGAGGTAAGAGCCGAACTTGTATACTCTGCCTCTATGCTCGAGCGAGAGACAATATGTTGCTTTTTGGAGCTCCATGACACAAAATTTCCTCCAAATAAAATGCAGTAATCAGAAGTTGAACGCCTATCATCTAGATCAGACGCTTAATCTGAGTCTGCAAAGGCTTGAATGTGAAGAGATGATGGACACTTGAGAAGTAAACCATGAAGAAAGTGCCATTTATGTATCTTAAAATTCGCTTAACAGCTTGCCAATGGATATTTGTGGAAGAATGCATAAACTGACAGACCTTATTCACTAAATAAGATAGCTCAGGACGTGTTATTGTTACATATTGAAGAACATCTACTACATATCTATACTGAGTAATATCATTCAAGCTTTCTCCTTGATATGCAGATAACACAACCCTACTAATAATTGGAGTTGAAATTGGATTGGACTCAAGTATTTTTGTTTTCTTTAGGTGATCAATAAGGTATTTAGTCTGAGACAAATGCATACTACCATCAAGAAGATAGGAGACCTCTATTCCAAGAAAGTAATTCAATTTACCCAAATCCTTTAGTGTAAAAGTGGAATGTAATTGATCAATAAGAGACTGAATGGCAGCTGAAGAGCTTTCTGTGACTAGTATATCATCAACATATAAAAGACTATATATACAATAGTCTGAAGTGGTCTTAATGAATAAGGAATGGTCAACTTTAGTAGCTACAAAATGCTGAGATGAGAGAAAAGAGCTTAACCTGTCAAACTAGGCACGTGGGGCCTGTTTTAGGCCATAAATTGCCTTTTGGAGCTTGCAAACCTGTTGACATGAACTCCCTTGAACCTGAAAACCATGAGGCTATTCCATGAAAACTTGCTTAGTCAATAGTCCGCGGAGGAAGGCATTGTTGATATCTAATTGCCTGATATGTCACTTCTGTGCTAATGCAATAGTAAAAACAGTTCTAATTGTTGTGGTTTTTACTACAGGACTAAAGGTTTCGGTGAAATCAATATCATGCCTTTGATGAGAACCCCAACTAGTCTTGCCTAATACCTTGCAATTGATCCATTAGAGTTCCTTTTGATCTTGAATACCCACTTACAGCTAATAATATTTTGATTTGAATTATGTGGAACTAAAGTCCAGGTTTGATTCTTTTGAAGAGCACCAAATTCTATCTTCATAACCTTTACCCATTCAAGAGATTGTAAAGCTTGTTTTACAATATATGGTTCCTCTTGAGTCAGATCCACAATATAGGCCTTAGGGTTTTTACACTCTATTTTTAGCCCTAGTGACCATGGAATGTTCATTCTGTATAGGATGAGGTGCAGGAAGAGAACAATCATAGATTGGATGAGGAACATGTATAAGAGTGGGAACTGGATTAGAAACCGGAGGTGGAGGTATATTTGAAACTAAAAGTTGAGTAGCAGTAGGATTTGATGAAGAAGTGCTAGTAATATGATGAGAAGGTGCTAAATTTGGAATAGGACCAAGAAGAGAAGGTAAATGAATATTAGCTATTGGAATATGAATAGGTGTAAAAGACATTTGAGGAGTAGGTAAAGCTGAAAAAAGAGACTGATAAGGAAAACTATGTTCATTGAACCTGACATGTCTAGAAATATATAGGCTTCTAGTAGGAGAGAGATATTTATAGCCTTTATGCTGAGAGCTATAACGCATAAATAGACAATGTGTTGATCTTAGATCTAGTTTATGATAATTATATGGCCTGAGAAGAGGAAAACAGGAACTGTAAAAAACTCTAAGAAAAGAATAGTCAATATCAGTACCAAAAAGTTGAGAGAAAGGGACTTTACCTTGAAGAGCTAATGTAGGCAATCTATTCATTACAAACACGGCTGTGTTGAATGCATCATCCCAAAAAGACAAAGGCATGAAGGCTAGATGTAAAAGGGAAAGGCCAAGTTCCACAATTTGTGTGTGTTTCTTCTCTACTAGTCCATTTTGTGCTGATGTATGTGAACAAGACAGTCTGTGAAGGATCCCATGAGTTTTAAGAAAGGGTGATAATGGTCTAAATTATCCCCCCAAACTGATTTTATTGAAGTTTGTAGTAATTTCTCTATATGTGTTTTGAATAAAAGAACAAGTTTGAAACATATCAGCTTTGGTTTTTAAGAAATAGATCCAAGTAAATCTGGAATAGGCATCAACAAAGCTTATGTAATATTGATAACAATTTCGAGATATAGTAGAAGAGGGACTCCATACATCAGCTACAATGAGTTGTAATGGAGAAGTATAAACAGTACTTGATTTTAAAAAGGGCAACTTGTTACTCTTTGCAGTTTGACAAGAATTGCATAAAGTAAATGTTTTATTTGATGAAACAGGAACATTACATGTTTGTAAAACTTGTTTTAACAGCAGCTATGTGAGCATGACACAAACGTCTACGCCAAAGATCTAAAGAGGTACATTGTAAAGAGCTAGGAAGAAAAGAATCATTGTTTGTCATAGAAGTGTGTAAAGCAGTAGATTCAAAAGGTGCATAAACTGATTTAGGCAGGTTTGAAGTTGAATTTGTAGAAGTTGTAGTTTTAGGATGATGTTTTAGATTTAGCCTATATAGCCTTCCATGTAAATCCCCTTCAAGCAGCGTTTTTCTAGTTACCTGATCATTAACAAAACATTTATATGGAAAGAAAACAAAATACATATTGTTATCCTTTGCAAATTGATGAACACTCAATAAATTTTGAGAAATTTGAGGAACATAAAACAGATTTTGAAGAGATAAAGAATTGAGTGTTTTTGGACAATAGACATTTGAACAGCCTTGATGTAAGATATTCAAACCTATTCCATTATCAATTTTAATTGTATTCTTATCCTGATGCTCATTTTCCAAGTTGAGATTGTGAATATCATTGGTCATATGTGAAGGAATGATTTACTAAATTTGCGGAATTTTGTTTAGTAAACTTATTAACATTTAATAACGGATCTATTAATATCATGCAATTTGTGATAAAAACATGTAGATTCATGCTTTATTTTCGAAAATTAAAACCGGTTTACTTACATTGAGTAATTAATGGAGAATCGGTTGGAGGTTTCTTTACAGCATCAAATCCTCAGCAACACCGGATCTTCTATGCTATATCCCGATCGATCAAACGAAATCCGATTGTGGGATCGAACTTAAGAAGAAATTGGGAAGAAAAAAAAATATTTTTCTTCTCAATTTTGAATAGCAAAATCGGCAAAAGGAGAGAAAAGGAGGAAGAGAGATTTTTCAATTTCCAAAGAATTGAATTGTGTGATTTATGAATGACCCAACCCTCCTATTTATAGAAAAATAGGAATCCTAATCACATTAGGATTAATCTATAGAGATAAATACAAAAAGAATAAAGATTATCTCTTTCCTTTATCTTGCAATTTCGAAAATGCCATAGATAAATAGGAGATTATTTTATTTTCTTTATTTTTATTTATCTTGGGTAAATAAATCTATGTAATTATTTTAGGATATAATTCAAACAATTATCTCCTCAAAATACATGGCATGGCCGAACTTATCATCATAAAATAATAAATAAATACAATTTATTTAATTAATTATTTTGGGCCAATTCCAATTGGGTTCATTAATCCAATTGGGCTTGAAACTCTCTCTTAAATTAATAAGTCCAACTTAATTAATTTATTTATTAATTACCATTTAAATAAAATATTTTATTTAAAAAATTAATAATATTAATATTTTCTCCCGTCTAAATATTATCAAATTATATTTAATTATTAATTTCCATTTAAATAAGTTTCATTATTTAAATAATTAATAATAAATATTTTAATTATTAATTTCCTGTTTAAATAAACTCATTATTTAAACAATTAATAATGTTTATATTAATTACCGTTTAAATATACTCAATATTTAAACAATTAATATTGCCTATTTTAAGTAATTCACTTTACTTAAAATTTCCATTTCTTCTACTTGATTTCGCGACTACGATATTTGGGCTAGCATAGGGACCCGATGGACCTATAGATTATGGGCTTAATAATTAGTCAATTAAGTGATTAACACATAATCAGTTAATTACTTATTATCTAACTATGAATAATTCCACTATAGATTCATAGCTGAACTCCCCTCACTATAGATGAGTTATGTCCATTTAGTTTATCTTTTATTTATATCTGTGATATTATCCTTCACGTGGAACCTTCATAATTACAGGCGGATAAATTTACCGTTTTGCCCCTGTAATTACCGCTTTATCCTTGTGTTCTCGCTGATTTTCCAATGAACTTTATTTTTAGTCGAACTAGAGATAAGATACTTCTGTGATCAATAGAAGTCGTGACGTCACTTGTTCATGTCTCGAATCAGTACATCAAGGGAGTTTCCTAAAGTTCCTAAAAGGTTTAGGTATCGCACTGATACCGTTAATTTATAGGAAAGTTATGAATTCCATCTCGTGAAAATGAGTTCCCAGCTACTTATCTAGTCATGTTCCCAAAACAGAGTGTATTGAGCGTTCTTACAGATCGCTCTCAACTATGTGAATCAAAGAACATAACTCCACAAATAGGAGTCCGCATTTCACTCGGGATTGAGATCTATCACGGTTGATAAACTTAGTTTGATATTCGATTATTTCTCGTAAACTGGTACTAATGAGAAATTTGATCGAACATCGTGGTCCTGTCTTATACAATCAACATTGCATATGATACTTCCATTTCATGTCTCCCACATGAATGATCGGGATTCGATCATTTGTCTATAAACAAAATGCGAAGCTATCAACGATGTTACCAGGATAAGGTTCCCAAACGTTATCCCTTTCTCGTAGACACGTTTAAGTTACTCATCTCAACTTTAATCCTCTTGTATGACTCACATACTAAGTCGTGATTTCATAAGAGTAACTTAGGGTTTACTATTTGAATGTTTGATATTAATATATTTCCATATATTCCTAATATCATTAATTGAATCAATCTAGATAATATAAAGAACTTATGTTTATTTATTTAATTTATTCTTAATAAATTATTATTATTAAATAATTACAAGTTCTAGGACACCATTCCTAACAATCTCCCACTTGTCCTCGATCTTTGGAGATTTGACTTGTAATTCCAGTCAAACTGGATGACTATCAACTATTTAGCCATGGTAGTCATTTTAATACTTTATCAGTATCGTTTTCATCTGTTTAGTATGTATTTCTTTTGTCTGATGATAGTTTCATTAAGTGTAATAGATTCCATATTTTATCGCCATAAAATAAACTCTATTAACTATTGATTTGAAACCATCATGCTCATACACTTTTCATTTACTAACGACTTAGTAATCACGCGAATTTAAAGTTTAGTTAGTAAAAACTCATTTTACTTATACTTAACTCATCTGATATTTAATTCGCAAAAGTCTTTTGTCAAATTCTTACATGGAAATAAATTCATGTTCGAATTTGAGCCCGTGCAAATCTCCCATTTTATCTATGTGCACTAACATACTATTTGTAAATTTTATTTTAGTCACATTGGTTCTAGGATTCTCGAAATTCTTAAGCTCCCACTACAAAGTAATTCTCCATTACTTTCATTCGTTTAATGATTACAATTCTATACTTCTTATTATTTCCAAAAATAATGTATAAGTATAAGTGACCCTTTTCAACTCAACTATTGAAAATTCATGTCATTTTTATTTCACTTATTTTGAACTTTATTCATTGATTTTGAAGTCAATGAGTTTCACTTGGACTTCGAAAGTCCTTTGGTTCGTATTATGACGCTCCCACTCAAATAAAGTTCTACAAGTAGTTTAACAATTTAAACTTTTAAATAACTACTTGTTTTTATTGTGAAGTAAAATCATTGTAATTCTTTTATATTTTAAGTAAGGTTTAAAGCCTTCAGTATCACTGATTTACTGAGTTTTTCTTTAATAATTTGTGAATTCAATTATTCACTAATTATTACTTTCTGATTTCTGTTTTGTTTATTCCATATCAGTTAGAACTCCTTTAAAACATCCTTTTAAATAACTGAATATTTGGAATATAAGAAATCGATTTAATGTTTACTTATCACTTAAGTTCTAACATCTAAATGTCCAACTTTAGTGATTTTTAAGTCTAATTATCTTTGATGAATCAAAGATATTCGATTTTACTTATCCCATAAGTTCGTGGATTAATATGGTTATCATCTCAAACTCCTTGAGAACCATCTTTAAGAGATTAATCCCTCTAACTTATTTAAGTAATTTTAGACTTAAGTATTTAAACATTTTTAAACCTTATAACTCATTTAGATATACCGGAGTTTAGAATTTGGATTTGGAATTTATTTGTTTTATACTAAGTATTTTGAATAACCATCCAATCACACTTTGGAACTTTGTAATATAATTGTAAAGGAATATCTACCTAAATAGCTCTTATTTAAAATATTCCCAAACTTGGTTCATACGAAATGAGAACCAATAGTTATTACATAATTCAAAATAAAAAACAAATTGATAACTAAACTAAATTAGAAAACTATGGTTTTGGGAAGAGAAATATTGTCTTCCCTTTTAGACTATTGTAAAATCGGTTACGAGGAGAATAGGAAGAAGAAGAGTTTTCAATTTCGAAAATTGAAATTAGAAGCTTTTGAATGAACAACCAAGACGTTTGTATTTATACGCAAAACAGTTTTCCAATCGAATTCGAAAATACTATTAAAATAAATACAAGATAAATGCCAAGAATAAAATCAAATTTTATTCCTTATTTATCTTACGTGCCGATTTTATGTGTATAAAATCAATAAGAAAAACTAATTTTTCTTTGTTTAATTTGTCTTTGGTTGAACATTCTTTTATATATTTATTTTAGACAAAATAATTCAACAATTATTTCCTAAAATATTATATATGAGTCGATTTTGGTATTTAATAATTCAAATAATTTGAACCAAAATCCATTGAATTCATTAATTCAATTATAGATTCTTCCTTATCTTATTTACTTCATATTTATTTAAATCATCATTTAAATAAAATATTATATTCCGATTTTTGTACTTAATTATTAATAAATATTTATTATTTTCTATTTAAATAATCGAAATTATTTAAATTAATAATAAATAGGTTATTTAATATTATCCTTTTTAAATAATCACTATTATTTAAAATTAATAATAAATGTTTAATTATTGATTTCCATTCAGGTAAACACATTACCTAAATAATTAATAATTATTTATTAATAATATTTTATTAATAATTAATAACAATGATATTAATTTCCATTTAAATAAACTCATTATTTAAATAATTAATATTGTCTATTTATTTAAGTAAACTGCTTTACTTAAATTATTCATTTCCTTTTCTAGGAAACATAGTTCTCATAGTTCGGTTTTTTCTTTCCAAGTTTAGTGACTAAAACAGATGCTATATTACTGAAATTTAAATAAACCTTATCTTAGTAATCTAACATGCATTCAACATTCAAATACTCAAAGTTTTGACATATAATTAAATATGATGCATGAATGCGAACATATTAATGAACAGAAAAGCCTTAAAACATGTTACTATGTCACGATATTTTAATGATACCAGTGAAGTACCGTCGAATGATAGGTCAGTTACCATCATTAAAACGAGATGCCACTCGAACAATTGACAACTTCAGAATAACTCATATTCCTATTGAAGGGATGATTTACTAAATTAGCGGAATTTATTTAGTAACACAAATTAACACTTAATTTAGGATCTATTAATACCATGCAATTTGTGATAAAAACATGTAGATTCATGCTTGTTTTTCGAAAAATTAAAACCCTTTACTTACATTGAGTAAAATATGGAGAATCGGTTGGAGGTTTCTTTACAGCATCAAATCCTCAGCAACACCAGATCTTCTACGCTATATCCCGATCGATCAAATGAAATCCGATTGTGGGATCGAACTTAAGAAGAAATTGGGAAGAAGAAAAATATTTTCTTCCCAATTTTGAATAGCAAAATCGGCAAAGGGAGAGAAAAGGAGGAAGAGAGATTTTTCAATTTCCAAAGAATTGAATTGTGTGATTTATGGATGACCCAACCCTCCTATTTATAGAAAAATAGGAATCCTAATCACATTAGGATTAATCTATAGAGATAAATACAAAAAGAAAAAAGATTATCTCTTTCTTTTATCTAGCAATTTCGAAAATGCCTTGGATAAATAGGAGATTATTTTATTTTCTTTATTTTTATTTATCTTGGATAAATAAATCTATGTAATTATTTTAGGATATAATTCAAACAATTATCTCCTCCAAAATTACATGTATGGCCGATTTTATCATCATAAAACAATAAATAAATACAATTTATTTAATTAATTATTTTTGGCCAATTCCAATTGGGTTCTTTAATCCAATTGGGCTTGAAATTCTCTCTTAAATTAATAAGTCCAACTTAATTAATTTATTTATTAATTACCATTTAAATAAAATATTTTATTTAAACAATTAATAATTTTAATATTTTCTCCCGACTAAATATTATCCAATTTATATTTAATTATTAATTTCCATTTAAATAATTTTCATTATTTAAATAATTAATAATAAATATTATAATTATTAATTTCCATAAATTCATTATTTAATTAATAATTTTATTGACAATATTTTATTATTAATTTAATTAATTTTAATTATTAATTTCCGTTTAAATATAATTATTTAAACAATTAATAATTGTTAATTAATTTCAAATTATTAATTACCATTTAAATATACTCAATATTTAAATAATTAATAATGTATAATTAATAATATTTCATTATTAATTTCATGTTTAAATAAACTAATTATTTAAACAATTAATAATGTTTATATTAATTACTGTTTAAATATACTCAATATTTAAACAATTAATATTGCTTATTTTAAGTAATTCACTTTACTTAAAATTTCCATTTCTTCTACTTGATTTCGCGACTACGATATTTGGGCTAGCATAGGGACCCGATGGACCTATAGATCATGGGCTTAATAATTAGTCAATTAATTGATTAACTCATAATCAGTTAATTACTTATTATCTAACTATGAATAATTCCACTATAGATTCATAGCTGAACTCCCCTCACTATAGATGAGTTATAGTCCATTTAGTTTATCATTATTTATATCTGTGATATATCTTTCACGTGGAACCCTCATAATTACAAAGGATAAATTTACCGTTTTGCCCCTGTAATTACCGCTTTATCCTTGTGTTCCCGCTGATTCTCCAATGAACTTTATCTTTAGTCGAACTAGAGATAAGATACTTCGTGATCAATAGAAGTCGTGACGTCGATTGTTCATGTCTCGAATTAGTACATCAAGGGAGTTTCCTAAAGTTCCTAAAATGTTTAGGTATCGCACCGATACCGGTTAATTTATAGGAAAGTTATGAATTCCATCTCCTGAAAATGAGTTCCTAGCTACTTATCTAGTCATGTTCCCAAAACAGGAGTGTATTGAGCGTTCTTACAGATCGCTCTCAACTATGTGAATCAAAGAACATAACTCCACAAATAGGAGTCCGCATTTCACTCAGGATTGAGATCTATCACGGTTGATAAACTTAGTTTGATATTCGATTATTTCTCGTAAACGGTACTAATGAGAAATTGATCGAACATCGTGGTCCTGTCTTATACAATCAACATTGCATATGATACTTCCATTTCATGTCTCCCACATGAATGATCAGGATTCGATCATTTGTCTATAAACAAAATGCGAAGCTATCAACAGTGTTACCAGGATAAGGTTCCCAAACGTTATCCGTTTACTGTAGACACGTTTAAGTTACTCATCTCGACTTTAATCCTCTTGTATGATTCACATACTAAGTCGTGATTTCATAAGAGTAACTTAGGGTTTACTATTTGAATGTTTGATATTTATATATTTCTATATATTCCTAATATCATTAATTGAATCAATCTAGATAATATAAAGAACTTATGTTTATTTATTTAATTTATTCTTAATAAATTATTATTATTAAATAATTACAAGTTCTAGGACACCATTCCTAACACCTATGTCATTGTTTACCGTGTGTTTGGTCAAGAATTTTGATAACAAACTTTATCAAATTTCTTTTAAGTGTGACCCACTAATTTAGTCTTTTAAATAAAAATTGAAAAGTGTCTACGAAGTGTAGATTCAGTCTTCAACCGCATTTAAAATTCTTTATCCATTTTGGGAGACCCAACTTGATATTGATTTATACAATAAACCTTCCTATGGGAATGAACACCTGCAGCAGTGTTACAGAGGCCATGTATAAATCTCACGTTTCGAGCCCATTAGTGGAGACCATAGGATACATTGACATGTTTCCTTCTCCCACTTAATATTTTAAGTTAGGGTTTGATAACTTAGACTAATTCAGGCTAATTCATTAATCCAAGTTTTAATTAACCTAATCAACTTTAACTCTTAAATTGGTTAGATTAATTTTATAAAGTGATTGTTCAAGTTTTCCTAATTAAAACTAATCACATTATGAGCCGTCTTAATAATTTTGATTTATTAATTTGAACTTTTCTCCCAGATCGCTCCTAGTTAGAGGCGCTCCGTGTTAGGGGAACTTTATGAAACGTCATCGCTTGGGCAGAGCTTTCTCGCCAGAGATCCGTTCAATTTAATTAATTTCAATTATTAATTTTTAATTAACCCTTAATTAAAAGTTTCTATTTGTTTATCTTATATGGATTTTGGCCCATTGTTTAAACAATAATTCCATATTACAAATAATTCATTTAGTTTCTATTCAACTTTTAAACTAGATTTAACTTTTGAATTTTAACTAAATAAGCATGCTTTTAATTCTAAAACAATTAGAATATAATGTTCGATAATAACATTTATAAAACAAAATTATAGCATGCTTCACATACATTAGCATATAATAACACATATTATATCATGATGCATGTATGTACAATTAATAAAATCATACATCCTATGGTGGGATTTTCTACATGACATACTTTTATGCATGAACATTATTTAAAACAATTATATCATACATATAAATAATTTAAATAATAAATAGCTAAATTGACCGGTATTCTTGACACTATTTCTAAAACGGAAAATTAAAATTACAACTTAATTTAAATCTTCCATTGTAGAACTTGAGGCTTCAACTTTCTCTCTCCTCCATGGTGTAAGCGTGGCAATGGGTAATTATGGAGGCAATATTATCTCTCATAGTATTTCCATAATTACTTGCTTTAAAAATAATTACCTTTTAATTATATGGAAAGAAAAATAAAAAAAAAAAAAAAATTCCATATAATCTTATATCAAATCTAAATTCATAATTTAAAATATGGAGATAATCTTAAAAAGATTTTATCCTTATCTTAAATATTTGATTTCTTCAATTTGATATAACAAGATAATTATCTTAAAATATCTTACCATTATCTTGACTTATCTCCTCATTTTCTCTCTCCTTGGGCGTGGACCTCTTGGAATGGTGGAGAACAATTTTCTTCTCTTCCTCCCTTGGTGTAGCCGATTTTGCCATCATTGGGTATGGGAAAATTACAAATTTTTCCTATACCCTAAAATTTAGGGTTTACAAATTTTCTATTAAAATTTAAAATCCTAAGTGCCTCAAGAATACCTAAACAGTCAACTAGCAAACCTCCACAATTTATATAGCACAATTTATATAAACATACATAAAACAATTTTTATGCAACCCACCAAAATTTTTGAAAATTCACAATTTTGCATGATAATTAAAATTAGCTCTGATACCAATTATAGGAATGATTTACTAAATTAGCGGAATTTTGTTTAGTAAACTTATTAACATTTAATAACGGATCTATTAATATCATGCAATTTGTGATAAAAACATGTAGATTCATGCTTTATTTTCGAAAATTAAAACCGGTTTACTTACATTGAGTAATTAATGGAGAATCGGTTGGAGGTTTTTTTACAGCATCAAATCCTCAGCAACACCGGATCTTCTATGCTATATCCCGATCGATCAAACGAAATCCGATTGTGGGATCGAACTTAAGAAGAAATTGGGAAGAAGAAAAAATATTTTTCTTCTCAATTTTGAATAGCAAAATCGGCAAAAGGAGAGAAAAGGAGGAAGAGAGATTTTTCAATTTCCAAAGAATTGAATTGTGTGATTTATGAATGACCCAACCCTCCTATTTATAGAAAAATAGGAATCCTAATCACATTAGGATTAATCTATAGAGATAAATACAAAAAGAATAAAGATTATCTCTTTCCTTTATCTTGCAATTTCGAAAATGCCATAGATAAATAGGAGATTATTTTATTTTCTTTATTTTTATTTATCTTGGGTAAATAAATCTATGTAATTATTTTAGGATATAATTCAAACAATTATCTCCTCAAAATACATGGCATGGCCGAACTTATCATCATAAAATAATAAATAAATACAATTTATTTAATTAATTATTTTAGGCCAATTCCAATTGGGTTCATTAATCCAATTGGGCTTGAAACTCTCTCTTAAATTAATAAGTCCAACTTAATTAATTTATTTATTAATTACCATTTAAATAAAATATTTTATTTAAAAAATTAATAATATTAATATTTTCTCCTGTCTAAATATTATCAAATTATATTTAATTATTAATTTCCATTTAAATAAGTTTCATTATTTAAATAATTAATAATAAATATTTTAATTATTAATTTCTGTTTAAATAAACTCATTATTTAAACAATTAATAATGTTTATATTAATTACCGTTTAAATATACTCAATATTTAAACAATTAATATTGCCTATTTTAAGTAATTCACTTTACTTAAAATTTCCATTTCTTCTACTTGATTTCGCGACTACGATATTTGGGCTAGCATAGGGACCCGATGGACCTATAGATTATGGGCTTAATAATTAGTCAATTAAGTGATTAACACATAATCAGTTAATTACTTATTATCTAACTATGAATAATTCCACTATAGATTCATAGCTGAACTCCCCTCACTATAGATGAGTTATGTCCATTTAGTTTATCTTTTATTTATATATGTGATATTATCCTTCACGTGGAACCTTCATAATTACAGGCGGATAAATTTACCGTTTTGCCCCTGTAATTACCGCTTTATCCTTGTGTTCCCGTTGATTCTTCAATGAACTTTATCTTTAGTCGAACTAGAGATAAGATACTTCTGTGATCAATAGAAGTCGTGACGTCACTTGTTCATGTCTCGAATCAGTACATCAAGGGAGTTTCCTAAAGTTCCTAAAAAGTTTAGGTATCGCACTGATACCGTTAATTTATAAGAAAGTTATGAATTCCATCTCGTGAAAATGAGTTCCCAGCTACTTATCTAGTCATGTTCCCAAAATAAGAGTGTATTGAGCGTTCTTACAGATCGCTCTCAACTATGTGAATCAAAGAACATAACTCCACAAATAGGAGTCCGCATTTCACTCAGGATTGAGATCTATCACGGTTGATAAACTTAGTTTGATATTCGATTATTTCTCGTAAACGGTACTAATGAGAAATTTGATCGAACATCGTGGTCCTGTCTTATACAATCAACATTGCATATGATACTTCCATTTCATGTCTCCCACATGAATGATCAGGATTAGATCATTTGTCTATAAACAAAATGCGAAGCTATCAACAGTGTTACCAGGATAAGGTTCCTAAACGTTATCCCTTTACTGTAGACACGTTTAAGTTACTCATCTCGACTTTAATCCTTTTGTATGACTCACATACTAAGTCGTGATTTCACAAGAGTAACTTAGGGTTTACTATTTGAATGTTTGATATTAATATATTTCCATATATTCCTAATATCATTAATTGAATCAATCTAGATAATATAAAGAACTTATGTTTATTTATTTAATTTATTCTTAATAAATTATTATTATTAAATAATTACAAGTTCTAGGACACCATTCCTAACAATATGATGAGTAGCACCTGAGTCAGGAAACAAATAGGATTAGTGGCCATATCAGTAGCAGCAACATAAGCCTACATAGCATTGAAAGTATATCCTTGATGATTACTCATTTCTCTTCCACCAGTATTGAATTGAGAGGACTGAAATTGGCCATGAGAACCAGAAGAGATATTCGATCTAGTGGTACTCTGATTTGGACCATGGTAACTAGGATCAAAGTGAGAATAGCATTTTAGGCTTGTATGACCATATTTGCTGCACATTTGACATTGAGGACGATTATTATTTCCAAATCTTCCTCTAAACCGATTCTTTCTTTTTCCTCTATTATTGAAATTCTGTGGAGAGTTTTTAGAATTGCCTTGTGAATTTCCAGAATGCGCTTGAGGTTTTTATTGAACAGTGAGATTCAAAGATGGAAACGTAGGATCAATAGGTGTAGATTTTCGAAGAGTTCTTCCCTTATGAGATAATAATAAAGTAGAAATCTGTTTGAAAGATTGTATTTGTGAAGTTGCAGTAATAATAGAAACAATTGAATCATAATCAAATTAAGACCTTCAAGAACATTCATGCTTAGATCCTTTTCAGAAACTCTATTTCCAGCAGAACTTAAGGCATTTGTATACGATTTCATCTTGCTCAAGTATTCTTTCATTGATAGAGCATCTTTCTTTTGAGATTGAAGTTTAGACTTGTATTGCATCACTCTAGCCATGTCTTGTGTGAGGGATTGATCTACTGAATTAGTGGAATATCATTTAGTAATATAATTAACAATTAATTACGGATCTACTAATATCATGCAATTTGTAGTAAAAACATGTAAATTCATGCTCGTTTTCGAAAATAAAAGGTTATTCACTTACATCAAGTAATAAATGGAGAATTGGTTGGAGGTTTCTCTACAACATCAAATCCTCAACAACACCGGATCTTCTACGCTATATCCCGATCGATCAAACAAAATCCGATTGTGGGATCGAACTTTAGAAGAAATTAGGAAGAAGAAAAAGAATTTCTCTTCCTAAAATATGATGCCAAAATCGGCAAAGGCAAGAGGAAAAATGAGAAGATAGATTTTTAATTTTTAGGGAATTGAATTGTATGATTTATGAATGACCCAAGCCTCCTATTTATAGGCTAATGGAAAACCTAATCTCATTAAGATATTCCATAGAGATAAATACAAATACAAAAAGAAAAAGAAAAAGAAAAAGATATTATCTTTCCATTATCTTGGTATTTTTTAAAATACCATAGATAAATAAGAGGATATTTTCTTTTCTTTTATTTAATTTATCTTCGGTAAATTATTTTAGAGGATAAATCTATGTAATTATTTTAGGATATAATTCAAACAATTATTTCTCCTAAAATACTATATATGACCGAAAATTTGATGATAAATAATTAATCAATCAAATTTATTTCATTAATTATTTTGGGCCAATTTCAATTGGGTTCATTAATCTAGTTGGGCTTGAAACTCTCTCTTAAATTAATAAGTCCAACTTAATTAATTTATTTATTAATTACCATTCAAATAAAATACTTTATTTAAAAAATTAATAATATTAATATTTTCTCCCGACTAAATATTATCAAATGATATTTAATTATTAATTTCCAGTTAAATAATTATTAATATTTTAATTGATAATACTTTATTATTAATTAATAATATTAATTTAATTATTAATTTCTATTTAAATAAAATTAATTATTTAAACAATTAATAATTACCAATTAATTTCAAATTATTAATTACCATTTAAATATACTCAATATTTAAATAATTAATAATGTCTAATTAATAATATTTCATTATTAATTTCCTGTTTAATAAACTCATTACTTAAACAATTAATAATGTTTATATTAATTACCGTTTAAATATTCTCAATATTTAAACAATTAATATTGCCTATTTTAGTAATTCACTATACTTAAAATTTCTATTTCTTCTACTTAATTTCGGGACTACGATATTTGGGCTAGCATAGGGACCCGATGGACCTATAGATCATGGGCTTAATAATTAGTCAATTAAGTGATTAACTCATAATCAGTTAATTACTTATTATCTAACTATGAATAATTTCACTATAGATTCATAGATGAACTCCCCTCACTACAGATGAGTTATGTCCATTTAGTTTATCTTTATTTATATCTGTGATATATCCTTCACGTGGAACCCTGATAATTACAGGCGGATTAAATTTACCGTTTTGCCCCTGTAATTACCAATTTATCCTTGTGTTCTCGCTGATTCTCCAATGAACTTTATCTTTAGTCGAACTAGAGATAATGTACTTCTGTGATCAATAGAAGTCGTGACGTCACTTGTTCATGTCTCGAATCAGTACATCAAGGGAGTTTCCTAAAGTTCCTAAATGTTTAGGTATCGCACTGATGCCGTTAATTTATAGGAAAGTTATGAATTCCATCTCGTGAAAATGCGTTCCCAGCTACTTATCTAGTTATGTTCCCATAGAAGGAGTGTATTGAACGTTCTTACAGATCGCTCTCAACCATGTAAACTTAGTTTGACATTCAATAATTTCTCGTAAACGGTACTAATGAGAAATTTGATCAAACATCGTGATCCTGTCTTATACAATCAACATTGCATATGATACTTCCATTTCATGTCACCCACATGAATGATTAGGATTAGATCATTTGTCTATAAACAAAATGTGAAGCCATCAATAGTGTTACCAGGATAAGGTTCCCAAACGTTATCCATTTACTGTAGACACTTTGAAGTTACTCATCTCGACTTTTAATCCTCTCGCATGATTCACATACTTAGTCGTGATTTCATATGAGTAACTTAGGGTTTTACTATTTGTATGTTTGATATTAATATATTTCCATATATTCCTAATATCATTCATTAAATCAATCTAGTAATATAAAGAACTTATGTTTATTTATTTAATTTATTCGAAATAAATTATCTTTATTAAATACTTAAAAGTTCTAGGACACCATTCCTAACATTGTGATGAAAAAAGATTTGAGATACAAGTCCATACCTCATCTGCAAATCATTGATTTCATAGAGAATTGATTCAGTCATAGAGCCTCCTAGCCAAGAAAAAAGTAATTTGTCTTGACGTTTCCAGAGAGTATAAGCTGGATTATGAGTTGCTTCATTGTTATTCAAAAAATATGCAGGAATTTATGGAAAAGAAGAAATGAAATCTTCAAAGCCATGACTTTCAATGGCAGAAAAAACTTAAAATTTCCAACTAAGATAGTTTTCATCATTCAATTTGATAATTGAAGATGAATTTCCAAAAAAAATTGATGGCGAATTTGTAAGTTGTGGAGTAGCAATAGTGGTAGATGACGAAGAAGAAGAAGGAATTTCAGGAGCAGCCACTAATGAACAAAAGAAAAAGAGAGAGTAGAAAAGAAATTCAGGTTTGCAAATGGCGATTAGCTAGTGAGCTCTAATACCATAAGAAGTTTAGAGAAGTAGAATGAATTTTTCATTAATCTTAATAAACATTGTGCACAAGATTACAAGTAGACTAACTACCACTCTACTCTCTAACAAACTCTCTCACATTTAATAGCCTCTTAACTGAATTTTGAAAGAGCTCTTAATGAGTTGTCTTAATACATATCATGCCAATAAGACCCCCTCCCTATAACATCGTTAACTTTGTTTTAGCCATAACTTCTTTATTTGAACTCTAATTTGAATTATTCAAGATGTTTTAGAATCCTCATGTAACGTCCCGTTATTTTGTGATAAAAAAAAACTTTTATTTATTTTATTTTAATTTGAGTAATTAAAATTCATTTATTTATTATTAAATTAGAATTTAGTAATTTATTTCATTTTAATTCATTTTAATGGCTTTATTTATTTAAATACGTTTTAATGGTATTAATAATTATTAACGGGCCAATTAATAATTATTAATCACCATTGGGATAGTTTGAGATGTTCGGGATTCGTTTTAAGCCAAAAGTCATAAAAGGGCAAAGTTGTAATTACCCAATTTGCAAAATATCTAAAATCACTATTGACTATCTTCTTTAAATTCTCCTTTGACTCAAAGTTGACCAAATTTTGCTCATTTCTCCTCCTCATTGTCGTGAGCTTCAAAGACCAAAAAGGGAATTTTTGGTTTTTGTTCGTTTCTTGCCGGATCGACTTGATTCTCGTTCCATTGGAAAGGTATCGGTCCTACGATCCTTTTCCACCTAGCCTTCGTACTTGCCACTCGTGTTTTGCGGAGTTCTCGGTAAGTAAAGTTTCAAACCCTAAGCTCCAAATAGTGTTTTAATGGAGTTTTCATTGTTTTCTTTCGATTTCTTGCCAGTGAAACTCGGTGTTTGTCAATTCGGGAGTAGTTTTACGTGTTTTTGGAAACTATTTCATAACCCTAAAACCGAGTTTCAGTCGAAACCCTTCCCGTTTGAATTTTACCCTTTTGGGGTTGAAAATGGGTTAGAAATTGATGAATGAATGTTTATTTAAATTCAATTCGGGAAAGAGATTAATGTTCAAAAACCCTAATTATCGATACCCATTGAAATCGGGATTATCGAATTTGATTCAAACCAACTCAAAACGTTTTTGATTTGCCAAAAAGCCGAAAAACCAAACCCGAGACTCATTTTTTATGAGAGGGCCGAGGGCCTCAAAGGGGAAGTTTGGTGGATTTTCGTCTTTTTGCTTGTTTAGTCGTTGTTTAATCGATAGTTGGTAAAGTTATTGATTGTTACGATATAATTCGTTTGTAGGTGTTTTTGAACCTCGTGGTTGATCGCTCCTTCAGACTTAGGAGCAAAGTCATCTTTTAACTAAGGTGAGAATAGTTAGTATTTAAAGTAACTATAGAAATCGGACAAGTATGATGGTTTGAAGAGTTTGAAACTAAGATTAGAATCCGAACCTAAGATTAGAGGGTTGTGAGTTAGTGCTCTTAGGATTAAGAGTAATCCTTTAAGTGAGAACTTAGAAATTCTCAAGGAAAGTATTGAATCTTAGAAGATTCTAAGTTTGGATCATTGGAAATTAAAGATCCAACTTGTAATTAAAACGGTTAATAGAACCTCGGATTATTTGGAAGTTTAGAATCCGGAGGGCATAGGTTAATCGTTTAAGTTATGTTTCTAATTTTATTATTTGTTATCGGAGTTCGATCGTCATATCGTTCGTCCGAGCTTCTTATCTATTTTACTTAAAGTCATTTACTTGTGTTCTTTACTTTATGCCATTTACTTTATGTTTGTGATGGTTATCTTAATTACACAGTTTATTTATTTACGCTATAAAACATCATATTGCATCATACCATATCGCATCATGGAAAATAAGTGTGAAAGTGAGAAAGAATGATTGGGGGAACGATGGGTCCTACGGGATATACCACGTTACCATCATTGAAAGAAAAGAGAAAGTGAGAAAGAAAAGGAGGGTGAATGAACGATGGATCCTACGGGATAGACCACGTTACCTCCTCATGCATAAGGGCATATGCGAATCCTACGGGATGCTCTCATGCATTCATACATATGATCGATGAAAGAGAGAATTGAGATGTTTAATATGATGCAAAGTTTATTTACTTCTATTACTTATGTCATAATATTGTTGATGGATGAGTATTGACTATGATTTTAGCAATATCATCCTTTAGAAAGTTTAGAATGAAAGTACCTAGAGTTTGGAGGACTTTAGGAGTAGAATGTGTCAGTTTATTTGGACACAAATCGAAATGCGAGTTTGAGGTCTATCTTTACTTTTTATGCTTATTATTCTCACTGGGCTTAGTTTTTTAGCTCATGATATTACAACCAATTTCAGGTAATGCCTTGGCTAGAGATCGAGGGAGAGGAGGTGGTGCTGCGTGATCGAGGGATGCTGACCTCGAGATGGACATTTTTGTTGTAAAATTTATGTCTTTATTTTGATGAATTTTAAAACTTTGATGTTGTATTTAGCTCATAAGAGCTTTTGATGTGGGTTTTATGATATATATATTTGAACTCCTGATTTGGGACTTAAAGTCCATGAGATTTGATTAGATTTAAAAATTAGGATGTAAACAGGTTTTCGGCATGCCAATTTTCAAACAAAACCATGCAAATTTTTCCTAAAATAAAGACTTCCGCTGTTTTCTCTGATTTTAATTTATTTAAAAGTGACGGGTCGTCACACCTCACTTCGAGCTCTACGTTATGGTTCACTTCATATGTGAAAATTGAAAAGAGGATTCTAAAATATCTCGAATCATCCAAATCAGAGTTCAAACAAATAAGTTATGACTAACACAAAGTTTATGACGTTGGAGGGAGAGGGTCTCATTGGCACAATATGAAAACTACATGACTTGTCATTTTTAAACTACATGGGGTGTTCATGCATTTTGACCACCAAAATTATAAGGATGTCATATTCATTTTACCCTATTAATAATTCATTAATAAATATGTGTTAAAAATCATAAGTTGTAGTTTATTTTAATAAATAATAGAGTCTTAGTAGGTTTTGTAAATTTCTATAAGGGCATTTGTAAATCTAGAAATTTTTTTTAATAATATTTATAAAAATAGAGGGTCTAAAAGGAGATGAAACTAGACAAGAAGAAAGAGAGAGATTGAAGAGGATGGAAAAATAACAACGAAAAAGAAAGAGAGAAAAGGGAGTCGATGAAGAGAGAGATTAGAGCGAGAAGAAAAAGAGAAAATAGAGAAGCAAGAAGAATTGAGAAAATTAGAGCAAGAAAAACAAGCTCTAGTAAGAAGAATGAAGAGGAAAAGAAAATTATTAGGCACATCACCCCTATTTGCACTCGAGTATCATATGGGAAGTTTTCGCCTAAACCCTTTGCAAGAGTTTGTTTATGATTTTTTGTAGGAAAACAATGACAATAAAGGTGCCACAAATGCTTTAACAATTGGCCAACTTTTCAAGTGAGACTCCACCATGATTAAACCTTTAGATTCAAGGACGAATATTTTTGAAGTTGGAGAGAATGATATGAATTATCCCAGCCCCAAATGTCAAAGAATTGAAGATATTGAACTCCAAGGTCTCATTCAAGAAAAGATCAAGAATTCGAAGACTAAAAGAGTGAAGAATGACTTTTTGGGGAATTTGCAAGGATATTGAGTTACATATTGGACTAATGAAGAAAATGCGTTTAAAACACTATTAAACTCATGGGATATTTTTTTTAAAGAGCTCCAAATAAAATTGCGCATGAAAACATTCAAACGAGTGAAAATGACATAAAAAACGGCGACCGACATTGTTGTTTTATCTATTTTAATCATATTTCGAATTTCAGCCATTTATTTAGATTTTATTAATTTAATTTCAATTGTTATTATTATTATTAATGTAATAGGGAAGAATTTACTTTGTTTCTTTAGTTTATCAAACTTGGAGCTCAAGTTTAAAAGATTAGGAAAGTCTAGTTTTTGCCTTTTTTTTATCATTAGGTATTTATTGCCTTCATAATTTCGACCAAGGCTAGGTTTTTATTGGCTATTTAAAGCCTCATTTGTAAGCTTTACAATGAGAATATCAATTAATGAAAATCCCTTTGTTTTGGTTTAAGCTTTTGCTTTTAAAAAACCCCTTTGTAATTCATGTTCTTGAATTGCATGTTTAGAGTCATTCAAGTCCAATTGATCATTGTTCTTGTGGAGTGCCTCGACCTTAAATCAAGAAACCTCTTCTTGAATTAGAGGATTGATCGATTAGGTCAACATCTTCCCAACCTCGCCTAAACGTTGATTCAAATTGTTAAGGGTTTTCAAGGTTTTCTTTTCAAGGGTCCATCATCCAGTTCTTGAATTCGTCAATGCTTGAAGGTTCGTATCAGTTAGACTCTGAGGAAGTAATGCAAGCTTGATGTCATTACTCACAGGCTAAAGTTGATAATGTTATTTACAATCTTTATGATGATGCTTATATGAAGGTTGAAGACAAGGAAGATGACTATACATGAAAAATTATTGAAATGCTTGTAATTGTTGATGAAGAGCAATATTTCACTGCACAATGGTATTATAGAGCTAAGGATACCGTTGTGAAATATCATGCTAATCTCATCAACGAGAAGCGTGTTTTATTTTTAGAAGTTCGGGATGATAATCCATTGGATTGTCTTGTTATGAAATTAAATATAGCCAGACTACCCCTAACAATGGCTTTGGATGGGAAAAAAAGGTCTTTTTGCGTGTAATTTCCATTGTGACATGTTATACCTGCTTCTGTATTCCTCATTTGTTAAACTGCCATCAAATGATAAAAGAGTTGGCACAGTGAGACGTTATCAAGAATTTCTCCTGAGGTTGATACCAACGAAGCATGTGAAGTAAACTCGGGAGTTGGGGATGTTATTTAAAGTAAGCCTAATGTTGCTTTGCTAGATTTGTATTCGGGATGTGGTGCTATGTCAACTGGCTTATGTTTAGGTGCTTATTTGTCTGGATTAAATTTACTTACGAAATGGGCAGTTGATTTGAATGAATATGCTTGCGAAAGTCTAAAGTTTAATCACCCAAAAATAGAGGTTAGAAATGAAATGGCTGAAGATTTTTTGTCGTTGTTAAAAGAATGGGAAAAGTTATGCGCTTATTTCTCTTTGGTGAAAAGTAAAGAATCACTACAAAATTATATAGATCTTTTCAACAATGATGAAGAAGAAGAAGAAAGTGAAGATGAAGGTGAAGGTGAAAATAATGAAGATGGTGAAGTGTATGAAGTGAAAAAAATACTTTCAATATGTTATGGTTATCCCAACAATACTAAAAAGCGTGGATTGTTTCTTAAGGTTCGCTGGAAAGGTTATGAAGCTGATGAAGATACCTGGGAGCCAATAGAGGGACTGAGCAACTGTAAAAAAAAGTTCATAGATTATGTGGCAAATGGTTACAAGTCGAGGATGTTACCTCTGCCTGGTCATGTTGATGACATATGTGGAGGGCCCCCTATCAAGGCATTAGTGGTTTAAATCGCTTCAGGAATAAAAATAATCCACTGGATGATGAGAAAAACAAATAGCTTATTGTCTTCATGAACTTAGTAGAGTATCTCAGGCCTAAATTTGTTTTGATAGAGAATGTAGTTGATATACTAAAGTTTGCCAATGGATTTTTGGGTAGGTATGCACTGGGCCGTTTAATATCGATGAATTATCAAGTACGTATAGGAATGATGGCTGCAAGTGCATATGGACTTCCACAATTTCGTATGCGTATGTTTATGTGGGGTGCGCTACCAACAAAGAAGCTTCCACATTATCCACTTCCAACTCATGATGCTGTAGTGAAGGGTGTTACTCCTACTGGATTTGATATGAACATCGTTGTTTATGAAGAAGTACATGACCGTGTAAATTTAAAAAATAAGCTTCTTCTAGAAGATGCAATTTCTGATCTTCCTACTATTGAAAACTTTGAAAGCCGGGATGAAATGCCTTATGATGAATCTCCCAAGACTGAGTTTCAGTATTTCATTAGATTGCCGAACGGAGGGTCGAAAATGCACGAATTATATGATCATCGGCCACTTCAATTAAATACTGATGACTATTAACGTGTTTGACAGATCTCGAAGAGAAAAGGGAGCTAATTTCAAGCATTTACCTGGTGTTCGTGTGGGTCCCGATAAGAAAGATGAATGGGATCCAGGGTGTATTTGGAATCCGGAAAGCCTCTGGTCCCTACATTATGTCATGAGTTTTGTCGGTGGATCCTCATCCAAGCCATTTCCTCATTTATGGTGGGACGAGACAGCCCCTATAGTCGTTACTCGAGCAGAGCCTCACAACCAGGCAATTACGCATCTGAAGCAAGATAGGGTACTATCAATTCATGAAAATGCAAGACTTCAAGGATTTCCAGATTACTATAAGCTCCATGGGCCTGTGAAAGAAAGGTACATTCAAGTAGGAAATGCAGTTGCATAACCAGTTGCTAGAGCATTAGGATATGTTTTAGGTATGGCATTTCAAGGCTCTGCCGGAGATGAACCAATTTTCAGTTTGCCCAAAAAAATTCCCGACATAAAACGTACAACATTGTACTCAATCCTCTAAAGAGGTTGTTTGAAGAGGTAATTCTTTTTAGAGATTATAAATATAATATATAATATTGTAACTCAATTTGCTTTCTTATCGGAATATTCAACATGTCTATTTATGTTGTGGAATTATGCTGTACAATGAAAGATAATATTGATATTTATATAACGATCAATTCTGTTGTAAAAAATTAAAAATTAAAAATTTTCAAAAATAATAATAAGATTACCTAATAAATGGTATAAATTGATTCATTTATTTTAGTTCAAAGTGTAAATTGATTATTGAAAGTTAAAGTTAAATTAATATACCTCACCGTGTAAATTGATTTTTAAAAAAAAAAGTCATAAGGGTTTAGTTTAGGATTATCTTTAATTTTGAATACAGATTACTTTAGAATTATGTTATCTTATGAATTAAGGAATCACAATATTCTACGTCTTTAGCTTTATTTATCTATCCCGTCAATTTAGTCACCAGAACTGACTTTTTCCAGTTTGATCTCTTCTCCGAATCACATTCACTTTTTTTAATTTTTACCTCTTTTCGTGATCGGATTCGGTTTGAGTTTCTTCTTATAATTCCCAAACTCGTTTTCTGGAAATTCTTTCCAATTTTAGATTGTCTCTCTCGTCTAGGTTCCTCCGTAAGGAAAGAAATAGATCACACAAAACTGATTTAATGATGTGGGAAAAAGCTGGAATTTTTGTCTCCGTTTGTTTTGTTCTATTTGTGTCTTGTTTCGGTAGATTTGTAGTTGAGAAAAATAGCTTGAAAGTCAGTTCCCCAACTTCTATTAAGGGCGTTTACGAGTGTGCGATTGGTAATTTTGGGGTTCCTGATTATGGTGGAACCCTAATTGGAACTGTTCTTTATCCCAAATCCAATCAGAAAGCTTGTAAGAACTTTGATGATCTCGGCATCTCTTTCAAGTCCAAACCTGGAAGTATTCCTACCTTTCTTCTTGCCGATCGTGGAGGTTTTTTTTTTTTTTTTGTAATTAATGTCAATTATCAATTTCAATCTTTTTATTTTTAATTCTTCATCGAGGAATTTATTGGCCTTTCTTTTAGATTGTTACTTCACCCTCAAGGCATGGAATGCTCAAAATGGTGGAGCGGCTGCAATTCTTGTTGCTGATGATAAACTTGAACCATTAATTACCATGGATTCTCCGGAAGAAGAGAAAGCAGCTGCTGATTATCTACAGAACATTACCATCCCTTCTGCCCTTATCAGCAAGAGTTTGGGGGATGATATCAAGAAAGCTCTATCTAGTGGAGAGATGGTTAATATTAATCTTGATTGGACTGAAGCTCTTCCACATCCTGATGAGCGTGTTGAGTATGAATTTTGGACTAATAGCAACGATGAGTGTGGACCAAAGTGTGATAGTCAGATTGAGTTTGTTAAAAACTTCAAAGGAGCTGCTCAGATACTTGAGCAGAAAGGGTACACCCAATTTATTCCGCGTTATATAACATGGTTTTGCCCTGATGCTTTTACTTTGAGCAAACAATGCAAATCTCAGTGCATCAATCATGGGAGATACTGTGCCCCGGATCCTGAACAGGATTTCAGTAAAGGGTATGATGGAAAGGATGTTGTGGTTCAAAATCTGCGTCAAGTTTGTTTTTTTAAAGTGGCCAATGAAACTGGAAAACCTTGGCTCTGGTGGGACTATGTTACTGACTTTTCTATCCGTTGTCCCATGAAAGAAAAGAAGTATAGCGAGGATTGTGCCAATGAAGTTATTAAATCCCTCGGTAGGTTGAATGTTGATCATTTGCTTGTGGACTTCTGTTATTTTTTTACTCAAGTCTTGGCTACCAAAATTCTATCTTGATTATCTCCATCCCCATTTGATATTTACTAGGACAGGAGGTTGTGTTTTGTTCATAGTAACAATATGTAGACCTCAATCAATTCTAACGTTCTTATTTTGGTTGGCTATAAAGGAATGGATCTTAATAAGATAAAAGACTGTATTGGTGATCCTGGGGCAGATGTGGAAAACCCGGTTCTTAAAGCTGAGCAGGATGCACAGGTGGAGTTCTTAATCCATGGGTTTTCTCCCGTTTAACATTTTCTAGTACTTGTATCTTTCTTCCTTGGCACTTTTTATTCCCAAGACTCTAATATACACTTAGCTACTATGTGTTCAGATTGGTAGGGGCTCCCGTGGTGATGTTACCATATTGCCAACTCTTGTTATAAATAACAGACAATATAGAGGTTTGACTTAGTTCTATTGTGTATGCAATTTTTGACTGATTGTTTTTGTAATTTGTATTTTTATTCATCTCCTTTCGCTTTTTAGGCAAGTTGGATAAAGGAGCAGTTCTGAAGGCTATTTGTTCTGGTTTTCAGGAGACTACAGAGCCTGCAATTTGTTTAACTGAAGGTCATAACTGACTATCCTATTCATGCCACAAAATCACTCCCCCCCCTCCCAACACACACACACACACACATATTAATACCCGAGTGTCAACGAAACTAAGAGATGATTTCATCTGCTTGGAGCCCCCTTCACCAAAATTAATACCCGAGTGTTAATGTATGTTGCATTGCATTTAGGTATTAATATACACATACATTGACATTGTAGTTTATAAGCTTAAATTCATCATCTGAACTACAATGAGATGGCCGTCATTTCCTTATCCATCTTTTATTTGCAGATATACAAACAAACGAATGTTTGACAAATAACGGCGGTTGCTGGCACAACAAGGATGCAAATGTGTCTGCATGCAAGGTATCCACATTTTCCATCCATTTGTGTTTGATATACTGCCAAACAGGTAATACACGGTGTTTATTTTGTTTGATTTTTTATTTGTATCTGATGCACGTGCAATTTAGGACACATTTCGGGGAAGAGTTTGTGAATGTCCCACTGTGCGAGGTGTAAAGTTTGTTGGTGATGGTTATACTCATTGTGAAGGTAAGTTCTCCTGAGACTCTGCAAGTCAAAATGAGGTTGGAGCAATGAAAAATATTAAATATCTTTTACGTATATCATCTATGATAATTAGTTACTAATAACCATAAATGTGTCCAACCCTAGTGTCATTATGGGGGATGGATGCTGATGGCAGTCGAAATTTTAAGAAGTTACAGAGTTGAGAGAAATTATATGATTGGGATCTATCTATTAGTTTGGTAAATTAAAACTTGTTCACTATTTTGAGTTGATACATGTGCTTACTCGTTGATATTTGTATTTTCTTTTACAAAAAGATTTTAATAAATAGCAAATTATAATGTTGTAATTACATTGTCTTTATGTTTTATAAATACAGCACTTGAATTTTCTTCAAGAAATTGTTTAATTTTAACAAGTAAAATATGCCATCAATATCCTATTTTGTTGATGAAGTACACAAATTACTAGGTAAATAAGAGTCTTTTAACATTAACATTCAAGAAGTACATGTATAATCCAATTGATGCAAGTGTGTAATTTGACGTGACAACTGTTTGACATATTTATTGACAATATATGTCATGAATTGTTGAATCCTATTTACTAATTATTAAAATCATGATATTGAGTATAATTTAATAATTGATGAAAATTAATAAGTGGTTTTTGCTATGTTGTTGTAGTGTAACTATGGAAAATAGTTTCCATGAATAAAAAGCTCTTTATAAATTTTGCGATTTTCAAAATATTTTAGGCCCGTGAGTGATAATACTATCAAGTTCTAAGAACTTCATTCTTTACTGATTTTTTTCTTTTCTTGTTAATTAATATACTCAAGGTTATGTCTTATTTTAAAAAAAATATATGCTCAAGGTTATGGCTCCTTGATTTTGACAGCTTCAGGAGCTTTACGCTGTGAAATCAATAATGGGGGTTGTTGGAAGGGCACCGAGATGGCAAAACATACTCTGCATGTGTTGTAAGATGCTTACTGTCTTATGTTCCATATGATAGATTAACTAGCATTATAACCATAATAGCTAAATTGTATACTTACCGTCATAAAATGTGGTAGTGGGGGCCATTGTTTTCGAGGCCCCTACAATTTAGAAGAAGAAAATAACCATAGCCAAATTGTATTTCTGATTGATCTGTTAGGAGGACCATACAAAAGGCTGCAAGTGTCCTCCAGGATTTAAAGGTGACGGAGTCCACAACTGTGAAGGTACTCAATGTGGTTATTTTTAGTTTTTAGCTTTTGGTTCACTGTCTCAAAACCTTCAATTGAATGATTCTGGATTGAGTTCTTCACTCTCTAGTCTTTTGCCATTTTTATAAAAAAAGCTAAATTATTTATTGCTAGTTTTGGCATATTAGCCGATGATATCGGTATCTGTTTCTAGTAATATGTCCACAGACCAGCAAGATGATAGAATGCTTGTTAGTTTGATCTGTTCTGAACTAGGTCACCTATTTACTTGATTTTATTTACTAACCAGATGTGGATGAATGCAAAGAGAAGTTGGCATGCCAGTGCTCAGATTGCAAATGTCAGAATACATGGGGAAGCTATGAATGCAGTTGTGGAAGTGGTTTACTTTATATGCATGAACATGACACTTGTATAGGTATCGTCAAATGCTTGCTTGGATGTCTAACTTGATTTTTCTTTTAATTTTATGAGTTTGTCCTTACATAGAACATTTGAGTTTAGATCCATGTTATACCATGGATCTTTTTATTCCGTGTTCCTTCGTTAAAACTATCACTTTCTCCATTTATACATTTGATGAATGATCTCACTGTGTGTTCTGCGTGGACAAAAAAAATTGGTAGGTAGAGTTGGGAACACTGTTACTAGCTCGAGCTTTGTAACATTTATCATCCTATTGTTGGCCGCTACCGGGATAGTGGGATTTGCAGTTTACAAGTACAGAATCCGGGTAATGCTATCGAATGCTGGATATTAATGTTTTTCCATTCTCTTGTTTAAAATGAAGTATGGCATATGAACACCTATATTGTTAATATCTACGGTAATAAATCTGATGTGGGTATGTAAACTGCATGAACAAGAGGTGTATATTAATGTCCTGTGTCAATGTTCCTGACTTTTTTATCTGACAAAATGCAGCGATACATGGATTCAGAGATACGTGCCATCATGGCTCAATATATGCCCTTGGACAATCAAGGGGAGATTCCTAATCATGTTCCGCGTGGGGAATATATGATATAGTTACAAAAGGCACTGAAGATTCAGCTTTTGGAAATTGTTAATCTGATGCTTACTATCTTTCAGGTCTATGCACGTGATGTAAATTATATGGTAGTTGAGGTTCATAATTCTGGGTGAGGGGCAAATCTCTTTTATGTGAAGAGATATTAGGCTTTTAGCTTTGTCTCCCCCAGTTTCTACATTTGCTCCATGTATCACAAAACTAGAAGAGTAGGAATGTAATTTTTATGTTTAAAGTTTTCATGGAACAACAGCCGTGAGTAAGGATTTTATTCCTTTTTCTTAATAAGGAGCTGGATGCTAAAAATACAACAGAATTCAAGGTTTACGATTAATTGGCGTAGCATTATAATTCTGCTTATTTGTTAGTGACTGTGTGCTGTGGACCATTTCAGAGAAGTTCTTACTTGACCTTCTCATTCAACACTAGTAACACTGTCATCATCTGATTGATTAGATTACTTGACACATCAAATTTTGAACTACGTTTGGATATTGTGAACACAACACTCACATTGTGATTAGATGAAGGCCAATGGTTGTCAAATAGCATATAATTGGGAAACACTAGGGGTGCATGGCAGAACTGAAATACCAAACCGAAACCGTAAAAAAACCCGAACCGAACCGAGATTAATCGGTTCGGTTTCGGTTTGTAAGTGTAAACCGATTAGTATATCGGTTTGGTTTGGTTTACTCTAGAAGAACCGAGTACGAACCGAACCGATATAGGGTAATTAAAAAAGAAAAAAAATTAAAACAAGCTGCTGAAGTGAGGCAGAGGCTTCTCCTTTTTTATTTTGTTTTCATTCAAGAGAAAACGTAGCCGCTAGCCGTCGCCCTCTTGTCCACTTCGCCGCCGCCGCCTTTCTTCTTCTTCTTCTCCTCAGTTTCTGTTTCTACTCTGCTATCTCCCCACGATTTACAGAATTTTCAAATTAGGTATTTTTTCTCTTCTTTTCTTTTCCAAATCTCTCTCTTAAATCATAGCATGAAGCTCCCCAAAATTTTGAATTCTCCTTCTTTAAAGTTGAGTATCACAAGCCATTGCCATTTCTTTGCACCCTTTTCTTCAAATTCAAAAAAACTCAAATCTCTTTTTCCTGAAATACCCACAAAAATTTCGCTTCTTAAGCAAAATTCTTTTGAAAAATCAGTTCAATCTTCTCGGTGGCATTTTATCAAACACGTTGAATCCCATCTCACTCCCTCTCTTATCTCTCAAACCCTTTATCATCTTTGTGAAAATCCACAGCTTGTTCTTGAGTTATTTAATCATATACATCATATCTGGAAATTTGGGTAAAATGACCTCCAAAATCTGAGATTAATGTTTTTTGACCTCCATTTTCAATTTAACCTTTTTTGACCTTCTGATGATGTCATATGTGTGTGAAAACCCCCTTTTACCCTTCCAAATTTATATATAACCCTTTCACTTTACATATGATTTTCTCTTTCTAAAAATTCTCTATAAAATTCCTAACCTCAACTCATCATTCCTTCAATCTAAACTCTTCATTCCTTCAATCTCTTCATTATTCAAGGTATGAACATTGTTCTTTTTCTTTTTATAATAAATCCGGAATCCTTTTTTTAAAATAAATCCGGAATCCGGAGGTACGTCCTTCGGAATCCGGAGGTACTCTTAAAAAAAAAAAAAATAAAATAAAATTTGCCAATTCCCGAGGAGGTACCCTCCTCCGGAATTGAATTATTATTATTATTTTTTTTCATATTAAGACCGGGTTTTGAAATTTTTGCCCGAATTCATTGTTATAATTTTCTCCCAAAATTAAGACCGGTTTTTTAACTTTGTCACCGGAATTTCAAATTTCGTATTTGTTATGGTTGTTTTACAGGATGTCAATGACAAGAATATTTATTCGTTATGGTGGAGAATGGGATGCTAATGGCGGGGTATATAGGTGGTAACCGGGGGGGGTAGCGAGGGGGGAATAGCATAAGTAAAAGTATAACGCTCAAAGAATTTCTCTTTTCGATTGTACCCGTGCGAATTGATCCTGAAGTGTTTGATATTAAAATCAAGTGCATTTACAAGTTACTTATTGACTCACCTCCATGCGACATAAGCGGCGAAGAGGACCTAAATTTTTTCTTAATGGGTGAAGATGCATGCGACTGGTCCCTTGTATTATCTCAAGGGGGGTGGCTAAAGAGTGGGGGGTAGGGGCAGAATATCCAATTCAATCCATATATTGCGTCGGTGTTCAGCGGTAACCACGTAGCCAATGACATTCGAAACTCATCAACCATTCCAAAGAATAGATGAGAACATTCCTCCGTGTGATTTAGGTAATGATAATGAGGCTTTCATGGAAACGCGGCTTTTACATCCTCGGTCGATAATCTAGAAAGGAGAGATGTTAAAGAAAAGGATAGTGTAAATCTCATGAAAAAACCGGTTATTACGAATACATCAAGTAAAAATACATCAAGTTCAATGGAAATCGTCATATGGAAATGTATGGGGGATGAGTTTGCGAGAGGGGAGTATTTTTCTCTCAAAAAAAGATTTGTCTATGAAACTGTCCATTGCGGCGATGAGAATTAACAAAAGAGTTTAGAGTGAAAAAAGTCGACGAAATCTTTGTTCTCAGGTGGGATGTATTGATACGAATTGCAAGTGGCGGTTAAGAGCTACTTGTTTGAAAGGGTCGAGAAAAATTTCGAGTTTCCAAGTCCGTAGATGTTCATAGTTGTTTCTTGGATGTCTTGAATCATGACCGCCGCGGGGGGGGGTGGGGTTTTGGAACGGGGGGGGGGGGGTGGGTTTGGATAATAAAGGGGAGAGTTGAAGATGTTGGTCGTCGATTCGGCGAAAGATATAATCAATGACATGCGAAAAAGAGTATGGTGTTAACATCGGTTATGATAAAGCGTGGCGTGCCAGAGAGGGCGCATATGAATTGGTAAGAGGATCACCGGAAGAATCCTACAATTTGCTAAGTCGATATTGTGAAGCACTGAAAATTGCTAATCCAGGAACCGTATATTACCTCCAACTTGAGGAAGAACGTCATTTCAAATACTTTTTCGTTGCTTTGGGTTCGTGTATTAGAGGGTTCCTAAGTTGCATGCGTCCGGTTATTGCCGTTGATGGGTCATTTTTGAAGGGGAAATATAGAGGTACATTATTAGTCAGTGTTTGTTTGGACGGTAATAATCAAATTTACCCAATCTCTTTTGGAATTGTAGATAGGGAGAAGGATGAGTCATGGTCGTGGTTTATGGAAAAACTAAAAAGTGCAATTGGTGATGTTCATGATTTGGTATTTATTTCTGATAGAAACAAAAGCATCATTAATTCCGTGGCGTCTGTATTCCCTCATGCAATACATGGGTTTTGTATACATCACTTGAGTATGAATCTCACTGCTAAATTAAAAAATGATGCAATAAATCCTATATTCTTCCTTGCAGCCAAAGCATACCGTGAGTCTGATTTTGATCGGTTGTGGAATGACCTTAAAAGATATCAAGGTGTATGTGAGTATTTAGAAGAGGTTGGACTTGAAAAATGGGCTCGTGCTTTGTTCAAGGAGAAGGTATAATATCATGACCACGAATATTGCAGAATGTATAAATGGTGTATTGGTTCATGAAAGGGAACTACCGGTAACAGCGTTAGTGGAAAGTATTCGATCTAAGTTGCAAGAATGGTTTTGGGAGCGTCGTAATGAAGCATTGAAATGTACAACAAATTTGACGACTCATGCTGAAGACATCTTACGAAAAAACCATCAAAAATCATTAACACTTGGAGCTACGAACATTGATTGTTATCAATCCAATGTACCGGATGGAGATAGCTTTGGACGGGTTGACTTACATGCGAAAGAATGCTCTTGTCGGGTATTTGATTTAGATCAGATACCCCTTGTGTGCACGCATTAGCTTCTGTAAGAGACCGCAACATCAGCCCATATGTAATGTGCTCTCGTTTCTATACGACTGAATGTTGGGTAAATTCTTATGCGGAGCCGATCATGCCCGTAGGTCACTCTTGCGAATGGAAATTGCCTCGAGGGTTTTGTACCGATTGAAGTGTTACCACCAAAAGAAGTGGGCTCGGGGGGGGAATGGGGGTGGGGGTTTGGGGGGGGGGAGAATTCCATCCACCGGGAGGAGACTTCTCAAACCCGAAAATGTGGTAGGTGCGGTTCCACCTGGCCATAACAGAAAGACTTGTCACAACCCTTTATCGTATAAATAAGTGTTTTTGCTTTTAATATTTATTTATGTTTTTTCTTCAAGACTTCATTTTATTTAAAAAAAGTAAATTGATAAAAAACATGGAATTGACAAAAATTAAAATGAAATTGAAATTGAAAAACAATAATTTGAAAAAAAAAAAAAAATATATATATATATATCAATTGGAAAAAAGGAAATTGGAAAAATAAAAAAAAAATTAAAAAAAAGGCATGCAAGTGCTAAAAAAAAAATAAAAAAATAATATATTTAGGACCCCCACCCCCACACCGGTCCTCTCGGCCAAAATTCCGGAGGACCGAATTCACTTCCGGTCCTCCGAATTGAGGACCCCCAATTCATGTCTTCGTAATTCCTGTAGACTTTAACCTGGTAATTTCCTCAAAGGATCTCAATGAAAAAGTAATCACTTCCCCCAATCAAAAATTGCATAATTGTTTATCCGGTTGTTTAATCTCTCTAACAAAATTTGATGTATAGCGGACCACAAAAGACCAAATCGGTATCAATTAACCTACCAATGCTGACCTTTAAATAACTCTACTTGATTAGGAGTGAGAACACTAGTAATCAAACTAACCGTATGCCGATAAGTGTGATAAATTACTAAGGATGGAATGAAAATGTTGGTCCCATGGGATTATCAACACTACATCATCGTTGCTCACGGGGACATTTTTACCTGAAAAAACACATAAACCAAATTAAACAACTAATTAAAAAAGCCCACATATAAACTAAATTATATAACTAATTAACAAAAAAACCACATTTAGACTAAACTAAATTAAATAACTAATTTTAAACTAAATTACCTAACTAATTAAAAATACAACCATATAATCTAAATTAAATAAATAAAAAAATTAAAAAAAAAAATATATATATATATATATATATATATTTATATATAAAAGGGCCTTTCTGCCAATTCCGGTCCTCCGGAAAATTGGGTAGACACATATAAAAAAAGGGGGGGGGGGGGGGGGGGGGGGGGGGGGGGGGGGGGGGGGGGGGGGGGGGGGGGGGGGGGGGGGGGGGGGGGGGAAAAAATATTACAATTGTGCACACATTTCGGGGGGGGAGGACCTGGAATTAGGAATTCGTGTCCTCCTGAAAATCCAAGGGGGGGGGGGGGGGGGGGAAAAAAAAAAGGGGGGGGGGGGGGGGGGGGGGGGGGGGGGGGGGGGGGGGTTTTCCGAAAAAAAAAAGAGGGGGGGGGGGGGGGGGGGGGGGGGGGGGGGGGGGGGGGGGGGGGGGGGGGGGGGGGGGGGGTCCGGAGGAGATCACGGGGGGATCCCGGAGGAGATCACCGGATTCGGGAGATCCTCGATTCGAAGGACCTCCAAAGGAGGTCCTTCGAAATCGAAGGAGGTCCAAATCGAAGGACCCTCCTTCGATTTCAAATCGAAGGGCGAGTCCTTCGAATCGGGGACCTATCCTTTGAAATCGGAGGAGGTCCTCGATTTGAGGAATCGAAGGAGTCCTTCGATTTCCGGCTCCTTATGGATCGAGGAGTAGGTCCCCGATGAAGGACTCGCCTTCATCGAAGAAGGTCCTTCAAAATCGGGGACTGCGCTCATCGCAGAAGGTCCTTCAAAATCGGGACCTCCTTCGATTATGGAAATCGAGGAGCGGTCCTTGGAAATTGGAAGGAGGTCCTCAAGGACCTCCTTCGATTTCCATGGATCTCCATTTTTGGCATTCGCTCCATTTTGAGATTTTCGAATTCTTGTGTACCTTTGAGTTCTTGGTTATGAAGAATCAATGGAAGTTTAGGTTGAAGAAGATGAAGTTGAGGTTGAAGTTTGAAGAAGAGTGAAATTCAGGGAGTGTTCTTGTTTGGAGGAGAGGAGAGTTGAAGAAGGGTAAAAGGGGGTTTTCACACACATATGACATCATCAGAAGGTCAAAAAAGGTTAAATTGAAAATGGAGGTCAAAAAACATTAATCTCAGATTTTGGAGGTCATTTTACCCAAATTTCCATCATATCTTACTTGATTCTGAAGGTTTTTGCCTTGCAAACCCGAACCGAACCCGACTTGAAGTAATAAAATCAAATAGCCCAATGTTAATCCAAAAAAAAAAAATTTTTTTGTTGTTTTTTTTTTTAAAATTTTTTTTTTTTTTTTTTTTTTTTTTTTTTTTATTTATTATTGGTTTTATTTCGGATATGGGGGGGGGGTTGTGGGTTGGGGTTTTGGGGGGTGGGGGTTTTTTTTTTTTTTTTTTTTTTTTTTTTTTTTTTTTTTGGTTCCGACAAAACCCGAACCAATTACAAACCTACGAAACACAACACAAAGTCCAACTTTGTTAAAGAAGCGCCATTTACGCCACTCATATGCCTTCCTTACTAAACCCAAGAAACGCTTGCTATTTTTTTCTGTCTCCTTTCCTCTTTTTTTTTTTTTTTTTTATTAATATAAGACGTCGAAAGGAGAGATTCAGTGTGGAAACTTTGATACTATAATATGAATATAAAGAAATGGATTTCCAAATCTGTAGAAAAGTCAATTAGGAATTTGATGGGATGGCATTGTTACAGTGGCTCTGTAATAAAAGGTCAAAATAGGGTCAGAGTGTGTGTGTGTGTTATTTTGTTTTTGTCCAATTCCGAATTTTCGTTCCCATGAAAACAACGAATCCTCCAAATGCGACAAAGTTTATATTTCAGAAAAATCCAAATAAGAAACGGAACAGCTGCTCTGCCTGCCTGCTTCTCTTCTTTTCTTTTCCCGCTCCCAGTCCCAGTCCCAGTCCCAGTCCCAGTCCCAAGCCAAAGCCATTACCTTTCATTTTTAATGTTTTTTATCCCATGGGATTATTCTGGTTTGACCCGAAGAGAAGAGAAGAGAAGGGAACCCCAACAATATGCGGTACTCCACGTAGGCAGTAGACCAGTAAAGAAGAAGCAATTAGAATGGAAGAAGCTTTTGAATGCTCTCTCTCTCTCTCTTTCTTTCTCAGAGACAGACAGACACACAAAAAGAGAACACAGACAGACACTATTATTATTTTATAATAATTAATGTTTTTTATCGGACCAACTCATGCTTCTCCAAAGTCTCAACCTTTTACTTTTATCTCTCTCTTTCTTTTCTTCCATTTTCTCTGTGAACTCTCATTCTCAGTCTCAGTCTCACATATGTAATGTATAATAATATAATATAACTAACTATGCTATATGTACATATATATATATATGTAAGATTAGATATTGTCTCTTTTCTCATTCAAAAGAAAAGTGGGATTTCTTGCTTCTCTCTCTCTTTTTTAACTTTGTTCCCTTTGTCCCTCATTCTACTCTTCTACTTCTACTTCCATCTTCTCTTCTCTTTTTCTTTTCATGGATGACTACCATTTTCTTCCATTCAACTGAAGACAGACATACAGACACAGAAAAGGCTAAAATGTTTTTCATTCTTCTTCTTCTTCTAGCTCCTTCCTCTATTTATTCTCTGGACACTGTTTTCAACGATGATGTTCTTGGTTTAATTGTTTTTAAAGCTGGTATTAGAGATCCTTTGGGTAAACTTTCCTCATGGAATGAAGATGATCAAACTCCCTGCAATTGGTTTGGTGTCAAATGCAATCCTAAAACCAACAGGGTCTCTGAGCTTCTTCTTGATGGTTTCTCTCTCTCTGGTCACATCGATCGTGGTCTTTTAAGGTTACAGTTTCTTCAAATTCTTTCACTTTCCAACAATAACTTTACTGGTTCCATTAATTCTGCTCTTTCTCATCTGGGAAATTTGCAAGTTCTTGATTTCAGTCTCAACAATCTATCTGGACCTATTCCTGATGATCTTTTCATGCAATGTGGATCTCTCAGAGTTATTTCGTTATCTAGAAACAATCTCACTGGACACATCCCTCAATCCTTGAGCTCTTGTTTTTCACTTGAAGTTGTCAACTTTTCTTCTAACCATCTATCTGGGAAATTGCCTACTGGAATCTGGTCTTTGAGGGGGATTCAATCTCTGGATTTCTCAGACAACTTGCTTGAGGGGCAGATTCCTTTGGGTATTCAAAATTTATATGATTTGAGAGTTGTTAATTTACAAAAGAATCGATTTTCAGGAAAGCTTCCTGGGGATATTGGTGGTTGCTTACTTTTGAAATCTATTGATTTTAGTGAGAATATCTTTTCTGGGGTTTTACCAGAGTCAATGCAGATGCTCAGTTCATGTACTTTCCTGAATTTACAGGGAAATTATTTCATAGGAGAAGTCCCACATTGGATTGGAGAACTTAAACATCTTGAGACTTTAGATCTTTCTACCAATAATTTTTCTGGTTCGGTTCCGAGTTCATTAGGCAATCTTCAATTGTTGAAGAAGTTAAACTTATCAAGGAACTATTTAACTGGAAACTTGCCAGAGTCCATGACAGATTGTATTAACCTCTTGACTATTGATGCCAGCCATAATCAGTTCACTGGCATTCTCCCTTCATGGATTTTTAGGGCAGTAATGCCGAGCCTTTCACTTTCTGCCAACAGACCTGGAGAAAACCTTTCGTATCTCTCACCTATTTCATCTTCGACCTCTTTTGAAGGTCTTCAAGTTTTGGATTTATCTTCAAATGTTTTCAGTGGTCACATTCCATCTAATGTTGGAGATCTTAGTAACTTGCAGTTGCTGAATATATCTCGAAACCTTCTCATGGGTTCTATTCCTGGAAGCATTGGTGAACTGAAATCCGTATATGCTCTTGACTTCAGTGACAATCGATTGAATGGAAGCATTCCTATTGAAATTGGAGGAGCAATCTCTCTGAAGGAGTTGAGATTGGAGAAGAACTTCCTCAATGGGAAAATTCCAATACAGATTGAAAAATGCTCATTGTTAACATCATTGTAAGCTGCCTCTCTTTCTCCTTCATAAAATCTTCTTGATTTCAATTTATGAACTTTTATACAATTTTACTCGTTCCTTCCATCAATTACTTTGAAATGAACTTTGACTTAGAATCAATAGGTCTCTTAAGCAACTGCTGTGAATTTGAAGGAACAATTAGTACAAGACTAATATGTCTCTCATTTCTTATGTTTGTAAATAATACAGGATGCTTTCTCAAAACAACCTCACAGGCTCAATTCCTGCTGCCATTGCAAATCTCTCCAATCTTCAATATGTTGACTTATCTTTCAACAAGCTCTCTGGGAGCTTGCCTAAGGAGCTGACTAACCTTTCCCACCTCCTATCTTTTAATGTCTCCCACAATAACCTTGAGGGAGAGCTCCCAGTAGGGGGCTTCTTTAACACTATATCTCCCTTGTCAATATCTCATAATCCATCTCTTTGTGGTGCTATCGTCAATAGGTCATGCCCCTCCGTGCATCCAAAACCAATCGTGCTAAACCCAAATTCTTCTGATGCCAACCACAATTCTCCCTCGCACAAGCATCGTCATGACATCATACTCAGTGTATCTTCCCTCATTGCCATTGGTGCGGCTTCTTTCATTTTGCTTGGTGTAGTAGCTGTCACTGTCCTCAATATCCGTGCGAGGTCTTCATCGTCCCGTTCTGCTGCTCCTCTTGCATTATCTGCTGGCGAAGAATTCAGCTGCTCCCAGAAAACTAATCCGGATTATGGAAAGCTTGTCATGTTTTCTGGGGATGCAGACTTTGTAGCTGGTGCCCAAGCATTGCTAAACAAGGACTGCGAACTTGGTCGTGGTGGGTTTGGAGTTGTTTATAGAACAGTGCTCCGAGATGGGTGTTTGGTTGCAATCAAGAAGCTAACTGTCTCAAGTTTAATCAAATCTCGTGAAGATTTTGAGGATGAAGTAAGGAAACTGGGACAGATCAGGCATCACAATCTTGTGGCACTCGAAGGATATTACTGGACAACTTCCTTGCAGCTCCTCATTTATGAGTACATTCCTAATGGAAGTTTGTATAAACATCTGCATGATGGACCTGGCAGCAATTGTTTGTCTTGGCGGCAGAGGTTCAGTATTGTTCTTGGGATGGCAAAAGGTTTGGCTTATTTGCATCATAATAATATTATTCATTACAATTTGAAGTCGACGAATGTTTTGATAGACAGTTCTGGTAAACCAAAAGTAGGGGACTATGGTTTGGCAAGGTTGTTGCCAATGTTAGACCGTTGCATCTTAAGCAGCAAAATTCAAAGTGCTTTGGGATACATGGCTCCGGAATTTGCCTGTAAAACAGTTACTATAACTGAAAAATGTGATGTGTATGGTTTTGGTATCTTGGTTTTGGAAGTGGTGACCGGAAAACGGCCTGTAGAGTACATGGAAGATGATGTTATAGTGCTCTGTGACATGGTGCGGGTGGCCTTGGATGACGGCACCGTGGAGCAGTGTGTTGATGAGAAGCTTCATGGTAACTTCCGAGCTGAAGAGGCAATTCCTCTAATGAAATTGGGTGTGATATGTGCATCTCAAGTACCCTCAAACAGGCCAGACATGAATGAGGTTGTCAATATATTAGAGTTGATCCAAGCCCCCTCTGAAGTTGAAGAGGAGTTGGAATAAAATTAACAAGCAGACACAAAAGAAAACAGATGTATGCAATTCCCCAGTGAAGCTTAATCCTTTTGGTTTGTTTTCACCAAGATACAAGAAAAACAAAGAGAATTGAATGCTTTTTTTCATTTTTTTTTTTTTTTTTGTCCTTTCATTGTAATCTTGTTTGTATTTCTTTTATTCATTTTCTTAGAGTTACTACAATACCGTATTCATTTCACCGGTTATGAAGCGTTACATAGTGTTTTCATAAATTATACCCTTTAAGCACACTTAGGATTTATGAAACTATCTTTTCTTTGAATATCTAGTTTTTCATACAATATATTTTTGTCAATAAGACTCCAAACTCTCAAGTTTCCTTTGAATTACATGCATGATATGGATGCAACCATTCCTCAATCTGCCAAAAGATGAGAATGCATCAAAAGTATAAAATGCTTTTGCTTTTACTCCTTTGATTCTACAATTATCAACAAAAGTGAAATTATACTCTATCCTTGTGATGCTAATGATATAACCAACTCACTCTTTCAAAAGCTTCCTTGATCTTACAAGGAATATCAATGCTGTGCTTTGGCAACAATACAGTGTTTAATAATTAAGACTTAGAAGTCAAGTTTTAGATAATTAATTGTTTGCAGACTCTTCTCTGACACCCCTAGTGAACTGTGAACCAAATAAATAAATAAATAAATAGGCCTTCAACATGATCAATGCTCATCACATGCGGGCCCTTGTTAGCACTTGCAAGCCTTTCAAAATAGTAATGCTTTCATAATGTTTGCGTCTTTACTCTTACGCTCTGAAACTCTAAGATAAGACCCATAGATATATATCATTTGTCTTGCCTTCAAAGCTTATAAAAACTGACATCTCCCTTTCATCACTTCTTTTTTTGTACTCTACTTTTGTTATCGGAGAATCATATATTTACATATCATTCTAGCACCAAGAAATGTTGTGGTCCAATTTCGTGACTCTCACTCACAACCATCGAAATGATTACTCAGTGTAGAATACTTTGTTTAACACACATTTTCTTCATTATTGCTGTTTCACTCTCTTCTATTCAAATTACATTTTCAGCAGTTGCGGATCAGCTATTTGATATCCCGTGGGATGATGATACTAAGATCACTCATTCAGACATGAGTTATGGGTAACTATTACATTCATCTCATCAATCACATCCTCTTATTAAGTATTCATCAATATAATATAGCTTTTGCAATTGCAAAGGTTTAGACAACTATTGCTTTTAATTCATGTTGGATTGGATATAGGTTTGATCAGGTGGATCAAATGGAAGATGATGATGATACATGGACAATGGTAGAGACAAAACAGAACCAATTTGTGGTGGATGGCCGACCGTTTTATGTGAACGGTTTCAACACATATTGGTTGATGGTATTTGCGGCGGATCCATCCACAAGAGGAAAGGTCACAGAGGTGTTTAAACAAGCTTCTTCTGTTGGTTTGACAGTTTGTAGAACTTGGGCCTTTAACGATGGGCAGTGGAGAGCTCTTCAAAAATCTCCTTCTGTCTATGATGAAGAAGTTTTCAAGGTACCTAACTCTTTAAATTAAACTTGTGTTTTCTTTCAACTCATTCACTCTTTATCTTTTAAACTTGCAATGCATTTGCAGGCATTGGATTTTGTGGTTAGTGAAGCAAAGAAATTTAAGATAAGGCTCATATTATCGTTATCAAACAATTGGGAAGCATATGGCGGGAAAGCACAGTATGTGAAATGGGGAAAAGCTGTTGGCCTCAATTTGACATCTGATGATGATTTCTTCTCTGATGCAACTCTCAGAACCTACTACAAGGCACATGTTAAGGCAAGTTCATGTTCCTATGGTCCTTAGCTAATTTTCCTCATATAAATTCTCACATTCATTTTGTTGAATTCTCATTTGAACGATGTAGACGGTGCTTAATAGAGTGAATACTATCACAAATGTAACATACAAGGAGGATCCGACTATTTTTGCGTGGGAATTGATGAATGAACCACGATGCACATCAGATCCGTCCGGCGATAAACTTCAGGTTTGTTGTTAAGTTATTTGACATGAAAAGAAAGTAAGAGATATGATTAGGGTGCAAATAAACAAACAACAACAATCTTGTAATTTGAATTTGTAAATGTATAATTGAATGAGTTGGCAGTCATGGATACAAGAAATGGCTATGTACGTGAAGAGTATGGATCCAAAGCACTTGGTGGAGGTTGGTTTGGAGGGGTTTTATGGTCCATCTACACCCAATAAAGTTAAGTTCAATCCCAATACATATGCTCAGCAAGTTGGAACTGACTTCATCAGAAACCATAAGGTTCTCGGTGTTGATTTCGCTTCGGTTCACATTTATGCAGATACTTGGTAGGTTGCAACTTGCCAAAGCCGTTCCAAGTTGATTACATAATTAAATTGTGATATAAATCAGAAACTTATCTCACGATATACATATAATTTACCTTTAATGTATGTCATTGTGGAAGGGTTTCGCCAACGATCTCAGATGCGCATCTCCAGTTCACAAAATCATGGATGGAGGCTCACATAGAAGATGCGGAACAATATCTTGGAATGCCGATTATTTTTGCCGAGTTTGGTGTATCGACAAAAGACTCCGGATACAATTCGTCTTTTAGAGATGCAATATTTAACTTGGTATACAAGACTCTGTTGGACTCTACAAAGAAAGGAGGGAGTGGAGGAGGGAGTTTGATGTGGCAGCTATTCCCTGAAGGAACTGAATACATGGATGATGGTTATGCCATTTTCCTCTCAAAATCTCATTCAACCTCAAACATTATATCTCTACAGTCTACAAGGCTATCCATCTTCAACTCCATTTGTGCCTGGAAATGTCGTTGGGGTTGTAAGAAGAGAAATGCCAACTTCCTCAACCATCATGATGAGATGTAAAACAACAGCTTTTGTTGGTTTTCAACTCCATGTTATCATAAAATAAATAACTCTCCTTCAACATCATCAACTTTATTAGTTGATTGCTTTATTTTCCGAATTATTTGTAAATATGTATTTTATAATAATATATTTCAAATGTAATTGTAAGGTTAAATTATAAATTTTAGGGATGCGAGAGGAACCAGAAGAACCAGAACCGCATAAAACCGAATCGGAATCAGTTCGTGCGGTTTCAGTTCGGTTCTCCTTTTTAGAAACCAATAAGCTAACGGTTCGGTTCCGGTTTATGAAGTTAGAACCGATAAGAAACTGGAATCGAATCGATATGCATATAATTATAAAAAAACAAAAACAAAAACAAAAATATTTGTGATATATATAATTTTAGATTGGATGAACATCAATATGTATATGAATTCTGAGGAAGGATTTTATGAGTTTGAATTGAATTATTTGTGAAATATATGATTTTGGATTGATTACTATTATAGCAATGAATTTTATGATTTTTGGACTTTATATAAATTATTTGAAGCAAACTCAATGTCCTACCCGAACCGAAACCGGATTGTTAAGGAACCGATTAACTTTTTAAGTTGGGACCGATAATGTAACGTCCCGTGACTTTTGGGGGTAAATTTTTTTTTTTTTTTTATTATTATTATTTATTTTATTTATTTTAAAAATAAAGCTTTTAAGATTAGTTTAAATTCAGAAATTTCGATTTTAGTAGTTATTTATATCCGAAATTGTTTTTAATCGTTTTAATACTTTAAATATGTTTCGGTGACATTAATAATTATTAACGGGCCAATTAATAATTATTAATCACCTTTAGATTAGTTTAAGAGCTTCGGTTTCGTTTTTAAAGCAAAAGTAAAAGAGGGACGTAAGGCGTCATTTCCCAAATTGTTAAATATCTAAACACTATTCCTCCTTCTCTTTAAATAAGCCAAAATTAGACAAAATATGAAATTTTCTTCTCATTTTTCATCCCAAACCCGTAGCTTAGAGAGAAAAAAAGATGAGAGAAAGAAATCGTCGCCCCGGCTTCGTTTCTCGTCCGTTTTACGTGATTTCGGATGCGTTGGAAAGCTCTCGCCGAGACCTTTCTACCCATCCTAACAATCGAGGTTTTCGCTTGTTTTCTTGAGGCTTAAAGGTATGTTAAAGTTTCTTAATTTTGATGTGAATAGTGTTTTAATGGTGGATTTGAGTTGTAATCTTCGAATTCGTTCACCGAAGCTTGAGGGTTTCATTCGGGGAAGTCTTTATAGTCAATTTTAGAAACTTTCCCTAAACCCTAAAACCGAGTTTGAGCCGGAAACCCGTCCCTTGTGATTTTCCCTCTTTGGGCTATGTTTAGGATGTTAGGTTCTTTGTGTTTTTGCTTTTTAGTTAATTTTTCGAAAATGGTTTAATATGCAAAACCCTATTTTTCGGTTACCCATTGATTTTGCAAACCTCCAAAGTATTCGAAACCAACCCAAAACACCTCTAAATTGCATAAAAGCCGGAAAATCAAACCCGAACCTCTTTTTCCCTAGCTTGGCCGAGAGCTCCATAAGGGTAGAATCCGGGATTTTCGTGGTTTTATGTGTTTAGATGTTGTTTGATTGTTTTCCGGTTAATTAATGTAATTTAGGAATAATTCGTTTGTAGGATTGTGAATTGATCGTGAATTTACAACCTCGGATTATTCGGAGCTTGTCTACAAGCTAAGGTGAGTTTAAAATGAAAGTTAGTTGTTTTATGAATTAAGTTTCGTTATGTTATTGTTTATCGAAGTTAAGCGGGATTTAGCTTCTTAGAATTTAAGTTTGGTTAGAAACTTTAATTCGGAAGTTAGTGGAGGAATTTTGGAACTATAATTAGTTCGATGAAAAGGAAACATCGGAGTGGTTTGAAAGTGTTACAAAGTGAATTGGAGATGATAGAGGAAAGTGGAATGAGATTTACTTGAGTGGTTGAAAGTTAAAGTAGCTCAAGAGATACACTTGAGTGTTAACTCGTGTAATCTAGATAGTTAGGCTTCGTAAAAGCTTAGTAGGATTCTTTGAGATTAGCTAACTTTTAGGAAGCTTAACGATTCACGATGATTGTGATATGGTAATACCGTGCGGGCTTAGTATGTGATTTTGATCCATATGGTATACCCGATCGATGGTTATGATATGGTAATACCGCACGGGCTTAGTATGCGATATTTATCCATATGGTATACCCGATGCGATGGTTGTGATATGGTAATACCGTACGGGCTTAGTATGCGATATTTATCCATATGGTATACCCGATGCGATGGTTGTGATATGGTAATACCGTGCGGGCTTAGTATGCGATATTTATCCATATGGTATACCCGATGCGATGGTTGTGATATGGTAATACCGTACGGGCTTAGTATGCGATATTTATCCATATGGTATACCCGTGCGATGGTTGTGATATGGTAATACCGCACGGGCTTAGTATGCGATATTTATCCATATGGTATACCCGACGATGGTTGTGATATGGTAATACCGCACGGGCTTAGTATGCGATATTTATCCATATGGTATACCCGATGCGATGGTTGTGATATGGTAATACCGCACGGGCTTAGTATGCGATATTTATCCATATGGTATACCCGATGCGATGGTTGTGATATGGTAATACCGCACGGGCTTAGTATGCGATATTTATCCATATGGTATACCCGATGCGATGGTTGTGATATGGTAATACCGTACGGGCTTAGTATGCGATATTTATCCATATGGTATACCCGATGCGATGATTGTGATATGGTAATACCGCACGGGCTTAGTATGCGATATTTATCCATATGGTATACCCGATGCGATGGTTGTGATATGGTAATACCGCACGGGCTTAGTATGCGATATTTATCCATATGGTATACCCGATGCGATGGTTGTGATATGGTAATACCGCACGGGCTTAGTATGCGATATTTATCCATATGGTATACCCGGTACGATGGTTGTGATATGGTAATACCGTACGGGCTTAGTATGCGATATTTATCCATATGGTATACCCAATACGATGAAACTGGTTTGGTAATAATGAATGCTAATGTTACAATTACATATACTCCGGTACTTTTACTTTAAGTCTTTATTTCTATCTCTTGGTTTTGAATGACGTGTACGGGTGGTATTCTACTATCGATTGTTTGTATGGAAATTGGAAGTGTGGATATGGGTAGTAATGAGCATTTAGGCCTTTGGACACGATTTCTGGTATGAAATTTAGTTCATAGGATTACTTACTTTCGTTTTACTCTCACTAGCATGTTATGCTAATGGTGCTACACCACAATATTTTCAGGTAAACCTCGTGCCAAGAAGCGTGGTAGAGGAACTGGTGTCGCGTGACTGTTCGAGATGGTGTATGGACAATATTAAGAGTCATTTTGGTTTAGCATTCATTGAAATGCTTGTAAATTATTTCCATCTTTACATTCTTATGTCTTTTTGAGCCCGAAAGGGTATTTGTGTAAAATATGTCTATGTTTTATGATTTAAATATCTTTTGGAATGTGCATTCCCGATTTATAGCTTTCTCTGAAAATTTGGGTTGTAAACAGGTTTTGGTTATTCGATTTTTAAACGAACCCATGCCGTTTTTCTTTAAAAATTGAGTCTTCCGCTGTGCATTTGAATTTAAAGAATTTAACGGGTTCGGGTCGTTACAGATAAGGAACTGAACCAAATCGAAAACTGATTACAAACCGGTTCGGTTTCGGTTCTTGAAAACCGAACCAGTAACACCCCTTATAAATTTAGTTCTTATGGTTTACAAAATGGGTTAGTTTGACCTTGGTGGTCTGAAAAGTTCTATTATAGTTTTAATAAAAATTACAATACAAAATGACCATGGTGCAATTATTGATTCCATGAATTTTATATTATCTAGATGTTTTTAAATAACCATCAAACAAACAAAAGATTTAGATGTCACTTAGGGCCATTTACCCTACATTTTTAGATTACTGTGTTTGTTTTGTAGAAAAATTTAAGATGAATGCCTAAGAATATTTGGGTAACTGTGCATCATTTATGTAGAGAATTTATTATAATTACATGTGATTCTAATTATACTCTTATTTATTTACATCAACAATATTTTTGTTATATTTTTATTTGTATAGATTAATTTACGTTAATAAAATATTTAAATTACATGATTTTTATTAGAGTAAAATACCATTTTCGTCCCTTAACTTTCACTCGAGTTTCATTTTCGTCCCTAAACTTTCAAAAGTTACCATTTTCGTCCCTGAACTTTCCATTTTTTTTCATTTTGGTCCTTCAGAATTTTTTTTCCGTCTAAAATACTAATGGAGGGCTTATGTGGCAAGTAATTGATTATGTGACATTATAGAAATATACCGTGAGGTTAAATACTGTGTGGGGTATTTCTCGTCGGAGTTTCGTTCCACACGATAGAGCACGTCGAGTCGCGTGCTGTCCCTTAGCGGCGAAGCAACCTGAAACACTACAACAAATGACGGTCAGAAGGGCACCGGTGTGGTACCGACCGACGACCCTCCGACGATCAAGTTAGGTGGTGGTAGGTGAGACTTGCCTTGCGCCGCAAGGGTTAGGTCAAGGATAATCAGGCTATTCGTTTTCTAGGTTAAAGTGTCCTGTGCCTGATTTGGGAGGCCAGGTGCCTTTTATACTTCCTTGATCGAGGGTTTGTCGACTGGGCTAGCATGAGGCTAGGCTTAATGGGCTTTTTGGCTAGCCCACAAGAGATGAGCTCCTATTGGCGTTGGTTCGGACGGGTCCATACGCACGCGAGCCGTCTTGTAGCGAGGGCGCGGCCGAGGGGGGCGCGCGCTTCGGGCATGACTGTGATGGGCCTGTCCCCATGTGAATCGACCCAATATGAGCGCAGCCCATGAGAGGGCTATTTTTACCCTTTACAGTTTTCCCCTATCTCCTGGATCGGAAGGTCCGATGTAGGAGATAACAAATCGATCGGATCAGTGGCGTGATTTTCGCCCTAATCTTCGTGCTATTGTGGAGTGGTCGAGGGCTACGACCTTCCGGAAAATAGACCGCTTCGGCCATGTTGTGGCTCGGGCTCTATTTATTTCCTTTCGGGAGTCGTCGAGTTCATTCGCGGTTGAGTCCGTTTCAAGAGACGCGGCTCCTTGCGAGATGGATCCGTTGGATCTTCGGACGGGCGCGAATACCAACCAGGCGTGAGTGGTTCGGATCGTCGTGTTCTTTCCCACGTGTCGCGATGATGGGGCGCGTGTTTTCTTCTTTAAATAGGGTTTTCCCCAGATTTTTAAGGCTCATTTGCCGTTTGAATTTTCGAAAACATCTGTAAATCGTCCGCCTTCGAAAGACTTTTAGTTATCTTCATCCTGTTCCCTGAAGCTTTCCCCGTTCTTCTTGAAGGTTAGTTTTCTCTTCTCTGTCTCTCGTTTCCCATTCTTCTTGTAATGGACAATTTTGGGGGGGAACTCATTACTAGAGGCCATAGGACCCCTAGGTTAGCCAGGTGGGGGGCGGCGATTATGACGGTCCAGGTGTTTGAGAGAGTTGAGTCCGGGCTTCCCTCTTCTTCATTTGCGCGCCGGTGGGGCTAATGCCATCCCCTCATCTCGGGGCGAGCCTGAGGGAAATGAGCCTGTGATTGATCCTCGTTCATCGATTGGTGAGGAATCCCCGCCTGCGTGAGTGAGCTTGGGTCGGTTTCGAGATTCAGGGGGTTTAGACTCTACCCTTTCTCCCACTTCCTATCCTTCGGGGGAACGGATCCTGTTCTGTGGGCCCTACTACCGTTCTTGACCCTTCTCATTCTTCCGTTCTGTTCTCGCCGAGGAGGCGGCTCAAAGGAAAAAGAAGAAAGGGAAAGGCCGCACTAAGGGTAGCGAGGCCGCGCCGCAGATCGATCCATCCGTCCCCGCTCTATCGGGAGAAGTGGGTTCCTCTTTAGCCGGCGAGGTTGCGGTCTCCGATCCTCTTAGGTCTCCTCACTCTTGACTCCAGGCGGGCCGAGACGGCAAGCAAGAAGAAAAGGAAGAAGAAAGTAGATTCTCAGCCAAAGGGCATCAAGGAAGATAGGGGGCCTTACCACTATCCTTCAGAGTTGACGCAGGCCAAACTCGACAAGTTAAGGGTTGACTATGGGATTTCCTCGGACTTCGAAATGAGGCTCCCAGAGGCGTCAGAGAGGGTTTACCTTTCCCCAGGGGAGGGTTGGACCGCTTTTTATCCGCGGTTTTTCCGATTTGGCGTTCGGCTTCCCCTTCCCCCCTTGATAGCTGAAGTGCTTCGGAACACTGGTCTCGCGTTGGGCCAGTTAATGCCGAATGCTCTGAGGTCTTTGGTCGCCCTTTCGGTAGTGTGTTACGGGTTGGGCTTTCGGCCTACCCTGAGCATGGTTTCCCACTTCTGGTCCCTTCGTCTGAATGTCCAGGACAGTATGCGTTTCGTCCTCCATAATCGAACCGAACCGGCTTTGGTGGGAGGGACTTCTTGTGACAAGCGTTGGAAGGAAGAGTGGTTTTTCATCCGTGGCCCCTTTCTTCTCGGAGGTGGGCCACTTCCTACCTCGTGGGAAGACGAGGGTGAGGACATGAGTTTCAGATTATTTTGTGCTTCGCCCCTCTGGATGTGTGCTAACCATTTTCAATTTGTCTTGTTTCGATTGAAGAATCCGCCTAAAGAGTGTTTCTTGGGAGGTTCTCGGCCGGTCCGGGATTCTTGCTCGAACCGGTCCTTTCAACTGGGAGGAACTCAACCAGATTCTTGGCTAGTCTTTGCCAAACTCGGGTTCCACCTCCAGGTTTTGTTCCCGTTGCTCCTCGTAAGTGTCTGTTTCGCTTTCTCTTTTCCTTTTCCATTTTTATGTGCTTGACTGGGTATGCGGCTGACTTGAGTTGGTTGTGACGCAGGTTTCAGCGTAAAGATGGCCAGAGTCAGGCTTACCCCTGTTCCCAATTCCAACGATCCCAACGCTTTCCTTGCCCTTCTTCAGGACATGGGGAAGAAAAGGTCCGAAGCGGCGTCTTCATCTGATCCGAAGGGAAAGCAGGTGGCCGCTCCAAAGCGTTCCCGTCCTTCCGGAAGTAGGAAGTTTGTGAAGGGCGTCAGCACGGAAATCCCTACGGGAGACGCAGTGGCTCCTCTTTCGGATCCTCCTGCGGACCCTCCATTGGGTTCTCCTGCGGATCCTCCAACTGACTCCCCTGCTCCCAAACGAAGGAGGGGCGGAATCTTCGGGGCACTCGACCGCGCGGTAAGGGGTGCCGATGCATATATTTTGAAGCATCCTGAGATGGCTTATCAATCATTCCCTTCCGAGGCGGATTCGCTCTCTTCTGATTATGCCAATGCTTTGTCTTCTGATACGGACTTTGGACAGGAGGACGATCAGGTAGCAGCTGAGACAGATGGTGGCGGGGTTCCGCGTTCACCCGGCCGGACGGTGCAGGTGTTTCCCCCTCCAGCGGGCGCGGCTTCTTCATCTGCAGCTGGTGGATCAGGTGCCGCGGGCGGTGGATCCTCTTCGCTCCGTCTGTTCGCCTCTCCCGGGTCCAACTTCGACCAAGGGTCGCTTTCTAACGATTTCTGTCTCCGACGGGCCATGGACGCCTTGTCGGTTTTGCCCGTGATTTGGGGGCCGATGCGATTGGAACCTCTAATTGACTACGACAGTGAGGTTGTGACCTTTAGCCGCATGTGCTATAGGAGCTGGGCTGGTCATCATCTATCTCATTGTTTAATTTTCTTGTTGCTTTTTCTTTTGATTTTGGTCCGCTTCTTATGTCTTGAGATACTTGGTTTGCCAGGGGACCCAAGGCCTCGACGCAGATGCTTCTCAATTTGGAGAGTTTGCTCGCCAAGCATCGGGAGCTCAAGCAAGAGCTGGCGGAGGCGAGGGCAAGCGGCCAACAGTCCCCATTTTGTCGACTCGGCGTTGCAAGAAGGCCTTCAGTTGAGAAAGGACCTGGATGAGGCCGAGAAGAAGATTTCCTCCCTGGAGGTCAAAGGGCTGCAATTGGCCGCGGACCTCGAGCGCGTCCGAAAGGAAAACGAGGATCTGAAATCTCTCAGTGAGAGCAATAAGAAATTGCTCGAAGATGCCATTGCTGCTCGGAGCCGAGCGTTGGAGGATCTCGATGCTGCCCGTGAGGAGGGATCTAAGGTCTCGGACGCCTTAAACAGGGAAGCTGAGTCCCTTAGGAAGGTCAAGGAGGAGTTGGACCTTGTTGGACTGGAGAAAGACTCGTTGAGGGATCAGGTGTCCGAGATCCCGGCTCTTCGCGACAATGTCATGGACCTCCAGCGAAGGTTGGCTGTGGCAACTGCGGCGTCGGTGGATTCTATCCTCATCGGGCTTGCTGTCGGCCGAGACTCGGTCAAGCTGCAGATGGGTCAAACCGAGGGAGAAGATGATCCGCTCAGTCCGGTCGAAATTGACGATGCCATTGATCGCCAGGTGGGAGCTGTGTATGAGCGCGCCCACAAGCTTAAAGCGTCCAGGGTCGAGGCGATCGAAGGGGGCGAGGCCGGGCACGTCCCATCCTGCCGCCGACGAGGACGCTGCGACCGAGGAGGCAGATGCTCGTGATGATGGAGGCGATGGCGCGGTCATTAAGGACGTCTTTGTTGAAGCTCCCCCGACTGAGACCGTTTACGTTTCTGATTGACTCTTTCTTTTAGGGCAAACTCCGGGTTGTGGAGCCACTATATTTTTTCTTTGTTTGAACCTTTTTTTTTTTTTTTTGTATGAACACATGTACTGCTTGAGGTCAATACGCATGCTTCTTCCTTCACGTTTACTCGTTGTATTTTCCTACTCGCTTTGCGTGGACGTTTCGACTTGTGAATGTTTTTACAAATGTTCTTGATTATTTGGTCGAATCGAAGTCTGGTGCTTCCGGAGAAGGCTTAAAGATTACTCGGACGGACCGAGGTTTTGTGCTTCCGGAGAAGGCTTAAGGTTACTCGGACGGACCGAGGTTTTTTGTGCTTCCGGAGAAGGCTCAAGATTACTCGGACGGACCGAGGTTTTTTGCTTCCGGAGAAGGCTTAAGATTACTCGGACGGACCGAGGTTTGGTACGTTTAAATACTCCAACGTCTTCTATTCTTTTAGAACAGGAAGTGCTAAGTGCTCGGACAGACCGAGGCTTTTGCTTCCGGAGAAGGCTTTTGATGCTCGGACGGACCGAGGCTTTTTGCTTCCGGAGAAGGCTTTTGATGCTCGGGCGGACCGAGGCTTTTTGCTTCCGGAGAAGGCTTTTGATGCTCGGGCGGACCGAGGCTTTTTGCTTCCGGAGAAGGCTTTTGATGCTCCGGCGACCGAGGCTTTTTGCTTCCAGGAGAAGGCTTTTGATGGATGGAGGGTACGGGCAAACCATGTGAAGCGGAAAATGTGGAATTTCTTTTTCTTCCTTTCTTTTTTACATATTGTCGATCATACATAAAAATAAATGACAAAGTAGGAAGGAGGAAGGTGTCGCTCTTCTAGTCTTCATCACTGTCGATAATGACTGTCGGAGTTAGTCTTCTTCGCTTCTTCAAGGAGGCCAACTCTTCTTTCAGGGATTGGATCTCTTGTTCGTAGTAATCGTTGAGATTACTTGCCGATTGAAGGCGATCCTCGAGTACATGGTAGGGCTCACCCGGGTCGCTGTCCTCGTCCGTCCCTGCGATTTCCAGGCACTCTCGGAGAGATAGGTTTTCCCGTTCGAGGTGCTCCGCTCGGCTCTTGCCGCTTCGAGGGCCTCTCGGATGCTCCGGGCTTCTTGCCTCAGGGTTTCGACGTCTTCCCTTTTTTTCCTTTCCCTCCAGCAGATCTTGTCTCCACTTAGTTATTTCCGCACGCGTGCTGGTTCTCCCATTCTAGGACTCGCTTAGTCACCCTCGAAGTCGCGGTGGAGTTGTCCATATCCAAGGTCGGAGTCGGGCGTCCGAAAGGCAAGTTGCAGGGTGGAAGATGACCGAAGCGTGGACTTTTGGATATCTCCGCGATCCTATTCCTTTTATAGTGGGAGGAAGTGATTTGCCTTGGGGTCCGAAGGGTTTGCCATTAACTCGAATGACGTTCGCGCGAGGAGTCGTTTTCGTTATTCGAGGTGGTGACGTCGGCGACGTTTAGTCATGTCAAAGGTCCGCCATTCCCGTCAACTCGCTTTAAATGTGATAAATCGTCTTGAATGCGGTTGAATTCGGGGGATTAACCGCTTAATTACCCATTAACGCCCACGCCGCCGCATGCCGGATTGCGCGTGGTGTCGCTGGATGCTTGATACCGCCGCAATCGCAGCGCTCGAGGGTCCTTTAAATAGGCCTTCACGATTTCTCTTCCATTTGCTCCCCGGACCCAGTTTTGAAAAACTTTCCTTCGCTCTCGATTTTCAAGTCTTCTCTTGAGATTCCATGCCATGGGGTTTTCCCATCTTCCCTTGTTCCTGTTTCATGTTTGGCCTTTCTTGGTCATGGCTTGCACCAAGAAAGTTTGGTCGTGGTCTTCTACGCTGTTTGGTCGATCTGAGGAGGACTTGGCATCGGTGGTCGTGGTCCTCCACGCCTGTGAGTGTCGAATCCAGGGTCCAGTCACTGGGGTGGCCAATCGCCTCACCGCCTATCGCCAGGTGGCTCCGGAGTTTGTTCCGCAGGCTCGGGGGCCGGGGTGAGCGAGGGGGGAGACGGTCTTCTTCCGCCCTTCGATGGTCCCCTTCATCAACACATCGTCCGGGGCTTCAAATTGGAGGTGGCGGCTGTCTCGCATTTAAGGAATCGAGAAATGCGTTACGCCGAGCCGATGCGGTCCTCTCTGGTTCCCTTCCTCGGGTTTCCCGTGCTATGACGAGAGAAGAGAAATCCCGCCCGGGTTGAGATTCCGGGTGATAGCTCGGCTACTTTCCAAAATCCATCAGGGGGCCAGGTGCGGCGGGTCGAAGTTCTTCCTCTCTTTCGCCTGACGGGTTCTGCTGAGCCTCGGAATCGATGAGTTGGTGGAGTAGCCGACGGATGAACCGGCCCCGGCCACTCGCTCTTTGAACAAAACCTTCATCCTCTCCCAGGGGGACGTTCTTGATGTTTCCGACGACGATATTTCGCATTCTACCGTTTTACTTTGTAGAACTCGTGTAATTTCTTTCGGCTGAGTTCCCAGCATGTGGGTCCGAGCCTTACTTGCTTGTTGTGAAATAAAGTTGGCGTTTTATTCACCTTCTGTTTCTTTTCCTTACCCTTTGCATGGGTTACTTTCTATAATTCCGAACGCGTTAAGTTCTTTGGTCCAGGTGGGGGACTTAGAAACTATCCCAGCATCCCAGGTGTTTCAACCTGAGGGGATTTGGTAACTTGCCTAATCGTAATAGGGCTTTTTTTTTTTTTTTTTTTTTTTTTTTTTGTAAAAGGCATCGAGACAATCATGTGGGAGGAAAGACACGTAATACTTGTATATTAATTTGAAATGGGCCGCTTTGGCTGAGTACTTACATGATTCTCTCACACTCACACATGGTAAATTCTCAAATGCGTGGCGTTCCATGCTCTCGGAATCAATTCGCCCTTTTCATCTTCCAAGCGGTAAGTTCCCGGCTTGACTTCTTCGATCACCTTATACGGACCTTCCCAGTTCGGTCCCAATTTTCCTGCTCCGGGCTCTTGCGTGTTCTGGAATACTTTCCTCAGGACGAAGTCGTTTACTTTGAAGCTGCGTTGTTTCACCTTCTTTTCGAAGTATTTGGCCAGTTTTTGCTGGTAGCATGCCATTCGGACTAGCGCTTGCTCCCTTTTCTCTTCGGCCAAGTCTAACGCCTCTGCCATCATGGCGTCATTTTCTGCCTCTGGGATCGAGCTTCTGGTCGTGGGGATGATCATTTCCGTGGGAACAACGGCCTCTACCCCGAAAGCCATGGCGAATGGAGTTTCGCCAGTTGGGATTCTAGGGGTGGTCCGGTATGCCCAAAGCACTCCGGGCAGTTCATCTACCCATCTTCCCTTTGCTCGTCCTAGTCTCTTTTTCAGGGAGTCCATGATGGTTTTGTTTGAAGCTTCTGCTTGTCCGTTCGCCTGCGGATAGCGGGGCGTCGAATACCGAAGCTCCACTTTTCTGTCCGCGCAATATTTCCGGATAGAATTTCCCGTGAACTGAGTTCCGTTATCGGTGATGATAACTCTGGGAATTCCGAAGCGGGTGAAGATGTGCTTCCAGAGGAACATCTCGACTTTCCTTTCGTAATCTTTGCCAATGGCTCGGCCTCGATCCACTTGGAGAAGTAGTCCGTAGCAACGATCAGGTAACATTTCTGTCCTGGAGCTAACGGCAATTTTCCCACCAGGTCTAGTCCCCATTGCATGAAGGGCCAGGGGGCCGAGATTGTGGTTAACATCGTCGGCGGTGCATGAATGGTCTTTGCGAACCTTTGGCATTTGTCGCAGCGGGAAACGAAGTCTTTTGAATCTTTCACCATGGTGGGCCAGTAGTACCCTTGCGTCAACGCTCTATGGCATAAGGATCTCGGTCCTGCGTGATTTCCGCAGGGTCCAAGGTCAACTCTGCCAGAACGTAAGAACTTTCTCGACTTTCCCGGACATTTCGAGATAGGGTCCGGGAAGGATCTCCTGTACAACTCTCCTTGGATGATCGAGTACCTAGCCGCCCGGGATCGGACTTTTCGTGCTTCCAGTTTTTCTTCGGGCAGATGTCCCGACTGTAGGTATTCGAGGATCTGGTTCCTCCAATCTGATTCAAGCTCTGGATTTTGTTCTACCGGCATTACTTGTCCAACTGTTCCGTCGTCTCCACTCCCCATGTTCGAATCAAGGGTGATGCTTGGTTCGGACAGATGATCGACGGGAATGATTCTTCTTGTTTCCGTTTGGATCGGATCCGAGACTAGCCAGGAGCGTCGGCATGTCCATTTTCACCCTCGGTACTTGGGCGATGTCGTACTTCACGAACCGAGATAGTATGGACGTAACTTTTTCCAGGTACTTCGCCATCCTGGGGGTCCTTTGCCTCAAATACCCCTTTCACCTGGTTCACCACAAGTTGAGAATCACTTCGATGTTTAAGTTCTCTACTCCCGGTTCCTTCGCTCTCTGTAGCCTGACTATCAACGCTCGTATTCGGCCGTTGTTTGAAGGCAAAATCCGAATCGGATCGACCGCTCCCGAGGTATCCTCGGGGGTCGACAGGACTAGCCCTGCGGCGGATCCTCTTGAGTTCGAGGATCCATCAACGCTTAGGGTCCAGGTCTCCACTCCGGGGTCAACAGCGAGCGGCTGGTTTGTTTCGATCTCGCCCAAATTCGCTGGGGTCATTTCCGCGACGAAATCCGCAAGGACTTGTCCCTTGATGGCTGTCCTCGGCTCGTAAGTTATATCGTACCCACCCAATTCTATCGCCCATTTTGTCAGTCGTCCCGAGACGTCCGGTTTGTGGAGGACGGCTTTTAGTGGGTAGGTGGTCCTTACCACTATCCGATGGCCCTGAAAATAGTGCTTCAGCTTGCGCGATGCGACTATCAGAGCTAGTGCTAGCTTCTCCATCTTCGAGTACCGTGTTTCGGCGTCAATCATCGCTTTACTCACGTAGTAGACTGGGTGTTGAGCTTGACCGTCTTCGCGCACCAGCGCTGAGCTGACTGCCGCATCAGATACCGCTAGGTATAGGAATAGCTTTTCGTTATCTGAGGGCTTGGCCAACAGCGGGGGCGAAGACAAGTAAGCTTTTAGCTCTTCGAATGCTTTCTGGCACTCGACTCCCCAACCAAACTCCTTGCTCCTTTTCAGAGCTTTGAAGAATGGCATGCATCTATCCGACGACCGGGATATGAACCTGTTTAGTGCCGCCAAACACCCGGTTAGCTTTTGTACACCTTTCAGATTCGTCGGTGCTTGCATGTCTATTATTGCTCGGATCTGGTCGGGGTTCGCCTCGATCCCGCGGCTGGTCACCAGGTGACCCAGGAACTTACTGCAGGGACTCCAAATGTGCATTTATCGGGGTTCGACTTCATCCCGTATCGGTTTAGGACTTCGAAAACTTGTTCCATGTGGGCCAGGTGGTCTTCAGCCTTACGCGATTTGATTAGCATATCGTCGATGTACACCTCCATCGTTTTCCCTAAAAGATCTTCGAACATTCTATTCATCAGGCCGATAGGTGGCTCCGCGTTTTCAAACCAAAGGGCATCACAAGATAGCGAGATGTGCCTACATTGGTTATGAACGAGGTCTTTTCTTGATCCTCCTGGGTTCATCTTGATTTGGTTATATCCAGGAGAAGGCGTCCATAAAGCCGAGTAGCTCGTGCCGTAGTGGCATCTACCAGGTTGATCTATTTTCGATACGGAAGGAATCTTTCGGGCAGGCCTTGTTGAGGTCGGTGAAGTCAATACACGCCTCCACTTCCCATTCTTCTTTTTCACCACTACTACATTGGCCACCAATCGGGGTACTTTACTTCCTGGATAAAACCTGCTTCCAGGAGCTTCCGCACCTCCTCGTTGATTATTTCGTTTCTCTCGGGCGCGAACTTACGTCTTTTTCGTTTGACGGGGGGTGGTTCGGATCGACCTCGAGATTGTGGGTTATGATATCGGAACTTATACCTGGGCATGTCCAGGTGGTCCCAAGCGAATGTTTTCCAACTTTTTCTCAAGAAGTTTGTCAATCCGTCTTTCAGATCTCCTTTCGAGATCCTTCCCGATGCTCGTCGTTTTCTCCTCGATCTTCTGGATGGATCCGTATTTTCATTGATCCATCCTCAAGTGCTTCGATTCTTGGCCGAGCAAAGGGCGGGCCTCTTTCGGGGCCCCGATCCTGTAATTGCTATGCTTGGCATCGGGACTTCAACTTGACGATCTCGACCAAACATGACCTTGCAACTTGCTGATCCCCTTTTATAACCCTAATCCCTTTTTCGGTTGGGTATTTCAGCTTCTGGTGAAGCGTTGAAGGGTGTGCTTTCATATCATGAATCCAAGGTCGTCCGAGCAAGGCGTTATATCCCGAGTGGGAGTCTATGACATGGAAGAGCGCCAGAGGGCTCGCGCCCTCGACCCTAACTGGCAATTTGATTGTTCCGTTAGACCTCGTCACCGCCCCGTTAAATCCCACTAGGTCCTGAGAGTTCATCGTGAGGTCTGACTCTCTTAGTTTCATGCCTCGGAACGCTGACATGTAGATTATGTTGATGGAAGACCCTGGGTCTACCAGAACCCTGCTGACCGTGTAGGATCCGATAGATATTGATATTACTAAGGCGTCATTGTGAGGCAAATGCACGTCTTCGAGGTCCTTTCGGGAATATTTAATCAGATCTTCGGAGGCGTGCTCGACCCGATAGACGGGGAGTCTAGCTTCGCGATAAGACCTTTTATGAGCGTTGACGGATTCTCCGGTGCAGTGGATCGAATTGATTTGACCGTCTCCCGGAACTTCCGCTGGCGCGGCGAGCCTTTCATCCTGCTTCTCTTGGATCCTGCCTATCGATCCTTCGATTCGGGCCTTGCTCGCACACGCGATCTATCTCCCGGGCTAAGACCTTGCAATCTTCCTGTGGCATGCCCTTTAGATTTATGGAATCGCGGTAGGGTTCCTTTCTTTCCAGACTTTTTTGGGCGTACCGCGGCCTCTTTTCTCTCTCCTCCTTTCGGAAAGAACGGGGTGTTTCCGTGTGGAGAATTCGTTCCGGGCTACGCTTCTTCGGATCTCTGATCCTTCCCCATACGGATTTTCTTTCCTTTTCGTCTCCCTTTTCCTCCTTTCCCCTATCCGAGCGTCTGCGCTCCCTTCCTCTTCTTTCATCAATGTGAGGTTCTCTCTTCTTCCATATCCCCTCGGACCTTGATCCCTCTCTTCGCATTTCTCGGGCTACCCTCTCGGACTCATCCTGCGATATCTTTGCCATTGCTCGGTCCAACGCCTCTTTCATAGTCGTAGGCCTCCGTTTGTTAAAGGACCTCCAAGAGGGATGGTTCGGTGTATTGCCCGGTGAGAATGCGGTAGCCGCCTCTAGGTCATTACAGTCTTTGACTTCTAGCTTAACCTGTCGAAATCTGACGATGAAGTCTCGGAGGGTTTCTTTTTCTCCCATCAGCACGTCATAGAGGTCGTGGTTCGTTTTAGCGAACTTCCGACTCACGCTATACTCGCTGAGAAAGGCGGAAGACAGGTCCGAAAAGGTTTCGATGGACCTTTTAGGGAGGCTGTTGAACCATAGCAGGGGTGACCCTTTCAGGCTTGTGGGGAAGAAACGGCAGGTCAGGGCATCCAGATCGGGCCCAATCACGCACGAGGACTCCATCATATTTACGAAATGAGCCACGTGCTCCATCGGATCCCCAGTTCCGTCGTACATTTCGAACTTTGGGAGGATGAAGTGCCTCGGCTGTGGAACGGACATGACCCTTTTCGTGAAGGGAGAGTCTCCCGGTTCTCGGGCGTCCGAATTGGGTTTAGCCCCTTTCTCTGACGCCTTCTTTGCCAGCTTCTCTTCGAGGATCTGCCTCGCATCTGTGTACTTCCGTTGCTTTTCTCTGCGCTCGTTCCTGCCCGCGGATGCCGAGCTTCCTTCGTCACTTCCGGTATAGCTCGAATCTTGGTTTTCTCTGTCACTTCTTTGCGACGGCGCCTTATCTCTAGTCTGCCGGGTGGGACCTGTTTTGCTTGGTGCGTCCTTTTCCCTCGATGAGGAGATCTCTAAGCTTGCGTTTTCCCCTCGTCGACGGGCCGTCAGCCTGGTACGGAGGTCGTCTCCTGGTACATTCTTCGCCTTTTCGGACATGGTGGCCTTCCTACGCCGCCGTCTGGCCTGAGATTTGCCAGTCCGTGGCTTAGAAGGGCCTCCCTCATCAACGTTCAGGACGTTCGGGCCGTTGGCTTGGCCTGGACCGCCAAGCCTCTCCCTAACAAGGCCCTCATTTCCCGTACTTCTTCTCTCGAGCTTTGTGGGCCTCCACCATCTCTCGGTGTTCTGTCAAAGCGATGGTGATGGTTCCCACAGGGTCAAGGTTCCGAGCATTGAGGTCTTGAGTATCATCGCCTACTCCCTTATCTCGGTTTGTGTTTTCGTTAAGAGCTCGTTGCCTGGGACGAACGAGTAGTCATTGATTCGACTTTGTAGGAACCGCGTGAGTATCTAGATTCTCACGGAATCAAAGATGAACGGCCCCACGGTGGGCGCCAAACGTGTGGGGTATTTCTCGTCGGAGTTTCGTTCCACACGATAGAGCACGTCGAGTCGCGTGCTGTCCCTTAGCGGCGGAGCAACCTGAAACACTACAACAAATGACGGTCAGAAGGGCACCGGTGTGGTACCACCACCACGACCCTCCGACGATCAAGTTAGGTGGTGGTAGGTGAGACTTGCCTTGCGCCGCAAGGGTTAGGTCAAGGATAATCAGGCTATTCGTTTTCTAGGTTAAAGTGTCCTGTGCCTGATTTGGGAGGCCAGGTGCCTTTTATACTTCCTTGATCGAGGGTTTGTCGACTGGGCTAGCATGAGGCTAGGCTTAATGGGCTTTTTGGCTAGCCCACAAGAGATGAGCTCCTATTGGCGTTGGTTCGGACGGGTCCGTACGCACGCGAGCCGTCTTATAGCGAGGCGGCTCTCGAGGGCCGGCGCTTCGGCTGCATGACTGTGATGGGCCTGTCCCCATGTGAATCGACCCAATATGAGCGCAGCCCATGAGAGGGCTATTTTTACCCTTTACAAATACCATGGAAAAATGAATATAAAAGAAGGTCAATCTCATATTTTTCTCTTTAATTCCAGTCTTAAATCACACTATATATTTGTTTTTCTACATCTTTTAACCTCATTGTATATTTATATAATGTCATATCATCAATTATATGCCACATAAGCCCTTCGGTGATGTCCTAGATGAAAAAAAAAATCTGAAGGACCAAAATGAAACGAATTGGAAAGTTCAGGGACGAAAATGGTGACTTTTGAAAGTTCAGGGACGAAAATGAAACTTGAGTAAAAGTTCAGGGACCAAAATGGTATTTTACCCTTTTTATTATAAAAAATTTATTGTATTCATTTAATATATTTTATTTTATTTTATTCTAATTCTAGTTTAATTTAATATTGAACCGTTAATTTATATATTACATAATTAAAATAAAGTTTATTCTATATATACATATAAATTAATTTATAGAGTGATTTATTATTAGATTATTAAATTGATTTATTTTAAATAAAATAAAAAAAAATAGAAAGTAAGAGAGTTGATGAAATATAATTAAATAATAAAAAATAAGAGTGTTAAAAATGTCAAATAAATTGATTTAGAATAAGTTTAATGGATAAACTAGTTTAGTACATTAAAAATAAAAGTAAATTATTTTGATTTTAAAATTAAATATTGAAATTATATAAATTAAAGAAAATTTTGATCCAAAAATTAAAAAAAAAAAATATTGTTTTAATTTGTATCCTACTCAATATAAATAATATTTAATTGAGATATTATACAAATTTTCTAATTATTAGAATACAATATTTTTTTTTCAAAAATATAATATAAAATAAAATATTTATATAGTGATAGTATAAAAAATAAGTAGAACCTAAAAATGAGTAAAAATATCATAATTCAATCGCATCTTCATTGAAATTCTAAAAAAACTCATTTTTTAAGCTATCCAGATTACTATGAACATGAGTATCTTGAGATTCTAGGTATTAGGATACCTGGATATCTACATCCTGATTATATTATCATGGTAGTATTAGATTCTTGTGAAACAACTACCTCTTATATAAGAATCATAAAATAACCCCAAACCAAACTGTCACTCATAAATAATTAAAAATAAGTATTTGGAAATATATGTGGCAGATCTTAGAAGGTTGGAGAGGAAAGCCATTTTACCAAAATAATATATAAAAGTTGAAAATTTGAATATGTTTTTTCAACTTTTTTTTTCTTTTAAATAATCCCTTCTTTATTTAAAAAAAAAACAATTCAATAAGACTTTTGCGTCTTCAATTAGTGATCGATAATGATCAATGACTTTCAAAGTTAATCAATGATAAATTCACGATCAATATGTCAACCACATTAATGATTAACATATTTAAAATAGTTTATATTTATCAAAAGAATTTAAAATCCAGAAAAAAGTAAACTTAAAAAATTAAAATAAGATTATGTGAGCGAAGAGATATATATGGTTAATGAGTTGTTTCTACTAAATCCGATAATGTTGCTTAAAGCAAAAACATTCAAAATGGTTGGAAAAAAAAAACATACTAAAAATGGAAAATACTTACCTCGCCAGGAGCAGTTCATCCTGATTTTCCTATGTGTCATATTTCTAATGGATGAAACATATTAGTAGGTCTCATGTATCTATTAAAAAATATATATATATATATATATATAATATAATTTATTAATACAATTTATATGAGACATATAAAAAAGTCAGGAGGAGTTTCTCATGATCATAGGCAAATATCTATCTTATTAAATTATTTGACGGTTATTTATTATGCAAGCCTCAAATAAGTTTTTGGAAAGGCAAGAAGAAGTTGTGGTTACGTATCCGGTATTCTTATTGTTTAATTTAAAAAATCCATCAAACCAAACCAACCAATATATCATCAATCGATGCTAAGCTGGTGGATTTGGGTTTATTTTAATGATATTTTGCTTGGAAAGGAATGCCAAACCTCACACATTTAGATACATTTGAGAACAATTACTCTCTGCCCTTTGTGATGATGCTAATGATACATAACCAACTCACTCTTTCAGAAGCTTCCTTTGTACAGTTTACCTCATCTAATCTCATCTCATCTCACAATGAATATATATTATCAATCTTCTGCTTTGAAACCCTTACATTATTTAATAATTAATTAAGGCTTAGACGTCAAGTTTTAGATAATTAATCAAATGTTTGAAAACTCTTCTCTGACACCAAACATAATCAATGGCCATCACATGCGGGTCCTTATTAGCACTTGCAAGCCTTTCAAATTAGTAAATTCTTCATATGATGCCGTTTCTTTACCTGAGGTGGGGTGGGGGACCCTTTTTCCATTCCCATTCTTTATTAATCTTTATAATTTCTTAATGCAGAGGAAAAATGAAAAAGCTTAGACACTGACATTTCGTTTACATCATGATCGATGTTAATATATATAATAACTTTACAAAAATCCATAATCATTAATTTGGTTCCATGTATATCTTTTTCTTCAAAAAAAAAATAAAAATAATAAGTGAAATATTGTTTGTTATATCACATGAGCCTTCTCATTCAGAATCAGATCTATGTTTAGTAGGTAGACTGGAAGAAACCTGTGCATTCATGAAAAAAAATATTAAGCTAAAATGATCAAGACAATGTTTGGTGGTGGTTCCCACATAAATATGTTTCTTTTATGAAGAGAAAAAAATAACAACTTTTCAAAATTCAAAACTATGAAAGACAAGATTATAGCATCAGCCTTCCTTTCTATGAGACAGCAATAGACAAATAGCGCACTGACTTCCGACATGCATCTAAAAGGAAGAAACCAAACCACGCCGAAGTGGAATTCAAGTGGGAAAATAGATGATATTTTAAATGCTTCCATGTCATCAATACAATACTAATGTAATTTACAAGAGTGTCTGTTCTGTTCTGTATTATCTCACATATAGAGAGATAGAGTAGCTGTTCTGAATGATTCAAAAAAAGCACGCATATGAGCATATGAAACATTTACTGCTCTCTTTATAAGGTTTTGCAATGGCAAACAATCATAATTTTCAAAGCTTGCATGACAGGAAAAAATAACTTGTAAAGCTATCACATATAAAAATTGGAACTGTAATTTTCAATTAAAAATTCAACGGGGCATGAAAAACATGCTTTATACAATACATCTCACCAAAACAAACCCAAAAAACTTGTAATGACCGCATTTGATATGGCCGGTATGATGAAATAAGCGACAGCAGCAAATTCTATAATCTAATCAGAAGTTTGAGGAAGGTTTACATTCAACTCTAAATATCATCCATGGTTTGGTTATATAACGTGCTTCACAGTGTCCTCTTTGCCTCCGGTTCATCTACCACTGATCCAACTGTTAATTAAACCTGAAAGTTTTGCCCTTTGGTTGCTTCATTTGACTAAACATCCCAATCATTCTCCCAACCATCTTTGTTAGATCTAGCCGTAAGGCCGTTAGCTGAAATACTTCCCAGATGGTGTCCAACTGGTGATTTGACAGCATTTCCTTCATCCCAATCATCATCCCAGCCTTCATCCCAACCTTCAGCAGTTTCAACATTGATAGCTGAAGAAGATTCTGGCAGCGCCATTTCAAGCTCTTGATATGGGATACCACCTGGTTGTCTCCTCCTGAACTTGCAGCAAGCCCATGAACCTCCCAAGATTAGGACTGTAAAAATTAAGAAGTAAGCACCATTTACCGGTGTCACTAGCTGGTCATAGGAAGGGAGACGCAGAAAATAGTTTTCTCCAGAAACAAGAGGGGTTGTGCTTGTGTGAATCACACATTCTCCATTTCCAGCATTTATTATTAATTCCATGCTTTTTTCAGTCAGTGGAACAATGATCTGAAAAACAAGAAAACAGAATAACTATCACACACAACATAACTAATAGAAGAAGACAAGTGCCAGATATTAAACATAACTACTATTTGGGATAGAGCAGTTTAAATTGAATTCCAAATACAAGTCCATACCCTTTTACTTTGATGTTTTAATATTTCAAGCTCCTCGAAAAAGTCCCCTCCAGAAACATTCACTTTCAAAGTATCTTCTCCTCCATTCTGAACTAGAACAGCAAAACCTCTGGACTCTTCAACGAGGAAAAAGATGTAAATAAACAGTTATTCTCAATCAGATATTACATACATCAGAAATACAGCAACAACATCAATCAATTTAAGAAAAATCCATCAAGTCAGGCATAGTGGTCAAGGCTATTGGATTCCACCAGGTGGTCATGGGTTCAAAAACCCTCCAAGCTGCATAAGAGATATAATCAATATCTGACGTAGCAATGTTGGAATTAAGTCTGGTTTAGTCTTCTTAGTTGATCGTTAATTAGATGTTGGGATGGATTACTATTTGGCTACCCCAACCAGCAGTTATTATTAATTATACAAAAGCTGTTACTGTAGTAACTGTTAGTTACCTGGGAGTGTGCTTAAGTTAAACCAGCTCCCTTGCAATTGTAAACAGACTATTTTTTCAAGAATAAGATCAACTCATTTTCTTGAAGTCTGCACCGATATCCAGTCATTTTTTTAAAAGTCTTAGGCTAATGAGGCAACCCCTGGACTACTTCAAACCCATGAACATTAACAAAATGGTATTTCCATGCAAAGAAAATAAGATTTCCCATCAATAGAAAAATTCTAAGAAATATAAATTAATAAACTAATTCAAAATTGACAGATCTCTAATCTCACGCACACTTAGAGTAAGAGAGTGAACTCGCTGAAGGACCATACAACAAAGGGTCAAATGCAGAAACACACACACACACACATTCCTTCATGGCAATTTTACAAACACCACCCATATTCCTTTCCTTTTGAATTTTTAAGTTCTAAAGAGACCAACTTTATCTATCTATCTATGGTAGCAGTTAATGATTAAGTACATTATTGGTTCTTTTCTATAAAATTCAATCCATTGCAGACATTTACTCCTCTTTATCTTCTTACTGGTTAACTAAATTAATATCATGTTTTTATAAAGTTCAAAATTGAAGTCAAATATTTGAACAAGATAACGAATGAGTCATGTCTCATGTGTGATTTTAATTGTTAATTAATTCTTAATTTGGATGGACCAACTAACTTGGTTATTTAAGAAAGCACTGAGACTCAAAATACCAAGTATTTTTTTTTTTAGGAAACTGAAAATTTCATTAAATCAAAAGTAGTTACAAAAAAACGGGTGATAAGAAATCAACCCTCACCAACCGGATTACATAAAAATTTTCCAGTCGGTATTAATAAAAAAAAAAGGTCATAATTACAAAAAAACAGTGGACAAAGAAGCTAAAAGCGACACTTTATAATGAAGTAAATCCCAAATCTCATTCGCCGTATGACTTTTGTTGTTGAAGATTCTATTGTTCCTCTCCAACCAAACCTCCCATGGAATGACTTTAGCCGCCGTTTCCCAAATCCATTTTGCCTTATCTTTTAGCATATGACCCCGTGATGAGAGTTGCGATATTAATCCTCGAGCAATTTGTAAAGCACCAAGCAACATCAAAAGTTTGAAACAACTTCTCCCACAAAAGCCTAGCGAATTTACAATTGAAGAAGAGATGATCTTGGTTTTCAGAGGATTGATTGCACATAGAACAAACGTTGGGGGAGAAACAGAAATTCAGGATTTCTTTTTTGAATGATATTTGTCGTGTTTAGACCACCACCAGAAAGTGTCCAAATAAAGAAATTAATCTTGTTTGGACAACCCAACTTCCAAATGCTTTTGGCCAAGCCTTCATTCAAAGTACTATTTTTACTCGTAAGGAAACGCACATAAGATGCAGTAGAAAAGCCTCTATCTTCTAAGTTCCAAGCTCGAACATCTAGAGAATGGGCTACTCGGGCTGGCTGCAGGATATGAAGGAGAGGAGTAAACTCAATGAGTTCTGTCAATGAGAGGCCTTTTAAGAATAATTGACCATACCTCATTGTCATCCGACCAATAATCATTGACCAAAACCGACTTATTACAAGCTAAAGCAAAGACACGAGGACAGATACTCATGAAAGGAAGATCATGAATCCATCTATCCTGCCAAAAGCGGATTCTTCTACCATTACCCAACCTAGGGGTGTAAATCGGTCGGGGTCGGTTTTAGTCGGTTTTGCACAAAAAAAACATTCACCACCGCCGCCGACCGAAAATTTGAAAAAATGGCTTGGCGCCGACCGATCGGTCGGTTTTTAACTTGGCGGTCGGAATAGGCAATTATATTTTTTTAAAACCGATCAATTTGGTCGGTTTTGGGTCATCCAAAACCGACTCCGACCGAATTGGTCGGTTTCTCCGACCGACTTTATCGGTTTCTTCGGTTTTTCGTTTTTAACTTACACCCCTAACCCAACCTATAGCTGATCAAATCCACCATTTTTTTCCCACACAAACTTACAAACTTCCCAGGACTGTATCCTTTCACTTTCGAATTCCCCTTGGTACTCCAAAGATTATTGTCCAAACCATGAATACTAGAAATTACTAAATACCAAAGGGAGTTGTGTTCTAAAAGGAACCGCCAAAACCACTTCGCAATCAAAGCCGTATTTCTCTCTTTCAGACTACCAATGCCGAGACCTCCTCTGACTTTCTGGAATTGCACCGTTTTCCAATTTATCAAATGGCAACCTTTCTCCGTACCACATCTTGCCCATAGGAAATCGCGAAATTTTTTCTCTAGAGTATTAACAACTTTAGAAGGCATTTGAAAAATAGACATATAATATGTAGGCATACTTGAAAGAACTGATTCAATGAGAGTTAGTCTTCCACCCTTCGAGAATGTAGCGTTTTTCCATTTATCTAGCCTCCGAGAAACCTTATCAATGACAGGAGCCCAAAAGTTTAGGGTCTTCGGATTTCCTCCCAAAGGAAGACCAAGATAATCAAAAGGAAAGGAACCCACATTGCAGCCCCAAGAAATTGCATTCACCTCCTCATCCTATATGTTCAAGCCATATAAGAATGTTTTTTGCCAATTGATTTTAAGACCCGAGCCACCTTGAAAGATCTTTAAAATCTAAAAGATAGTTTCCAATTCCTCTTCTTCATAAGCCCCAAAAATAAGGATATCATTTCCATATTGGAGATGATTGAGCTTTATCGAGTTTGAGCCAATACTAATCCCTTTTAAGCCATTTGATTCAAAAGCTAAATTGAGAAGTCTGCTCAAAACATCCAGCAATTAAAAGAAAAAGGGAAGGGGAGAGAGGATTGTCCTGTCTCAAGCCTCTAGACGCATTAATTCTTCCTCTTGGCCTGCCATTTACAAAGACATAAAATTTTGTATTGGAAATGCAACTATAAATTCAATTCTGCCACCTTCCATTGAAATTCTTCTTGTGCATAACAGCCATTAAAAAGTCTCAATCGACCATATCATATGCTTTTTCCAAATCTATTTTCAGAATCCACACTTTCTTCCCTGACATCCGAATATTCTGAACTATCTCATTTGCCACAAGGACTGAATCAAGAATTTGTCTCCCTTGAATGAAAGCAAACTGAAAATTTGAGATGGTTCGGTGTATCACAGCCTTGAATCTGTCCACCAACATCTTTCCCAAAATTTTGTAGACATTGTGGACCAAGTTGATGGGTCTTAAGTCCTTCATGCTAACTGCTCCTCGCTTTGGAATTAGGCAAATAAAATTTTCTTTTAAGCAAGCGTTAAGATTTGAGTGCTCAAAAAAGTCTTGGAACACTATTAATAAATCAGACTTAATAATGTTCCAACTCTTTTTATAGAACTCCATTGAGAACCCGTCAGGTCCAGGAGCTTTGTTAGACCAAAGACCATTAATAGCCTTCCAGATTTCTTGACTATCAAACAGACGTGTTAGGAACTCATTATCCTCATCATTAATCGGATCCCACTAAAGGCCTTCAAAGACAAACCTTTCACTTTTTAGACTTGAATATAACTTCTGAAAATAGGAAATAACCTCAGTTTCGATCAGAGGCAAAGAAAGAAGTTTCTCCCCCTTCTCGGTGACAATCTCAGACATCAAAGATTTCTTCCTTCTATTGTTAGCGATGGCGTGAAAAAAAGAAGAGTTCTCATCTCCATCCCTCAGCCATTTGATTTTACTTTTCTGACGCCATCGTTGAGTTTCTAAATTCAGAATTTTCACAAAAGAGATTTTCAAACTCTGCCTCAAAGCTCTGTCATCCACTGAAAGAGAACCAGCTTCATCCTTTACATCGAGATCCCTGATTTCTCTCTGAATTTCCAGCTTTTTAGACCTAAGATCGCCAAAGGTCTCCTGATTCCATTGCTTGAGAGCTCCTTTTAACCCATTTAGCTTTTGGTTTAGACAGAAACCAGGCCAGCCCTGAAAAAAATTATTAGACCACCAGCCAAAAATGTAATCAACAAAACCTGGATGAAGAGTCCAAAAGTTTTCAAACTTGAAGGGCATTGGACCCCAAACCAAAGCATCAGTTGCCAATGCAAGAGGGAAATGATCTGAAACTAAACGATCCCTACGGTTTACCCTGGTGTTAGGAAATTGAGATAATCAATCATTAGTCACCAAGAATCTGTCCAGAAGACAAAAGGTTGGGGATCCCCTCATACTGGACCAAGTAAACTTTCCATTTAAAAGAGGAAGATCGTTGAGTTCAAGAGTAGAGATCAACTCATTGAATTTTCTCATGCTTCTGGTAATTCTTCCTCCTATAGATTTTTCTGCAACCCATCTAACTACAACAAAGAACAAGAATACGTTTTCCATTTTCCCATTGGAAAAACATCACAACTATTATAGATTAAAGACTGTCACCATCAATATCAAAGGTTCAAGATGATCTCATCGAGGCATTCTGACATGAGATCACTCTCTATAGAGTCATGAATAGGTTTCCATAGTTAGGAAACAAGCATATTGATTTCGTATTACAGCTCTTAATTTGATTCAAAGCATTACAAAGTAAACCTGAGTGATTAAGTCTGGAAATATCAGGACTCTACACAATTAGAAAGTGAGAGAAATCTAAAAGGGTGAAAACTCTATTTTTTTTTTTAATGATTGAAAAAAGTCAAAATCCTCAAGAGCCAACAATCGCTTCCATTGAACTAGCATGACTAATTGTAAAAAAGTCAAAAACTCTATCTAGAGATGGCCAACGCTTAATAAATTTAACAGGAATTGAAGAAATCAAATCTGAAATAAACACTGGATAAATTCTAGGACATAATAGGAATGCATCATAAATTAGACATTCTCAGGATTGCAACAAAAAAAATGCATGACTAATTATTAAATGTTTCCCTACTGCCTGCATCACACTTTACAATATTAATACAGTCAGTTCAACATTTCATCCCTTCACACTTCGAATTTTCAAAACAACATAGGAAAACACTTGGTATTGGAAATAGGTTTTAACCTTTTGTCTGATAAATCAATTTAAGTTAAATGGTGGCAGAAAATAAGCAAAAAATCAAGATAACCTCAGTGAACTTTTTCTAAAAGACCATCCTATTCCATCAAAAGCTAGTATAACACACACCACATCGAGGTAAAGGATGCAATACACATGACCACATCTTTCTCATCAAGTTCTCAGCAATATGACATTAATTTGTAAAATGAAAAATTAATAAAAGTGAAAATGTAAAACACCAAGAAAATATTTCCATCCTCAACAGGTTCAAAACTAGAAACTAGAGGCAGGCCCTAAAACATGTAAGAAATGGTGAGGTCTAAAATCTTCCCCGTCTACAAACAATCATTCCCAGGAACGGGTTAATAAAAGCAAAAGAAAGTAAAAGAAATATACAAGCTACCATAATTCAACTGATAAATCCTAAATATGAAAGCTCAAAATGTGTTTTAGATTAAAGGCAATATCTTTGCAGATTGCAGGGACAATAATTTAATACCATTTACAAACCATTGTACAATGAACAAGCAACAGTTGTAGTCAAGAAGAAAAGACAGTAAATTTGGAGCTTAAAAAGCCGTCGATAAAAGGCACGAGAGCAATTCGAATTTACCGATAATATGATCAGTTTGAGTTTGAATACAAGCAACCAAGTTGTTGAGGTCCTTGCATTTCTTGTTGTCAGGTAAACCATCGCAATTTTGGTCATCATTAGTTGATTGAGATTGAGGACTAGCTTCCTTACCAGGCTCAGGTGAAGTTCCAGAAGCTGTATTATTATTACTATTATTCACTATCGGTAGTGAAGAATTGCTGGGTGCTGGAGATCCATTTTGATTCTTAATTCCATTAATATGCGTATGATTCAGTGAAGAAACCGGACTGATTTGTGGAGAAACCTAAAACGAGATAGAGAAAAGTTGATCCAATAAAATACTAGAGCGAGAGAGAGAGAGAGATAAGAATAAATAAAGCTGCTTGTTTTTTTTAAACTTTAGAAAGAAGAGGATTACAGGCGATGTTGCGGTGGCGTTATCTAACAAGTTTGTGGAAGCATGGGAAACAACAGCAATATAGAAGAAGAACAATGCCAGAAATCGTATCGCCATCGAAATCGAAATCGAAATCCTAATCCTTAACCTTCGGGATTGGGACTGTGAGAAACTAATCTTGCAAATATCATTATTATCTCGGAATTGAATTGAAGTTGCAGGAAGCAATAACAGAATGGTTTAGATATTGAAGAGACAAAAAATAATCAGTGAGATGCTTCGCTTACACAATTCACACGTAAACATACTCGGGATTTTCTTTTCAATCTGAGCTGAAGCTGACTCACGGAAACGGACGCAGATTCATTCACTCACGAAACACACACACAGTTTTTTTTTTTTTTGTCAGGTCGCTAGAACTAGAACTGCACAAGTTAGCTGAAGAAATGAGAATCTGGAAGTTTGGGCTTTTCTTTTAATTAGACAATGGGCCTACTTATGAGACTGATAATTGAGCCTGCTTCCTTTACTGTCCAAATCCAAAAACATTGAGCCCAGTTAAACAAGGAAAGTAAAGGAAGCTATTTGGAAAAGAGAAAGATAATAAACAGAATTCCTTGCTTCAACTGCACTTGCACTTGCACTTGCAAGGAAGTAATAAAGTGTAGTTGGTTGGTTAATTCCAAAAAAAAATGGAGAAATTCAGGTTCGTGTTCCAACACAGCAGCAAACAATAGAGTTATATTTGCAATGGAACAAAATAAAATAAAGATAAAAGAATGATCATGTGTGTATAAGGAGACATCTCTATTAGTATGGGGTTTTTTTGGGTGAAACCAAAAGTAAAGTCATGTCGGCTTTGGCTCAAAGTGGATAATATCATATCAATATGGAGTTATAGAGGCTCGGTGTCCCCTAATATTTTCAAGCAATATTTGATAATTGAGTAAAAAAGTCATTATTTGTTATAGAATTCTCTACTTCAATTTCTTAGCATGTCAAATATGGCAAAAACATCGAATTTATCCACTAACGAAGAAAAAGATAACAAATCATAAATGCAATCGATTATCATGAATCGAGTAATCTTTTGGAAGATTAAACTTTGCCAGAAAAGGAAAAAGATACGAAACTGATTTGTAGAACACAATAAAAAGACTATTTCCAATATTTTCCAAAAAAAAAAGACTATTTCCAATCGTGGCCATCACAAACTCTTGTGCAATAATTGATGATTCCCCCCTTTCCTTATTTAATTATCTGAAGCTTAAAACACAACATTCTCGTACGTATTTCCTTTTTCTCAGTATTTCCTTTTCTTAATAAATCACATGATTGATTGGTTTACTTCATTACTTATATCAATTTAACCGGTATATTTTAATTTCATATTTTAAAACTTTCATTTTTAATTAAATAATAGTCTCTATAATAGTAAAATTGATATTAATTTAATAAAAACCGGTTTTCCATAATTGAACACATGCTTACACGTGTTTTCTTCTTACTACCTTTAGATACCTGAAACGTGAAAGAATCTGAGTCGGAAGGCACCAATATGGTACCGGTCAAGGAACCTCCAACGATCAAGTGTGAAATGATCACAAAATAGGAAACGACGCAGCAAGGGTTTTGATTTCAGTGCATACCTCATTGACTGAATTTTATTGTCTTATATAACCATCAAAGATTGGACTGTGGGCCCCTTGACCGTGCCAATTTGAACTAAGCTTAATTTTATGGGCTTAATTGAGTTGTCGTTAATGATGTTGCCTTCATCAAGACGTTTCGGCCGAGATTACCTTGGGCACTCACTTCATGCTAAGTCCTTATGGTGAACGATTTTCACCGTATACGGAATTTAATAACTTATTTTTAATATAGCAACTCTAACATTCACAAAATTACTTTTAAAAAAAATAAGAATTAAATTTCTTATCTAAATTAATATTGCTTACTAGATTATTGATAATATTTAATTAAAATGTAAATATTAGAATTTTAAAGATTACATTGATTCAAGCAATAAAGTAAAGATGGATAGTGTATAGAGAAAAATTCAATTTATACCCCTAAGGCCACGTTTACTTACCATGAATGGAATGAGAAGGAGTCGGAATGAAAATCAATCGGAATGAAATCAATCAGAATGAGAATGACATTCCTTTGATATTGTTTACTTAAATCTGTCTGGAATCAGAAACAGAGATTCTCATTTATGGTGTTTACTAGCAGTGAAATCGTAATCTAATATATGATAATTACCATAATACCCATTTCACATATTTTTTCTATTTATAACAAATTGAAACATATGAACAAAAAAATTAGTACAACAAATTACCAAATTTTATTACTGATAACATGTGTTTATTTAATATTAATCAATTTTATCTTTTTTATTTTAATTTTTCCTACTGTATATACACGGCATTATACATACTAATTTCATCTTAACAATTTATTTCAAACTAATAAATAATAGCAAACTAACATGTAGAATTTATAATCACCGAAGATAATCAACATCTCAAATGATCAAATATAGAGCCTAAGAAAAACATATATATGAATACTTCAAAATAGATATTCAAACACAACAAATAGATTTATCACAATGCATATTTTCTTCTTCTTTACAATAAGAAATCGAAACATATCTATAAACAAATTGAAAAAAAAATTAAACTCGCACTTCGTCAAACAACATATATTGTTTAAACATAAATAATATATATGAAAATAAGAAATCAAGATTCAAACATGTAAATAATATCTAATAAAACAATACAATAGAAAAGTATTCCAAAATGATATTAAAATCAGGAAAAAAAAACAAACTCAACTAAATGAAAGAAGAGAGGACAAATATATCAAATCTAATGCTAATTTTTTTTTAAATTATCTTTTTACAATTAAATAAACATTTTCAAGCTCAACAATATATTAGATGTGGGTCCCACAAAAATTAGGAATGAGAATAAGATTACCAAGCTTATATCAAGGAATCGGATTACTTCAATGGGGGAGTGATTCTTAAATTTAGTGGGCCCCATAATTTTATTCACATTCTAGATTTTAAGTAAACACAATCAGTTATAATCAAATAAACTTATTCACATTTCATCATTCTCATTCCCTTTAAGTAATCATGGCCTAAACTTAATAAAATATGTCAATTTGAATCTTAAACTTATAATTTCATCGTGTTTGAATTTATATCGTCATTGAATCAAATTATAACACTAAAAACCAATGAATAACGTACTAAAAGATAAATGGAACATAACACCAGCAAAATATAATTATAAAAATACTTAATCTCAGTTACAAAATCAATAAATAAAAGGGAAAAATTCAAAACACACCCCTGTGGTTTGAAAATGAATATTTATACCCCTGTACTTTCAGAACTGTGCAAATTGGCCTCTTCTCGCTACACATTTGATTTTATTTTAGTCATAACTTTTTTGTTTGAACTCCGACTTGAATGATTCAAGATGTTTTAAAATCCTCGTTTCGAGCTCTGCGTTGTAGATACAAAAAATTCTAAATTATCAATATATAAAATTGACTAAAACTACAGGGGTGTGTTTTGCATTTTGCCCTAAATAAAAATAAAATAAAATGCAACACAAAATTAGTCCAAACGAGTGATAAAAAAATATTAAACACAAAGACAATGGTGAAATAAAAAGAGTAGGATAATTAAAGTAATAAAAAAGGGCAGAGCAGCGAGTGGAGGTGAGAAGCGTGCAGAAACAAAGCGGTGGTGCGTCAGTTGTAGGCGTGAAGTTTAGTTACTTACCTGGTCGGAGTAGGCATAGGGCTCCATCCATTTAAGGATTGATTTGATTTGATTGTTGCCCTGGCCCCCCCCTCCCTCTCTCTCTCTCTTTCAGCGCGGTTGGTTTGGTTGGTATTTTCATTCACATCGCCGCTGTAATCATCCTACGCCATGATTGATGAAATCAACGGCCCACCTCTATTCTATGGCGTCATAAGTATTGTTGAAAAAACGAAAGAAAGGTCAATTGAGTCATTTGGTAGGTCTGGTGCCTTAGTGCGTGCGAAATCCAATATTATTAATTATATGCGATTACATTCAAACACAAAACACAATGGAAAGAAGTATTAGTGGCGCATTATACGGAGCTGTCTTTTTTTGGCTCTCGCACACAAACACACCCACCAGTATTCTCTAATTCTTATTATTATTATTTGTTTCTTTTCCGATGTATTTTATCCAACCCCCAACTCTGTCTCTCCCCTTTTACCACGCTCCTAGTCCTTCCCCTGTCTTATGCTCTCCATCATCCATCCTATCACTTTTTTAACACTAAATTAGATAATTACTGCGTCACGTCACGTCGTCGAGTATTATATATAATAATCTAAAGATATTATTATTAATTACTTACCACTATAATAAAAAGTATATTATTATTATTAAATGAATAAGAAAAAAAGGGGTAAGTGGGGGGGAGAGATGGCCGTGTCTTGAAGCATCATCATCATCATCGTGCATGCATTTCGTGCATTCTCCTCTTTCTTCTCTATCAATCAGTTCACAAACAAAGCTAACTCTGCCTGCCTGCATGCACACGTCTTCTCCCTTCTAACTCTCCCATTCCGATCATCCATCTCAGGTAATCTATCTAATACTAATTATAACTCTATTTCTATAATTCCATAACATAATCATGTTTCTTCTTCAAATCCCTATGGCTATCTCCCTTTTCCTTCATTACTCTGCTTTCAATTCTTATTATATTATTTAAATTAGGGCTTTTGGTTTTCATCATATTCCTCTTAATTTTATTTCACTGCAGAGGGAAATCAAAATGACTTCCAGAACTTGCATGAATGTATTGTGTGGAGCTGGAGCTGGAGCTGGAGCCAGAGCATCTTCTTCTTCATCTTCTTCTTCTACTTGTACAGATTGGAAGAAAGGTTGGCCTCTGAGATCTGGTGATTTCGCTACTCTCTGTCTTAACTGCGGGTAATTTACCTCACCACACATATTTCCTCTCCTTCAGATTTATTACTTACCGATTCTGGTCTCAACACTTACAGACACTTACTTCATCGTTTTATTTTTATTCAACTCACTGTCAATTAATAGATCCAACTAGTGGATAGTGACTTTTCCTCGTTAATTGCTTCTTTATTTTTTGCTCCCACTATACTATCTACAATTAAGCAGTTTTAAATGCATAATTTTTTTTTCAAGTTCCCATAAATGTCATACTGATGATGAGAAGTCAATAGGTCTGCATACGAGCAATCGATTTTCTGTGATGTGTTCCACTTAAAAGACTCTGGTTGGAGGGAATGCACATCGTGTGGCAAGGTAACCCAAATTGAAATAAATACTTCTTTCTCTCTTTTTCCCCCCCTTTCATTTTCCATGCAATGCTCTCTCTCTCTCCGTCTTATATGTGTCGATTGTTATTTGACGTGTCACAGCGTCTCCATTGTGGATGCATTGCTTCCAAGTTTCTGATGGAGCTTCATGACAGTGGTGGTGTCAACTGCTTAAATTGCGCAAAAACATTAGGGCTTCATTCCGTAAGATCATACACCTGATATTTATATAAAGTGGATTCTTTTTTTATCAAGTTGATGATACTATAGTTCTAACTAAATGAACGAGTTTTAGGATAATGTGTTAGTGTACCGATATCATAAGATTGGTCTATCCATCCCAACAATTATTTTCTCTTGCCTAAAGATCTCTGATATTTAGTCATGCTTATGAGATGTATTCATACAGACTGCTACTGAAGAACAGCCCCATGAATTTAGCACACCAAAGGTTCAAAATTCTGGGGAACTTCAATCATTTTTAGTGGAAGATGGTGGCACTGATGGAATAAGGCTTATCCAACCGAGAAATATGATGGAAGGAAATGAGTTTAGGCACTCGCTCCAATCTCAAAACTATAACAGAAGTGGTTCCATAGTGCAAATGAAAAACGAGGAAATTTTCCCTTCGGTGAAAGATGGGTACATTTGTTCCTTGGAATTCAATCAGGTGGCCAATGGATTGAATGAAGCTACTGAACAGGAAATCTTCAAAGCAGGGCATGGAACAAAATTTATGTATGATTCACTGCCTCAAACAAGTTTGAGTGTGAACTTGGGCTGTGGAAGCTCGAGCCCTCGTACAGGTGTTTCTGTTGATGAGAAGGAGGATAGCAAGTCACCCTCCCCTTTGCTACTAGGTCCTAGATCCCGTCATCTAATTCCGAAGCCCCCACGTTCGGTTTTTAATGCAAGTTTAGAGCCGAATGCTAGCATGCTTTCACAGATACGTGTTGCAAGGCCACCTGCTGAAGGGAGGGGGCGGAATCAGTTGCTTCCTCGCTACTGGCCCAGGATCACTGATCAGGAATTGCAGCAGATATCCGGAGCGTATCCATCTTCATGATTTCTTTTGTTTTGTTTGTTCTATCACTTTTTTGTAGCATATTCGTATGTGTGTCTGTCTTTATCTTTTTCCTGTTCTTTACAAAGTAAAGGCTATTTCTTAACTGTATGACCCTAAAGTTCAAATTCCACTGTTGTGCCATTGTTTGAAAAAATGCTCAGTGCCAGTGATGCTGGTCGGATAGGCCGCCTGGTTGTCCCAAAAGCATGTGCTGAAGTAAGATTTATATCAGGGTTTGGTCTAGTTTTCCAAGGATGTCTGGTTTTCACGGTTGGTGGATACTGTAATCTGTTAGATGATCTCCTTACCACTTTGCAGGCATATTTCCCTCCGATCTCTCAGCCAGAGGGCCTTCCAATAAGAATTCAAGATGTCAAGGGAAAAGAGTGGGTGTTTCAGTTCAGGTTTTGGCCCAATAATAACAGTAGAATGTATGTTCTGGAAGGTGTAACTCCCTGCATACAATCCATGCAGCTACAGGCTGGAGATACTGGTATCTGTTGCTTTTTTGTGGCTGTATTGTTTGAAATTATTATTTTTACATTTAGTATTGCACAAGTTAGTGATATAACATTTGTGCCAATTATCTCTACTAATAATAATGCTAGGAGATATTTTACGGGTTTTCTCCTCTTATTTGATCTGGATATGATTTTTGAATCGGTTTTTTTCCTTCTACCTTTTTCTGCAGATTTTGTTCATCACTAATCACAATTATCTTGTTTTTTGGTGCAGTGACTTTTAGCCGCATGGATCCTGAAGGCAAACTTATTATGGGATTTCGTAAAGCATCAAGTTCTTCTGTAATGCAGGTAGCTGTTCACTGCAAGATTTTTTGTTGAACACTCAATGATGTAGTGTTGAAATAAAATTGATTGAATGAACAGGATACCCATCCATCTCTCCTTTCCACTGGAGCTCATTCGAGTGAATTTCTTTCAAGTGTTCTTGAGAATCTTCCAATTTTAAGTGGTCATTCTGGCCTTCTCCAATCCTTAAAGGGGAGTGCAGATCCCCAGCTCAATGTATTGGCCGGGTATTTCAATCAACCTGGTGCTGATTTGAGCTGGCAGAAAGCTGAGAAGCCCGATGATAAATCAAGGGAGAGCTTGCTCCTGTCTACAATGCTGGTACCAGAGAGGAAGAAAACTCGAAACATTGGGTCAAAAAGTAAAAGGCTGGTCATTGATTGTCATGATGCTCTTGAGCTGAAACTCACTTGGGAAGAGGTGCAGGATTTGCTTCGTCCACCTCCAACTGTCAAACCTAGCAAGTTCATGGTTGAGGATCATGAATTTGAAGAGTATGAAGTAAGCAGTTTTATTTTAGTTTTTAGATTGAGATTTTCATATCCTTCGTGTTCATTGAGAATGGGAGGCTTTTTCCCAACCTCGCTTATTATCAAAGTCCTTGTTATTAAAAAAATACAGTTTAAATACCATCTATGAAGCTTGATTTTCCATATAATTAACTTAGAGAATAAACTTGAAACAAAACCCTCTATCTAAGAAAATTTTGAAGTAATCATTACACGATGCTTAACTGATAGACATGAACTGATGCCTCCTGTTTTCAAACAGGAACCTCCAGTTTTTGGGAAGAGGAGCATTTTTGTGGTCCGTTCGACTCGGTGAGAAATTATTGTGTATACTGATGTTTAGCATTCATATTTTAATTTTAACAGTTAATGACATCATTTGCAAAGTGTCACCACATCACTACCATACATACAGAACAGAATTTTTTTTTGCATTTTCCACCTCTATTTTAGAATACTGCAGTTCATAGTTTCTTGTTTACATTAATCACCCTCTTCTGTTCATTACTCACTATATTATCCTTGAAATTTATATGCCTCCTATCAGGGGACAAGAGCAATGGGCACAGTGTGACATCTGCTCTAAATGGAGAAGATTGCCAGTTGATGTACTTCTGCCCTCCAAGTGGACATGTATAGAAAATATTTGGGATCAAAGCAGGTCTTACATACTTTCTTTGCTTTTTTTTTTCCTGCCCATCTCAGGGGGAAGTGGACATGTATGAAATAGCTTATAGTTTACTTGACACTTGCTGATTCTTTATGATCAGGAATTTATGTTCTACACCTGAAGAATTAACATCAGGGGAACTGGACAATCTTCTGAGATTGAATAAGGGTATGCATGTTAATTTCCTTCATTTTTCTAATCCTCATTGATTCAGTTACCACATTCTTGCTGCAGACAAATTCTGATCAAGATATTCACGCCATAATTTTCAATAGCAATTTGCATTTGTGAATTGCATGTTGTTTACAGTTCTCCACATTCTAGTACTTGGGATTATTAGTATTAGGTCATGGCCGTCACTTCCACTCTGTAAGGCATAGGTTTAGGTGTGAATTTAAACCTGATCATCCTCAAAGAGCCCCTAGCCTTGCATATCTCAAGTTCAGCAGTTACCAGTTAGGCTTTAGGGGATTTCAAGGCTTAATTTTGAAATAAATGTGAGTAGACAGTTATAGTGCTTGATGCAAATGTTAGTAATGAAAGAGATGGGTGATTCTTGGAATGCTCAAGGGATTGCTCACTGTTTAGATGACAAGGATCAAAGCAAGTGATGTATTAGCAGCTTTTCTAGTTTTTATCTTAATGTATATTATATTTGCTTCATGCTTTATATGAATAAGTTTTCACTCATGCTTTGTACTGAATGCCTAATTTCCAGAATTCAAAAGGCAGAGAACCTCCGCTTTCAATGGACCAATCCAGCATCATGAATCCTCTGGTCTGGATGCCCTGGCAAATGCTGCAACTTTAGGAGATAATATTGGTGATCCAGGCACCGCATCAGTTGCAACTACAACAAGGCATCCCAGGCATCGTCCAGGTTGCTCATGCATTGTATGCATCCAACCTCCCAGTGGAAAGGGAAAACACAAACCTACATGCACGTGCAACGTTTGTATGACGGTTAAACGTCGATTTAAAACTCTAATGATGCGCAAGAAGAAGCGGCAATCAGAGCGTGAAGCTGAAATTGCACAGAAGAACCAGCTAAAGTGGGGTTCTAGAGATGAAGCCGAATTGGAAAATAACTCTAGACCAGTATCCCTAAACCTCGGCCCTTCTGAAAATGAAGCGCAACTGACAAATGATTCTAGGAGCCAAAGTAATTTGGGTGAAACTGGCAAAGACCAATTAGATTTAAATAGCCATCCTGATCAAGAAAATGAAATACAAGGGATGTCAAACCGAGTGAGCATGATGAGTCTTGTGCAAATTGCAAGCCTGCCATTAGAGACGTATTTGAAACAGAATGGCCTTACAACTCTGTTAACAGAGCCACAGGTTAGTTCGGCATCACATGTGCCAACACAAGGTGCGAATGAGGTTGAAGGAGCTCTAAACGATGATGGATGCTTCGCTTCTACTGCTGAAGATCAGGAAAGCGATGCAGAAGAAGAAAATTGTGAACAAGATGAACGTTGAGATACGATCTCAATTAGTTTTATTCGTGGCTCTTAATTTAATATCAAATACTAATACTAACCTTAAAAAATATAGGCTTTTTTTTTATTACTGTAAATAACCAAAAAAAAAAATGTATTTTCTTATCTACCGGCAAAATGTGAATTACTCTAATGGTTGACGGTGTGGATTTTTTTTTTCCCATTGTCAAATATTTTGTTGTTCAACATACACGGTATTGAAGAGGGTTGTGTATTATGGAAAGAAAAATCCTCATTCTGATTATTTCAACAAATGAAAGCATTATTTTATGAACAATAAAGGTGGAAGAGTCTGAATCCACCAAAGACGAGGGCAAGAAGGAAAACAGATCTCCGTAAAATGGCATTTTGCATCAGAGAATGCTGATCCCCAATTCCCACAATGACAATATATCTACAAAACGGCATTCTCTCTCTTTTACAGGAACATGGAGGGTTGCATTTATCTATTATATGTATCCAGTTAAATCACCCAAAAAGTAGGAAAATAAGGAGAAAAAAAGGAGCAATATACTATGCACACTCAAAATCCTTCAACCCCAGTTCTCCGAAAGGTTGATGAAGATGATTTTCGACTTCCCTGCCTTTCAAGCTCCTGAAGAGAGAGCGATGAACATGCACGTGGTGGAAGAGTTAACGGTAGGGTTCGCCTAGTTGGAGATATAGACGGCCGGGCTCCAGAAGGAGGTGATGGTGAAAAACTCAACCTGGGTGCTTGGGTGACAATGCCATTAAGGCTCGGGGACCTTGACATCAGTTTTCCAGAAACTGCTGCAGGCTCTTGCAAAGGAAACCGACGGGAGTACTTCATGTCTTGTATGCTGCTAAGATGTTCAACTATGGTTCTCATTGTAGGTCTTTCAGATGGATCCTTCAGAAGACATCTTTGTGCTATGTCAGCCACTGTCCTTGATGCTTTGGATGGGAAACGTCCTTTTAGATGAGGATCCATGACAAGTGACAGTCGAGAGTCATCAGCGAGGAAAGGTCGGCTCCACTTAACTAAGTTTCGTTCTTCCTTTGTATGACGACTGTCAAGATTTCTCCTGCCAGTAAGTAGTTCCAGAAGAACAATTCCAAAGCTCCAAACATTGCTTTTAGGTGTTAGTAAGCCTCTCTCCAAAGTTTCAACTGATAGATTTGCACCAGCCTGCATATGTTACCGAAGTAAAAGGTCATTTAGGTGTTCTCCGACTATTTACGTCATATTAAACCCAAAAAAGAAAACCATGTACCTTAATATCATATACTAACTAGAGAAGTGGAAAAAAATTATGTAAAGAAACAACAAAAGAAGAATGCACTATGACACCATGGCTAATCATTTTACTCACCACTGAATTGTTTGATATCTCAGACTCTGGAATATGTCCGACACAACCATAACCAGAAAGTTTTGCACTAAAGTCTTTGTCAATCTGTATGTTGGCAGTCGAAAATTCATTGTACATCGCCTGTGTAGATATGGAATCTCATCAACTAAGAAATTGGCCAAGTGAAGTCTCATGTCAAGTATGAGATAAAATAATAAGAGAGACAAATTCTTGTAACCTGAAAAGGGCCTTCTTCATGCAAGAAAGTCAGACCTTGGGCAGCACATAATGCAATCTTCATTCTTGAATTCCAGTCTATGAGGGGTCCATCAGACTTCCCAAATAGAAGCCTATCCAAGCTTCCATGAAATAACCTTTCATACACCAACATCCTCTGCTCTGAGCCTTCGCGTGCATGGAAACCAAGTAGTTTACAAAGATTAGGATGTTGCAAAGATGACAGCGTGTTCACTTCATTGACAAATTCCCTTAAACCCTGGGTGAGCATAGCCATCATCCCATTGTTAGGCCAGATTTAAGCTGCAAAGCAGTTATAAATGCTTGTAGAGGAAAAATAAAATATTTTATATCCCATTCTTTTAATTTAAGAGATGAAGTCAATTGTGCATAGGTTGTGAAGTTAAAGTACCTAGTGCAGTTTAAACCATAAGAATGTCAGGTCATGTTAAAGGATTTTTTTTTGTGAACCCACATTTCAAATTAGTTAATCTGAAACTAATCACACCCCGAAGAAAAAGAAAAGAAAAGAAAAGAAAATCTATGAACTGTACATGGAAATGGAATGCAACAAATGCATGGATGAAACCTAATCCATTGCACCTGGACTACTGAGGAGGGTAAGAAAAGAAGAAAATGTGAAAAAAAAAACCAAACCAGAACAAAGAACAGAATTCCCAACTAAAATGGAGCGGCTCACAACCAATTTGAACAAACGTAAACTCAATAATTCTTCTATCATCTATGGCAAGTACCACATAATTTAGAAGATTCAGTTCATTCAAATAAAGTAGCTAATTGTAATACCTGATTTGATGAATATAGACGTGTAACAGTAGCTTCAAACTTTCTTAAACTTGAAGAATCATCTCCGAAAGTAGCCTTGAATATAAGAGAAGAGAGACCTTCTGACACGCAGCGATCAGAAGAAAAATTATGGCAAGCAGCTGATACATCTTCAAATGAAAAGTTTCGGAGTGCTCCCATTGGAGGCAGCGGCAAGGGTCCTGATGCATACAAAGGTCCACTTGAAGTCACTGATTTAAAGCTTCCTGAGATTTTCAGAGAAGCGGTAGACTGAGGTGATGGAAGGGGAAGCGGTTGTGGACTTGGAGACCTTTGTTCCTTATTTGATCCAGCATAAAATTTTGACTCTTCCTGGATCATCATATTCAACAGCAGCCAGAGTATCCTGTTCTGCAGAATCAAGAGACGACGGAGCAGATAATGCCCTTGTTCTACTGTCCGATACTCTATTAACAGGTTGAATAGGTTTTACTCTGGTCCTAAAACTTGGTGGTGCAGACTGCAAGGATCGAGTTTGAAGTTGAGGCTCAGGAAGCATGGTTGGAAAATGTTCCTTATGACTTAGAGACTTGACATAGACAGGCTGATCATGCCTTTTCTTTTTACTCTTCAAAACAGGAAAACATCCCATTTTTTTAAGCCTATAGGAATATGATAGGCTTTTGAATCAATCTGCAGAAGGAAATCCTAGTGCACTAGTAAAACCTGATGAAAGTGGCATCTCCAAAAGACTAATCCAGAAGTAGAAAACAAACCCAACAGTGAGAAATTATAATTTCCAAGATATCTCAAATTGCACAAACGTTTGCAAGCACCGCGCTACCACAAAGCATTAAACACAAGCAACAAAACTTGCGCATTCACGTTTGTTTATTCACTAACCGCAGTCTGCAAAAGTCCAAGCGTATCATCATAAGTAAAACGAGCACCTTTATTATTATTTTAGTCGTACTAGTAGTTCTGCATACATTGCATTCACAGTTAAAATGAACTACAGAGCTGTTTCAATAAAGGTAGTTCATGGAAAGAACATAAAAATTTAATTGATGAAGTGCATATCAAAACTTGATCATCAGTTCCCTTTTAACGTTTAACAGTGGAGTGGGGGTGGGGAGGGAAAGGAAAGGAAAAATCTCAACTCTTTCCCACACAAAAACTCTTTCCTTCCATGAACTAGATAACAATTTACGCATCGGAGAACCAAAGAAAAGCTACAAGTCAATGCCCCTCTCAGAAATAAAAGAATTAGCTCCCCTTTTTTCCCCATAGTCACAGAAAGCAACACAGATCCACAAAGATTCAACCTTTACTTTTCAGTCAATTGTTATAACAACAAACTAAAACAATCTAAAAGGGAAACAATCAGTTTAAGAAAACATAAATTCGTCCCTAAACAAAACTTTAGTAAAGAACAAAGTTAGCTGTCAAATCACAAATTTAGCAGAGCATATTAGGATACAAAGAAAAACATCAAGAAATCGAACCCAGATAGCCATACTACAAATCAATTCAGGACACCATAAAAATATATAGCTAAAAGTCGAAACAATTTGCAGGGGGGGAAAACCTGGAAATGATTGAGTGATGGGAATCGGAATGAAGAGATTGGAGAAAGTTAAAATTGAAGCAATCAAGTCAAATTAGAAACAAGTTCCAAAGATGCAAAGGCAAGGTGAAAGAAAAGTGAGATCTTTCTTTCTTTCATCGAGAGGGAGAGAAGAGAGATAATGGAAAAATAAAAAAAAAAAAAAAAAAGATGATTAAATTAGGAAGGAAGGAAGGAATGAATAGTGAATAGTAATACAAAATATAAAAGAGTGTATTATGATTTATGAGCAGTGGTCATAGTCAAACCTACCCAACTTTTTATTTACCATTACCATCCTCACTCTTATCTCATTTTTCATTCACATCTTAATTATTTGGGTCAACAACCTTTTTATCTTTTGATTTTGAGATTTGTATCTAGTTGCTCATGTAGTTTTTAATTTATATCTACTTCATTCTTATTCTTTAGAAATCGGTTTATTAGATAAGTGAATTTTTAATTTATATCTACTTCATTCTTATTTTTTAGAAATCGGTTTATTAGATAAGTGAGTTTTTAATTTATATTTATTTCATCTAATTTTTTTTACACTAATTAAATAAAAAATTAATAACAAAACCAAATTGACATATTTCTCATAACTCAGGAATGAAACAGATACAAACCATTCCCAAAATCAAATTGACACAGACCTTAGAACTCAAACGCAAAAAAAAAAAAAAAAAAAAAAAAAAAAACTTTACTCGATTTTTTTAATTTACTATATAAATATGTTTTTCAATATTCTTTTACATTATTATCCTCTTGGTTTCTTCTACCTCATCCTAATTTACTCGTCTCATTCTCGTCACCATGTTATTCTTTTTCATTTCCTTTTTTTTCATATGCTTTAAAAATAAGTTCATTATTCGAAAGGGAGATTTTTATTATTTTTTTTTAGTTCAACGCTTATAATTTTAAAATATGAATTTTAATCACCATTTAAATGGGTAAAATTATAAAATTGGAAGAAAAGGAGGGAAAGTGGGTAATATGGTAAATAGAGATTTAAAAAAAGAAGTCTGGCTTTTGAAATGAAGTACGCCTCGATTGAGGTGACAGCTGAGTCAAAGTCGGAAAATTGTTGATATTTGAAGTTTTTTTATAATTTTCTTTTGTTAAGGAAAACCCTAAAAAACAAATATAGTTTTTATTAAGGAGACCTACCGAGATGGTTCTTTGACTATAAAGATATACCGTCAGATCAGAGAGTGGGCGGAGGTATCGACGGTCAATATTTTATATTATTTAAGCTAGTGGGACCCACTGACAACGACTGGGGTAATATATATATATATATAAAATAAAGAGGCAGAAATGGGAGAGCCACGCGCCGATTTACCATCTAGGGGAGGAAATGTGGGTCCCATATCGTGATATTGCTTAGACGCGTGGGTTCCCCTTCCCTTTTTATTTCTTTTACCTTCTCAAATTTTAATTAATTAATTATTTTTTAGGGTGAAAAATAAGGATAGCCACTTAATGGGCCTTAAATGTCAAAATAGCCACTTTCACATTTTTTCACATTGGTAGCCATCCCCTTCCTTCTTTTTAGAGTCGTTTTACGTAAATACCCTCTCATTTAAGGCAAATAGACAACAGGGTGGTGACTGACACATGCAGACATGTCTTTTCAATTATCATGATAAAAAAATAAATAAAAAAACTTCCAAGCTTCCATCCCACGATTCTTATTTTTTTCTTCCTCCATTTTCTCCAAATCCAACTTCTGGAAACCGCCATTTTTTGTTCTCCCCCCATTTCGTGAAGCGAAACCTTTGAAAACTGCCATTGGAGTAGGATTTCCACTACATAAACATTCCACTAACAGGTATTTTTCATTTGATTTCAAAAGTTTTCTAAATATACTACTTTATCTCTTCACAAACGAGAAATTCGTTTTTCAAAATGTCAGATATGGTGGAAACACGAGGATCAGCGAAGAGGAAAAAAATCCCCGGACATTCAGACGAAGGGAAATCAAATGATATACATGAATATAGCAGTCTGGAGGGATTAGGCGATAGTGACGAGAAGGTATTTAGTAATGTTTCAGTTTTAAAATAAAAGAAACTACAAGTCAAGGTATGTAACAATGAAACGTGAACAAGTCACAAGCAAGGATGTAATGAAAGATAAGACGAAAACTCTTGCTTCTTCATCTAGGCGAAACAAAAAAAAAAGACAAAGGTAGGTGTAGAAAACCGTGCATGTCCGTGTAGGGGTGAACTTTGCATAAACTAGCATATGAATGTGACTGGTGTATGTGCTATACAAACTATAGAATTTGAAGGCATAAAATATGTGATTTGTGTAATGCATTTTAACATTCTCAAGCTTTACTGGTTATACACAAGCATGAAATTGTAGACTTACTAATTGTGTCATACTATGACTGATATATTTGCTATACAAATTGAATATGTGTTATGTAAGCTATACAAACTGCGTGTGCCTTAATTTCTGCTATATAAACTATATCTACTATACAAACTATATGACCACTATAGGTGCTATATAGACTAAACTGAAAGATTGACATGTGTTTTTTTTTTTTGAACTATATATACTATACGCAATTTGTATAGCTTGGTTGTTTCATAACATGGCTAATATATGGGCTATACAGACGAAACTGTATTATTGGTATGTCATCATGAGTAGTAATACAAACTATATGCAATCGAATGTTTGGGAGATTCATGGTTGTGGATATGTACTGAAAGATTAGATGAAAACTCTTGCATCTTCATCTAGGCGAAACAAAAAAAAAAAACAGAGGTAGGTGTAGAAAACCATGTGTAGACACCCATTTTCGTCCGATACTATTTAAAAAAGAAACAATTAGTGTCAATTACCTAAAATTTGGTTTGTTTCAATTTTGATTCAATAAAAGAAATTTAGTTTTAATCAATTTGGTTTTTAAATGTTTGATTAAAAATAGATATAAAAAAATATTAAAAAATAAAATTGGCATTTAACATAAATTTGGTGGAAACAAATTTTTTTAAAAAAAAGGTTTGATTTGATTTGATTTATGAGTAATTTGGCCATTAATTTGGACACAAGCTTGGAAAATTCTATTTTTGATTGATTTGATTGATAAACAAATTTGGAATGAGTAATTTGGGTCAATAATTTCGGGTATGATTAGAGTAAATTTTGGTAAGGATTAATTTTAAAAATACATTTTAACCATATTGGTCTCTCCTCCTAGTCTATAAAAGGATTCACAATTTAACCTAAAAGGGGGAGTCTTCTTTTTCACGTTTAGGTTATTTTCTTTTCCCTGCCGTCTTCTTCATCTCTTATATCATTTAAATCCATTCCACAAATTGACTTTTCATCAATAAATCTTCTTTATGAAAGCTTCCCACCGCCGCTCAAATTTACAAAACTTTGTCAGAAACCCATATCACATTGACTTTGTCATTCATCCATAATATATAATATTTCATTTGAGATTATTTGGAATTTTCTTTCATTTATTCGTCAGGTAAGTAATCTCATTTTTAAACTTTGATTTTGTGTATTATTTTAAAATATATATGCTCACATGGATTTCTAACTTTTTGTCTCCCTTTATATACGTGACAGTATATTCATGTAAAAAAAATGTTATGACTCCCAATTTTAAGTTATGTAATATGTATGTTAGTAGTTGCTAATTTCGTTTTATATGATATATGTGTGTATTTTTTTTTTTTTCTTTTCTTAATTGCTTATATTATTTTATTTGTATAGAATTTAGATTAAACCTCCGTTTTGAAACAGACATGTTCAATTCTCATTATTTATTCAAAATAAAATTTTATTATAACAAACAAATATTTTTAGGGACAAAATAATATGCTTGTTGAAATCTCGATAGGTACGTGGAAATCATCATGTTTGTGAAGACTACGTAATGTGCTTATCGATTTTTTTTTATATAAGTCTACGAAAACCCTAAAAAAAATATTTTAGAAAAATTCTTATGAAATAAACAACATTACATATATTATTTTTTAAAAGAAAGTATTTTAAATAAATTTAAATATTATTTCAAAAATAAAATGAGAGTATTTTAAATATTAATTTAAAAGTAAAAGAAAGTATTTTAAATAAAAAAATAAAAAAAATTTAAAATATAAATACAATTCCTATGATGGGATTTTGGGACGTAAAAAAACTCTCAATTTCTTTAGGTGAGGAATTTTCTAATTCCAATATTGTTCAATTAATGGCCATAACCCCGCCCATTGTAATCTCAATTCTTACTTTATTCTTAAGGTTGAGAAATGATTAAATGGGATATTTCTTTTCATAAATTAAAATCAATTTTTTTTAATTATTTAAATAAGGACCATTTATTAATTAGGATAATATAAAATAAAGTATGGTAACCGTTTTTAACGGGTGTTGTAGGGTGCTAACACCTTCCCTACACACAAAATGACTCCCGAACCTAATTTGTTTTTCGTAGACCGTTTATCATTTTTAAATCAATTTGGTGATCAATTGCACCCTAATATGATTGATGGCGACTTCCACTTCATTTTCATATAAGAGACCTAATACATAGGATGTTGGCCGCTCCGCGTCGCAAACACGTTGTGACAACTTGGCGACTCCACTGGGGACACTTGAGAGAGTCAAGCCATTTATTTTAATTTCATATCATCCTTCTTATTTTATTTTGGTCCATTTCACTTATTTAACACATTAATTGACTTGTTTTATTTTTCTTAGCTTATCATGTTTATAGTACTTTGCTTGCAATATTCAATTGTTATTTATTTCATATGAACATGCATTACACACACTTATTCATGGGCCTCCTACCCGGGTTCTACCCTATAAGATTAGACCGAGGACTGAGTATCTGTCGCCTTCGTGGAGTTTTGACTCCCGTGCAAGCGGTATGAAATTCCTCACTTAAGTTATCCATTCACAATTTCAATTTGAAATAATATTATGGGTAATTTGGGAGCCTTTATCCTTTTAAGTTATTTAGAACCTTAACTTTACACTCATGACTATGCTAAGCCAATATATCATTTAGGTTCCCTTTTCTAATTATTATAATTTTCTCTTACCTTTTATGTCATTATTCATCCATTTAAAAAAATTACAAATCATTTTATTTTTAAAAAAAATTTCTAACATATTCATGTTTATCATTATTTTTGTTTTTACACACTTATCTTTAAAAAAAACAAATATTATTGCTTTTTCATTTTTTATACATGAAAATATTTCACACGAATTAAAAAATAGTACATTCTGCATTTTATAAATTTCATTACAATAGTCATGCTTGTCTTTTTCTTATTAAGTGTTAAAAGATGTGGAATTTTAAATTATGTTCGACACTTTAAAGAAAAATACTTTTATCATGATAATTGTATATAATTTGAATCGATTCTAAATAACTTCATGCAATATTAAGGGAAAACAACTCTAAACTCATAATGAAATTATTACATTGAAAGAAATTGAAAGAACATTCACGTGCAAAGCACATGCTAAAAACTAGTACTATCTAAAAACTGGCTTGAAGGGAAAAACATTTGATTTCCCTTTATGCCCTTTATAATTTCATTTAATATCTATAATACCTCCTCCACATTTAATTATTATTTTTAATTACATCAGTTCATTTATAAAAAAATAATATATATTAAATTTGAAACTAAACAAATACTACATACATATTTAACATATAATTTACATAAAAAATTGAAAAATGATTTAAATAATACAAAGAAACCTCTTGAGCTTATATCCGTTAGAATTTCAACTGTCAAAAATGCTTTTGGAGATGATTAGACAAATTTCATCATCAATTTTCAGTTACTAATTATTTGCCTGAGGCTATAAATCCTACATGACAATGAGAAAATCTAAAGAAGACTTGAATTTTATTATATTATTTTATGTTGTTTATACTACACTCTTCATCGAAAGAGAAAGAAATCAATGTTAAAGAAGAGCCAGCAAAGTGAAAGAGGCACACGAAAAAATCTGCAGATTCACATCAAATACTGAGTTCGGTTGTAGAATCCCAATTATAAAATTGGATTATCCTGTTTTCCTTTAATTTTTCTTTTTTGCATAGTGGTTTTTTTTTTCTTTTGGAGTAATGTAATTTTTAATTGTAAAATATTTAAAAATTAAAGTTTGAAAGAGGAAAATCCTATTCGATTATGAGATTTGGATAATAAAAAAAATAGGATACTCCTTAATTTCTTGAGATCTCCCAAGTTTTAAGAGAGAAAATTATGAACGATCGGAATGAAAAATAATTTTGATATAATTTTTCTTGCTTTACCATTTTAGATGTAGGTGATAATCGTTTTTTTTTAAAAGGAAAAAAAACAGTTGATTATAGAAATTAGTTTTAAAAGTGAGTTAGAAATTAAATGCTCAATAAAAATTAGAATATAAAAAGTTTGAATATGTTAGTCTTTCCATTTTATACATATTAGTTTTAAAATTTCAAAAGTTTTGTAACATCTTTTCAATTATCTATATTAATTTTGAGATTTTAAAATTTTAAGAGTTTATTTTTCATAAAAAAAAATATCTAAGAGTTAAAAACTCCTCACTCCCTACTACTATAAAAATAAGTTTATTCCACCATTTTTTACACATCTCATTCTAGCTCCTCCTCATAAAACTAATTTCTTCTGTCAATTTTATCTCCTTCGTAAAGTTCAATTTGTTGGGATTTATGCCCTAGAATTCGTAATTTGTAATAGAATATTTTATGAATAAATAAAAGTATTGTTTTAGTGAATTTTGTGCAATTTATTATATGTTGATATTCGTTATATATTCAAACATTAACGAGTAAAATTCCAGGAGTTACTAATTCGGAATCTTGACTACTATGAGATATAAAAGTGGATCTAGTCCAAGATAGTAACTCAAATAGTCTACGATGAAACGAATACGGTTAGGAAAACCTTATTCCGGTAACACTGTTGATGTTGTTCAACGATTTGATCCAAATCATTAGCATGATGTAGATGCAAGTGGAAACATCATATATAATGAGTTTATATAAGGTGGACCAGGATAATAAATCAATTCCTAAATAACACCGTTGATAGGAAATGATTTATAATATCAAATTTACGTTATTAAGATTGATACGTCTCAATCCCGAGTATGTTGTGAACTCACATTAATGAAGTCTTTTCCTTTGATTCACATAGTTGAGGGTGATCCGTTGATACACTCGATAAACTCCCGTTTTGGGAAATGACTAAATTGGTGCTTGGGAACATTTCTATACAAGATGACATTCATAACTTTCCTAAAACAAATGAAAGTGTTAGTGCGACACTATTCTAACTTAGGAACTTTAGGTATCTCCCTGTTGTAATGATTCGGTACTTGAACATGAGGCCCACCTTCTCACTGGCCCGAGAAGGATCGTTCTATACTTGAAAACTATAGAAAAATGTTCATTAGAGAATCATCGGTACACAAGGATAAAAGAGATAATTACAAGGGTAAAAACGGTAATTTTGACCCGGTTGTAATTATGAGATTACCACGTGAAGGATATGTCAAAACAAACTTAATAACAAATGGACATAACCCATCTATAGTGAGGGAGTTCAACTAAGGGTTTATAGTGGAATTACCCTAAGTTAATAATTATGATTAATTAATTAATGAGTTTAATTAATAAATCAATAATTATTGGAGCCCATGATCATAGGTCCATCGGGTCCCTATGCTAGCCCATATATCATTGTAACTAACCAAGTTATTAATTTAACTAGGAAGAAATATTTACATTTAAGTAATTAAATTACTTAAATAAAGGGATATATTAATTGTTTAAATAAAATGTTTATTTAAATGGAAATTAATATTAACATTATTAATTATTTAAATAATGAGTTTATTTAAATGGAAATTAATAATGAATATTATTAATTAAATAATGAGTTTATTTAATTTAATATTAAAAGGAGAGAATTAAATATATTTGTTTACGAAACAAATTAGTATTTTACCCAAAATAATTAATTAAATTGATTTAGTTCAATATTAATTAATATATGAATTTTTGGCATTTATGTATTTATTTAGAATTTATTATTTATATTTTTCTAAATCATAAATACATAAAAGATAAAAGATAAATATAAAAAAAAAAAAAAAAAAAGGAAAGATAAAGCATTATCTTGCCACGCCACATGTCATTTTTTAAAAAAAAAAGAAAATTTGTTTTCTTTTCCTAATGTGGTGACGTTTTTTGTTTTTTTTTTTTTAATTTAATTAATTTGATTATTTAAATTAAAAAGAAATAAGAATCCTAATTTGATTAGGAAACAAACTCTTATTTTTCTTATAAATATGACCATTGGGTGCTCATATTACTTTACTTTTGATATTTATCAAAATTCTCTCTTTAGTCTCCCTATAGCCGATTTTGGCATATCAAAAATAAAGAAGAATTTTTCTTCTTCTTTGTTTGTTCTTCCGGCGTTCGATTCCCACAAGTCGGGTTGGTTTGTGATCGGGATATAGCATAGAAGGCTTGGTGAAGTGGATTGATCTGTAAAGGAAACCCCAACCGATTCTCCATATATCTACAATGTAAGTATTTTTCGAAAAACCTTATATTTATATTACGGTTTGATCACAATTGCATGTTATTAACGGATCCGTAATTAATCGTTAATTAATTTACTAAAGAAATTCCGGATATTTAGTAAATAGTTCCTTCAATTGGTATCACAGCCTACGTTAATTAACATGAATTGTGATTTTCGAAAATCGGTGGGTTGCATAAAAACCGTTTTATGTATGTATATAAATTGTTATATAAATTGTGGATTTGCTAGTTGACTGTTTAGGTATTCTTGGGCACTTAGGTTTTAAATTTTATTAGAAAATTTGTAAACCCAATTTTGGGCATAGGATTATTTTTTGTAATCGTCGGGAATAACGGAAGAAAAAGATGATGCAAAAATCGGCCAATGAAGGGAGAAAAGGACCTAGGGCGGCGACAAGGATAGATTTGGACAAGATATGGTAAGATATTTTTCCAATATTATCTTTTAAAAGATATATATTTTAAATATATAAGATAAAGATAAAGGGTAATTTCTAATTATCTTATATCTTTATAATATATTTTAAAATATATATTAATATTTATGGAAAATCTTTTATTTTATATTTTTCCATAAATAGATAAAAGATAATTATTTGAAAAATAAACCTTTTATGAAAAATATTGGAGAAAATATTTCCTTTCATAAAAGGCCTCCCACGCCTACATCAAGATGAGGAGAGAGAATTTTTTTTTTCAAGCTTCAAGACCTACAACAAGTTTTAATTATTGTAATTTTAATTTTGTTGTAGAATTAGTGCCAAGAATACCGGTCAATCTAGTTGTTTAATTATTTAGATATTTGTATGAGATATAATTTATAAATAATTGTTCATGCATATATGTATGTCATGTAGGAAATCCCACCATAGATGTATGATTAAGATAGATTTAATTGTACATGCATACATAATTATGTGATAAAGTTGTTATTATATTTTATGTATGTGATAAAAGCATGTTGATTTTATCTTGTTATAAAAATTTATGCTTGATGAGATTAGGATAAATGCATGCTAATTTTTAGATAATATTCATTTATTAAAATGTTTAAAATTGAATAGAAACTAAAATTAATATTCGAATGTGGATTTATTTGTTTAAACAATTGGACCTAAATTCACATAAGCACTATCGAATAGATATTTAATTAAGGGTTAATTAAAAAATTAATGAAAATGATTAATTAAATTGAATGGATCTCGCAGAAAGCTCGGGGCGCTGGCGATGAGGTTTTTGAAAGTTCCCTTAACACGGAGCGCCTCTAACTCGGGAGCGTCCGGGAGAAAAGTTCAAGATAATTAATCGATTTCATTAAGAAGGTCCCATAATGTGATTAGTTTTAAATCTAGGAAACTTGGCAATTCACATTAAAATTGATCTAACCAATTTAAGAGTTAAGATTGAGTTAGGTTAAACTTAGATAAATTGATTAGCCTAAATTTGTCCGAGTATGAAAACCCAATTTTAAAATTTTGAGTGGGAGAAGGAAACTTGACAAAGTATCCTATGGTCTCCATTATTAGGCTCGCAACGTGAGATTCACACTTGACCTCGTAGCACCCATAGAAGTGTTCATTCCCATAGGAAGGTTTTATAGTGTGAATCAATATCAAGGTGGGTCTCCCGAATGGGATAAAAGGATTTTAAATGCGAATTGAAGGTGGAATCTACACTTCGTAGACACTCATCTTTTCTCATTTAAAAGGACTAAAATAATGGGTTACACTCATAAGAAATTGATAAGGTTTGTTATCAAAATTTCTTGACCAAACACACGGTAAAACAATTCCATAGGAATATGAGTTATTCGATTGGAAGTTGTTCGAGAAGGGTCTCGGTTTAACGTGTCGGGGTGGCCGACTTATCATTCGACGCACTCTACCCGGAAGGTTAAACTACCGTGGCATAATAACGTTTAGGGTATTTCTATTTGTTGAACATTGTAGCATTCATGCATCATGTTTAATTTTATGCCAAACACATTGTTTGAATATAGAATTGCTAATTAAAATTCACTTAATTTTATTCATTACGACTAAAATGTCCTCCTCAATATTGCAACCAATAAAATTGATAACTTTGTCAAATGGAATGAATTGTTAAATGACACTTTAAATCAAGATTCTAGTCTAATCCTAAAAGATCTTAATTTGCGGTCAGATGCAATTAGTCGCAAAAATATGACCAACAAAACGGATGAACGGCTTAGATAGTAATTCGATTTACTTGTAGCGAGAATCGTGGTTAGTGGAAGATAATTTATCCGAATGGATATTTGATTCTGGTGCCACAAACCACATTTGTTCATCCGCTCTAATGTCCGATTCTTGGACTAAAATAGAACATGGTACATATACAATGCGAGTAGGAACAGGCGGTTCCTTACGGCGATTGCATGTGCGGACATTTGTCCGCAATTCAATTCTCGTTATATACGGTTATACAACGTTTTCTTGGTCCCTGGATTTGCTAGAAATCTAGTGTCGGTTTCACGTTGCATGAGAAATGGTTATTCAATTGACTCGGGGATTGATGAGATCAAGATATACAAAGGGAATTCGTATATAACCTCTGCGCATCAATAGAAAAAATTTGTTCATATTGAGTCCGTCAATAGGAACAACAACACATAATATTGAAATGTTCAAGACTCGCAAAAACAAGAACTAAAAAGACAAAAGGTTTCAAAAGAAGAAACGTATTTATGGCATCTAAGGTTAGGTCATATAGGCAGACAGGCTTGAAAGACTCGTGAAAGCTGGTTCCCTAAGTCGGTTAGAAATCGAACCATGCCGCTGTGAACCCTGTTTGGAAGGCAAAATGACCAAAAGACCTTTTACGGAAAAGGTAATAGAGCCTCGAACCACTCGAACTTGTGCATACGGACCTTTGTGGACCATTTAATGCAAAAAGCTCGTGGTGGATTTGAATATTACATCTCTTTCACGGATGACTATTCACGCTTATGGATACGTTTACCTAATGATCCACAAATCGAAGCTCTTGATAAGTTCAAAGAGTATAAAAGTCAAGTGGAAAACCAATTAGGTAAAACTATCAAAACACTTCGATCCGATCGTGGTGGCGAATATCTTGACTTAGACTTGAGAGATTATTTGATTGAACATGGGATAACATCCCAACTTTCAAAGACCGGAATGCCTCGGCGAAATGGTGTGGGTGAAAGAAGAAACCGAACGTTATTAGACATGACTAGATCAATGATGATTTCGCAACACTGTCACTTTCTTTTTTGGGGATATGCGGTTAAAACCGCTTATACATACTCAATGTGGTTCCATCCAAAAAGTGTTCCTAAAACTCCACAAGAGTTATGGAATGGACGTAAAGGAAGTTTACGACACTTTAGGATTTAGGGGTCGCCCGCTCATGTGTTGATGGCAAACCCAAAGAAGTTAGAACCCCGAAATAAAGTATGTCTTTTCGTAGGCTACCCAAAAGAAACAAAGGGTGGGTACTTTTATTGTCCCGTGGAAAACAAAGTATTTGTGTCGACAAATGCAGTTTTTCTTGAAGAGGATTTTATGAAAGATAGAAAACCCAGAAGTGCAATAGTGTTGAATGAAATAAGTGATAACAACACAATTCATCAATCAACAAGAGCGTTGATAAAAACACCGAAATCCAGGTGCAAACTTTATCGAACCTCGGAGAAGTGGGAGGGTTATTAGAAACCCGAACGCTTTATAGGATTTGGAGAAATCCATATTGTCATGTGCGATGACAATCCGGAAGACCCATTGACTTATAAGAGTGCAATGCGGGATATTGATAAAGAAAAATGGCCAAAGCCATGGATCTCGAGATGGAATCAATGTATTCCAACCCGCCTGGACTCTCATAGATCTTCCAAATGGTGAAAAACCCATAGGATGCAAATGGATCTATAAGAGAAAAAGAGGTGCAGACGGGGAAAGTTGAGACTTTCAAGGCTAGATTAGTGGCAAAAGGTTATACTCGGAGGAGGGTATTGACTATGAGGAAACTTTTTCCCGGTTGCCATGGTTAAATCTATTCGCACCATCTTATCCATTGCCGCTTATTATGATTATGAGATTTGGCAAATGGGCGTCAAGACCGACTTCCTTAATGGCAATCTAGGCGAAAGCATCTATATGATGCAACCGGAGGGATTCATTACTCCAGGACAAGAACAAAAGGTTTGTAAGTTGCAAAGGTCCATTTATGGACTTAAGCAAGCATCAAGGTCTTGGAACATTAGGTTTGGCGATGCGGCCAAAACTTATGGCTTTGAACGGAATATAGATGAACCTTGTGTATACAAGCGTATCATAAAAAGACAAAGTGGTATTCATAATTCTTTACGTTGGCGATATTTTGTTAATTGGAAATAACAAAGGAACGTTAACGAAGTTAAAGAATGGGGGCGGGCAAATCAATTCCAAATGAAAGATTTGGGAAAGGCTAGTTATGTTCTTGGGATTGGGATCATTCGTGATCGAAGTAAGAAATCACTAGCACTGTCTCAAGCAACGATATTGATAAAATTATCAAACGCTTTGCTATGCAAAATTCCAAGAAAGGTATTTTACCTTTTAGGCATGGAATTAGTTTGTCTAAGGAACAATCACCTAAGACACCTCAAGAAGTTGAGGAAATGGGACGGATACCATATGCTTGGCGATGGAAGTCTAATGTATGCAATGTTGTGTACTAGGCCTGGATATCCGCATGCGGTGGGAGTAGTCGGCGAGTTCCAATCCAATCCTGGAAAGGAACATTGGGTTGCGATTAAAAGCAATTCTCAAGTATCTTAGGAGAACGAGAAATTATATGTTAGTGTATGGAGATAAGGATTTGATCCTTACAGGATACACATTCGGTTTCCAAGGTGATAAAGATTCTAGGAAATCAACATCGGGTGCAGTGTTTACACTTGGTGGAGCCGCCATAGTTTGGAGAAGTATTAAGCAAGGTTGTATTGCGACTCCACTATGGAAGCGGGAATATGTTCGCTTGTGAAGGCGCAAAGGAAGCTATCCGGCTCGGAAAGTTCCTAAAAGATTTGGAAGTTGTTCCAAATATGGAATTGCCCATAACTCTCTATTGCGATAATAGTGGTGCGAGTGGCAAATTCAAGGGAACCAAGATCACACAAAAGATCAAAAACATATAGAGAGGAAATATCATCTTATAAAGGAGATAGTGCATCGTGGGGGCGTCTGGTCACGAAGATAGACACGAAAGACAACAGAGCCGATCCGTTTACAAAAGACTCTCACGGCTAATGTGTTTTGAGGGTCACCTGAAGGACTAGGATTACGAGACATGTCTCACTTACTCTAGGGCAAGTGGGAGATTGTTGGGATTTATGCCCTAGAATTCGTAATTTGTAATAGAATATTTTATGAATAAATAAAAGTATTGTTTTAGTGAATTTTGTGCAATTTATTATATGTTGATATTCGTTATATATTCAAACATTAACGGGAAAATTCCGGAGTTACTAATCGTAATCTTGACTACTATGAGATATAAAAGTGGATCTAGTCCAAGATAGTAACTCAAATAGTCTACGATGAAACGAATACGGTTAGGAAACCTTATTCGGTAACACCTGTTGATGTTGTTCATTTGATTGATCCAAATCATTAGCATGATGTAGATGCAAGTGGAAACATCATATATAATGAGTTTATATAAGATGGACCAGGATAATAAATCAATTCCTAAATAACACCGTTGATAGGAAATGATTTATAATATCAAATTTACGTTATTAAGATTGATACGCCTCAATCCCGAGTATGTTGTGAACTCACATTAATGAAGTCTTTTCCTTTGATTCACATAGTTGAGGGTGATCCGTTGATACACTCGATAAACTCCCGCTTTGGGGAAATGACTAAATTGGTGCTTGGGAACATTTCTATACAAGATGGCATTCATAACTTTCCTAAAACAAATGAAAGTGTTAGTGCGACACTATTCTAACTTAGGAACTTTAGGTATCTCCCTGTTGTAATGATTCTAAGATTGAACATGAGGCCTCACCTTCTCACCGGCCCGAGAAGGATCGTTCTATACTTGAAAACTATAGAAAAATGTTCATTAGAGAATCATCGGGTACACAAGGATAAAAGAGATAATTACAAGGGTAAAACGGTAATTTTGACCCGGTTGTAATTATGAGATTACCACGTGAAGGATATGTCAAAAACAAACTTAATAACAAATGGACATAACCCATCTATAGTGAGGGAGTTCAACTAAGGGTTTATAGTGGAATTACCTAAGTTAATAATTATGATTAATTAATTAATGAGTTTAATTAATAAATCAATAATTATTGGAGCCCATGATCTATAGGTCCATCGGTCCCTATGCTAGCCCATATATCATTGTAACTAACCAAGTTATTAATTTAACTAGGAAGAAATATTTACATTTAAGTAATTAAATTACTTAAATAAAAGAGGATATATTAATTGTTTAAATAAAATGTTTATTTAAATGGAAATTAATATTAACATTATTAATTATTTAAATAATGAGTTTATTTAAATGGAAATTAATAATGAATATTATTAATTAAATAATGAGTTTATTTAATTTAATATTAAAAAGGAGAGAATTAAATATATTTGTTTACGTAAACAAATTAGTATTTTACCCAAAATAATTAATTAAATTGATTTAGTTCAATATTAATTAATATATGAATTTTGGCATTTATGTATTTATTTAGAATTTATTATTTATATTTTTCTAAATCATAAATACATAAAAGATAAAAAGATAAATATTAAAAAAAAAAAAAAAAAAAGGAAAGGGGGGGGAAAGATAAAGCATTATCTTGCCACGCCACATGTCATTTTTAAAAAAAAAAAAGAAAATTTGTTTTCTTTTCCTAATGTGGCGACGTTTTTTTTGTTTTTTATTTTTTTAATTTAATTAATTTGATTATTTAAATTAAAAGAAATAAGAATCCTAATTTGATTAGGAAACAAACTCTTATTTTTCTTATAAATATGACCATTGGGTGCTCATATTACTTTACTTTGATATTTATCAAAATTCTCTCTTTTAGTCTCCCTATAGCCGATTTTGGCATATCAAAATAAGAAGAATTTTTCTTCTTCTTTGTTTGTTCTTCCGGTTCGATTCCCACAAGTCGGGTTGGTTTGTGATCGGGATATAGCATAGAAGGCTTGGTGAAGTGGATTGATGCTGTAAAGGAAACCCCAACCGATTCTCCATATATCTACAATGTAAGTATTTTTCGAAAAACCTTATATTTATATTACGGTTTGATCACAATTGCATGTTATTAACGGATCCGTAATTAATCGTTAATTAATTTACTAAAGAAATTCCGCATATTTAGTAAATAGTTCCTTCACAATTTTATTAAAGTGTTAAACGATTTTAGTTCAATTCATTAGAGTTAATCTACCCTGTTTGTAGCTATTGTATGTGGCAGATGTTTGGTTGATATCAAATAGCAAGGATGAACAATTGTACTTTAAGAACATTGTGTGTGACACAAATACATCAGTTATGATTATCTCCGATTTATTTATTGTGTTTAGAAGAATTTTAAATATATTTATTATTGTTATTAGATTATTATTTACAATGTTTATGTTATTTTTTTATGTAATTTAATTATTTAATAATAATTATTTTTATGTAAAGGTTTATAATAAAAAATATTGCACGTGTTACCACTAGTTATAACAAAAACATGATTCTTCGAAAGCACCTTTTTAGCCTTTAGAGTGTGCTTGAGATCTTTTTTAAAGAGAAATTTCAAAAGATTGATATTTTTTTCATAATTTAAAAAATAGCAAATATTTATAAATATTTAAAAAATGACATTAATCACACTGAGGTTGGATTGAGATTCTACCAATTTCAATATGACATTAGAGCAATATCAGTCTAAGACAGATAGATCTTGGTATAAATTTTTTTACTATTTTTGAAAATATCATTTTTGAAAACTCATTTTTTTAAATGTATTCCACGATTAAAGAACAAAAAAACCTATAAAACAAACAAACTTATTTTAGAAAATAGAAAATTAAAAATAAGCATTCATAAAACTAAAATTAATGGAAAATAAATAAAGATAATTGTAAATATAATAAATTTTGAACTCGATAATTAGTGATTAACATTGAATTACAATTTTTTATCATAAGCAAATCATTGATTGTAACGCCTCGGGTTTTTGGTAAGTTTTTGAATTAATAAAAAAATATTTCACTATTTGAATCTCTTAAATTGTATAAGAATAAAGTGTTTAAATTTAATTCTTATTATTAAGAATTAATTTAAAATATCTTTGGACTTAAATAATTGAGAGATATTTAATTAATTAATAAATGATTTTTCGTTTTAAAAAAATAAGAGGTGGGGCGTTAAAAGAAGAAGGGAAAGAAAAGAAAAAGAAAGGGACAAACATATCATTCATCCTGCTTCACGTGAAAGACCTAGACAGAGGAAAATGTAAGACATTCTCCTTCTTCACCTTCTTCTCCATTCGTTTCGATTGAGAAATTGATTGATTTCGGGTTAATTGATTCAAGAATTTCGCGATCTATAAGTGTGTTTTGCTTAGGGTTCTCTTTGGTGGAGTTGTGGAGAAATTTGGGAAGAGCCTTCTTTCAAGATTGAATTGAGGTAATAGTTCCTATTTTGAAACCTAATGTAGAATTGATAGATAACGAATGAATCAGAACCCCAAAATTCTTCCTCCGTCCTACGTTGTCCTACGTCTGTCCTAACCCGAATTCCCCCTGTCATAACCATCCTAACCTGAAGTCGAACCCGTCACCCTCCGTCCTAATGCTGTCCTAATTGTCCTACCATCGTCTTACCCTGTAATCCCTCCGTCCTACGTTCAGTTTAATGTTTATCTTAGCATAAAGTTAGGTTTAATTTAATTTAGATTGTAATTAATTTTTCAGGTCGTAGTTGTGTTGTGAAAGGAATAAAGAATTTGGAAGAATTCTTACTTTGTATAAGGTGAGTAGAAGTTGTTAAGGCTTGAATTGTACTATGTTTGTTTTCCTTTTTCTTTAACATTATAACCTCTTGAAATTGGAATTAAATTTGGATGTTTAAAAGTATAAATGAGGTTGATTGGGTTGAATCAAGAACTTGGAAATTTAATGAAAAGCATGCTTAAAGGATTGAGATGTTTAAGATGAAATTTTGGGTGAATTTTTTATAAGTGCCGTTTTGCATGATAGCGCCCAACTAGGAGAATTTAGGCTTAGGTGGCTAGTAGAGACTGATGCTGGAATTATTTTGTGCTTCGATATGTTGCTTTTGGATTTGTAGGACTTTTTTGGGAGTTAGATATATAGTCGTTATGCCGCCGGTTTGTCTTTAGAAATTTTAGAATTTAGGTTTCGAATAAGGGGCGAACTGGTGTAGGTTTAGACTAGTTTCGTCTCTAGATTTGTAATGATGTTTAAAAGTGACTGAAACTGACCCAAAGAGTATAGTTGGATGTTTTTGGGTTGTTTTGGGGCGAGTTTAAGGTTAAATTCCAAGGGTTGTAATTTAGGGAATTTTAGCCTTTCGGTTGGGGTTAGTTAAGGAAAGTAAGATAGTTGGTTGTTGGAGCGTCATGGTTGACGTTGTGGGAATCATATTACTTTAAATTACCTTGGGTAATATGGTTGTAGATTCGCATTAGGCAAGGCCTTGTCTAATGAAGAATAACCGTTAGGGGAGCTTATTTAGTGTGCACAACTTAAATAACACCTAACGGGGCAGGTTCATTCCATCCGTACAATGGAAAAGAATATCCCTAGGGATTTAAATTGTAGAAAAATTATGTTTAAATTCCTTATGGGCGTAGTCTCTCTTTGATTGTGAATAAAGAGGAGATTAAAGGTATTAACGGAATTCGATTAGTTTTAAATTGTAGAAAAATTATGTTTAAAACTAATTCGGATAGAGATGACTTTTAAGTTTGAGGTAAGCTTTATGACTCCTTGGGAGTGAGTGATTATCGGATGTCGGTAAGGACGTATATGGACTTAAAGTATTAGGAAACCTCTCAACGACATGATTTTTTCTTTAACAATTTTCTACTCATTGGGCGTAGCCTCATGATGCAACAACTTTTTTTTTCAGGTAGAGGAAAGAAGAATGCTGGTAAATGATGGATTCGTGGCGGGGGTTGATTGATTGATTTTACACGCCGGCGTTATTCATTTTCTTTACATACTTGGTTATTGAGATGGTTTTTGTCTCATTTGAATATCTTTAGGTTGTTAATTTATTTAAACTTCTAGTTGGTGTTGACAATATTGATTTGAAATTTATTATTTATTTCCTTGTCTCTAAGAATTTTGTTTTGAAATGACCGGTTGGAACTAAATGTTTAGTTTTGATTTTTGAAATAAATGGCTTATTGAATTTTTATTTGCTTCCGCTGTTGGTATTATGTTTTTCCATGTCTTGGAAATTTTTGGGTTGTTACATTGATTTACATATTAATTGATATTAATCATTTATTAACATAGTAAATTTTGTTATATTTACAAATAGTTTTAAATTGGGGACAATTTTTTATTATTTATTTTTTAGTTGGGACAATTTATTAAACTATAATTATTCTATTTGATTAATTTTTAAAAAATTATGATATCTTAGTAATTAATATAAAGATTTATGGGTAAAGTACCCCTTTAGTCCATGAGTTTTGGAGGTCGTGTCTATTTGGTCCCTGTATTTTCAAATTGTGTCTAAGTGATCCATGAGTTTTGGATGTTGTGTCTATTTGGTCCTTGTGTTTTCAATTCGTGTCTAAGTGGTCTATGAGTTTTGAATATTATGTCTATTTGGTGCATAGATTTTCAATAACTATCAGAAATAAGTTTAATTAGTCCTTAATTTAACGTATTCGTTAACTTGTTACTAGATAATTGACTTAACGTTGACATAACATGTTTAATTGGTCAAAATACGAAAATATGATTAAATATTATTTCAAATCTTTCATCAATCTAGGCCTAAAATTTGACATTATATTTAATCTCATGTCAGTATTTTAGTCAATTAAACAATTTATGTCGCTGTTAAGTCGATTTATGTTAATGAGTTAACAAATTAAGGAACAATTAAACTTATTTCTAATAATCCAAGGATCATTTAGACACAAATTGAAAATTCAGGGACTAATTAGACACAATATTTAAAATTCAGGGACCAAATAGACACAAATTGAAAACGTAGGGACAAAATAGACACAATATCTAAAACTCAAGGACAACTTAGACACAAATTAAAAACGTAGGGACCAAATTGATACGACATTCAAAACTCAAGGTTTAAATAATTACTTTACCCAAAATATATACTATATGAGACCAATTATATAGTTGAATTATATAGTTGGTAAACCACTTTTGAGATATCTAAGTTTATCAACTATCAAAAATAAATTAACTGATAAAATATTAATGAAACATTCATGGAAAAAAAAAGCTGAAATTTATGAAATCAAAATGAATAAACATCATCCTGATTCTGCTCTGAATTGAACTTGTTAATTTTTTTAAAAAAAAAAATTATTATCAATAACAAAAGAAAAAGACAATCAGTTTAAAACTGACAAAGTTGAATGAATATATTATTACGGTCAAATCTCTACTTCAAACCAAAATGAAACACTCTAAAAAATGAAAAGAACAAAGAAATGAATGAACCCTAATTTCGCAAAAACATAAAAACGGAAGAACAAATTCTACCAACATAGTATCGTGCCTTTCCAGACACTTGAAAATCCTTCAAAACTCTATCAATTTCAAGAATCAATAACAGGACACAGACAGGAATCGCAGCCGCTATTAGCATTGCTCGAAAGTACTTACGTTTGTTCACCAATAAACCTCGTATCGCGCAACCGAAATTCCGAGAATGTTTTTTGGGCATTTCGACGGCTAAAGTTGTTTTCGATCGGCGAAGGATGCATTGTTTCTTAAAAAATCCGAGAATTCGAGATTTCAAAGTGAGTCGCTGTCGAATGAGGATTCGAGATTCGGAATTAGAATCGAGCTTAAGGAGGAGGAGAAGACGGTGAAATTTCAACCAATGAAGTTTATCAGTTGGTCTTGTTCTCGCCCTGAGCTTTATATACAAGTTATTGATCTTTGCATCAACGGTGATTTTCCATGATCGCCGATTATCTACCGCCATTGTATTGATTGAGACAGGAAAACCAGAAAAAGAGCTCGGAAATTGTGGAACTGGCGGTTTATTATTTGAATTTTGAATTGGGCCACTCTTAAACCTAAATGGGTAGGCTTATTTAAATCCTAATGGGCTGACAATTTCAAACTTAATTTGGGCCACATAATAGCTTATTGGACCTCTACACGAGAGAAGAAGATAAGGATAATCCACTATATAGCCCATTTTGACTACACCATATGTTTTTATAGCCTCTTTAATTCCTTATATTTTTTTAGTCTTTTTAGAGTATCTCTTTTTTATATATACCCATTTTACCCTTATTTAATTTATTATTTTTTTTGTTTAATTGTTGATTTGTCAGTTGATTGATTTGGTAACTGACTCTCTCTCCAATCTTTACAGTGTTTATTTTCTTTTTGGTTTAATTGCTCCACAAATCGTGAGATTTTGTATTTCTTTTTTCTATAGTTTCACGTTTCATCATTTTTTTGGGGATTTTTTAGGGTTTCTCTTCTCCTCTTCCTCCTTCACTTACTCATTCTCTTCCTTCTTCATCTTCTTCTTTGGATGACTTTTTTTTTAAATTTTTTTTGGCTCTTGGGATGTTCTTCATTTGTTGAGTTAAGGTTTGCGATATTTTTTTTTAATCACGATTCCTTAGATGTGCAATTTTCCGATGGCCAAGGTCGAAAGTTCTTCTTCTTATCTTTTTTTTTGTGTTTTTTTTATAGGTTCGATGTACAGTACACGTTTTTTTTTATTATACTGTACATGAATATGATTCTTCTTCTTCTTCTTCTTATTTTTTTTTTGGGTTCACTGTATAGTTCAAGTTTTTTTTATTATACTGTACATGAATATGGTTCTTCTTCATCTTCTTGTTTTTTCAAGCGTTCACTGTACAGTACAAGTTTTTTTACTATACTGTACATGAATATGGTTCTTTTTCTTTTTGTTTTTTTTTCCTGCGTTCGCTTTAGCCTTTTCGTATAATATACATAATATAATATTGTGTACAGTATATTATATTACTTTATTACATCTTATTCGTACTGTGTATAATATTTTATATTATGTATAGTATATATCATTTCATTACACCTTTTTCGTACTATACATAATAATTAATATTATGTACATTATATATTATTACTTTATTGCATCTTTTTCGTACTGTACATAAATATATAATATTATGTACAATATATTATATTACTTTATTACACTTTTTCGTATTGTACATAAATATATTATATTATATTATACTGTACATTATAATACTGGATGTGCGTAAAAGATTTTTTTGAAGATTCTAGGGAAAAATTAGTTATCGGTTTTGAAAAGTTTGATTTTTTTTTTTGTTTAGTTTTTATTTTTTTTATTTAATTTCAAATTTTCTCTCTTATTTTCCTATATGGTTTTTTCATATATAATGTTTCCGTGATTTTAGTATATTCAAATCTTTTTCTCTTTCTTCTTAATTTTTTTCCTTTAATTTTAGAAGGGCATTATTGTATTTTCATTCTCATTTGAAAATTCTCGGGGTCATTTTGTTTTATTTTTTTCTTTGGGGCTATTATGCTTTAGGTTTTTTGAATTTGGGCTATATACCCAGTTTTCCCGACTTGAGTTGAGTGAGACTTGAGAGAGGGAGATATTGAATCACTTCATTTTTTTATATAAATTTATGATATTTTCTTTCTAAATCTATAAGATTTTAACAAAATTACTATATTAATATAATCTCACAAGTTAACTTAAGTATAACATAATTGAGTAAGTATCAATTTTCCACATCCTATTTAATATAATTAAAAAAAAAAAATACACACCTAAGAAAACTCATTAAAAAAAAAAAAAACACCTCTCCAATATTAATCCTATGGCCTAAATGGGGCTATACACCAAAATCTAAACATCATCATCTCATCCTACAAAAAGTTTTTCCAATCCGAACCGTTAAACTTTATTGTAAAAAGTAAAACAACCAACAAATTAATTAACACTCTGAAGTCTGAATGACCAAGACGACGCTACTCTGGTGGCTGGACGCAGCTCCCGGTGGCGGTGATGGTTCAACAACGGCAGCTTCTTTCAAAACATTAGGTTGGGCCAGCAATGAATGGCGACAATTAGGACATGAAGAATGAGAAAGCAACCACGCATCTATACATCGAACATGAAATCCATGTTTACATATTGGTAACATTCTAACCTTATCTCCATCTTCAAATTCCCCTAAACAAATCGCACATTCCGTTCCCTTAATACTCAAATCACCTCCATAAACCCCAATCGGAATCTGACCCAAATCTCGTTTTTTAAGCCCAGTTCCTGCTAATCGTGCTGCGGCTTGTTCTGGGCTCTCTATATTGAACCGATGGCTACATCTCAAAAAACATCGTACGATTGAGTTTATTCCAAGAGCACCAATTAATGCACATAATAACGCCGCCAATATCACGACCATATTCGCATCGAAATTCCTTGCTCCAACGTTAGATAGATTTGATGTCTGGTTTGCCTGATCAGCTAACGGTGTCAGAATCAGCTCTGTTTCTAGAAGCCTCCGCGACAAAGCCAAACTATTTCCCATGATTTTCATTTTATCACAAATCAAATTACGGATTCAGTGATCTTTTGAATGCGTCTCTTTAAGCTACGGAACTAGAGAGTGACACCAGAAAAGAATATAATTTTTCGTTTTAAGGATAAGAGAGAAGCAAAAAGGGACCATTTTTCTCCCTTCATTTGGCTGCTGTGGGAATCCAATAATTTCAATAACAAATGGTCCTCTTTGGACCAAAAGAAGAAAAAACCAACAGATTGAAGAAATAAAAAGATGGAGAATGGGTAATTTATGGTTTCAAAACAGAGTGGGATAGCAAACCAATTTATAGCAAGTGTTGTGATCACTTTCAGAGATCATGAAAATACACAAAAAAAGGAAAGTAAAGTTGATAAGGATTTAAACTATGGGCAGCTTTGATTTAGAAATTATATAAAAAAAAAAAAAAGTTGTAAAACAAAAGGTACAGAATCCACAGCTGTATATAATATCTATGATTACGATTTGTTTGGGAGCTTAAAAAATTAGATTTTATAGAAGTGGAATTTCTAGTGGCAAAATATGAATGGTTCATCAATCCCTTTCTCTTATTAGATATTCTAGTGTAGGTAGAAGAAGATCAAGACAAATATCACTGCTTGCCAAGTTGCCAACCAAAATATCCTCTTTTAATTATTTAAATTCTAGAGGAGAAACTGATAGTTGACAACATGGGAAGATTGTAAATTGTGGATTCTTATTTTTAACAAAACTGTCAAACAATTCCTTGACAGATAAAAAGTTCAACCACATACAAATTAACTATTCTATCTCTTTGAAATTATTAGATTTTCTTTAGTGGGCTATTTTCTATGGTATGTATTATACATCAAATACTGTTTTAGATTACATAAAATCCGAATTTTTTAAAATCACAATCCAATTATCTTATTAGAGAAAAAGAAAGTGTTTAAAATATGGAATTTTGGTTTGTATAATAAATGCAAAGGTGTGCAAGTTAGAGTGAAATTCTTTTGATTGAGACTTTAGGACCATTTAAATTGAACATATTATCAAAAACAGCTTTTTTCAAAGTGTTAGAACCAAAAACTCATTTGTAAAGGAATATAGTAAACTACCCCCCGTCCCTTTTGGTTAGGTTAAGTTTAGGTTGGTTAAGTTAGTTTAAGTTTAATTTAATGGGGGAAAATCATCATTTGCTTTGAGTTCAACTTGACCATTCATTAAAATTGGACAGGCTTAAATTTAATTAGCTTGCAGCAGAAAATGTCATGGCACAAGGAGTTTTTTTCTTCTTCTTTCTAAGTAGCCTCTTTTTTAAGTAATTAAGGATATGTTCAAACGTTGGAAGTGTTGTTGTGTGAAAACCTGTAGTAAGTGACCGCGCTGACTTGTTTTGTGCCAACGTCGCTCTTGATTCTACGTGTGCAACGAACAATAAATTTAGAAGAGTCGAGGAGATGATCGCACAGGCGGTGACTTGCGTAGGTGTGAGCGCGGTGGCGTTCACCGCGCAAAGAGAAAGTAGCACCGGTGTGGTGCCGGTGTCGATGCTAGTGTGTTAAGCTAAAGAGGAATGAATATTTTGGCCATTTCTCATCTCCTATTTATATGAGTGGAAATGGATTATGTCATCAAGCCACGTGTCACGCATGGATTGGTTAATATGTTGTATCTTGATTGAGTGTAGGTATGCTACTTAAAGTGGCTCAATAAACTAAGTATAAACAATGACTAGATTTATGCATGAACAAAGAAATAAAGTATAACAAATTATATGTGTGGCTAACTTTGCTGCAGGTTAGCCACACCCAAGGTTTATGCATGAACAAAGAAAGAAAGTATAACAAATTATATGTGTGGCTAACTTTGCTGCAGGTTAGCCACACCCAAAGTTTATGCATGACAATTATTGTGAGAAAAATGTAACGAGACTTAACCTAAGGATGCGCAAGTATACACAATCGTAACAAGTAGTAAAGAGTGAGTTAAATTTTATCGTTCCCTCGAAGATAATTAATTTCCTCAATAAGTTATGGAATAACTAGCTATTTAGATTAAGCAACCAAATAAACCTTGTGTAAAAATTAACTAAAGTCTTAAATGAAAAGGATTTCAGTTAAATCTATTTAAGAGTGTGAGGTTGTTTTTTCAAAAACAATGGGAAAGCCTTTATATACCTTAAACATCAAGAAAACGTTATTCTCATAACTTGAAAAATTAATAACTCGTGTTTGAAATCAACTCCTCAAAGCCTATATCAACTTATCACAAATTAATTGCAAAATCTTGTATTGAAACCAATGCTACGTCCTGGCTTCGATTACAAAACATGAAACAAATTAAGAAGTCGTTTTAAGAGCATTTAAAGGAATGTCACAACAAAGTTCATCCTCTAAACCCTTCTTCTCATTTTCTAAACGTTCCTAAATTTCTCAACTTAAGATTTATCATCCCTCCGACGTTTTCTCAAAAACCGAAGTGACTCAACCATAGAAACAAGATAAGCTTTCAAAAACAATTTACTAAATTTCTCTTCTCTCTAAAACGAGCTCATCCCACTGTTCTTTACACACAACCTCTTCCAAGGGTTTAGCTACACATAGTTGCGATTTTAACTTCTATAGCTACATGCTCAAGAAGACTAAAACTCATGTTTAAAGAAAGTAGCAAAAATTGTTTAAAGCAAATGGGTAATAAATCTATCTAAGAAGAGTAAGAATGCAAGGAAACTACTAAGAAGAAACTTTTAAACTAGAAATGGCATCCTCCTCTCAAATTTGGCTCTTCATCTACCAGCTCCAAAATGCTCCCAACGGCTTTCTCATTTTGTCTGTTTTTTCTCTATCTCCTTCATTCCAGAAAATGAAAACACTTTATAGGGGACATTCTCCTCAAAATCAGGGCTGACAAGACATTTATTCCTCTAGCAATGCCACCTCAGCTGCCAAAAACGCTAAGGAAAAACGAGCTGCTCTAATCTGGCTTCACGAAGGATGACAGCGCATGGGTTCTTGTAATAATCGCTCCACGTGGATCAATAGTTGCTGCTTTAAAACCTTCACACTCGCCTTCACGGGCTTCAGTCCTTAATGTGGGATCGAATGTCCTACCAAGAGAATGGGCCCAAAATAAGCAGAAATAGACTAAATAAGGCATAAACTTAAAAGAAACATAAATTCAACTATCAATGAATTGAATTCTTCCTTTTATAAAATGAGCTGCTAAATCCTAAATTAAAGTCAATTCTAACCTAAAAATCACTAATTAATTAATAAAAAGTGAAGACTTTCTACTAGATTCTTGAAGTTATCAACAATGAAAGAAAGTATAACAAATTATATATGTGGCTAACTTTGTTGCAGTTTAGCCACACCCAAGTATTTAACAATTCTAATATATATATATATATATATAAATAACAACTATAATATAGTAGTTTATGATAATTAGGTCTTATGAGTACTTGAAAATTTACCTATCATTGCTCGCCATGTTTGTTGTTTTCCACAATATAATCCTAAAATACAACATTTGAGAAATTAATTAGTTTACATCTTCAAATTTGATATAACAAAATAATTTTGATTAATTTTAGTAATTTTTAAAAAGTTTTGACATGTAATTAATTATTAGGCATAAATAGGTATTTGACTTCTTTTCTATTATACAAATTCCATTTAACTTAGAAAATAAAGTAATAAATAAAAAACATATATCATCATCCTGACAAAATTACCATTAATTTTGAAAAAAAAATTGATCGACAACATTTAACTAAACAAAAAAAGCATAAATTTCATAGAATTTGAACAAAAACTACATTCACCTTCAAAAGTTCAAATTGCAATACAAAAATATCAAATTACAAAAATAGCAAACTTAACACTAACAACCCATCATAATACTTGATTTCTAACAAAAATTGAACATGAATTAGAGAAACCTTTTTAACTTTAACAAAAATATATTATTTTTTTGAAAACCCTAACATTCAATCTATGGATTTAGGTTTAAAAAAACTTCAATTAGTATGAAACAATGGTTTATATCAATGGAAAAGCAAAATAAATGAAGAAATCTTACCTTTTACACCCGGATTAGCCAAATCGAAGAAGAAATAGAGGGGGATAGAGTTTTCTTGAGAGAAAAAGAGAGGAAAGAAAATGATGCCGGCGAAATGGATTTCGTCGGCATATCTATATAAGTCACAAGGCCGGCGTGGTAATTTAAATTAATTTTTTTTTATAAGTCAGAAGGTTGGTGAAATTTGCCGGCCTTGGTAATTTAAATTAAAAAAAATAAAAATATATAAGTCACAAGGCCGGCGAAATTCACCGGCCTTGGTAATTTATTTATTTTTTATAAAAAATATGCTCTAAGCCGCAAGCCTGGCAAAATTCGCCGAATTTGGTAATTTAAATTTAAAAAAAAATTGTTCTAAATTACAAAAATTTAAATTTCGCCAGTATTTTCTATATTAAAAAAAAAACAATAAATTGTAAACAATGCCGGTGAAATGTCAATTTCGCAGGCTTTACCATTTCAATGTCGGCGAAATCAATTTCGCCGTCAATTCCCTAAGTTTTTGTAGTGTGAGGTGGGAGGTAGGTACACATAGCACACCTACAGAGCATCTCACTTGGATACTTAGTGAATGTTTTACCGAGATGGGTCTGCGTCTTTATGCACCTGCAAGCTTGTCACTCCATCTTTAATTGGATGATTATGACTCGTGGTCTTTGACAATTGACACGACTACGGACCATTCCTAATGGTACATTCCCCACTAGTTGTAACGTCCCGTTATTTTGTGTTATAAAAAAAAAACTTTTATTTATTTTATTTTAATTTGAGTAATTAAAATTCATTTATTTATTATTAAATTAGAATTTAGTAATTTATTTCATTTTAATTCATTTTAATGGCTTTATTTATTTAAATACGTTTTAATGGTATTAATAATTATTAACGGGCCAATTAATAATTATTAATCACCATTGGGATAGTTTGAGATGTTCGGGATTCGTTTTTAAGCCAAAAGTCATAAAAGGGCAAAACCGTAATTACCCAATTTGCAAAATATCTAAAAATACTATTTGTCATCTTTTTTAAATTATCATTGACCACAAAAATTGACCAAAAAGCCTCCAATTTTTCCTCCTCATTGCCGTGGGTCTCAAAGAGCAAAGGGAGAAAATTCGTTTTTGTTCGTTTCTTGCCGGATCGACTCGAGCTTGGATATTTCGGAAAGCCCTTGGGTCAAGAATCATTTCCCACCTAGCCATCGTCCGTTTCTCTCGAGTTCCTAGGAGTTCTCGGTAAGTTTCTCTTGAAACCCTAAGCTCCAAATAGTGTTTTAATGGAGTTTTTCATTGTTTTCTTTCGATTTCTTGCCGTGAAACTCGGTGTTTGTCAATTCGGGAGTAGTTTTAAGTGTTTTTGGAAACTATCCCATAACCCTAAAACCGAGTTTCAGTTGAAACCCTTCCCGTTTGAAATTTACCCTTTTGGGATTGAAAATGGGTTAGAAATTAATGAATGAATGTTTATTTAAATTCAATTCGGGAAAGGGCTTATTGTTCGAAAACCCTAATCATCGATACCCATTGAAATCGGGATTATCGAATTTGCTTAAAACCAACTCGAAATGTATTTAAATTGCCAAAAAGCCGGAAAACCAAACCCGAGACCCAATTTTGATGATAGGGCCGTGGGCCTCTTTGTGGGATTTGTTGGGTTTTTCGTCGCTTTGTATGTTTAGTAGTTGTTTGATCGTTAGTTGGTAAAGTTAATGATTTTGCGATATAACTTAATTGTAGGTGTTTTCGAATTGCGTGGTTGATTGCTCTTCCGGTGTTTAGGAGCAAAGTCTTCACTTTTATTAAGGTGAGAATAGTTAGAATTTAAAGTAATTATAGAAATCGAATAAGTGTGAAGGTTTGTAGAATTGAACTAAGATTAGAATCCGAATCTAAGATTAGAGACGTGAGAGTTAGTGCCCTTAGGATTAAGAGTTAATCCTTTAAGGAGAACTTAGGAGTTCTCAAAGAAAGTGTTGAACCTTAGAAGTTCTAAGGGACCATTGGAAGTTAAAAGATCCAACTTGTTTTTAGAACGGTTAATAGAACCTCGGATTATTTGAAGTTTAAAATCCTTGGAGGTTTAGGTTAATCGTTATGTTATGTTCTTACTTTTATTAATATTGATACCAAGAGTTCGATTTATAAATCGTTCGTTCGAGAATTCTTATCCTGTCCTTTACTTTATGTCTTTACTTTACTCATTTACTTTATGCATATTTCAGTTTGCTTTATCATTTACATTTACTTTATTTACTTTTGCAAGCATATGCAAGCATATGCATAACATCTCGCATTATTGAAAAGAAAAGAAAGTGAGAAAGAAAAACGAAAGGTTAATGGTGGAATATGAGAAAGTCCACACTACTTTCATGCATAAGTACCTGGTGGGACATGATAATTGCCCACACTACTTTCATACATAAGTACTTGGTGGGACATGATAATTGCCCACACTACTTTCATACATAAGTACTGGTGGAATACGATAATTGTCCACACTACTTCATACATAAGGATAAGGGTGGATAGTATGTAAAAATCCACATTACCTCCATTCCATGCATAAATGGTGAATGTGTATCCTACGGGATGTACTCATTACTTTTATGCATATGATAGACGAGAAAGAGAATCGAGATGTTATAATTATACAAAGTTTATTGATTTACTTTTCTTACTCATGTTATGACAAGTTATTGGATGAACAATTAGACCAAGTGTGCTAGTTAGTATCATCAATTGGAAAATATGAAATAAGCTGACCTAGACTTTGGAGAATTCTAGGATAGTTTGTGTCGGATTATTGGACACAAATCGAAATGCGAGTTTGAGGTCTATCTTTACTTTTTTATGCTTATTATTCTCACCTGGGCTTAGTTTGTTAGCTCATGATATTACAACCAATTTCGTAATGCCTTGGCCGAGGTCGAGGGAGAGGAGGTGGTCTTGCGTGATCGAGGGATGCTGACCTCGAGATGGACTAATGGATTTGTAAAGTTTATGTCATATTTTGATGAACTTTAAGAATTTTAATGAATTGTATTTTGTATTTGGCTCCTAAGAGCCTAATGTTGATGTTTATATGATATACATATTTGAACTCCCTGATCTTGGACTTAAAGTCCATGTGATTTTATTAGAATTGAAAAATTAGGATGTAAACATGTTTTCGGCATGCCAATTTTCAAACAAAACCACGCCAATTTTTCGTAAATTAAAAGACTTCCCCTGTTTTCTTTGAATTTAATTTATTTAAAAGTGACGGGTCGTCACACTAGTGGTGAAGGTCGGGTCCGTTGTGCGTGGCATGTCCAAATGATTAAGGTTACACACGTTCTATAAAGACTTTGATTATTTCACGTGTCTCGTTGTATGCTTGACACGTGGTTGTTTTACTCTTATGAAATTCTACCCATAACAGGAAGTTTTACTCTTATAAAATTCTACCCATAACAGGAAGTATCTAAGTTTCATCAACCGACATCCCAGGGACAGACGCTTGGGCAGAAAAAGAAGTTTGATCAGTCAGAGAATGAACACAATCAGGATTCACCCCCGAGGCAGATTCAGGACAATCAACAATATCATAATAGGTCAGCTCAGACTCCCAAGTACACTTATCCACAGTGTCACCATTGTTTGAAGCATCATAAAGGATAGTGCATGAAGGTAAAGTGTTTTACTTGCAATCAATTGGGACACATTGCTGTTGAATGCCCTACTAAAGCAACTCAACCTAATCAAAGGCCAACTTCTAAGGCTCTTCTCCCTCTGCCACAAAAGAATCCTTAAGAAGGTAAGATTTTATTACGAATAGTGAGTGACTTTTATTTGATTTGTTCTGGTTATTCTTTTATATGTCTTGTTTGTTTGTGAGACATGTTGTGATTGAGTTAGAACCTTTAAGCTTTGAATGTCATTGTCTACACTAGCTGGGGTGTCTATATTAGCCAGTTAAAGAGCTAGGTTTAGTCTAATGTTGTTGTGTGGTCCAAGCTAAGTGGAATTTTGAAAGTCCTTAGTATCAGTTATTTTGTTGTGATGTTTGGCATGGATTGATTGGTTTCCAATTATGCCGTTATACTTGTGGTTAGTAAGACTTGAAAGGTAAAGTTTGGGATGGTTACGATTTCATAGTGAAACTAGAAGTTTGAAGAGACAATTTGAGGACGCAAGGGTGTGACGTTAGCTAATACGGTGTTTGTTCTTGTAGTATGGACACTTTTCGAGGACGAAAAGTTCTTAAGGAGGGAAGACCGTAACAACCCTTTTTTGCATAAGGGTATTGTAGTCTTTTTACCAATTTTGATCCAAATAACGATATCTTTAGTTTTTCCGAACCGTCACATCGCTACTTTTTTGTTTAATTGTTGATTTGTCAGTTGATTGATTTGGTAACTGACTCTTTCTCCAATCTTTACAGTGTTTATTTTCTTTTTGGTTTAATTGTTCCACAAATCGTGGGATTTTGTATTTCTTTTTTCTATAGTTTCACGTTTCATCATTTTTTTTGGGATTTTTTAGGGTTTCTCTTCTCCTCTTCCTCCTTCACTTACTCATTCTCTTCCTTCTTCATCTTCTTCTTTGAATGGCTTTTTTTTTTTTAAATTTTTTTTGGCTCTTGGGATGTTCTTCATTTGTTGAGTTAAGGTTTGCGATATTTTTTTTTAATCACGATTCCTTAGATGTGCAATTTTCCGATGGCCAAGGTCGAAAGTTCTTCTTTTTATCTTTTTTTTGTGTTTTTTTTTTCTAGGTTCGATGTACAGTACGCGTCTTTTTTTATTATACTGTACATGAATATGATTCTTCTTCTTCTTCTTATTTTTTTTCTGGGTTCGCTGTACAGTTCAAGGTTTTTTTATTATACTGTACATGAATATGGTTCTTCTTCATCTTCTTGTTTTTTCAAGCGTTCACTGTACAGTACAAGTTTTTTTACTATACTGTACATGAATATGGTTCTTCTTCTTCTTTTTGTTTTTTTTTTCCTGCGTTCGCTTTAGCCTTTTCGTATACTATACATAATAAAATATTGTGTACATTATATTATATTATTTTATTACATCTTATTCATACTGTGTATAATATATTATATTATGTATAGTATATATCATTTCATTACACCTTTTTCGTACTATATATAATAATTAATATTATGTACATTATATATTATTACTTTATTGCATCTTTTTCGTACTGTACATAAATATATAATATTATATACAATATATTATATTACTTTATTACACTTTTTCGTATTGTACATAAATATATTATATTATATTATACTGTACATTATAATACTGGATGTGCGTAAAAGAATTTTTTGAAGATTCTGGGGAAAAATTAGTTATCGGTTTTGAAAAGTTTGATTTTTTTTTTGTTTAGTTTTTATTTTTTTATTTAATTTCAAATTTTCTCTCTTATTTTCCTATATGGTTTTTTCATATTTAATGTTTCCTTGATCTTAGTATATTCAAATCTTTTTCTCTTTCTTCTTAATTTTTTCCCCTTAATTTTAGAAGGGCATTATTGTATTTTCATTCTCATTTGGAAATTCTCGGGGTCATTTTGTTTTATTTTTTTCTTTGGGGCTATTATGCTTTAGGTTTTTTGAATTTGGGCTATATACCCAGTTTTCCCGACTTGAGTTGAGTGAGACTTGAGAGAGGGAGATATTGAATCACTTCATTTTTTTATATAAATTTATGATATTTTCTTTCTAAATCTATAAGATTTTAACAAAATTACTATATTAATATAATCTCACAAGTTAACTTAAGTATAACATAATTGAGTAAGTATCAATTTTCCACATCCTATTTAATATAATTAAAAAAAAAAAAATACACACCTAAGAAAACTCATTAAAAAAAAAAAAAACACCTCTCCAATATTAATCCTATGGCCTAAATGGGGCTATACACCAAAATCTAAACATCATCATCTCATCCTACAAAAAGTTTTTCCAATCCGAACCGTTAAATTTTATTGTAAAAAGTAAAACAACCAACAAATTAATCAACACTCTGAAGTCTGAATGACCAAGACGACGCTACTCTGGTGGCTGGACGCAGCTCCCGGTGGCGGTGATGGTTCAACAACGGCAGCTTCTTTCAAAACATTAGGTTGGGCCAGCAATGAATGGCGACAATTAGGACATGAAGAATGAGAAAGCAACCACGCATCTATACATCGAACATGAAATCCATGTTTACATATTGGTAACATTCTAACCTTATCTCCATCTTCAAATTCCCCTAAACAAATCGCACATTCCGTTCCCTTAATACTCAAATCACCTCCATAAACCCCAATCGGAATCTGACCCAAATCTCGTTTTTTAAGCCCAGTTCCTGCTAATCGTGCTGCGGCTTGTTCTGGGCTCTCTATATTGAACCGATGGCTACATCTCAAAAAACATCGTACGATTGAGTTTATTCCAAGAGCACCAATTAATGCACATAATAACGCCGCCAATATCACGACCATATTCGCATCGAAATTCCTTGCTCCAACGTTAGATAGATTTGATGTCTGGTTTGCCTGATCAGCTAACGGTGTCAGAATCAGCTCTGTTTCTAGAAGCCTCCGCGACAAAGCCAAACTATTTCCCATGATTTTCATTTTATCACAAATCAAATTACGGATTCAGTGATCTTTTGAATGCGTCTCTTTAAGCTACGGAACTAGAGAGTGACACCAGAAAAGAATATAATTTTTCGTTTTAAGGATAAGAGAGAAGCAAAAAAGGACCATTTTTCTCCCTTCATTTGGCTGCTGTGGGAATCCAATAATTTCAATAACAAATGGTCCTCTTTGGACCAAAAGAAGAAAAAACCAACAGATTGAAGAAATAAAAAGATGGAGAATGGGTAATTTATGGTTTCAAAACAGAGTGGGATAGCAAACCAATTTATAGTAAGTGTTGTGATCACTTTCAGAGATCATGAAAATACACAAAAAAAGGAAAGTAAAGTTGATAAGGATTTAAACTATGGGCAGCTTTGATTTAGAAATTATAAAAAAAAAAAAAGTTGTAAAACAAAAGGTACAGAATCCACAGCTGTATATAATATCTATGATTACGATTTGTTTGGGAGCTTAAAAAAATTAGATTTTATAGAAGTGGAATTTCTAGTGGCAAAATATGAATGGTTCATCAATCCCTTTCTCTTATTAGATATTCTAGTGTAGGTAGAAGAAGATCAAGACAAATATCACTGCTTGCCAAGTTGCCAACCAAAATATCCTCTTTTAATTATTTAAATTCTAGAGGAGAAACTGATAGTTGACAACATGGGAAGATTGTAAATTGTGGATTCTTATTTTTAACAAAACTGTCAAACAATTCCTTGACAGATAAAAAGTTCAACCACATACAAATTAACTATTCTATCTCTTTGAAATTATTAGATTTTCTTTAGTGGGCTATTTTCTATGGTATGTATTATACATCAAATACTGTTTTAGATTACATAAAATCCGAATTTTTTAAAATCACAATCCAATTATCTTATTAGAGAAAAAGAAAGTGTTTAAAATATGGAATTTTGGTTTGTATAATAAATGCAAAGGTGTGCAAGTTAGAGTGAAATTCTTTTGATTGAGACTTTAGGACCATTTAAATTGAACATATTATCAAAAACAGCTTTTTTCAAAGTGTTAGAACCAAAAACTCATTTGTAAAGGAATATAGTAAACTACCCCCGTCCCTTTTGGTTAGGTTAAGTTTAGGTTAGGTTAAGTTAGGTTTAGTTTAATTTAATGGGGGAAAATCATCATTTGCTTTGAGTTCAACTTGACCATTCATTAAAATTGGACAGGCTTAAATTTAATTAGCTTGCAGCAGAAAATGTCATGGCACAAGGAGTTTTTTTCTTCTTCTTTCTAAGTAGCCTCTTTTTTAAGTAATTAAGGATATGTTCAAACGTTGGAAGTGTTGTTGTGTGAAAACGGTAGTAAGCTGACCGCGCTGACTTGTTTTGTGCCAACGTCGCTCTTGATTCTACGTGTGCAACGAACAATAAATTTAGAAGAGTCAGAGGAGATGATCTGCACAGGCGGTGACTTGCGTAGGTGTGAGCTGCGTAGGCGTTCACCTGCGCAAAAGAGAAAGTAGCACCGGTGTGGTGCCGGTGTCGATGCTAGTGTGTTAAGCTAAAGAGGAATGAATATTTTGGCCATTTCTCATCTCCTATTTATATGAGTGGAAATGGATTATGTCATCAAGCCACGTGTCACGCATGGATTGGTTAATATGTTGTATCTTGATTGAGTGTAGGTATGCTACTTAAAGTGGCTCAATAAACTAAGTATAAACAATGACTAGATTTATGCATGAACAAAGAAATAAAGTATAACAAATTATATGTGTGGCTAACTTTGCTGCAGGTTAGCCACACCCAAGGTTTATGCATGAACAAAGAAAGAAAGTATAACAAATTATATGTGTGGCTAACTTTGCTGCAGGTTAGCCACACCCAAAGTTTATGCATGACAATTATTGTGAGAAAAATGTAACGAGACTTAACCTAAGGATGCGCAAGTATACACAATCGTAACAAGTAGTAAAGAGTGAGTTAAATTTTATCGTTCCCTCGAAGATAATTAATTTCCTCAATAAGTTATGGAATAACTAGCTATTTAGATTAAGCAACCAAATAAACCTTGTGTAAAAATTAACTAAAGTCTTAAATGAAAAGGATTTCAGTTAAATCTATTTAAGAGTGTGAGGTTGTTTTTTCAAAAACAATGGGAAAGCCTTTATATACCTTAAACATCAAGAAAACGTTATTCTCATAACTTGAAAAATTAATAACTCGTGTTTGAAATCAACTCCTCAAAGCCTATATCAACTTATCACAAATTAATTGCAAAATCTTGTATTGAAACCAATGCTACGTCTGGCTTCGATTACAAAACATGAAACAAATTAAGAAGTCGTTTTAAGAGCATTTAAAGGAATGTCACAACAAAGTTCATCCTCTAAACCCTTCTTCTCATTTTCTAAACGTTCCTAAATTTCTCAACTTAAGATTTATCATCCCTCCGACGTTTTCTCAAAAACCGAAGTGACTCAACCATAGAAACAAGATAAGCTTTCAAAAACAATTTACTAAATTTCTCTTCTCTCTAAAACGAGCTCATCCCACTGTTCTTTACACACAACCTCTTCCAAGGGTTTAGCTACACATAGTTGCGATTTTAACTTCTATAGCTACATGCTCAAGAAGACTAAAACTCATGTTTAAAGAAAGTAGCAAAAATTGTTTAAAGCAAATGGGTAATAAATCTATCTAAGAAGAGTAAGAATGCAAGGAAACTACTAAGAAGAAACTTTTAAACTAGAAATGGCATCCTCCTCTCAAATTTGGCTCTTCATCTACCAGCTCCAAAATGCTCCCAACGGCTTTCTCATTTTGTCTGTTTTTTCTCTATCTCCTTCATTCCAGAAAATGAAAACACTTTATAGGGGACATTCTCCTCAAAATCAGGGCTGACAAGACATTTATTCCTCTAGCAATGCCACCTCAACTGCCAAAAACGCTAAGGAAAAACGAGCTGCTCTAATCTGGCTTCACGAAGGATGACAGCGCATGGGTTCTTGTAATAATCGCTCCACGTGGATCAATAGTTGCTGCTTTAAAACCTTCACACTCGCCTTCACGGGCTTCAGTCCTTAATGTGGGATCGAATGTCCTACCAAGAGAATGGGCCCAAAATAAGCAGAAATAGACTAAATAAGGCATAAACTTAAAAGAAACATAAATTCAACTATCAATGAATTGAATTCTTCCTTTTATAAAATGAGCTGCTAAATCCTAAATTAAAGTCAATTCTAACCTAAAAATCACTAATTAATTAATAAAAAGTGAAGACTTTCTACTAGATTCTTGAAGTTATCAACAATGAAAGAAAGTATAACAAATTATATATGTGGCTAACTTTGTTGCAGGTTAGCCACACCCAAGTATTTAACAATTCTAATATATATATATATATATATAAATAACAACTATAATATAGTAGTTTATGATAATTAGGTCTTATGAGTACTTGAAAATTTACCTATCATTGCTCGCCATGTTTGTTGTTTTCCACAATATAATCCTAAAATACAACATTTGAGAAATTAATTAGTTTACATCTTCAAATTTGATATAACAAAATAATTTTGATTAATTTTAGTAATTTTTAAAAAGTTTTGACATGTAATTAATTATTAGGCATAAATAGGTATTTGACTTCTTTTCTATTATACAAATTCCATTTAACTTAGAAAATAAAGTAATAAATAAAAAACATATATCATCATCTGACAAAATTACCATTAATTTTGAAAAAAAAATTGATCGACAACATTTAACTAAACAAAAAAAGCATAAATTTCATAGAATTTGAACAAAAACTACATTCACCTTCAAAAGTTCAAATTGCAATACAAAAATATCAAATTACAAAAATAGCAAACTTAACACTAACAACCCATCATAATACTTGATTTCTAACAAAAATTGAACATGAATTAGAGAAACCTTTTTAACTTTAACAAAAATATATTATTTTTTTGAAAACCCTAACATTCAATCTATGGATTTAGGTTTAAAAAAACTTCAATTAGTATGAAACAATGGTTTATATCAATGGAAAAGCAAAATAAATGAAGAAATCTTACCTTTTACACCCGGATTAGCCAAATCGAAGAAGAAATAGAGGGGGATAGAGTTTTCTTGAGAGAAAAAGAGAGGAAAGAAAATGATGCCGGCGAAATGGATTTCGTCGGCATATCTATATAAGTCACAAGGCCGGCGTGGTAATTTAAATTAATTTTTTTTTATAAGTCAGAAGGTTGGTGAAATTTGCCGGCCTTGGTAATTTAAATTAAAAAAAATAAAAATATATAAGTCACAAGGCCGGCGAAATTCACCGGCCTTGGTAATTTATTTATTTTTTATAAAAAATATGCTCTAAGCCGCAAGCCTGGCAAAATTCGCCGAATTTGGTAATTTAAATTTAAAAAAAAATTGTTCTAAATTACAAAAATTTAAATTTCGCCAGTATTTTCTATATTAAAAAAAAACAATAAATTGTAAACAATGCCGGTGAAATGTCAATTTCGCAGGCTTTACCATTTCAATGCCGGCGAAATCAATTTCGCCGTCAATTCCCTAAGTTTTTGTAGTGTGAGGTGGGAGGTAGGTACACATAGCACACCTACAGAGCATCTCACTTGGATACTTAGTGAATGTTTTACCGAGATGGGTCTGCGTCTTTATGCACCTGCAAGCTTGTCACTCCATCTTTAATTGGATGATTATGACTCGTGGTCTTTGACAATTGACACGACTACGGACCATTCCTAATGGTACATTCCCCACTAGTTGTAACGTCCCGTTATTTTGTGTTATAAAAAAAAAAACTTTTATTTATTTTATTTTAATTTGAGTAATTAAAATTCATTTATTTATTATTAAATTAGAATTTAGTAATTTATTTCATTTTAATTCATTTTAATGGCTTTATTTATTTAAATACGTTTTAATGGTATTAATAATTATTAACGGGCCAATTAATAATTATTAATCACCATTGGGATAGTTTGAGATGTTCGGGATTCGTTTTTAAGCCAAAAGTCATAAAAGGGCAAAACCGTAATTACCCAATTTGCAAAATATCTAAAAATACTATTTGTCATCTTTTTTAAATTATCATTGACCACAAAAATTGACCAAAAAGCCTCCAATTTTTCCTCCTCATTGCCGTGGGTCTCAAAGAGCAAAGGGAGAAAATTCGTTTTTGTTCGTTTCTTGCCGGATCGACTCGAGCTTGGATATTTCGGAAAGCCCTTGGGTCAAGAATCATTTCCCACCTAGCCATCGTCCGTTTCTCTCGAGTTCCTAGGAGTTCTCGGTAAGTTTCTCTTGAAACCCTAAGCTCCAAATAGTGTTTTAATGGAGTTTTTCATTGTTTTCTTTCGATTTCTTGCCGTGAAACTCGGTGTTTGTCAATTCGGGAGTAGTTTTAAGTGTTTTTGGAAACTATCCCATAACCCTAAAACCGAGTTTCAGTCGAAACCCTTCCCGTTTGAAATTTACCCTTTTGGGATTGAAAATGGGTTAGAAATTAATGAATGAATGTTTATTTAAATTCAATTCGGGAAAGGGCTTATTGTTCGAAAACCCTAATCATCGATACCCATTGAAATCGGGATTATCGAATTTGCTTAAAACCAACTCGAAATGTATTTAAATTGCCAAAAAGCCGGAAAACCAAACCCGAGACCCAATTTTGATGATAGGGCCGTGGGCCTCTTTGTGGGATTTGTTGGGTTTTTCGTCGCTTTGTATGTTTAGTAGTTGTTTGATCGTTAGTTGGTAAAGTTAATGATTTTGCGATATAACTTAATTGTAGGTGTTTTCGAATTGCGTGGTTGATTGCTCTTCGGTGTTTAGGAGCAAAGTCTTCACTTTTATTAAGGTGAGAATAGTTAGAATTTAAAGTAATTATAGAAATCGAATAAGTGTGAAGGTTTGTAGAATTGAACTAAGATTAGAATCCGAATCTAAGATTAGAGACGTGAGAGTTAGTGCCCTTAGGATTAAGAGTTAATCCTTTAAGGAGAACTTAGGAGTTCTCAAAGAAAGTGTTGAACCTTAGAAGTTCTAAGGGACCATTGGAAGTTAAAAGATCCAACTTGTTTTTAGAACGGTTAATAGAACCTCGGATTATTTGAAGTTTAAAATCCTTGGAGGTTTAGGTTAATCGTTATGTTATGTTCTTACTTTTATTAATATTGATACCAGAGTTCGATTTATAAATCGTTCGTTCGAGAATTCTTATCTGTCCTTTACTTTATGTCTTTACTTTACTCATTTACTTTATGCATATTTCAGTTGCTTTATCATTTACATTTACTTTATTTACTTTTGCAAGCATATGCAAGCATATGCATAACATCTCGCATTATTGAAAAGAAAAGAAAGTGAGAAAGAAAAACGAAAGGTTAATGGTGGAATATGAGAAAGTCCACACTACTTTCATGCATAAGTACTGGTGGGACATGATAATTGCCCACACTACTTTCATACATAAGTACTGGTGGGACATGATAATTGCCCACACTACTTTCATACATAAGTACTGGTGGAATACGATAATTGTCCACACTACTTCATACATAAGGATAAGGGTGGATAGTATGTAAAAATCCACATTACCTCCATTCCATGCATAAATGGTGAATGTGTATCCTACGGGATGTACTCATTACTTTTATGCATATGATAGACGAGAAAGAGAATCGAGATGTTATAATTATACAAAGTTTATTGATTTACTTTTCTTACTTATGTTATGACAAGTTATTGGATGAACAATTAGACCAAGTGTGCTAGTTAGTATCATCAATTGGAAAATATGAAATAAACTGACCTAGACTTTGGAGAATTCTAGGATAGTTTGTGTCGGATTATTGGACACAAATCGAAATGCGAGTTTGAGGTCTATCTTTACTTTTTATGCTTATTATTCTCACTGGGCTTAGTTTGTTAGCTCATGATATTACAACCAATTTCAGGTAATGCCTTGGCCAGAGGTCGAGGGAGAGAAGGTGGTGCTGCGTGATCGAGGGATGCTGACCTCGAGATGGACTAATGGATTTGTAAAGTTTATGTCATATTTTGATGAACTTTAAGAATTTTAATGAATTGTATTTTGTATTTGGCTCCTAAGAGCCTAATGTTGATGTTTATATGATATACATATTTGAACTCCTGATCTTGGACTTAAAGTCCATGTGATTTTATTAGAATTGAAAAATTAGGATGTAAACATGTTTTCGGCATGCCAATTTTCAAACAAAACCACGCCAATTTTTCGTAAATTAAAAGACTTCCCCTGTTTTCTCTGAATTTAATTTATTTAAAAGTGACGGGTCGTCACACTAGTGGTGAAGGTCGGGTCCGTTGTGCGTGGCATGTCCAAATGATTAAGGTTACACACGTTCTATAAAGACTTTGATTATTTCACGTGTCTCGTTGTATGCTTGACACGTGGTTGTTTTACTCTTATGAAATTCTACCCATAACAGGAAGTTTTACTCTTATAAAATTCTACCCATAACAGGAAGTATCTAAGTTTCATCAACCGACATCCCAGGGACAGACGCTTGGGCAGAAAAAGAAGTTTGATCAGTCAGAGAATGAACACAATCAGGATTCACCCCCGAGGCAGATTCAGGACAATCAACAATATCATAATAGGTCAGCTCAGACTCCCAAGTACACTTATCCACAGTGTCACCATTGTTTGAAGCATCATAAAGGATAGTGCATGAAGGTAAAGTGTTTTACTTGCAATCAATTGGGACACATTGCTGTTGAATGCCCTACTAAAGCAACTCAACCTAATCAAAGGCCAACTTCTAAGGCTCTTCTCCCTCTGCCACAAAAGAATCCTTAAGAAGGTAAGATTTTATTACGAATAGTGAGTGACTTTTATTTGATTTGTTCTGGGTTATTCTTTTATATGTCTTGTTTGTTTATGAGACATGTTGTGATTGAGTTAGAACCTTTAAGCTTTGAATGTCATTGTCTACACTAGCTGGGGTGTCTATATTAGCCAGTTAAAGAGCTAGGTTTAGTCTAATGTTGTTGTGTGGTCCAAGCTAAGTGGAATTTTGAAAGTCCTTAGTATCAGTTATTTTGTTGTGATGTTTGGCATGGATTGATTGGTTTCCAATTATGCCGTTATACTTGTGGTTAGTAAGACTTGAAAGGTAAAGTTTGGGATGGTTACAGTTTCATAGTGAAACTAGAAGTTTGAAGAGACAATTTGAGGACGCAAGGGTGTGACGTTAGCTAATACGGTGTTTGTTCTTGTAGTATGGACACTTTTCGAGGACGAAAAGTTCTTAAGGAGGGAAGACTGTAACAACCCGGTTTTTTGCATAAGGGTATTGTAGTCTTTTTACCAATTTTGATCCAAATAACGATATCTTTAGTTTTTCCGAACCGTCACATCGCTACGAGTCCAACGCAATTGACTACGCTCAATTTCGAGACCCGAGTAAAAAGATATGGCCTGAATACCGTTTACGTCCTTTAGTTATTTTTTTAATAAGAGAATTCTAGTCTTTTGGTAAGTTTTCATGCATTCATAATCTACAAAACCCTAAACCTAAATCCTCTAAAAAGCTCACGCTCTCTCTTCTTCCCTTCCTCGCGTCAGCCGTCTCTTGCTTGGCTGTGTGTCTTCGTTTGAGTTTTCACAAGGTAATTGATCGAACTAACTCGCTAATCGTTTGTCTTACCGTATTTCTGAATCGATACCAATCTGTGGGTTGTTTTGTGATGATGAAAACAGTTTCTTAAGGAGCTTGTGAGGTCACCGGAAAATTGAAAGGATCGAAACTGATTTGCTCTATTCTCTTCGATAATTCATTAAGGTAGATGGTCCATTCGTTTGTCCTTTCGATACGGGATGTTTTAGAGTAAAGTTTCTAGTTAATTTGATGTATTTCCTTCATGTTTTTCTTTCAAATAAAGCCTTGCCGGACTATCAACTACCTCGCCGGAATCTAGGTTTTTAAACCCACGGTTTCTTGGTTATTTTCACGAGTTCGAGGTTGTTACGGATCAGGTTCGTTGCAACGCGTGTTATCAGACATTTTCAAGTCGTCCCCAACCGATTTCTATCCCCGGGTCAGCGTCAAAGGTCATGTGTAGGTGAGCAACCTTTTTGTTCCTTTTTCTTTCCGTTTGCGTGCTGGCGGGAGGTTAAGGATGAGTCGGTCCAACTGGACCGGTTCAGGGCCCATTTTAGTCAACTCGAGCCGGTTTTCGTCCTGTTTTTCCGATTTTCACCAAATTGACTTCAAATTAATATTATTACAGGTCTTGGGCATCGTTAGGATTATTATCAGATTTATTTTGAGCTCAATTGTTAGTTCAATTTGCGAATAAGGTAGGTTAATTCCTATTTAGAAGTTAAGTTAAATTCATTATGATTGCGTGTTTATTGTGTGATTATCATGATATTTATGGATAATGAAATTGTTTATTTTAAAGGTATCTGTGCACGTTTTTAATTGTGAATCGTGTTCATATTTGGGCTATGATCGATAAATGGTTAAATATTATAATTAGAGCTTATTGAGTTTTTAAATTGAATTTCTTTTGTTTGTTTAATGGTATGACTTGGGAGATGATTTATTGATTTTAAATATATTTGTGTGCTCGTTTTGATTTACGAATATTGTATTTATTTAATTTATGTTCCTTACTTGGTTAGGTGCTATAATTAGGGTTTAATAACGATTAAAGTTTAAACTAACATAATAAACACACCTATTAAATTTGTAGAGCTGAATGCTTAGCATGACACGTTATCATGAGTGGCCCTATACCCCACTATGATACATATATGCAAATTTAATAATAAACAAGAGATATAATAAATACCTATTAAATTCATAGAGTCGAATACTTAGCATGACACGTTATCATGAGTGACCCTATACCCCACTATGATACATATATGCGAATTTAATAGCAACAAAGAGATAAAATTTGATTGGTGGTTATAACTCGAGTCGAACATAATTAACACATATTAAATTTGTACAGCGTATACTATGACACGTATCATTAGTGGCCTTATACCCCACTATGATCATATTTTCAAGCGTATAGTATGGCTCGTATCATTAATGATACATATATGCAAATTTAATAGTAATTTAATAATGGATGCTATGGCACGTATCGTGGTGGGTTATAAGGCACCATGATCATATTTTCAAGCGTATGGCATGCCATGCAAGTTTAATAATAACAAAGAGATGTCGTAGGCTAAGTACCTACACTGTGGTTATGATCTTTGTAGGCTAAGTATCTACTAGTTATTGATGCATGGTGGAAATGGACGAGTATCCATATGTTATTATAATTATGAGATAAATTGAATTGAATTTGCTTATTTGAGTTTGGATTTAATCTACTGAGTTAAAAACTCACGATATTCGAATGCCCTGCAAACTTTTATTTTGCAGGTAACAGTGATAACAACGGAAACCGCGGTGTCTGACGAGAATGGCGCTACACTGAGAGCCCTTAGGACTTGTCATTTATTTATTTCATTTTCTTTTTGAATATTTTGTTAGTCTTTATTTTTATAGAATTTCAGTTTCACTTATTTTATTTGTTTTAATCATTTAAAATGGCGCCAAAATAAAGGTTTTATTTGAATATCTTTTGATTAATAAATAAATGCTTCCGCTACTATTTGGTTTAACTCTGTTTTAGTTATGTTTTAAATGAGTCATTTATTGTTTATTTAATTATTTCTGGTTATTTTGGGTCGGGTCGTCACAGAAAGAGAGGGTGAGATAAGAAAAGGAGAGAGAGACGAAGATGTTCACTGTCAATGAATTCGTGCTTCTTTCATTCCTCTGAATAAATAATTTCCTCCATTTCATTCACAAACTTTATCAGCTTTGAAATTGGAGGGCGATACTTAGAAAAAGAGAAGCATTAGCATTAATATTAACTGTGGAGTAAAATGAACATTTACAATTACCTGTATCTATATATTTCCAATCTATCGTCAATATCAGAAATATCGATTATATATCCATACCCACATCCTGGAATTTTTTCCCCTGGTGAACAAGAGCCCATAACCAAAGCACATACTATAATAGCCCCACTTAAACCACGTATGCTGAATAGAAAAATATTTGGATTACTCCTATTTGTAATCTTTCAGCCAAATTCTCACTCCTAATGTTTTTGACTTGGAACAATTAACAAGGCAACAATATGAAATAAATTTTCTCTTCCTTATTCTAATCTTCTCTCCCATCTAATTCACCATCTAATTATCTTCTTTTCTCATTTCACCCTCTCTTTCTCTCACTCTATCTTTAAAAAAAATCATTTTTTTTACCTAAACACGGGTTTTTAAAAGCTGTTTTCATCCATATGGCCAAAAAACAAGTTTTAGAAATCCGTCTTTTACAACGTGACAACTTGGAGGCATTGACCAAGTCAAAGTCGGGTTTTTAAAACCAGGCTTCTAAAAAAATGACATTTACCTAAATATTTCCAACGTTTGGACATATCCTTTATTACTTTAAAAAAAGAGGCCACTAAAAAAGAAAGTCCCAAACTTCCAAATATAGATATCTAATTCTATATATAGCTTTTATCTCTTTCTAAATCTCATAATGGATATCTTCAATCATCATATTTATTACATACAGTTAAATTAGGTTTTGTTACTTAGTTGTTGATTTTCAATGATAAGGGAAGTTGGGTCATCAAAGGAAGATATATAATAGGAAACATATATAATTAATAATTTCATATAACTGCCCTTTTTAAAGAAGTTATATAATTGATAAACTATTAGATATTTGAAACTATTTTTCTCTTATTAAAATTATAGATCTAATAATTTACGAGTAGAACCATGTTTAATAATTTCTCTTTTATAGTATTTATAATATAAACGTGTGAGATAAGAAATAGAGAATAGTGGTGGGACACCCCGTCATTCATCTCAGATTCGTCATTACTACTAATCAAATCACCAAAATCATTTCTTAAAAAAAAAACACCAAAATCACGCCTAGACCCATCACTTTGCTACAACTAATGTTTTATGCCAATTTATCAAAGGGTTAATTTTAGTAATGGACAAATTAATGTTGTTTATTTAAAAAAAACACAATCTTATATATATATATATATATATATATATATATATATATATATATATATATATATATTGGAAGGAATTGTGTCCTAGAACTTGTAATTATTTAATAAAGATAATTTATTTCGAATAAATTAAATATATAAACATAAGTTATTTATATTATCTAGATTGATTCAATGAATGATATTAGAAATATATGGAAATATATTAATATCAAACATTCAAATAGTAAAATCCTAAGTTGCTCTTATGAAATCACGACTAAGTATGTGAATCATACGAGAGGATTAAAGTCGAGATGAGTAACTTAAAAGTGTCTACAGTAAATGGATAACGTTTGAGAACCTTATCCTAGTAGTACTGTTGATAGCTTTGCATTTTGTTTATAGACAAATGATCTAATCCTGATTATTCATGTGGGTGACATGAAATGGAAGTATCATATACAATGTTGATTGTATAAGACAGGACTACGATGTTTAATAAAATTTCTCATTAGTACCATTTACGAGAAATGATCAAATATCAAACTAAGTTTATCAACCGTGAAAAATCTCAATCCTGAGTGAAATGTTGACTCATATTTGTGGAGTTATGTTCTAATACACTCCTGTTTTGGGAACATAACTAGATAAGTAGCTGGAAACACATTTACACGAGATAAAATTCATAACTTTCCTATAAATTAACGGTATTAGTGCAATACCTAAACATGTTAGGAACTTTAGGAAACTCCCTTGATGTACTGATTTGAGACATGAACAAGTGGCTCCACGACTTCTACTGATCACAGAAGTATACTATCTCTTATTCGACTAAAGATAATGTTCATTGGAGAATCAGCGGGAACACAAGGATAAAGCGGTAATTACAGGGGCAAAACGGTAAATTTAATCCACCTGTAATTATGAGGGTTTCACGTGAAGGATATATCACAAATATAAATAAGGATAAACTAAATGGGCATAACTCATTTATAGTGAGGGGAGTTCAGCTATGAATCTATAGAGGAATTATTCATAGTTAGATAATAAGTAATTAACTGATTATGAGTTAATCACTTAATTGACTAATTATTAAGCCCATGATCTATAGGTCCATCGGGTCCCTATGCTAGCCCAAATATCGTAGTCGCGAAATCAAGTAGATGAAATGAAAATTTTAAGTAAAATGATTTACTGAAATAGGCAATATTAATTATTTAAATATTGAGTATATTTAAACGGTAATTAATATAAACATTATTAATTGTTTAAATAATGAGTTTATTTAAACAGGAAATTAATAATGAAATATTATTAATTAGACATTATTAATTATTTAAATATTAAGTATATTTAAATGGTAATTAATAATTTGAAATTAATTGATAATTATTAATTGTTTAAATAATTAATTTTATTTGAACAGAAATTAATAATTAATAATTAAAATTAATTAATAAATAATAAAATATTATCAATTAGAATTATTAAATAATGAGTTTATTTAATGGAAATTAATAATTAAAATATTTATTATTAATTGTTTAAATAATGAAAATTATTTAAATGGAAATTAATAACTAAATATCATTTGATAATATTTAGTCGAGAGAAAACATTAATATTATTAATTGTTTAAATAAAATATTTTATTAATTAAGGGAGAGTTTCTAGCCGAATTGGATTAATGAACCCAATTGAAATTGGCCCAAAATAATTAATTAAAAAAATTTGATTTATTATATATAATTTTCGGCCATGGTATATAATTTGTAGGAAAATAATTATTTGAATTATATCCTAAAATAATTATATAGATTTATTTACCAAGATAAATCAAATAAAAAAAATAAAATATTCTCTTTTTTATCTATGGTATTTTCAAAATACCAAGGTAATGGAAAAAGAAAATCTTTTTCTTTTTGTATTTATCTCTATGGAATATCTTAATGCGATTATATTTTCCATTAGCCTATAAATAGGAGGCTTGGGTCATTCATAAATCACACAATTCAATTCCTTAGAAATTGAAAATCTCTCTTCTCCATTTACCCTATAGTTGCTGATTTTGGCTTCAAAATTGGGAAGAATTCCCCCCCCCCTAATTTCTTCTAAAGTTCGATCCCACAATCGAGTTTAGTTTGATCAATCGAGATATAGCGTAGAAGATTCGGTGTTGCTGAGGATTGATGCTGTAAAGAAACATCCATCCGATTCTCCATTTATTACTCAATGTAAGTAAAAGGGTTTTAATTTTCGAAAATTAAGCATGAATCTACATGTCTTTTATCACAAATTGCATGATATTAATAGATCGTTAATTCGTTTACTAAATGATTTTCCGCTAATTTAGTAAAGCACTCCCTTCATATTTATCAAAACTACCCAAAACCACCACCAGAAAAATTAAATTACATTGTGAAAAAGATGAAACATACCCCCGATTTAATACAAAAAAACAAAAAATGTTTATATTTAATAAACGGTATATTATTGATAAACCAACCTGCATCAGCCATTAACATCTGCAGTTATCAGTGATAAGAAATTACATCTGTAGTTAAAAATGAGAAATTACACTAACATAGCTTAAAATTATATCAATGAGACCCTCTCCCTCAAACACCGATAACTTTCTTTGAGCACAACTTTCTAGTTTGAACTTCGATTTAGATGATTTAATATGTTTTAGAATCTTCGTTTTGAAATTTGTTTTATGGTCACTTAAAAACTTTGAAATCATCAATAAAGAAAAAGATTTTATGGCTTCAGTCAAACTGAATGTTTTGAGGATAAGAAACCATTATATTTATTTACTATTTCAAAGTTTTGAAGCGAACATAGAGTAGAGCTCATAACGAATAATTCCAAAACAACTTGAATTATCCAAATTAAACTTTAAACGAAAAGGTTATGACTAAAAGAAAGTTAATGGTGTTAGAGTGGAGGGGACTCACCATATAATTTTGAACCACACATGTGCAATTTATCTTTTTTTTAACTATTTTATAAATATTACATTAAAAAATTACTAGATTTACAATCACCTCAAAATTATTGATATAGTCCAATTCTAATTTGGTAGAGTTTGTTAATTTTTTTGAACTGATTGTGAAGGTAAAATTCGTTTATAAAATAATAATAAAGCCATATATGAATTAGAAAGGCTAGAGGGTAAGAGATGAATAACTAGAAAACTTAAAGATATATATATATATATATATATATATATATATAGATTATAAATTTTAATTGCCAAGGAATGGAAGACATAAACAACGACTCTGGTTTTGGACATCATAAAACATAACAAATAGTAAAGTGACAAGAAAAAGCAAAAAAGTGCAAAGCAACAACGGTAGAGAGTCGCATTGTCCAGACACATTCCATAAGTTGTCCTTTTATCTTCAAAATCAACAATGGATCCTTTATTCACATAATTTAATTACTCTCTCATTGTACTCTGAAACCAGGAAAAAACAATCAATCAATAGAGAATAAATAAATAAGGGGTAAAATATTATTTTCGTCCGTGGATTTCATTTTCATCCATAAATTTTTAAAAGTAACATTTTTCATCCCCGACCTTTATGATTCGTTTCGTTTTAGTCCTCCTGTTTGGGATACTAACGAAGAATTTATATGACTTTTAATTGATGATATGTGACATTAAATAATTTGGCAGCAAGCTTAAATGACGTACAAAAACGAATATAAAATTAAGTTAATCTCATCATCTAATCACACATAATAGATCTCATTAACCTCAGTATATATTCGATTTTTCAAGTCATTTAACTAACTGTTAAATTATATAATACCACATCATCAATTACATGTCACTCTTCATCAGTGTCGGAAAAACAAACGAAGGGACTAACAGAATTAATTGTAAAGTTCAGGATGAAAAATGTTCTTTTAAAAGTTTATGAACGAAAATGAAATCGGAGTGAAAGTTCAGAGACCAAATTAAAGTAAAAATCAATATACTAACTTGGAGCAATTAATCCTGGAGGTGATCTTGTACCGAATATCTACACGACATTTACGAGGAAGACCGAAAGCAAGATTAAGGTTGATTTTAGGACGGTGGGATTTTGCAGTAGTTATCAAGCAACGACATGCAGCTTGGCGATCTGGTGTTGTTGAAGCTGCAGTGTTAAGGGCTTTGACATTATTACAACAAGTAATTGAAGGAGGAGAATCCCCATTGCTTTCTAAATATCCTATACAAGCTGCTATTTTATCATTCACAAAAGGGCAAGGAATGTTTGCTTCTGCCATTACATTTACAATGCACAATATTATTAATATTGTTATCATAATTTTGCTGGCCATGGAAAAGAAAAGGAGAGGTTTAAAAGAGATGATTCTGGATGATGAAAATGGAATATTGTGGTTCTGGATCTGGTGATAGGGTGTTTATAAAGTGGTGTCGGTGGTAGTTTCGTTACATTCAGCAAATTCAATGCTTTAAGAGTTAAAATGTAAAATACACCATGTACTTTGAATTATTGCTAAATCATATCCTTCACTTTATTTTTTTAATTAAACACCCCGACAATTTAGTAAAATTATAAATTTCACACTTTTATAGTTACTTTTAATGATAGTTAAATTTTATTCATTTTTAAAAAGGGTTTATGCAATTTGATTTGGAATCTGTTCAAGGATAGTCTTAAAAATTATGCCATAGGGGTAGTATATGTGGAAACTTGTGATAAGGGTAGATATGGAAAAAAATCTAGATATTTTGTGACATGTAATCTTAAGGGATAAGTACATATATGATCTATAAAGATATTAGATTTGAAAAAAAATAGTCACCTACTTTCATTTAATACAAATATAACCATTTAGAAGGAAGATGACAGGAGCAAAATTTAGTAAATGGCCGAACTAGTTGAAGGAGAGGACATAAAATCACCCTCCAAATATTAAACAGGTGGAACTCTAGCAGCCACAAAAATACTATATATCAGATTGGCTCCTCAAATTCTACGGTTATGTTGGTTTTCCAAACTAAAAAAAAAAGTTAAAAGAAGTGTTCACACAGAGATTTCGATATGGTGAAATAAATGCGGAATAAATGATTTGTATTGATGAATTTGAGTAGTTACAATCTCTAATAAATATTCTTCTGATGCTTTCTCAAAAAAGTATAAACTTTGACTCGAGGGTCAATCGACGTATTCTCGGATCAAACGATTGATTGGTTGAAATCTTCTATCTTGAATACTATGATTCTCCGGGCTTATGGGATCTTGATCTTCAAAGAATTTGCCTTCAAATAATCCTTCAAGTCATTTTGAATCTTTATAGTCTTCAAGTTGTCTTCGATCTTCGGGGTTTTCAATCTTCGAATTCTTCAGAGTCTTGCTGAATTTGAATAGTTACAATCTCTAATAAATATTCCTCTGATGCTTTCTCAAAAAAGTATAAACTTTGACTCGAGGGTCAATCGACGTATTCTCGGATCAAAGGATTGATTGATTGAAATCTTCTATCTTGAATACTATGATTCTCCGGGCTTATGGGATATTGATCTTCAAAGAATTTGTCTTCAAATAATTCTTCAAGTCATCTTGGATCTTTATATTCTTCGAGTTGTCTTCGATCTTCGGGGTTTTCAATATTCGAATTCTTCAGAGTCTTCAATCTTCGAATTCTTCATATTGTCTTGGATCTTCGTGTTCTTCGAATCGTCTTGGATGTTCAGAGTCTTTCGAGATTATCTTGGATCGTTAGAGCCATCGAGATTGTCTTGGATCTTCGTGTTCTCCGAATCGTCTTGGATGTTTAGAGTCTTCGAGATTATATTGGATCGTTAGAGCCTTCGAGATTGTCTTGGATCTTCATGTTCTTTGAATCGTCTTGGATGTTTAGAGTCTTCGAGATTATATTGGATCATCAAAGCCTTTGAGATTGTCTTGGATTTTCGTATTCTTCAAATCGTCTTGGATGTTCAGAGTCTTTGAGATTATATTGGGTCGTCAGAGCCGTCGAGATTGTCTTCGGTCTTTTTTTCCTCTCCAGAAAGTTGTTTTGAATTATGAATGGCCTACTCTATTTATAGAGTTTTCAATGGGCCTTTTGGTGAGTTGGGTTCAATTTGAATAATGGGCCTGTGTGCCGCATGACACAATTTGACTGGACCAATTTACATCATCAAATAACCATGGAAAAAGACAGGTGGGGTCATCTTATTAGCCAATTTTATGTCTTTTATTTTAAAATAGAGGCACATATCAAATTATGATTGGTCTCTACTTAATGACGGGTAAAATTATCATAATTTAGATAATTACGTGGCGAATTGTAATTGGTTGAATTTTCTCCTTCTACAAATGCCTCATTTTCGAGATTTGTGCACGAGTTTGTACTTGAATGAATCTTGAAAATATTCTTACAATCAAAACTTGTGATTAATTGTTTTATCAAGTATCAAAAATTGATTTTATTTGACACTTTTTTTTTACTCTAAACAAAATGTGAATTTACTACATTTAAATTTTGATCAGGTAACATGTACTCTCAATTATCCATCATTTAATTTTATTTTATGGAATTTAAATCATACGAATTTTGATTATGATGAAAACTCATAATTTGTGGTGGAATTGCAGACGTATCCCATAAACATATTTCATTCCTCAATTGGAATCAGGGCGCCTTTTAATTTTGACATTGCCGACTTCTTTCAATTTAATGATTTTGCTTTCTTCTCTCTCTGTTTTTTTTAATAAGAACACTACTTCTCTTGATGGATTGCTTCAAACTCTAGTGTTTTTTTTCATTTCCTTTTGTCAGGACATGTTATAGTCATAAAAAACCCAAAGAAGGTTTTGCAATTTGCATCAGGATTGACATGTAAGTGGTGATTTTTTTTCTTAAATCTGCAACTTACTTGCAATTAGGTTATATATATTAGCAAAGTAGAAACTATCAACTAAACTCATTCCACCATATGCCAACCGATTGGTCAACAACTTGAAGACTTGACATATGGTTTCAATATTTTCACCGTTTTTTTTTTTTTAAAGAAATTGCTCCATATCATCGTCCCTTTTTTTAATATACTTTGCTCCATATCATTTTTTTTTCAATTGCAATTTGTAAGAAATTTTTTTATTTTTAATTTCTTTTGCTGTAGGAAGTCTGCCGCCCCTCCCAATGGAAGCTCAGATTCACCAAGTAAATTCTTATCATTTTTTTTATAATATCAAGACCATTTTGCATTCATTAGCCATGAGCTCTTGCTACTGTCAAGTCTAATCCCCACTAGTTATCATCTTATTTTGATACCAAGTTCACGAATAAAAGATATGAATGATTTGAAGCTTATAACCAAACATCATCATATGTGTTGGAGAATGTTTTGATATTTAGTTATCTTGATGATCGATTCCTACTTTTTTTTTTTAGTTTCCTCTCTTCCTTTATACAACAGTGATGCCTCCACATGAGAAATAACAGTGCCTTCTTTACAATGACGACACTCCCAACGATTGGCGGTGGTCACCTCATTTACAGTGATGACACTCTCGAATTTACTGGCAGTGCTCACCTCCCTTATAATCATTCTTGATATCAAATGAACGATGCCCGCGAGTCTATTAGTGATGACATCTCCAGATATCCATGATGATTGCCTCTTTTTTTCAGTGATGACACTCCCAATGATTGGTGATGGTCACCTCATTTACAGTGAAGACACCCGAATTTATTAGCAATGGTCACCTCCTTCAAGTTTCAAATGGCGATGATATCCTTTACAGTGACTGATAACTCGTAATTTTTGCCTATTTATAAGTGGCTTTATCTCCAAAATAATTAAAATATGATTTTTAATTGATTCAAATTCCACAATATTGTTAATCATGGAATTTCATGAATCTAAGCAAAAATGGTGCTCAAATCGGTCTTTAAAACAAATAAGTTATGCTCATTTTGGTGTTGAAAAAGGCCCGTGACCGCGGCGACAGGATCCGATCACCGCATCCTGCTGAAAATTGGAATCTGGGCCAAAATTCTAAGAGTGGTCGCTGTGGCGACGGGAAAATGTAAAAAATACTAATTAAATGCGATGATGATAACATCCAAATAGAAGAGAAAAGGTGCGCTGACGTCAACACGCATTAAAAGCCATTGGCTAGCAGTCAAAGACGGAGCGACGTGTCGCTCCGTAGTGGCGACACATTGCTCAGTGAGAAAAGGGCAGGGACACGCGTGCGGCTTCAGGAAGTCTGCTCCGGCTCTGCTTGTGTGATGTGGACGGCTCTTCTCACAAAATAGGGACGCGACTCGCTCGGTTTGAAGGCTCACGACTTGGCTTGATAGCTTGGCAGATTAGTATGGCAGATTTTATCACAAAAATATCATATTTTTGCCTATTTAAAGCCCTAATTGAACCCTAATTCAAAATCCCTTCTTCCCCTATTTTTCTTAGGACTTTTAGATAGTTTTTAATATGTTTTCTAGCTAAATTATTTATTCTAACTAGAGGATTATCGAGGTTTGGTTTATGAATTTGTTAGGTTTTGTTCTTCAATTTAATTCTTATTTTCTCTTTATTCATGCTTTCTCTTTGCATATTTTATTGTTGACTAATTCTTGTGCATAGTGGTCATATGTTCAATTATTAATTTTTCATATTGCTAGTTAGATCGTTTAAATCCGTAATTGTTTAATTGTTCTAATACAAGTAGCATAATAGCATAAATTGATTAAGGATACTTTTTAATTTATGTTATGGGAATTGATGATCTAACTTAAATGAATCTGTCGTACCGTGTTTGTTCGTTAGAATTAGGTTCTTCTTATCTTAATGCTTTTAATAAGTTAAATCTTATTATCGTATTATAAGGTTATCTACTAATTAGGGAAGTAGTCATTACATCGTATCCTGGCTATCGAGAAACTAAGGAAGATCACTTTTTATTCCGGTGACTGCCAACTAATTTAGAGAAGAATTTCAGAATGCATGTTTAGTAATCAATGATCAAATCTATGAACCATAATCAAGATTAACCTTTAGTTGGAAGCTTTCTCTATTGATTTTTATTCTTTTTAATTTTTTTTCAAAACTCAAAACCCCCCGTCTTTATTAACTTTAATTTAATTCCCTTTTCCCTGTGAAGATCGACTTTACTCACTACTATTACAGATTTCTAAATCCCGAGAGTAAGTTATTATTTTTGGTCGTTTCAACATTCATCAGTGACGACACTCCCAACGATTGGCGATGGTCACCTCTTTTACAGTGATGACACTCTGAATTTACTGGTGGTGGTCACCTCTCTTATAGTAATGACACTCCCAATGATTGGCGGTGGTCACCTCATTTACAGTGATGACACTCCCGAATTTACTGACGGTGGTCACCTCCCTTATAATCTTTCTTGATATCCAACGAACAATGCTCCCGAGTCTTTTAGTGATGACATTTCCAGATATCGATGATGATCACATCTTTTTTTTTAACTCTCACTGCTTTTTTTGTTGAAGGATTTGCATCATGGTATAATTTAGAAGAATTGGTTTGTAGAAAGGCCTTCATATCTTGATTATTCTTTAACCATATGGTTTTGCAGTCCTCAATACATAAGAAGTATTTTAATGAAAAACTAGAACTAGCATTAGGTTGTCAGATGATTTCTGGTAATGTTTGTTAGTGTTCTCAATTAAAGATATATGAAGAACTTTTTTTTTGGTTGGTTGACTGAACTTAAAGTTTCCTTTAAGTTGCCTACGTACCCTTTATATGAATAGGGATCAAGTCATTACGTAGTTCGATAATATTTTTTGGCACATGTGGGCCAAGAATATCATGCAGTTTAGGCTCTTACAATTAGTAGTTTTACATTTTTAGCTCAATATTGAAGGAGAAATTTCTTTTTTGTGGAGAAGTTGACATCATTTCCTTCATGTTCTTGGTCAAATTCTTCTTCTATTGGATTAGTGGAAATGATGAAATATCGCTTCACTTTCAAAGAGCCTTCTGTACTTATGAGAAAGGAATATTTTCTCTTCATCCGTGAAGGGACAATACTTTGGATTTATTTTTCATCACTTTCTTCCATCAACAATATTTTCTTCGAGATTTTTGCTTTACTTTGAGGTTGATCGCTTGATACTTTAAGGCAATCAAAAACGGAAGTTTGACCTTGATGTTTCTCCCTTGGTGTAGATACATTTAACCTTTGGAAGACCGAAGAACGAACATTTGTAGAAGCAAAAGATTGGTGTTGATCTCTTTTCTTCGTTGTAGATATGCTCAATTTTCTGAAGACAAAAGTGTGGGATGCTGTAGGTGTACTTTGTTCGAAAATGGAAGGCTTTTGATTTACTCTATCTTTTTTTGTCTTAACTTTATGCATCTTTGTAATCGCGTTTGTAGAAGAGTCTTTATTATTGATCATGTTGACAGTATTGCATGCAACAACTTCATCTTCTTCATCTTCCATGTCATCAAAGAAGTCTTTTGGAATGGATTCTTGTAAAGTTGCTTGTTTTAGTGGGTGAGTAAAGTTTTCATTCTCTTCCACTTATAGGCTTATTTATTATTGAACCATTTGAAGTTTTCTTCTTCTTTGATGCCCATCATTCTATGTATGCTTCGTCTCGATCAGGAGATATTTCTTCTCAACATCATGTTGTTTCCTTTGATTCTGGTGAGTGACAAAAGTCCATCCAACTTCTTTTTCATCATCTTCAAGCTTGACTTCAACCTTTGAAATAATTTTTTTGTTCTTGAATTGAAGCCATACAACCATAGGATCCATAGTTCCAAATTGAATCAAGCTCGCCTCTTTACAATAATTTTGACTTGAAGATCTTTGAGTGCTTATGTTTATTGCAGCTTCAATGTGATTTGATTGAACAATTTTATCAAGATATAGTTCAATCCTTCTTTCTTGAGCTAACTTCAAGATTAGATCCTTCAAGACAAAACATCGTTCCACAGGGTGACTGATGAGTTGATGATGTTTACAGTAGTTTGGATCATCAACTTTTCCCACATCTTCAGGGCGCTTGCTTTCTGGAAATTCAATCAGCTAATTCTTCAACAATTGTTCCAACATATCAGGAATGTCTGAATCAAGGAAAGGATAAACTTTCTTTTGTCTTTCTTTTAAGGTTAAATGATGTTTTCCATTTTCTTGTCGCGTTTCTTCCTTCTTATATTTTCCTTTAGAAGAAAATTTTACTGGGGTCGTACTAACAACCATAGATTCCTTGATGAAATCTTTTGATGATTCCTCAAAATTCTTGACTTCAAAATTTCTATGATCTTGGAATATAATTTCTTCATTTCCCCGACTAGCGATACTTAATTCCATATCATGAGCAAGAGTTTCTAATTCCTCAAACGTACATAGTTTTATACCTTGTAAGATGTAAAGTAGTCCCCAATGCATGCCTTGAGTGCACATTTCTATAGCAGATAGTTTAGTAAGATGATCTTTGTAGTCCAGACTTAGTGCTCTCCAACGATTGATGTAATCAACAATGGGTTCATCTTTTCGTTGTCTCGTGTTGGTGAGTTCCATCATGCTAACTATTCATCGAGTGGTGCAGAAACAGTTGAGAAATTCTTTTTCAAATTCTTCCCAATTATTTATGAATTCCGGTTCTAAGTCTATGTACCAATCGAATGCATTTTCCTTCAGATTTCGTACAAACTGTTTGACTAGAAGGTCTCCTCTTGTGCCAACATTTTCACAAGTTTCAATGAAATGAGCGACATGTTGCTTTGGGTTGCCTCTTCCATCAAATTGTTAGAACTTTGGTGGCTGATATTCGAGTGGCATTTTCAAGTTATCAAATTTATTTGTATATGGCTTGGAAAACAAGAGAGAATTTTGAGATGGTCCACCATATTGGGTTCTTATAGAATTTGTTATCATGTCATGATGTTGTTGGATAGATAGAGAAGCAATTGAGGTGGAATGTTGTATTCAAGTGGAATGTTGTTGTTGGGGCTTTTCCTGCTTGTTTTTCTCTTTATGACTTGATTCAGCAAGATTATGATTTTCCAGCTTATTCATGAGCATTGCAATCTTCGAATCATTTTCTTCCGCATCATCATCAAAGCAATGTTCTTCTCCACTTCTGCCATTCTTTCTTTAAGAGTAGCAGCAATCTTTGAAGATGAGTTTTTTTATGCCATTGAATCCTTGATTAAAGTTGAACTTTATGTAAGAATGAGAAAGAGATGAAAGGTAAAGATTGTCCCACTGGGCGTGCCAATATGTTCACATAGAGATTTTGATATGGTGAAATAAATACGGAATAAATGATTTGTATTGATGAATTTGAGTAGTTACAATCTCTAATAAATATTCCTCTGATGCTTTCTCAAAAAAGTTTATACTTTGACTCGAGAGGGTCAATCGAATTATTCTCGGATCAAAGGATTGATTGGTTGAAATCTTCTATCTTGAGTACTATGATTCTCCGGGCTTATGGGATCTTGATCTTCAAAGAATTTGTTTTCAAATAATCCTTCAATTCATCTTGGATCTTTATAGTCTTCGAGTTGTCTTCGATCTTCGGGGTTTTCAATCTTCAAATTCTTCAGCGTCTTCAATCTTCGAATTCTTCAGATTGTCTTGTTCTTCGAATCGTCTTGGATGTTCAGAGTCTTCGAGATTATCTTGGATCGTTAGAGACTTAGAGATTGTCTTGGATCTTTGTGTTCTTCAAATTGTCTTGGAAGTTTAGAGTCTTCGAGATTATATTGGATCATCAGAGCCTTCGAGATTGTCTTAGATCTTCGTGTTCTTCGAATCGTCTTGGATGTTCAGAGTCTTCGAGATTATATTTGACTTTCAGAGCCTTTGAGATTGTCTTGGATCTTCGTGTTCTTCGAATCGTCTTGGATGTTCAAAGTCTTCGAGATTATATTGGATCGTTAGAGCCTTTGAGATTGCCTTCGGTCTTCTTCCTCTCCAAAAAGTTGTTTTGAATTATGAATGGCCTACTCTCACTAGCATTTTTATGCTAATGTTGCTACACTTACATTTTTTCAGGTAAATCTCGGCGACGGAACCCTTGTAATTATCTCTTTTATCCTTGTGTACTCGATGATTCTCTAATGAACATTTTTCTATAGTTTTCAAGTATAGAACGATCTTTCTCGGGCCAATGAGAAGGTGAGGCCTCATGTTCAAGTACCGAATCATTATAATAAGGGAGATACCTAAAGTTCCTAAGTTAGAATAGTGTCGCACTAACAATTTAATTTGTTTTAGGAAAGTTATGAATGTCATCTTGTATAGAAATGTTCTAAGGCACTAATTTAGTCATTTCCCCAAAATGAGAGTTTATCAAGTGTATCAACAGATCACCCTCAACTATGTGAATCAAAGGAAAAGACTTCATTAATGTGAGTTCACAACATACTCAGGATTGAGAAGTATCAATCTTAATAACATAAATTCGATATTATAAATCATTTCCTATCAATGGTGTTATTTAGGAATCAATTTATTATCCTGGTCCAGTCTTATATAAACTCATTATATATGATAATTCCACTTGCATCTACATTATGCTAATGATTTGGATCAAATCAGTGAACAACATCAACAGTGTTATCAGAATAAGGTTTCCTAACCGTATTCGTTTACTGTATACTATTTGAGTTACTATCTTGGACTAGATCCACTTTATATCTCATAGTAGTCAAGATTACAAAATTAGTAACTCTGGAATTTTCTATTAATGTTTGAATATTTAACGAATATCAACATATAATAAACTGCACAAAATTCACTAAAATAATACTTTTATTTATTCATAAAAAATTCTATTACAAATTACGAATTCTAGGGCATAAATCCCAACACGTACAACAAAGAACATCGACTTCGTTGATGAAGCATGTGCATTGGCGTCAATGGGAACACATAATTTATCGGGGATGTCCATAGGTAGTTTCCCTCTATTGTCCCAAACTGCTTGGGAAAGTACTAGGAGGTGGTGCTGATTGACTTCTCGAGGTGATGGATGGACATGGACATGGACATATTTTTGTATAGCATTCTTGAAATGCTTGTATATACTTTCCACATGTCATACTTTGTATTTTGAGCTCGTGTGAGCGTTTGTTTTAAATTCACAATGGTTTATGTTTATAAGTTGTTTTTAGAAGTTTTATTTTTAATTGGAATGCACATTCCACCCTTTATCGCTTTCTCTGTTGTGAAAAATGTAAAAACAGGTTTTGGTTTATCCGAATTTTAAACGTACCTATGCCATTTTTCTTTAAAACCAAATCTTCCGCTGTGCATTTGAATTTAAAGGATTTAACGGTATCGGGTTGTTATAGGCGTCCTCTTCGTCTCACATTCAGTTGACCAACAGTTCTCAAACTAAATACACCAACCTCCCCCCTATATCCAAAAACAAAACATTAAAATGATTAGATTTACCTTATAGTCAATAGTCGTAAAAAGGTAAATTTACCTTATCTACTCAAGAGTCTATGTAGTTTATAATAATTAGATTTAGTCATTTTAAATAATTCCCATCTATAAGAAAACAGGAAAAATAAAATTATTAGTTTATATAATGTAAACTAAAAAAATTCAAAACACTATCATATTCCTTAAAAGAAATTACTCCTAGGATTCTTCAAGTTGACAAGAACCAGAAAAACTAGACTCCATCCCTTGTATCCTAGCAATTTCAATCACAATCAGAGTATATATATGCTGGATTTTCTATGTATATAAGCCAAGTAATGATCTAAGAAAGGTAAAATGTAAGACCAAAATGCCAAAGATTCTCGCCTTTTCAAACATTATCAAGCAAACATAGTACTCAATTTAATCAAATAAGTCATCACAAACCATCATTAGAGACCTAAAAATGTGAGATAAATCGATAAGGACTCAAATAAGAAATAAAGTAACGAAATTTTAATGAAACAGGTATTAAGATAACACTAACATTGATTCCATCTACAAAAAGCCGAAGACAGTCTTGAATCAAAGGAGTAAGAGGAGGAAACAAGATTGAAAATAAAGGGGCGACAGTACACCAAGTAGAACCCAAAGAGTTAAACTACAAAAAAAAGGCATGATATTGTTATCATTCTAGCTGTGAAAAGTACAAAAAGGTGAGTTATATATATTAAAAAAAAAACTCTACAACTAGTGATCAAAGAAATATTGGAAATAAAGTGAAAAAGAATACCAAGAAGAACACACATAATCTTAACTCCCTTATTCTTAAAGTGCTTTTTACTTAATCAACAACTCTATAATAATTGCAAATTTGGTTTTTTTTTATTATAAATTTTTGTAAACATCACAGTAGAAAGGAAGCACAAATCTCCAATTCAAGCAATCTTTTATAATAACAAATATATTAGAGAACCATATAATAATTAAGTGCATGGTAGTAAATGAAAGCAAAGAAAAATTAGTAAATTGGCATCCCTATCAACTTATCATTGTTTGTAACCACAAACTATAATAAATTAAATAGAAAATGATAATGTTATCTTTAAAAGAGGTGAAACAAATAAAAGATAAAGGATAAAAACGATACATACCTTCTAGAGGAAGATAAGGAAAACTCCGATTCTTCCTTCCATCCACCACGTTTGCTTCCATCTCTTTAAAGTCTAGTATTACTAACTTGCAGAACTAACCACTTCACCCCCCCCTTTTTTTTAAAGGTTCTTAAACTCAAAAGTGCAACTTCAAACAAATCTACTCTTTTATAATCTATATAAATTTGTTTCCAAACTCTGCTATTTCACGCAATTAGACTTAACTATTAACAACAAAAAAATTCAATTCAATCAAATCGAAGTTTAATGTAGTGGTTTTGATGTCATAATTTACATGGTATTTGAGCTATTGAAAGAAATTGATAACTCCAAGCCTAACCCAAAGGAAAAATATGTTGGTGACAGAATGAAAAGAAAGAAAGTAATATGTGATTCTTCAATCATCCCACATTACCCAAAGATAAAACATCAATCCACTAAAAAATCCTAAAATATCACAATAAATCACTTCAACTGGCTTGAACAACATATAGAAAATAACTCAGCAAAGAATTCAAAAGTGCACACCAAAAAAATCCACAAAGAAGTAGAAAAAATTTAGTTGTTCAAAAAAATAGTCAAGTTCAATTTTGTTTGACTTGAAAAACTTGGAAGGAAGAAAAAGGTTTGTTCAAATAATCAGTGTTGTCTAGTTCCTACAACAGTTTCATCAATCGTCCACTCTATGACCTTCCCATTCACCAATTTTAACAATATATATGAAAGAATAAAAGGATAAAAGAAAAAGACAATGATAGAAATCTTAACCAATCTTGGTAAAAAAATTTACAAGATACAAAAAAATTTAATCTATAAAACATAGAATAAAATGCATCAAACACAAACTATAAAAAAAATTACTTTAAGAACTTCCCCTCCACCAATAAACAATCTATTAATTTGTCCATAAAAAATTCACCAACTCATGAAACAACAACATACACACATGAACACATTTATCCAATCCTGATACAGAAGCAATCAAATATTTTTGTTTAGGGTTGATAACAGAGAATAGTTATAATTCAATTGTTTCCAAATATTTACCTTTAATTCCACATAAAAATGGGCATGTACTATTACATGAAAACCCTTTTCCATTACTTGGACCAGAAAAAATTAACCTTTGAAACTGCTCTAATTTTGATCTTTAAAAAATTGTCTGATCCATTGGTAAAACAAACTATTTAAAAAAGTTAATGGAATCAACCTTTCTTTTGTCATAGACTTGACAATTTTAATCTCCTTCAAATTTCTAAGGTTAAATGTCATTCTTGATAAGCATAATTAAAAAAAACCAATAAACTTGTCCCATTTATGCTTCACCTTCTTCTTCCAAAAACAATCAGTATGATAAATCCAATAGGGATGGAGCTTTTTGAAAACAAAAATCTCACCTTTTTTTAAACAATTTAAAATGGCCAAAATTGCTAAAAATGATTTAAAACTCAGTTTGCCCAATTTTTATAATATTGCAATTTAATAACGAATGGGTAGGTACCAAGGTTTAATATAAGAGCTTAGGGGTTAATTTTTTCTCTCTTTTTCTAATCAAAAGTTTTCTACATAAACTAAATTTGTTGTCGGTAGAAAGAAAGTACACTTTCCCCATCACTTGGTTAGGGTGAAATGGTAGGTTTGCGACGCCTAAAATTCACACACAAGAATGATAATGCGGAATAATAAACAATAGTAAAAGGGAAAGAAAACGACACCGAAATTTATACTACTTTACCCTAATTGTTGAGCTACGTCCAGTTGCTATCGGTGCAAATTTCACTATGATGAATCAAGAGTTACAAGAGAAATATCCAATACACTCAACCGTGTATTATGCTCAAACGCCCTCAAGAAAGTAAACCCTTTCTTTTACAATACTTCTCACAACTCTCTCTAAGCCCTCACTATTTTGCACTCACACTCGAAGCCAAAATGTTGCC